>CM014274.1:42696549-42796251 GCA_004135705.1 Alloteropsis semialata
TTTGTCCTCCACCTTCCAGAGCCAGCTGAGCTTTAACAAAATGTTAGAAACCCAATTAGCTCAGCTAGCAGCTACTGTCCCTTCTGGTGACAAGGGGCGAATTCCCAGGCAACCGGAATCGTCTTTTGAGAATGTGAAAGCTGTTTCTACGAGAAGCGGTAAGGCTACTCGGGATCCAGTCCCACCTAACCATGCAGGGAAAGCAGCAGCACCGAGGAAGGAGATCCCAGTAGTGGAAGAAGAGCCTGAAGCCGAGCAGGCACCAGCTGGACAGACCGCGCCACATGAGTTCTACGACACATCGTGTTGCCATTCCCGCAACGTCAAAAGAAACCATCCGCGGATGAGCAATTCGCCAGGTTCGTAGAAGTCATTCATAAGTTAAATATACATGTGCCATTGCTGGATGCCATGCAGGTACCGACCTACGCGAAGTACTTGAGGGACATTCTCAACAACAAATGTCCACTCCCAAGTACCGAGGTCGTAAAGCTGACTGAGGAGTGTAGCGCAGCCATCCTAAACAAGGTCCCGGAGAAGAAGAAGGACCCAGGATGTCCCACCATCACGTGTACAATCGGGACACAACATTTTGAGCATGCACTCTGTGATCTGGGGGCAAGCGTCAGCGTCATGCCAAAGGTAGTATTTGACCGCCTCAATTATACTACCTTGTCCCCTACTCCCATGAGACTGCAGTTGGCCGATTCCACGGTTCGCTACCCGGAGGGGATAGCCGAGGACATTCCGGTGCGCATCTGGGATTGCTTCGTTCCTGTCGACTTCGTGGTTCTGGAGATGGACGTGAGCAATGATTCGTCGCTCATCCTTGGGCGACCCTTCTTGAGCACAGCAGACGCTCACATTAATGTGGGTGCTGGAGAGATCCAGCTCAACATTAATGGAAGGAAGGAGAAGTTTGAGTTCAGGCCAAAGGTGGAGCAATGCTCAATGATCAAGATCAATTATGGGAGAAATAGTCAGAACGTCAAAGAGGTGGAGGTGACACCTCTAGAAAAAGACAGCTTGATCAAGTTCATGGAGAAGTTCTGGGAAAAGGATTTCCCAATCCGGTATTATGCAAAATACAACAAGAAGTCTACACGAGGTGTGAAAGCACAGACGAAGAAAACACCGGAACAAGCTGTCGACCGCCAAAAGAAGGTAAAAAAGGTATGGCAGGTTAAATCATCTGTATCCTCATCTCCAGGGTCAGATGCTGCTTCAACAAGTTGAATCCAACATCGGAGACGTCTTCGCTCGACGACGTAAAACACGAGTCCTGCGCCGACAGGCTCATCGGTGTCAACAAACTAGCTTGGGGGAGGACCCTCAGCTCAGGTAAGTTCAGGTAAGTATTATTGAATAAAGTTTTTCTTTCAAATAAAGTTAGTAAATGAGAGCTATTTATGTTAATCCCTTAATGTCTTGAGTCCATGCTTAAAATCTTTACTTTGGATATGATGAACAGTTTCTCTTATTTCTTTCTTGTGCCTATGTTTCAACCTGTTATTCTCCTAAGTTTTGAGTTTGCTGGTTGAGCATGATCTTCTCTGTTATCTTGTCTACCTGTGGGTAGCACATGCAAGCTCTAGTCTAGGTTGTTGTTAACTAAGATATGATAAGACTTTAGTTGCCTTAAGATCTCACTAAGCTAGACTTGATAACCGGAGTTTCTCTTTTAAAAATAAAATAAAGAGTTCCTTATGGTGACTAAATTCCCTACCAAAGCTCATATTGTTTTAAACCCCTACACAAGCTACTTGCTTTGCATTGAGTTTTGTCAAGGTCTTCGTGATTTTTAGAGATTTACTTCATGCTTTTAAAGCCAAGATCACACACACGCCACCATATACATGTTATACTTCTACTCTGGAGGTAAACATGACATTCATCATTCCGTCAAATAAAGGCTCTACACAAAGTATGGTGCTTTTCCCCAATCCCATTGCAAAAAGAGACATGGGCTGAAAAAAAAAGAGGCTGGACACATGAAGGTCCAAGTATGTAAAAGAGAAGAGAGAGCAAATAAAGGCTCTTGGTTCAAAAATAAAACCATGTCTCTAAAAGCAACTCTTTTAAAAGGGAAAAGGGACCTGTACAAAGAGCTATCATTTACCATACCATTCACACACGTGCACATCTTGGTTTGAGAGTATGACCTACTTCTCTTTGAATCCTGATTTTGACTTTACAATATGTGCATTACAAGTATGCTATAAAGCTCTCCTAGCACAATCTCCACTCCAATGAGTGACATGAGAGTTGAGAGAGGAAATTGGTAAGGAAATACACCATGAGTGACTTGAGAGTACCACTTAAAGGAACTCTGCTCTTTGGAAAAACTTTCAAAACCTCCGGTTTAATTGTCTAGCAAGGTAGAAGGCAAGGTGCTTGGTCTAAGTCGTTCTAGCCATCAACCGCCCGAGACAAGGAGAAGCTACAAGCCCCATAAAAGGCCAAGGTAATAAGGGAAGTTTATTTTACCAGCTTATTCAATTTTTGGTAGAATATCTTGCTGAACCACTGGTACTTTTGAGGAGTAATGAGGAAGCAACTCCTGATCCACTGAGCCTAAAAGTTTAGTCTTTTGCTCGGGACGAGCAAAGGTTAAGCTTGGGGGAGTTGTTGACGGTCCTTATAACAAGAAATCCGACCGTCAATAGGCTCAGAAATCAAGAAAGATCAAGGCATAACTTAGACATTAGTATTCAAATAATAGTATACCTTGCATATCTGGAATATATTTGAGTACAGGAACTACGGTGCAAAAGATGGACGAAACTGGGCACAGACCCAGGTCGGCCGACCTGGCTAGGTCGGGCGACCTGGCCTGGACCCCGATCGAGCCCATCTCTCACACAGGTCAAGAAGAACACAAAGGAAGGATCTTGAACGTTGATTCATGGTCGGTGGAAGTTAATGGTGAAAGATGAGCCACATGTCCATGTCATGGATTGAAGGGCCCACAACCAGAACTAAGTGTACCCAAACCGACAGAACCCACCTGGAACCGACCTCAGGACCCACATGTAAGTCTCCCAGAGGAAGATGGGCCCTGATGACGGTTATGAAGGGTCGGCCGATCTCCCCGTGAGCCCGACTCGGCCCTCCTTTGACCTGCAACTGTAAACCGCCTTGGAGATTACATCAGAGCCGTGCAACGCTGAAGACGGTGGATCCAAGGGTCAGCCGATCCTTGGACGTCGGCCGACCTAGGCCCACCTCCAAACGGCCTCAACTGCCTCTGGCCGGCTCCAACCGCCTATGTGAAGCTATAAATACCTACAAAGGTCACCGTACTCAACACACACCAGAAGAAGAGCTCTCCTTGCTACAAGTTTAGTCTTAGTCTTAGTAGTGATAGTCATAGTGTTAGATCTTCTGAAGGGCTTCCGGAGGAGTCTTGGTAAGTTCTAGAGTTCAGCTCTTATATTCTCTTACTTACTTGTAGAACTCTGAGCTTAATGGAAATACCTTTATACTTATGTTGTGTGCTTCAGCTATGCTTTATCTACTTAGTATATACTACTTATGACTTACACCTTGATCAAGTGAATGTATGCTATGACATTGGCACAATGTGCCTCTTGGTTGCTCTATTTATTAACGTGATAGATAGAGTTGTATATCATTTTGCAAGCATGGTGTTTGGGATATGGAATACTGTTGAGGGTACCGCTGCCCCACGGATTAGTAGAGGTAGGCGGCAGGTGGTGACAGCCCTGTCCATCCATTGTAATCCTCCACGTATGGGAGTGGGTATTAGGCCTTTATGATAAGACGTCCTACTGTCGTCCCTTGATGAGGGAACCACTGGATACCTCGATATGTCCTCTTGCATATGATCATTGAATGGTCTTGTATAGGGTATTGTAGTATATCCAAGTCACATCTGTATGATGCTAATGAAACCTTTTGTAATCTTCACTAATGTACTATTACTAATTAAGACTACCATAATGATGAGCAATGAACTTCTGTGTGTCACATTACCCATTCACTTCTATATCATTTACCCCTGTTTAGATTATGGTATATTAATGCTGTTGTAAGTAATTACATTGGATGACACCTCTCTCTTAACTAAACGCTTTCCCTGCGGATAAACAAATAACGATACTCTGGAATACTCCCGGGTGAAATGCTACAACGTACTTCTGTGCGCTTGCAGAATATCTGTAATGTCTAGATTTATGATGAAGTATCTCTAGTACCATCACTACTCTAAGTGGTGATGCTAAGAAATACCAACACCTGGGGAGACCTGCTCTGGCGAAATTCATGGTGATACCACATTACATCTATCTCGTTCTGAAGATCCAGTCCCTAAAGGGATCCTATCCCTAAGGGGTGACCTGAAGACCTCATATGATTGTGACACCGAGGCAGTGACGATTGCTGTAAATCCGTAGCAACCGAACCAAACCGCAATCGTAGCAGCAATAGTGAAACAACTCGGCGAGGCAGAGTTAGAAATCCCAACGAAAAAGCCAACCACATCTACCATGAAGCCCTCTCAGGAAGTTCCAATTAAGGCAATTGACCTAGGGACGGGCGACTCCTCCAAGATGGAGCTGATCAGCGCTGACCTATCCACCAAATAGGAAAGCGCGCTTACCAGCTTCTTATGGGACAACTACGACATCTTCGCATGGAAGCCTTCTGACATGCCAGGAGTCCCAAGGGAGCTGGCCGAGCACAAATTAAATGTCAATCCAGCTGCAAAACCAAAGAAGCAATGTCTACGATGCTTCACCCAGGACAAAAAAGAAGCCGTCCGCACGGAGCTGGCGAAACTATTAGCGGACGGGTTCATTAAGGAGGTATTCCACACCGACTGGCTTGCTAATCCCATCCTGGTGTGAAAGAAGAAGAACAACGAGTGGAGGATGTTTGTCGACTACACCGACTTGAAGAAACACTGCCCAAAGGATCCTTTCGGGCTACCACGCATTGATTAAGTGGTGGACTCAATGACCGGCTACTCACTGCTCTGTTTTATTGATTGCTATTCGGGCTATCATCAAATAAGCCTGCATGAATACGATTTGACCAAGACGTCGTTCATCACTCCGTTTGAACTAAAAAATGCAGGGGCAACATATCAGCGTGCAATTCAGAGTTATTTAAAAGCTCAGATTGGACGCAATGTGGAGGCCTAGGTTCATGACGTCGTGGTCAAGATAAAGAACCCGGACAACTTGATTGCCAGCTTGTCTGAGACTTTCACACATCTCAGCCACCGCGGAATTGAGGCCAATCCCGAGAAAATAACTGCCATCACTTCTATGAAGCCTCCAAAGACCCTCAAATACGTCCAGAAGCTGATAGGGTGCATGGCGGCCCTCAACAAATGCATCACAAGACTCGAGGATAGAGGATCACCTTTCTTCAAACTCCTCAAGAAGCAGGACAAGTTCGTCTGGACTGCAGAAGACGATGAAGATCTAAAGAAGTTCCTCCAGACACCACCAGTACTTACTGCACCAGCTGGTAAGGAACCACTGTTCCTCTACATTGCGGCCACCGCACTTGTAGTGTAACGGGAGGAACCCAGCCATGTATTCAAAGTACAACGGCCAATCTACTTCATCAGTAAGGCTCACAGAATCCAAAGTACGCTACCCCTAGGTCGAGAAGCTGCTTTATGCTGTCTTCATCACATCATGAAAGTTGCACCACTACTTCGACTCTCACCGAGTCGTGGTGGCCACCTCTTTTCTAATTGGCGATATCCTCCACAACCAAGACGCAATCGGGCGTGGTTCCCATACCATACTCTTCGTCCCATGTGCGGCAATTAAATCCCAGGCTCTGGTAGACTTCGTCGCTGAATGGACAGAGATACAAACTTCAACACCCGAAGAACCTCCAGAGCATTGGATCATGTACTTCGACGGGTCGATGAAGCTTGAAGAGGCTGGCGCAGGAGTCCACTTCATATCCCCAAAAGGAGATCAGCTCAAATATGTGCTTTAGATCCTCTGGAAAGCAACCAACAATGAGGCCGAGTATGAGGCTCTACTGCACGGGCTCCACCTGGCTGCCTCCCTCGGAATCAAGCATATGGTGGTCTACGGTGACTCCTCGGTAGTCATCAACCAAGTCAACAAGGATTGGGACTGCACCAAGGAAAACATGGATGCATATTGCATGAAAGTCTACAAACTCTAAAAGCACTTCCATGGGCTCAAGTTCCATCACGTCCTAAGGGACAACAACATGGCTACTGATGCACTCTCCAAGCTTGGTTCACACCGAGCGCAAGTACCTGGCGGCGTTTTTGTCCAAGAGAAGCTACAACTATCCATCAAGGAGCCAGAAGTACAGCCAACTACAACACCTCCTCATCAACAAGTCATGGTGATTACATCCGAGTGGACAAAGCCCTTCATCGAGTACATTCTACATCAGAAAGAACCCAAGGATAAAGTGGAGGCAGAGCAAGTCATCCGACGAAGCAAGAACTACGTAGTAGTTGGCTCCAAGCTATTCCGCCGAGGTGCATCCTCTGGTGTATTGATGAAGTGTGTCCCTCCACAAGTCGGACGGGAGATCCTTGAACAAATTCACGCTGGAATTTGCGGCAACCATGCCGTCTACCGCACGATCGTCGGCATGGCCTTGTGCTCCGGGTACTACTGGCCGTCTGCCACGGCGGACGCAGAAGAAATCGTGAAGATTTGTCAGGGCTGCCAGTTCTTTGCCCGATAAGCTCATGTCCCCGCAATGGTCCATAACACCATACCACCTTCTTGGCCTTTCGCATGCTGGGGGCTGGATATGGTTGGACCACTCAAGAAAGCGCCAGGAGGATTTGAATATCTCTTTGTGGCAGTTGACAAGTTCACAAAGTGGATCAAAATGAAGCCGCTGGTCAACGCAACAACACCAAAGGTGGCTGAGTTCATCCAAGACATTGCTCACTGCTTCGGTGTCCCGAATCGCATTATCACTGATCTTGGTTCCCAATTGATGGGGGATGAGTTCTTTGATTTCTGCGATAGTCTGGGAATTGAAGTCCACTACGCATCCGTTGCGCACCCCCAAGCCAATGGACAAGTTGAGAGATCTAACGGACTAATCCAACAAGGTCTGAAGGCTCGGTTATATGATCCACTCAAGAAGTACGGCGGCAAGTGGGTGCAAGAACTTCCAGCTGTAGTCTGGAGGCTGTGAACTCAACCAAGCCGAGCGACAGGGCAATCGCCCTTCTTCCTGTGCTATGGCTCTGAAGCAGTACTCCCGGTGGATATCGAGTACAAGGCTCCAAGAATTGAAAACTACTCGGAGGAGGCAGCAGAGCAGAGCAGGGCAGAAGACGTCGACATGGAGGAAGAAGCAAGGCTTGCAGCACTAATCAGAACAATGAAATACCTTCAAGATCTAAGGAGGTACCATGACCAGAATGTACAATCTGGGACGTTCAACATCAGCGATCTAGTCCTCCGAAGAATTCAGAGTTCAAAAGATCAGCACAAGCTATCTTCCCCTTGGGAAGGCCCGTTCGTAGTATCAAGGGTAATTGGACCCGGTACTTATCAGCTATAACGGGAAGATGGAACAAATGTGCCCAATTCTTGGAACATCGAGCGCTTGAGGCATTTTTATCCATAAAGTTTAGGAGTCTTTAAAGTGTCAATAAAAGTCAGTCCTCTCAATGTACTGATGTTGGCTTTATGCCCCGAATAAATAAAGTGTCTATATTCCTTTGTCTTCAAGCTTGGAATTCAGATATCTTTTTACGTTATACTCAGTTTTGAGTTACGCATATAAACACTACTTATGAATCATGCCGAGTTGTTTCACGCAATTTAAAGATGATAAATTCATAAGGCAAATCAAGCCATCAACTCTTTTTCTTCACACAGAGAGATCGGGAGCCATACACGTAGATTAAAAGTGCTACTATCATCACGACATAAGTATTTACATCTATTACATGTTCATTACAAAAGGTTACTTTTACAATACAAGGACCTAGAAATTCAAGCGGGAAACAATCTTCTCCGCTGTGTCCTTCTCTTCCTCCAAATAGGCCTTGAATATGTCTCGAGTACAGGCAGGGTTTACCTTACCCTCTGTTACGCTTAATTTTTGGGCAAGCCACCAGGATCGGACAATGCCGAGTACTTGCCTAGTGCAAGACTAGGCTATCCTTTAGCAATACGAATGGACCTGCTCAGGAGCTTCTCAGAGACGATTCACCAAGGGAGGAGAAGGTCCACGTGCAGGTACTCGAGCAACCAAGTCCACGAGCGGCATTGCAGCTTCCTTGAGACCACTGAGCTCTGCTCTGAGAATAGCGAGTTCTTCCTCCTAGCTCTGGAGCTTACTCATGGCTTGAACAAGCTAGACGTCTGCGTCTTTGACCTTCCTTCTCTCTTCGACAAGTTCAGCCATGCAATCTTGCTCTCGCTGGACGGCCTGGTTTGCTCTCTCCTGCTCTCGGTAGAAGCCGTTTTTCTAGTCGGTCACCTTGGCTTCAAGGGCTTCTATCTTTTTCTCTTTACCTGCATATATAGTCATATGATTATATCTTATGATTTATGCTAAAAAATTTGAAGAAGTCGGCAACATACCTGTTAGCGTCTGTTTCAGTGCCCGATTCTTCTCTACAATGTCGTCGCGCTTGTTCTGGTACATGTTCTTCTTCTGATATGCAGTGTCTAGCTCAGCGTACAACTTGGAGCATTCTTCCTCCCAAGAAGATTGACGTTGTGCCAGGTCCTTCCCTACCTTCTTGGCTCAAGCAAAGCATGAGTTTGCTCGCTGCAAAATCTCTGTTTTTTGATGAGACCGGCAGATAATGCCCTATTTTCAAAAGAAAACAAGGCAGAATATCAAGCAAAGTTCTAAGTCACAGAGATAAGTATAATTGCAAAGTCAATTTTAATTCTTACTAACCTCTGTGAGCTTTGTAAGTTGCCCTTGTAGTGCTTCAGCCTTCTCCAGATGTTCCAAATCAACTTGAGAGTCAAATAGGAAGGCGTTCTCATCCTCAGCCCCAGCGCTGGGTGTTGCGCTGTATATCATGAACACCCAAAAATCAAGTGTGTAGGCCTCCTTTGAATTTGTTCCATCACCAAAACTTACCATTGTTGCTGATGTAGCTTCATGTTCTTATGCATCATCCACCCTTCGTTCTTTTCAGTTGCAACCTGAAATAGTTAGCTAACAAAAATACCCGAGGGGGACTTATCCTAGAACATGTTTTTGCTTTTAGTTGTATTACTTTTTTATAAACTTGGGAGCCAATCACTTGAAAATCCTAAGGAGGAATAGGAGAAAGGTCGAGGGCACTTGGCAGCTTAGCTGGGGGCAAGAATTGACGATGGAGGTGAAGCGTCCCCGCATAAGCAGAGACTAAATGCGATACAAATATCAGTCCCAGGAGGCTGATAACACATTTATTCAACAGATGGTTCACAACCTTACAACTCCCGGGGGGAGTGGGCACTTAAGACATGCCAAAATGACAAGTAGGTAGATAACGGCGATGGTCCAAACTATTAACCAGCCGGTCTCAACATAGGGATCAGAGCTACGGGACAGCGAAGACATCCTGCGAAGGGCCAACACCACAGGCAAAGTTGGGTGCGGAAGCGACCACCTACTCGACGTCCTCAACAGCAAAGTCCGGGTCTTCTTCTGAAGCAACAAATACAAGGGTGAGTACAAAAGTACTCAGCAAGTCCAACCCCATCCACGGAGGGGTTAATACAGAAGTATGCACATGATATATCAAGGATAAGGCTAAGTTTCATTTGCAATAAAGCTAGATTTTCACATGCAAGGGTTTATTTTCAAGGAATTTGGCAAAGCAAAACTTTAGTAACCGAGTCAATAAGTGGGGTTGATCCTGACATGAGGATCCAAATTTTAATGCTACCAGATTCCCTATCCGCAGTAGCTCACGGCACAACTGCCGGATACTTTCCAAAAACCAACACACACCAGGTAAACCACCCAATTCCCCAAAACCTTTGGTATTGTGACCAAGCCATAACTCGCCCATAATCGTGGGCATGGCTATTCGAATAGATGTTAACTCTGCAGAGGTGTACACTTTCCCCACAAGTAGGGCACCGCAACACGGTCACCTTAGTGCCGGTGCAGATCCTATCGAAGCTATTACCCACCATAGCCAATCCTGCCTAGCCATCTACAAGAAATAACCAAGGGGTTACTGACCTTCCAGTGAGGCCTACAACCATGACACTAAGTCTGCACTTGGCCTTCCACTGCACACCTGCCTCCAGACGACTATCAGTCTAGCTAGTGGGATTTAGACTAAGCCCTTGCCACACACAAGAGTCGAGTGGTTGTACGAGATAAATTGGGTTAGGCAAGATGACACATCACCTTGGTTTAAAACAGAACAAAATGGATATCTCCCCACTTGCTTAACCACAAAGGTACAAGCCTACTTTTGGTAATTCACAAAGAAACACACATCCATCTCATCCAAGCTTTTCTTTCTTTTAAAACCCAAAACCCATTTTCCTTTCTTAACCCACTCACACTTTTATTCTTTGATAAAATAGAATGTAGTCATAATTGATTAATTAATCCAAGAGTAACAAGGTCTTAAACATTCTAGCAGTGATTATCATCTAAACAGAGCATATCATATTTAGAGATAAACTAGGACATCAAGGAATGATCATAACAATCAAGGAGTGGCTATCCAATTGGGTTTCAGTAACAAAATGCAATTTATAAAACAGGCCAATAGGTTGTGTTTATAAAACTTAGAATAAGCATGCATCAAAGGATGGAATTGGACTTGCCGTCTTCAAAGCCTTCGGGCAACTCCTGCTCGCGGTACAAGTCCTCGGGCTCCGGCTCGTGGTACATCCTTCGTACTCTGGCTCGCGGTACTGTCCCTTCTCATTCACTCCGTCGTCTAGGGCACACACAAACAAGCATACAATATGAGAAAAGCAACAAAGTATTTACCGATGAGCTCAAAAAGGGAAGTAATTTAATAAAAAGAAAGGAGAGGTATTTTTGGGAGATTCTTGATAGCTCGGCCGGAATATAAGAAAGAGAGGTGTGTTCGAATTTGGAGAATTCTGGAGAAGTTTGGCGCATAAAATGACGAGGAAAAGGGATGATTAGGGCTAATTTTGGGGGTTTAGGGCCTCTTTGTAATTATTATAAAGGGGCAGGGGCTTTGCTGGGAATATTTTTGTATGGGAAAGGACTTGATTGTAATATAGGAAAAAGTGGTTGGGGTGGTTGTAAGAGTGCAGAGGCTTATTTGTAATTATTCAAGAAGGTCAAGGGTCTTTTTGTAATCCTTTCTAAAGGGGAAAGGGCTTATTGGTAAATATGAAAAGGTGGAGGGGTTTTTGGGAAATCGGCCATTCATCCCCTTCCTTTCTCTTTCTTCTCGGCCGAACAGAGGAGGGGAGGGGACGGCGGTGCGGCGCGCAGGAGGGAGAGGGGAGTGAGGGGAACTCATTCCCCTCCTCACCTCGGGCGGAGGCGACCTGTGGAGGCGGGGCGACGGTGGCGGGCGGAGGAAGCGGCGGCGGCGGCGGCGGAGCTCTGGTGGTGGCGTTGCGAGGCAGGGGAGTGAGGGGAGAGCTGCGGGCGGCGGTGGTGGAGGTGGAGTGGTGGTGGATGGGCATGGAGAAGGGCCTTTTATAGGCCGGCGAGGAAGGGGTAGGCCGGCGGCCGGTGAGCTCAAGGACGGGGAGTTATGGCGCGGGGGAGGGCCGGCGGGCGAGAGCAGCGACCTTCACGTGAACCGAGGAGTTGACGCGGGGCCCTGGGAAGGGAGGGGCGGCACGGCAAGGCGGGGTGGAGCGCGGTCGGCGTCCACGGCAGCCGGCGCCGCTGTCGGGTGCGTGCGGGTGGTGGCGCACGAGGCGGAGGGGAGAGGGAGGGTGGCTCGGTGGGGTGTGGGAACCGAGGAGTTGACAAGGGAGTGGGGGGCCGGAGGGAGAGGGAGCACGGCGGCGCGCGCGGTGGGGTGAGCGGCCGGTGGTGGGGCTCGGTGTCGGGGCCGAACAGAGGAGGGAGAAGGGAGGAAGGAGGAAAGAGGAAGGAGGAAGGAGGAAGAAAAAGAAAAAAGAAAATAAAAGGAAGGAAAAGGAAGAAAGAAAAGGAGAAATAGAAAAGAAAAAAGGAGAAGAGAGAGGAAGAGAGAAAAGAGAGAGAGAGAGCGGCCTGGATTCGCGGCGACGACCGCGGGGTGGTCGGGCACGCGCTGCGGTCGGCTCAGCAGCGTGACACGCGGAGCGAGGAAAAAGGGAAGAACGACGGGAAGGATTTGGAAGATTGGAAACTCATCCGAAAAGATTTTGAAAACAAACTCGTTAAGAATGATTTAAAGGTTTTGAATTTTTGGGATGTTACAAACCTACCCCACTTAAAATGAATCTCGTCCTCGAGATTCGGCTGGCTCCTAAAGAGATGGGTAAACTCCTTCTTCAAAGCATCTTCTCGTTCCCATGTAGCTTCTGCTTCACTGTGTCAACTCCATTGCACTCGACATAATCGGACAGTTGAATTCCTAGTTTGCTTGGTAACGGTGTTGTTGACGCTTTTTATGGTCAACACACCGAGATATGTGCTAGAACGCGCGGATCCGCAAAGGATCGATCAACTGCAGCAGGTCTAGGCGAAACCGGTGAAACCGGTTTGTGGATCCGGTGAAACCGGTTCTACGGGACTTGCCGCGTAGACCTATGAACGCAGGCTCGGGAGGGATCCCGTCAAGGCAGGCACGCCTAGGGTTGTTCTGAGGTCGGCAGGCCACTCAGAACGCCGTCAAATGCCGTAGAGACGAAGCACGAACAACAGGAGGGGTTGGAAAAGTTAGGGTTTGAAAGAGATAAAAAGTAAAGGCAATTTGTATTTGATCGATTGGATAAACCCTCAATCGGCCGTGGCCCTTTATATTTATAGGGTGGGGAGGTCTTGCCCCGCAAGAAAAGTCTTATTACAACTCGGATCTACAAATAGAGTCCAAACCTACTAGGACTCGGGAAAAACCGGTTCCACCGGTTCCCTAAACCGGTTCCATCGGTTTGCCTTGTCAAACAGGCAATAGGAACATAAACCGGTTCCACCGGTCTCTGAATCCGGTTCCACCGGTTCTTGCTGTCATACTGTCTTATGCCAATTTCGATCGTCAACATGTCTAAGATTTTAATTGGCACCTCCTGATATCTGAGATCATCTTGCAAATCTATTTCATCTGTGTGTATTTGTTCTTCTGGGACTCTTAGGCATTTCTTCAGTTGGGAGACATGAAATACCGGGTGTATATCTGACATTTCTTCTGGTAGTTGAATACGGTATGCCACAGCTCCAATTCTTTTCAACACTTGATAAGGTCCTATGTAACGGGGTGCTAACTTGCCCCGAACCTGAAACCTTCGTGTACCACGAATTGGAGAGACCTTAAGATAAACATAATCTCCAACCTCAAAACTCAATTCTCGTCTTCTTTTGTCTGAATAGCTCTTCTGACGGGATTGAGCTGCCTTCAATTTCTCTCTAATTTCTGCTACACGGTCTTCTGCTTCCTTTATGAGAGAAGGTCCAATTAGGGTACGCTCTCCTACTTCTGATCACATTAAGGGGGTTCTACACTTCCTTCCATAGAGAGCTTCAAAGGGTGACATTCCTAAGCTAGCCTGATAACTATTGTTATAGGAGAATTCTGCATAGGTTAGACTTTTCTCCCAATCTTTACCATAGGTAAGAACACATGCTCTCAGCATATCTTCTATGATTTGGTTTACTCTTTCTGTTTGCCCATCAGTCTGGGGGTGATAAGCCGAACTGAAATCCAGTTTAGTTCCCATGGCTTTGTGTAGGCTTTTCCAAAATCTTGAGGTGAACTGGGTTCCTCGATCTGAGACTATTCTGCTGGGTACCCCATGCAACTTGACAATGTTGTCAACATAAAGTTGAGCTAGCTTGTCTCCACCATAACAAGTATGCACGGGTATGAAGTGAGCGACCTTAGTGAGTCGGTCCACTATTACCCATATGGAGTCATTCCCTTTCTTGGTTCTGGGTAGACCATTGACAAAATCCATGCCTATCTCATCCCACTTCCACATTGGGATAGGTAGCGGTTGAAGCAAACCGGCTGGTTTCTGATGTTTCTGCCTTGACCCTTTGACAAACATCACAATGAGCCACAAATTGTGCTATATCTGCCTTCATCCCATTCCACCAATATTTTTCTTTTAGGTCCATGTACATCTTAGTGGCTCCTGGGTGGATGGAATATGCTGAGTTATGGGCTTCATCTATGATAACTTGTCTGAACTCTCCTTCCTTAGGTACACAAATCCTATTCTTTTACCATAAGGTTCCTTTATCATCTACTCTGAAGACTGGGGCTTTGTTCTCCCCGGTATGAGTACGAATCTTCATCAAGTCTTTGTCCTTACTCTGAGCTTGCCTAATTTGATCTTCTAGTGTTGGTTGCACACTAAGGTTGTAGTTGTGGGACTGACGGACTATGTGTAGATTCAGTTGTGCCAACTCCTCTTGTAGCTGAGTATTCTTGGGCTTATATGTTTTTCTGCTTAAGGCATCAGCTACAAGATTAGCTTTGCCCGGGTGGTAATGGATTTCCACATTATAGTCCTTGATCAATTCTAACCACCTTCTTTGCCTTAGATTCAGATCTGACTGGGTGAATATATACTTCAAGCTCTTGTGATCAGTATATATCTCACACTTATTTCCAATCAGATAATGTCTCCAAATTTTAAGAGCATGCACAACTGCTGCAAGCTCCAAGTCATGGGTAGGGTAGTTTTGCTCATGGGGCTTGAGCTGCCGGGAGGCATATGCTACTACCTTTCCATCTTACATGAGCACACATCCCAATCCTTGTCTTGAGACATCATAATAGATGACAAAATCCCTCTAAATATCTGGCAAGGTCAGTACTGGTGCAGTTGTTAACCTTTTCTTCAGCTCTTGAAAACTCTTCTCACAAGATTCTATCCAGATAAACTTTTTATCCTTCTGGAGTAACTCTTTCATAGACCTGGCTATCTTGGAAAATCCTTCAATAAATATCCGGTAATATCCGGCTAATCCAAGAAAGTTTCTGATCTCAGTCACATTGGTGGGTTGTTGCCAGTTGGATACCGCTTCTACCTTTTCAGGGTCTACAGCTACACCTTCTGCAGTCAAGATGTGGCCTAGGAAAGCTACCTTCTCAAGCCAGAATTCGCACTTGCTGAACTTGGCATATAACTTATGTGCTCTTTGTTTCTCCAAAATTACCCGTAGGTGCTGTTCATGCTCTTGGGCACTTTTAGAGTAGATCAGTATGTCGTCAATAAAGACTATGACATCTTCCATGAAAACTTTATTCATGAGGTTCATGAAATAGGCCGGTGCATTTGTTAATCCAAAGGACATTACTGTGAATTCATATTGTCCATATCTGGTAACAAAGGCTGTCTTTGGGACATCACTTTCCTTAATCTTGAGTTGATGGTACCTTGATCTTAGGTCAATCTTGGAGAAACACTTGGCTCCTTTTAGCTGATCAAAGAGATCATCTATTCTTGGTAGTGGGTATTTATTCTTAATGGTCACTTCATTTAAGGACCGATAATCTACACACATCCTTTGGCTTCCATCTTTCTTCTTCACAAATAGGATTGGTGATCCCCATGGAGATGAGCTGGGTCTAATAAATCTTTTTTGCTGAAGTTCTCTTAATTGCTCTTTAAGTTCAACTAATTCTGTTGCTGCCATCCTATACGGCCTCTTGGCTATGGGGGCTGTTCTAGAGACAAGGTCAATAATGAACTCTATGTCCCTATCCGGTGGCACTCCTGGTAAGTCATCTGGAAACACATCTGAATATTCACTTACTATTGGAACTTCTTCTATGGCCCTGGCTTCCATGCTGAAAACCATTGGGTCTGGTCCACTTCCCCGAGTGTGGCAAGTCACTTGCACACCATCCTGGTTGGTTAGGTGCACTACCTTATCAGCACATCCTATGTGACCATCATGTAGGCTTAACCAATCCATTACAAGGATCACATCTATCCCTTAGACTTAAGTACTACTAAGTCTGCTAAGAACTCTACCCCACTTAAATTGATCCTTACCCAGGAACAACCTAGTTGACAACGAATGTCAGCTCCAGGCGTTCTGGTTACTAGGGGTAACTTTAGTAGTACCGTAGGTATATTGTGCTTCTCCACAAAGCTTGATGATATGAAAGAATGTGATGCTCCAGAATCAAAAAGTAATGTTGCCAAGATTGAGCTGACTAGAAACTCATCGAGTACCATGCCATGAGCCTGTCGAGCCTCTTGCGCGCTGATGTGGTTGACGCGAGCTCGTCCAAATGACTGCTGGGGTGGCCTCATCTACTGGTTGTTGCTGTTGTTGTTGTTGTTAGGGTTGTGCTACGGATAGGAACACGGTTGGCTCCTGACAGTGCTGGCCTTGGCCCATTCACAGAATTGGAGAAGGTTGAGGCTGCTGGCTTGTTGTTGCCATAGGGGCAGTTGGCTATGAAGTGCCCGGTATCACGGTAGTTGTAGCATGCCTTGGTGTTGCTGGTGACCTGGCTGGCGCTGTTCTGTGGGGCCTTGTTGCTTTGGCTTCTGAATGGGGCATTGGAAGGATGAGTACTCAGAGTCTGAGACTGGGTCCGGTACTGCATAGGGGCCTGGGACCTGGGTGCTGAATGCCCAAAGCTCCTTGACTTCTGGAAACGGTCCTGCTGGTGGGCCTTGTTCTCTAGGAACCGGCGCTTGTTGTCCCTCTTCTCATCTGCCTTGGCCCTTTCTGTGAGGATGGCCATGTTCATCAGTGTGTTGAAGTCTGGATAAATCTGAGGGGTGAGCAGGGTTCTGAGTTCTGCATTCAAGCCCTTCTTGATCATGTCCTGCTTCTTCTCATCCTTGTTCACTTCTTCCGGTGCATAACGGACCAATTCCATGAACTGATAAGTATACTCTTCCACAGTCTTGCTGCCTTGGTGCAGTAAACGAAACTCATCTGCCTTGCGCTTCATGGTGGCCGCTGGAATGTGATAGCGGAGAAATTCTATCACAAACTCATCCCAGGTGATAGTGGTGGCATCCTGGGCAGCTGCATAGTAGTTCTCCCACCAGGCTAAAGCAGTCCCAGTGAGCTGGTGAGCAGCCAAGAGAACCTTGTCTCAGCCCTCATAACCAAATGGCTCTAGCTTCCTTTGGATAACCCGCGGCCAATCATCTGCATCCAAGGGATTAATGGATCTGCCAAAGGTGGGTGGCTTGGTCCGGAGAAAATCTGTCAACTTTTAATTCAAGCCATGCCCGCGGGGCCTCTAACGGGTGATAGCATTGGCCAAAGCTTCCAGTAGAATGGTTTGGTTGTTCATCACTTGCACTAGGTCAATCTGAGGTGGTGGAGGCGGATGTTGCCCTCCTACTTGATTTTTTCCTCCATCCTCAACCTGATTCACTTCATGCTCCACTAGGGGCAATGCAGCGGGTGGCCCTTGCCTTGACTGTCTCTCCACACTGGGGGTGGTACGGGCCTAACTTGGGGAGGTCCTGGTACGCTTGGGAGGCATCAGCAGAATGAGCGGGATTTCATGAGACTGGTGTTTAGGGTGATGTTTAAGTTGATTAATGCGTATTTTGAAAAGACAGAAACCATCTACTAACAACAAGCACACAGACTAACAAATGATTTTATTCTTTGCCATGGAGGGTGATACAACACTTGGGTAAGGCCAAAACACGTACTACACGGCTGGGTACAACACGACACGGAAAAGGGGTACAACTCTAAACTTGGGACGGCTTCTTGACTTGGGGTGCATCTCTCGGCGGGGCATCCTACTCGCGAGGCGAGTCTTCACCCTGAACGGAGTGGTCTTCCAGCGGAAAGAGGAGTGTCAGCATGTCATCCTCCATCGAGGGTGGCTCGACGAGTTCGTAGTTTCCTCCGGCAGCTTCTGTCGGTGGAGGTGCTGGTGGGGCGTCGGGGCTCTTTCTCTTGCTGGGCCCTTTGGCCACGGGAATCCCCTCAAGGATCGGGGCCTCTTCATCCTCCAAAGCCCGCATCCTTCTCCTAGCCTGACCCACGAGATGGGCCTCCTTTAGTTCCTTGGAGTGCCGGTCATCAGCCTCCTTGAGTGCCTCAATGGCCCGAGCTTCAGCGGTTGCCAACTTTACTTGGAGACTCCTCACCATCATTTCTGCATCCTCGGCTCTACGAATCTGCTGCCTCAAATGCTTGGCCTGCTTGTCATAGAACTCGTCAAGGGTGAGAAGGTAAGCAGCCATGTGGAGCACGGTGGGGTCCTTTTCACGCAGTCCATGCCCTTCCAGTATCCTCATCTAGGCCAACCAAACTGGACGGTTCTTGTTGACCGGTGGGAAGTACCTCATCGGGGTGGGGCCGAGGTGCCTCTCGTAAGTCTGGCACATGTGATGCAAGGCCTTCCGAGCTGCAACTTGGTAAGTGTCCTCGTGTCGGAAGCCAGTGACAGTCACATTCCATGGATCAATCTCGGGGTATCGGTTGCTCCTCCCGATGTAGATGATCATCTCACACCGGGGTGTCCCATGGTCCTCGTACTCCGTGCTGGTGTACTCCGAACGCTCATAAATGCCAAGGTGGTCCATGCAGGCAAAGAGCAATCTGGGAAAACTGGGCTCCTCCAAGCAGTTGCTATTGACCCAACCTTCTTCGGCCATCTGTAAGGAAACAGGGGGTAAATCAATTTTGCAATGGAGCATGGAAGGTAAGAAGTTTTATAAATCCTATGTTTTGGTCAAATGGGCTTAACCGGTTCTAGTGGTCATGTCCTACAGCCAACTACGGCTCTGATACCACCTGAAGCGTCCCCGCATAAGCAGAGACTAAATGTGATACAAATATCAGTCCCAGGAGACTGATAACACATTTATTCAACAGATGGTTCACAACCTTACAACTCCCGGGGGAGTGGGCACTTAAGACATGCCAAAATGACAAGTAGGTAGATAACGGCGATGGTCCAAACTATTAACCATCCGGTCTCAACATAGGGATCAGAGCTACACGACGGCGAAGACATCCTACGAAGGGCCAACACCACAGGCAAAGTTGGGTACGGAAGCGACCAACTACTCGACGTCCTCAACAACAAAGTCCGGGTCTTCTTCTGAAGCAACAAATACAAGGGTGAGTACAAAAGTACTCAACAAGTCCAACCCCATCCACGGAGGGGTTAATACAGAAGTATGCACATGATATATCAAGGATAAGGCTAAGCTTCATTTGCAATAAAGCTAGATTTTCACATGCAAGGGTTTATTTTCAAGGAATTTGGCAATGCAAAACTTTAGTAACCGAGTCAATTAGTGGGGTTGATCCTAACATGAGGATCCAAATTTTAATGCTACCGGATTCCCTATCCGCAGTAGCTCACGGCACAACTGCCGGACACTTTCCAAAAACCAACACACGCCAGGTAAACCACCCAATTCCCCAAAACCTTTGGTATTGTGACCAAGCCATAACTCGCCCATAACCGTGGGCACGGCTATTCGAATAGATGTTAACTCTGCAGAGGTGTACACTTTCCCCACAAGTAGGGCACCGCAACACGGTCACCTTAGTGCCGGTGCAGATCCTATCGAAGCCATTACCCACCATAGCCAATCCTGCCTAGCCATCTACGAGAAATAACCAAGGGGTTCCTGACCATCCAGTGAGGCCTACAACCATGACACTAAGTCTGCACTTGGCCTCCCACTGCACACCTGCCTCCAGATGACTACCAGTCTAGCTAGTGGGATTTAGACTAAGCCCTTACCACACACAAGAGTCGAGTGGTTGTACGAGATAAATTGGGTTAGGCAAGATGACACGTCACCTCGGTTTAAAACAGGACAAAAAGGATATCTCTCCACTTGCTTAACCACAAAGGTACAAGCCTACTTTTGGTATTTCACAAAGAAACACACATCCATCTCATCCAAGCTTTTCTTTCTTTTAAACCCAAAACCCATTTTCCTTTCTTAACCCACTCACACTTTTATTCTGTGATAAAACAGAATGCAGTCATAATTGATTAAGTAATCCAGGAGTAACAAGGTCCTAAGCATTCTAGCAGTGATTATCATCTAAACAGAGCATATCATATTTAGAGATAAACTAGGACATCAAAGAATGATCATAACAATCAAGGAGTGGCTATCCAATCGGGTTTCAGTAACAAAATGCAATTTATAAAATAGGCCAATAGGTTGTGTTTATAAAACTTAGGATAAGCATGCATCAAAGGATGGAATTGGCTTGCCGTCTTCAAAGCCTTCGGGCAACTCTTGCTCGTGGTACAAGTCTTCGGGCTCTGGCTCGCGGTACTCTCCTTCGTACTCCGGCTCGCGGTACTATCCCTCCTCGTTCACTCTGTCGTCTAGGGCACACACAAACAAGCATACAATAAGAGAAAAGCAACAAAGTCTTTACCGATGAGCTCGAAAAGGGAAGTAATTAAATAAAAAGAAAGGAGAGGTATTTTTGGGAGATTCTTGAATGGCTCGGCCGGAATATAAGAAAGAGAGGTGTGTTCAAATTTGGAGAAATTCAGGAGAAGTTTGGCGCATAAAATGACGAGGAAAGGGATGATTAGGGCTAGTTTAGGGGGTTTAAGGCCTCTTTGTAATTATTATAAAGGACAGGGGCTTTTCTGGGAATATATTTGTATGGGAAAGGACTTGAGGTAATATAGGAAAAGTGGTTGGGGTGGTTGTAAGAGTGCAGAGGCTTATTTGTAATTATTCAAGAAGGTCAAGGGTCTTTTTGTAATCCTTTCTAAAGGGGAAAGGGCTTATTGGTAAATATGAAAAGGTGGAGGGGTTTTTGGGAAATCGGCCATTCATCCCCTTCCTTTCTCTTTCTTCTCGGCCGAACAGAGGAGGGGAGGGGACGGCGGTGCGGCGCGCAGGAGGGAGAGGGGAGTGAGGGGAACTCATTCCCCTCCTCACCTCGGGCGGAGGCGACCTGTGGAGGCGGGGCGACGGTGGCGGGCGGAGGAAGCGGCGGCGGCGGCGGCGGAGCTCTGGTGGTGGCGTTGCGAGGCAGGGGAGTGAGGGGAGAGCTGCGGGCGGCGGTGGTGGAGGTGGAGTGGTGGTGGATGGGCATGGAGAAGGGCCTTTTATAGGCCGGCGAGGAAGGGGTAGGCCGGCGGCCGGTGAGCTCAAGGACGGGGAGTTATGGCGCGGGGGAGGGCCGGCGGGCGAGAGCAGCGACCTTCACGTGAACCGAGGAGTTGACGCGGGGCCCTGGGAAGGGAGGGGCGGCACGGCAAGGCGGGGTGGAGCGCGGTCGGCGTCCACGGCAGCCGGCGCCGCTGTCGGGTGCGTGCGGGTGGTGGCGCACGAGGCGGAGGGGAGAGGGAGGGTGGCTCGGTGGGTGTGGGAACCGAGGAGTTGACGAGGGAGTGGGGGGCGGAGGGAGAGGGAGCACGGCGGCGCGCGCGGTGGGGTGAGCGGCCGGTGGTGGGGCTCGGTGTCGGGGCCGAACAGAGGAGGGAGAAGGGAGGAAGGAGGAAGGAGGAAGGAGGGAGAAAAAGAAAAAGAAAAGAAAAGGAAGGAAAAGGAAGAAAGAAAAGGAGAAAACGAAAAGGAAAAGGAGAAGAGAGAGGAAGAGAGAAAAGAGAGAGAGAAAGCGGCCTGAATTCGCGGCGACGACTGTGGGGTGGTCGGGCACGTGCGGCGGTCGGCTCAGCAGGGCGACACGCGGAGCGAGGAAAAAGGGAAAGAATGACGGGAAGGATTTGGAAGATTGGAAACTCATCGGAAAAAATTTTGAAAACAAACTCGTTAAGAATGATTTAAAGGTTTTGAATTTTTGGGATGTTACAGGAGGGCACCGACTTTCTTTGAACAAAGGAGGCCTGGGGTCGGCCGACAGCCTGGGTCGACCGACCCTAGCGCGGCTCCGTTTCAGCCAAGCTTTCAAGGTTTTCGCTGGATTCGCTGGTGTGAACTGATGGCAATTGAATTTGTTGCAAAAGGGCTAGGACTAGGTAAGCCGACGGATGGGGTCGGGCGATTCTGGCACATGGCCCATTCTGTTGAATCTTCGCAGCGGTATACCAGATACAAAAGTTGTTTTGAATCTGAATGAATGCAGCGCAAGAAAGGCAGCCACAGGTCGAGCGACCCATGGGGTCTGCCGATGGCCTGTTGGCACCTCTCAGGCCCAGCTGGCTCGGCTGTCCTATGTGGTCCCGGGTCATTAAGATTATGTATGTATACGCAGGAATTGAGCTGGGGATCCAAAGGGATTTCAAGAGAAAAGCTCCAAGTATAAATTTCAATGCACAAAATCGATTTGGAAATTAAACATGCAGATATTTGGAATTTAAACGTGCAAAGATTGGAATTCAGAAAAATGCAATGTGAAATAAATATGAGATACATACCGATTTACCTGTCGCTGAGGACTCGTCTGTTTACGTCCGTCGAGTGAGGATGTCTCCATCATAGATTTTGAGTTGAAGTAACATTCTGAGTTTACGTCCGTCGAGGGAAGGATGCCGAGTAAGTACTATGTTGCCAAACGTTCTAAGGAGCAAAAAAAAAGAAAAATGTAGAAAAAGAAAAAAAGAGAAAGAAGAAATAAAGATGAAAGAAAAAATGAAAGAAAGAAATAAAGAAAGAAAAAAAAGAGAAATAATGCTCCTTAGTTCTTTTAGCTTCATCAAATTCCAAGTGCTTTGAAGACAATTCCATACTCAATTTTCCAACCATGTGCAATCCGATAACGAGGACTTCATTTGTGCCTCGGGATCATCCACTTGCCATTTGCGCATGTCCACCTATCTAAATGTGTGTGTTCCATCTCTTTCTCTTTCTAACATTTATTCTCCATGGCCTTTTTGGCTAGTCTCGGTAATTCCAATAGATCTCTCTCTTAGTTTGACAATATTTGAGATATAATGTTTTGCTAGGATTGTTTTTACCTACCAAGCTCCTCAAAAGCCTTCCACTTTCATATATGAGTAGAATAGGTTGAAAATAATCTAGTATAGGCTTGAGCGACTTGATGAGATGAGTGTTCCCATGAGCTTTTGCAAGAGAATCTCACTTATGTTGGATATGCATCTTTTTGAAAACTCTTCACGTTGGAACAAGGTAAAGGTCTAAAGTTCACTTAAGTTCAAGAGCATTGCATTTATTATTATTGTGGCTTGTTCTTTATTGCTAGTCTATCTTCCGTAATGAAAAGTAGCCGGTCACAACTTGAACTTTAAATGCTAAACACTTGAGAGCAATGTGTCTTGTTGTGTATAACTAAGTGCAGGTAAGACATTGAAAGGCAATGCTGATTTTCTAGATAAGCAAAGATCCTGGACTTACTCGAGGATGAGCAAGGTTTAAGCATGGGGGGAATGTTGATGCTCGTTATACGTACACTTTTTGTGCTAATTAAGTGGTGTTTTGGGACCATTTCGTATACTAACCCGCCACTTGGCACTTGAAATAACCCCATTTTCACATATGCATTTATTTTTGGAGGATATTAGTTTACTGTTGGTATTTCTTACGGTCGCAGATAAATCCGCAAGCGCACGGATACCGTTGTAGCTTTCACCCGGAAGTATTCAGGGTATCGAATCCACAGGGAAGGCGATGGTTGACTAGAGTAGTTATCCATTGTATTCAATCATAACATTATTAATATACCAAAGTCTAGCAAGGGGTAAACATTGATAGATGGGTAGTGTGACACACAGAAGGTTTCATTGCTCATTATATAAGTCTAGTTAATATGAAGATCCTAAGAGAGAACCAGAGATTCTATATACTTCTCACTTATGAATTACATACATTATAAGTGTACGCTATACAAGCTCAGGAAGGGACACATGTTAGAGGGCAAATCGAGGGGTCGTGGGATCCCCTCACCTGAGGGTACTGTCATGATGTTTATCACGAAGACCTGCAAACGCCCAAACCCGAATGGCGAGGATTACAAAGGCCCATCGGGGCTGTCACCACCCGGGGCTACCTCTGAATACGTGGGGTAGGGTATCCTCAACTGTATTCCATATACCAAACACCATGTTTGCAATACGAAATAATACTCTATTTATTGTCTAGATAAACAGAGCAACCTTGCGATACATTGGGCCATTGCCATAACATGCAACAGCTATACTAAGGTGCAAGACATACAACTTATATGATGAACAAATAAGGCAATAAGCCAAATAACATAAGCAAGATAATAATTCCATTAATAGCTCTAAGTCTTATAAGTAAACAAAAGATACAAGATAACTGAGCTCTAGGCTTACCAAGACTCCGTCGAAAACCCGTAGAAGCTCGACTCCTAAGACTACTTCACCACTAACTAAGACTACTACTTGAGGCAAAGAGAGCTCTTCCTTCCTGGTGTGTATTCAACTGGAGCCGAGGCCATCTATTTATAGCTTGGTAGGACGGTGGAGAGGCACCTCGAGGCGGTTCAGGCCGTTTGGCCTCGGGACCAGGTCGGCCGATCCCCCTAGGTCGGCCGACCCTAAGATGCACCGACTTGAGTGATGCACGACCGGGATGGACTCCTGGAGGCAGTGGGAAGCACCCCGTCAAAGTTAAGCGAGTTTGGCGCGAATCCCAGGTCGGGCAACGGCCCACCGGCTCCTCTCAGGCTCATCTTCTCCTGGGTGACTGTGGAGTGGGTCCTAATGACGGTTCCAGGTGGGTTTGCTCAAGTTGAGTACGTTTAGATATGTTGGTGGGCCCCTCAATCCATGTGACCTCCCCTTGGACCATTCCCATCTCTTGGATCCAACCGTCATGGAATCAACGGCTATGATGGTCCTGAAGGGTGCTTCTTTGCTGTGGCCAAATATGGGCTCCATTGGGCTTGGGCCCAGGTCGGCCGACCTAGGGGGGTCGGGCGACCTGGCTCTGAGCCCAAATCTCCTCCTCTTTTACCAATTACTCCCTGCATTCACATATTCACCAAAACTTGTGGAATTGATTAGATATAAACCCTATCACTATATTTTGTGATTATATTTGACATATTCTCTGCAGGAATTTGCGGTTAAAATTGGCATTTAAGGCCCGTCAACATTTACGCAGGTTTTTGAGCTAAAAATGAACACTTTTGGATGAAGACCAAGATCATGCATAGCGCGGAGGAATGAAGGCCATGTGACTCGGATTTCGTTCGCTCTCATATATGGTGAACCAACCTCCAAGAATGTGGAAGGACAAAGACTTGAAGATAAGGTCGGATGGCTTTGGGATCGAGGCGAATCAGGCAGACATTTGGAAAGCTATCAAGACCCAATCTTATCACGAAGCAACCGACGTCTAAACACCCACGTGCATTGGCACCTGAACTCCTGGAGGATCTAGAAGCTTGCACGCAAAAGATGGGACCGAGGGGCTGCAAAAACAGCCCAGGCCGGTTGGCCCAGAGGGCCCATGCCGGCCGGCCTAGGGTGTTTCTGCGCCGTCTTGGCCTCCCCTTCGAGCTAGGGTTTCCTCGGACTATTTATAGCCCCGATGCATGAAGGCACGGACATCCATCCACCAGAACTCAACGAAACCTAGGGCATACATCAAAGGGAGACGACGGGCGCTGCAAGTCCTCGAAGTTGTCTAGGGGATGGCTTAGGCCAACCCTAGCCGCCATGGCCTCCCTGCGTGGTTGTGCCATGGCGGAGTTCAAGAGCTAGTTGGAGTCATCAATGGTATGTACTCGGTGGTGATGATCCAAACACATCTATTATATGAGTAATGTTCTTTATGTCATCCGATCTTTTAGCGACTCGATTCCTCCTTCTACGATCTTGTTCTTTTCTTGGGTTTGCTTTACTTTCAATCTATTATCGATATAGATTGCTTGGGGTGATCTTGTAGCCATGGTGGCTAGAGGTTCATACCGGATCTACCAAGTGGTTCAACACGTTCTTCGTGAACGTGCCCTTAAGTTACCCATGCTGATAGGGAACATCGTGACAGGGTGTGATCTCGTGTATGGTGGGGCTTTCGGGGGTTTGACCGGAGGATAGTAGTTTAAAGATGGCTTTGGATGAGATGCATGATGCGCTTGCTCTTATTGGCTAGAACTACAACTAGAAGGCGATAGGCTTGTTTACCCCTTTGGTTGTGCTTTACCCTTGCCTATGTTCATGGATGTGATCAACCTATACACTACACTCATATCTCATAGGTTTTACCCCTTTATATGCAATCAATGCTTAATGATAGGAATAGATCCGTTAGATTATATGGGAAACCCTACTAAGTTCATTGACGATCCATGGTTTGATAAACCTTGGATGGAATACTTTAAGGGAAAAGCTACATTGATCCGTGCGCTTGCGGTTCACAATTGGCGCGTCTATGGACCGTCAACAAGCTTTTCTGCAATAGAGATAGACTTGGCTATAGGTATGAGAGGTTTTCCTAAGGGTTTAGGATCTCGTGGGGAGGCTAGTCAAAGTTTTCAGTTAGGACAAGTGATAGAGATAGACTTGGCTAATATGAATGGTGACGGCAAGAAAATCAACACAAGTCAATCCTACCCTTGTTGGCTCCGGTTTTTGGCGGGGGTGATACGGAGGTTTAGGTGGGTTTAACAAAAAGTTAGGTCAAAAGTCAAAACAAAACATGCAATGCAATGCAAGAGTAAGAACAACATGGCATGAAGTGCAACATGAGGTCAATGAACAAAATGGCATGATGTGGTGGTCTAAAAACAAAACAAAAGTTAGCCTAAGTCAAACTAGCCACAAGTTTAGAATCAAAGGGTGATGTCAAACTTCATATATCTCTCTAAAAAGACACAAAAAAAAGACTCTAAACACTACTAGCAATAGGCACACAAAGGGTCTACAAGTTTTCCAAGATCAAATAACAAATTGCTCTCTCAATAACAATTAGATCATACAACATAAAGTTGTGGCATTTATTAGAGCAATGGTACAATGTTACCAATATCTCATGATCAATTCACAAGAAGGTACTGTTTGCATCAAATTCTGTGCAATCTCTGAAGAAAACAACAGAATATTTTTGGATACATAAAAGCTCCATGAAGTTCTAGTTCCAACGAATCAAGAATCAATTCAATCGAAGATTCTTACAAGCGGTTCTGATGAAAACATCCAAGGTCGTGCATTCTGAAATTTTTTAGACAGCACGCAGCGCTAAAAGTTGAATGGGCATAACTGTCTCATTCGAACTCCGTTTAAGATGAATGACCACTCGTTCGAAAGGTAATTTTAAATATTCTGTTGTTTTCTTCAGAGGTTGAAAAGAATTTGATGCGAACAGTACCTTCTTGTGAATTGATCCTAAGATATTGATGATCTTGATCTTGTGGTCTTTGGAGCATCGTGTTGTGCATCCCTTGGCTTCAAGGTCATCACCATTGATTCACCAGCGAGTAGCATGGTTTCAATGATGTGTCTTCCCCATAGTTCTTGCTTTACCCAAGGTGCTGGGATCATAGGGGCTCTTGCTCTTTATGTCGATGATTTGAGCGGTTTCCTTCATTTGTAGCCTCACTCAATTAGAAACTTCTTGAGCGTCCTACTGGAGAAGATTTGTGATGTCATGGTGCTTCTACTCTTGTTGCCTCCAGTCTTGATCAACTTCAAATTATCATCTTTTGTGCATAAAACCCTTCAATCATCCTGTTGAGGCCATAATACTAGGGTGCCCGATCACAAGGATTACCGACTACCGACTCCGAACGATGAAGACTCCGAACAAGACACGACGGCCGGATCGCAGAAGGAAAGACCGATGATAGTTAGAGTCCTACTAGGTTTAGGTCTGTTTTGTCTTGTAAGACACGTCTCCCTGGATATAAATTGAGGGGATCCTGTTGTTGGCATTTCTTAGCATCACCACTACTGGAGTGATGGCACTAGAGATGCCTTAATATAAATCTTAGTGTTACACAAGTTATGCAAGCGCACAGAAGTACATTGTAGCATTTCACCTGGGAGTGTTCCAGAGTATCGTATTTATTTCCTCAGGAAAAGCGTTTGGCAAAGTAATATATTATCCAATGTATCAACTATATCATAATCAATATACCAGAACTAGGACAGGGGATAGAATGATATGAAAGATTGGGTAGGTTGACACACAGAAGGTTTCACTGCTCAGAATGTAAGTCTAGTTAATATGAAGGTCCTAAGAGAGAACCAGGGATTCTATGTACTTCTCACAAATGGGTTACATTGCTACAAGTATATACTGTACAAGCTTAATAAGGGATACATGATAGAGAACAAATCGAGGAGTCATGGGATCCCTTCATCCAAGGGTACTGTCACGATGTTTATCACTATGGCCTGCAAACGCCCAAACCCGAACGGCGAGGATTACAAGGGACGGACAGGGCTGTCACCACCTGCCGCCTACCTCTGAATACGTGGAGTAGGGTATCCCCAACGGTATTCCATAACCCAAACACCACGTTTGTAATATGAAATACATCTTTACCAATTGTACGGAAAGGTAAAGAACAATCATAGAGATTCATTGGGCCATTGCCATAACATGCATCCGCTATACTAAGGTGTAAGACATACAACTCATATGATGAACACACAAGACTAGAAGTCAAGTAACATGAGCAAGATAGTATTTCCATTAAGGCTCAAAGTCTTACAAATAAGCAAAGGATACAAGATAACTGAGCTCTAGGCTTACCAAGACTCCTTCGGAAACCCGTAGAAGCTCAACTCCTAGAACTACTTCTCTACTAACTAAGACTATAACTTGTAGCAATTGGAGCTCTTCCTTCTGGTGTGTGTTGTACAGGAGGTGTTGGCACCTATTTATAGCACTTGGAGGCGGTTTAGGGTCGGTACAAGGCGGTTGAGGCAAGTGGGCCCACCCCCGAGTCGGCCGATCCCTTGACGTCGCCCGACCATAGGATTCACCGACTGAAGTTGTGCACGGCGCAGATGTGGTCCTGGAGTCGGTGTGGATGCGCACGAGAAGGGGGACGGCAACGGCCATAGGACGGAGTCGGCCGACCTGGCCAGGTCGGCCGACCTGGTCCAGGCACGGTTTGCCACGGTCTTCTTCTGGGTCGCTGGAATGTGGACCCTTGCACTCGTGGAAGATGGGTATGGATCCTCGGAGTAACTGTTGGTTCTCATGTGGGCCCATCAATCCATGTACACCTCCTTATCCTTCTTGTCATCCCTTGGATGTAACCGTCATTGATTCAACGTTCTAGATGACAGGAACTTGTGCTTCTTCTGCATGGCCAAAGTTGGGCTTGGATGGTCATTAGGCCAGGTCGGCCGACCTGGTGGGGTCGAGCGACCTGGGCCTGGCTCTATTTTACTTCATCTTTTGGCCCATATCTCCTGCAAACAAATATTCTTCATGTACAAGTGGAACTACGTTATTTGAAATAGAATTCTACTGATTATTGCTAGTTTATTTCATTTTATCATGTTGGCGTTACAAAATAATCATGACTTAACAAACGCCAACAAACTCCCCCAAGCTAAGATCTTTGCTCGTCCCTGAGCAAAGCTTGGAGAGTTAGGGACTTAGGATCAGATTTTTGCTTTCTTCCCAAAAGAAAATTTCAACAAGAAAGTAATTCATGACTTGATTCAGTTGGCAAAGATCAAATCATCCTTTTTACCTTATCACTCATGGGGCCTTTTAGCTTTTTCTTCCTCTTGAGCGGTTGGAAACTAGAACAACTTAGCAAGAACGCTCCCCACATCTTAGATCCACCTTTTCTCCGGAGGTTTTTTAAAGAAACTTTTGTCAAAGAAAACAAGACTCCTCAAGTGACTCTCTCAAGTCTCTCATAATTGTATTGATCCTCTCCAACACTCCTCTTTTAGTAACAAGTGGAGCTCATGAACGGAAAACTTTTATTTCACACATGCATATCTTCTTTTGTTGAGTCAAATCCAGGATCAACGAAGAATTAAATCATACACTCAAATCGAAGTGTGCAAGTGTGGATATGTGGTAGTGGAAAATAACTCCTTTAAGAAATCTCTCTCCTTTAGGAAATTTTGCTATAAAGCTTGGCTCCCTATTTCTCCTTTTTTTTCATGGACTATACATGTGTCCATTTCTATTTTCTCTCTTTTTTTTCATTTTTCTTTTATAGAGAGCCTAAGCCTTATGACTAGAAAGGTTTTTGGAGAGAAATCTCTTTGTTCTGGAGTACTTTATTCTAATGAACAATTGCTAGGCATGTTGTGCGTACTCCCAGAGTAGAAATATCACACATATGTTGGCGTGTACGTGACTTCGATTTTAAGAGCATGAAATAAATCTTACAAAGATCACAATGAACTTGACAAAACTCAAAGCAATTGCACATGCTTTTTGTAAGTGGTTGGAATAAGAGGCTGTGGTAGGATTTCACTCTTCACTGAGGAGCCTAGAATTTTGTCCTTTTTGAAACAAATCCTCCAAGATCAAGTTTCACTTAGATAGGTAAAGCAATTCTAGCTTATTATATCATAGCTCCCAACAACCTAGAATTAGATTCAGCATTTGCTACCCACAAGTTTTAAGTTTCCAAGGAAATTATTAATTTAAGCCAACAAATTCAAGACACAAATGACTGCCTTATTGAGACTTGTATAAAAGGGGAAAGTCATAGCAAATGTTCATCACTTCCAAACAAAGCTTAATTTTTCATTCATTCCCATTTTCATCATCATTTTTTTAACATAAGCAAAAGGAAAACAAAAAGAAAGGTTTAGACAACTTACCTGTACGGGGGTCCTCCCCCAAGCTGGACTTTTCACTGCTGGCGGTAACGAGGGTCGTTCGGGTCGAAACCTTGGGACCGAAGGTAGGCAGTTAGGTTCTGGTTGCCCGCCTGGATGCTGTTCTAGAGGGTGTTGAAGTTCTGTGCTGACTGGTCCCACCAAGCTTGCGACTGCTGCACATGGTGGGTTAACGTATCATCAATACGGTGAGTGGTTACCTCTAGGGTTCCCATGCGATTGGATAACCCATCCATGCTGCTGCGCATGTCTCTTGCCGAAAATGATCGTCGTGCGTCGAACGGAGGAGGGCCGCCACTTGAGCTGGACGACTGATAATTGCGCGGGTCTTGGGGGTTCCATTGTGCGTGCGGCGCTTCTTGCCATCCCAAACCTCCTGCCATGTATGGTGGAGGCGGCTGCGGCTGCTCCCAGTTCGATCCTTCTGGTATGTATGGCGGGGTCGGAGGTTCCCACGTTGACTGGGCTTGCGGCACTCCGGTTTCTCCCCGTCGGGACATGCTTCTTGTCACCCTTCCCGTCACGCTTTGCCTGCCTTCCTGTTGCAACTCCAACAACAATGTTTTGCATCTGTACAACCAGTATTCCGGTGCTGGCAACGGAATTCTAGTTGTACTATTATTATAGACCATAATAAGCTTTTGGTCTATGGCATGTGTAACAAGATGACTCTGGATAAAATGGGACTCATCCAGAGTTGGGCGAGGCTGCGGAAGGAACTCGACTCGGTAACTATCCAACAGGCCCATTGACTCGAAAATGCGGGTAACCAAAGATGTACATTCAATGGGACCTTGCCTCTTAAAAACACCCATCCATTGATCAATCATGAAAACCACAGGCGAAACTTTTATCTTTTTAACCATTGCATATAATAACTTCAATTCATCAACGCGAACAGTTCTTAGATCATTCCGAGGAAACAAAGTCATAGCAATCCAACGGGGCATGAAACGGAGAGTGGGATTATGGATGTGGCTTGTTCTAGGGGGAGTGCCATCTGTGATACCCGAGATATCCCGCCAAAAGGATTCTCTAACAAAAAACCTCAACACTTTATCAACTTCCAAACTACAACGCTTGCTAAAACCCAAATGGATGCTAAGCTGTTTCCAAGAAAGGAAATACTCTTCTCTTAAAAAGCGAAAAGTAATCCCTTCCTCAGATTTTCTCATAGTGGTAAGGAATTGGATTGTTAACAAGCGACAACCATCCTCATTAATGCGCGCAAAATCTGACCAACCTACCGCATTCCAAACGGTTTCAAAGTCAGTGGCCATACCTGATTTCTCCATGAGTTCACTTGTGAACACACGTGTGTGATCAAAAGTGCGACCCAGAAGAATGTGATACGCCTCCAGTTCGAGACCCCCTTCGATGTCGAGTTGATCGTCGGAGATGAACGCCGGGCGAGGATCGTCTTCGTTGTGGTTGCTGCTGGAGCTGTCCCCGTTCCCATCTCCATTGCCACCGCCGCCTGCAGATGTGGCGCCAGCACCGGTGTAGTAGTACTGATCTTCGGAAATCTCCATGGAGTGCTGGCTGCTTATCCTTTCCTCGGAACCACCGGCTGATTCCATAATCTCCGTACTGGAGGAAATCAGCTCAGTGCTTCCGGAATGGCGGCTCCGCCTTGAGCTTGATCCCTTTATCTTCTTTGCTTTCTTCACCACTCCTCGGACGAAGTTCATGATTTCTGCACAGAGAACAAGCAACAAAAAAAAACGACACTTGGAAGACAAAGCAAATTAGCCGTCCAAGAATTAGTCGTTCTTGCGGGGCGTGGTTGCCTCCACAAAAGTCATTCTTGTGGGTTTTGACACACCACAAACAAGCGTTCTTGTGGGATTTCGGTTACCTCCACAACACGTTCAAGAATTTCAGCATGAAAATAACGACACCGTTACGCAGGAATGAAGTCCATTTTTAATTGGGTTTTCAATTTTTTTTCAAACTTAGGAGCTAAACACTTAAGAATCTAACAGAGGGAGAGGAGAAACTCCGAGGGCGAAACGCAGCTCGGGTTGGGGCGAAGTGATCAAGCTGCTGGCCAAGGCTTTTTATAGCCGGAGCTCACCCCGGATCGGCCGACCAGGCGGGGTCGGCCGACCCTCCCGCAGAGGCAAAATGGCCAAGCATTTGATGGCGATGCGTTGGATACCTGGTGGCTACAAAAACAGTTGAAAACTTTGCAAAAGGAGGAGGCGTGCATCGGGCGATCTGATCCGGTCGGCTGACCAGCTATGGCCACCGTTGAATGCCTCCTTTGGAATTTATGATGGGCAGCTATGGTGGTCTATAATGGGAATTGAGTGCTCTGCAAAGGCCAAAGGTAGGAGTCGGCCGACGTGCCTTGGTCGGCCGATCAGTGCTTAGCTTGGTTCAGGCCTAGCCTTTGTAGAGTGGTGCGTGGTTCAGTGGTGTGATGATTTCGGGGTGTATAGGTAGTGGTGGCCAGGTATCCGAGGAGAAATAAAGTGAATGGCTCCAAAGTTATAAGTTTTACATGCATAATCTTGTGGAAAAAATAAGCATGCTTTGAGAAATCAAAATGCATTATGAAATAAACATGGGGTACATACCGATGTACCTACCGGCGAGGACTCGTTGTTTTTCGTCCGTCGAGTGCAGACGTCTCCAAGAAATGATTTAACCTGATGATCTGGCCTCCGCATTTGAAGATGATGCGAAAGCTTTGCGACGCCAATCCTGTTTTGTTTTCTTCACACAAGATGTTGATGATGTTATTGTCTTCAGAGCCTTAACACTTTGTGTGAATTCCTTGGGCAATGGCAGGAGTGGCTCGCTGTTGGTGACTGGTGGTTTTTGTGGCTTCCATCCATAAATCACCTTGATTTCGGGTCCGTCATACTTTCTGTTTAGTTCTTTCTTGTTTCCTGCATGGTTAGCCAAAATCTCCCGACAGGTCTCTTGTACCACTGCAGCTAACTCGGCTGACTGGGCCTCTAGAATTTTGCTTAAGCGCAGTTGGTTTTTCACGGCTACTGACGAGGCATGGAATCTAGAGCTTAGATCATTCACCTTTCTCTTAGCAGGTATAGTGTATACGCTTCCTCCTTGCTGGGATGGGCCCCAGTTATGTGCTAGGAATAAATCCCTGCACTGCTGCCAAGACTCCATCTTTGCCTGGTGGTTGTAGTACCACTGCAGTGCTCTACCTGTTAATGAGAATGGAAATAACCATTGCTTTGCCCTTCCTGCTAGTTGACTGCATATTGCTGAGAAATGTCAGAGATGTTCTGCTGCATCTGTTATGGCCTTTCCGTTGAATGGCTTGGCTTGCACCATGGTGAAGTACGTTGAGTCGATCATGAGAGTTTCAGTTGCCATCTTGGTGCAAAAGTACTTCGAATTCAACCGACAGAATTTGGGGGATCAATTGGGTGCTCTCTTCTAGGTGGAAGAGTTCTTCGGTGAATCGATGATGTACCTTCTGTTTCACACAAAGAGAAACAGAACAAGGGTAAACCTGTCCAGAGATGGTAATTAATTGTGACATAGGTTAATACAGAGGTTAACATATTCTTTGTCCAATGCTTTCCCCGGCAACGGCGCCAGAAATGCTTGTTGGCATTTCTTAGCATCACCACTACTGGAGTGATGGCACTAGAGATGCCTTAATATAAATCTTAGCGTTACACAAGTTCTGCAAGCGCACAGAAGTACATTGTAACATTTCACCCGGGAGTATTCCAGAGTATCGTATTTATTTCCTCAGGGAAAGCGTTTGGCAAAGTAATATATTATCCAATGTATCAACTATATCATAATCAATATACCAGAACTAGGACAGGGGATAGAATGATATGAAAGATTGGGTAGGTTGACACACAGAAGGTTTCACTGCTCAGTATGTAAGTCTAGTTAATATGAAGGTCCTAAGAGAGAACCAGGGATTCTATGTACTTCTCACAAATGGGTTACATTCCTACAAGTATATACTGTACAAGCTTAATAAGGGATACATGATAGAGGACAAATCGAGGAGTCGTGGGATCCCCTCATCCAAGGGTACTGTCACGATGTTTATCACTACGGCCTGCAAACGCCAAACCCGAACGGCGAGGATTACAAGGGACGGACAGGGCTGTCACCACCTGCCGCCTACCTCTGAATACGTGGAGTAGGGTATCCCCAACGGTATTCCATAACCCAAACACCACATTTGTAATATGAAATACATCTTTACCAATTGTACGGAAAGGTAAAGAACAATCATAGAGATTCATTGGGCCATTGCCATAACATGCATCCGCTATACTAAGGTGTAAGACATACAACTCATATGATGAACACACAAGACTAGAAGTCAAGTAACATAAGCAAGATAGTATTTCCATTAAGGCTCAAAGTCTTACAAATAAGCAAAGGATACAAGATAACTGAGCTCTAGGCTTACCAAGACTCCTTCGGAAACCCGTAGAAGCTCAACTCCTAGAACTACTTCTCTACTAACTAAGACTATAACTTGTAGCAATTGGAGCTCTTCTTTCTGGTGTGTGTTGTACAGGAGGCGTTGGCACCTATTTATAGCACTTGGGGGCGGTTTAGGGTCGGTACAAGGCGGTTGAGGGCAAGTGGGCCCACCCCCGAGTCGGCCGATCCCTTGACGTCGCCCGATCATAGGATTCACCGACTGAAGTTGTGCATGGCGCAGATGTGGTCCTGGAGTCAGTGTTGATGCGCACGAGAAGGGGGGACGGCAACGGCCATAGGACGGAGTCGGCCGACCTGGCCAGGTCGGCCGACCTGGTCCAGGCACGGTTTGCCACGGTCTTCTTCTGGGTCGCTGGAATGTGGACCCTTGCACTCGTGGAAGATGGGTTTGGATCCTCGGAGTAACTGTTGGTTCTCATGTGGGCCCATCAATCCATGTGCACCTCCTTATCCTTCTTGTCATCCCTTGGATGTAACCGTCATTGATTCAACGTTCTAGATGACAGGAACTTGTGCTTCTTCTGCATGGCTAAAGTTGGGCTTGGATGGTCATTAGGCCAGGTCGGCCGACCTGGTGGGGTCGGGCGACCTGGGCCTGGCTCTGTTTTACTTCATCTTTTGGCCCATATCTCCTGCAAACAAATATTCTCCATGTACAAGTGGAACTACGTTATTTGAAATAGAATTCTACTGATTATTGCTAGTTTATTTCATTTTATCATGCTGGCGTTACAAAATAATCATGACTTAACAAACGCCAACACCTGTACGTAGAGGGTATTCTCAATCTTAGCCAATCCACCCGAGGGTACTTGTTACACCATTGTAATCTGTACTCGCCGAGATAATACAAGCAGCAACTGGACGTAGGGTTATTACTCGATCTCGAGGGCCCGAACCAGTATAAAATCCCATGTCTCTCTGTTCGTCCACCGTGATCAATCTTTGCACGAAGCGGGGTGCTTGCCGAACAAATATCTGCCAAGTACAACCTCGACAGAGGCGCGCCAGGTTTGGCCCTTGCGTGAAGAAAGATCATGCCGATCGTCAACGGAGTCTGGATCGCCGACGCGTCGAGTTCATCGATGCCCTACCTGCCCAGTTCCGTCAAGTCGGAAGCCATCGGGAGTTCTGCCTCCGCTTCCGATCTCTACGCTCACCGCCATCTAGTGCCTACAAGGGAGATCTGCTTCGGGGATCTCGTGTTCGAGCACCAAGGCGATTACGAGCTCAACAAGACAGGGATCCATGATCCCGATCTCACATGCGTTGGTTGGGAAGTTTTCGCCACCTTCACGGAGCCAACTCCCGAAGACATTGCCGATCGCACTGCACAGTTGGATCTCGACTACAGTGGATCTAGCAATGGGTCGAAATAGCCCGAAGACCGCCGCTTCCATTTGCTAACTGCAAACAGGACCGAGGCCGCCGCCGAGTCATCTAGCTCGCGCAGACCCATGCCTCCTCCATGTTTCAGCAACGCACCAACTCTTCAGACGGCTAAAACCCGTACACAGCAGGCTGCGTCCACATTGGCTCCCCGAAATCTCAACAACGATTTCTGGGTAGTCGAGCAGGACAATCTGCAGATCTGAACCCTCTTGGAGACCATGGAAGCAATGGCCGAGGGAACCCCAATGGCCACCATCACCAAGAAGGATCGGGAAGCAGCGGACAAGGCCAAGGAGCGCCTCGAGGCCGCCGCTGCCGCACCACCAGCTCCGTCTAACAGACCACATGAACCCCGACCGGTTCGTTCCCGATTTGTTAATGGACAACCCCGCTATCGTCCGCATGAGGGCGTGATATGAGGCCGCAGCTCGAACGCAACCGTCGCACCCGCGACGCTCGGAAAACTCTCAACTACAATCGAGATTACCGAGCACGTGAGGGCTATTACCGGTCCCATCCAGATTCGCCGCCACGTGACTCCCGACCAGGCACAGGGGGATGCCTCGCATACTCCCCGGGCCTGTGCAAGGTCAGGTGGCCGGAAAAGTTTCGTCCTACTAACATCGAGAAGTATGACGTAACAACCAACCCCCGCGAGTGGATTCAGATCTATTCCATGATCATCAATGCCACTGGGGGTGACGACTACGTCAAGGCCAATTACTTGTCGACTGCCCTGCAGGGATCAGCCCGAACGTGGCTCATGAACCTGCCCGAGGCTAGCATCAAATCATGGAGCCATCTCCAGGAGACGTTTGAGGCCAACTTCCAAGGCACCTACAAACGCCCCGGACATGAAGAAGATCTGCTCAATTGTGTGCAGAAGCCTGGAGAATCCCTCCGGGACTACATCCGCCGGTTCAGCGACACCCATAACACCATCCCCGACATGATGGATGATCGGGTGATTGTGGCCTTTAATCAGGGCTGTAAGGACGAGCGAACGGCGGAGGAACTTGCCAAGAAGAACCCGAAGACGGTGGCTGAGCTCTACGGGATCCTGGAAGAGACCGCCAAGATGGCGGACGCCCGAGCGCGGTTCCATGGAAGGCAAGAAGAATAAGCACAAGAACAAGAAGCGCAAAACCGAGGGCGACGAAGTCATGGCCGTGGACAACAAACCCCCATGCAGGCGTCAATGCAAGCCTACCGATCTCCCGATGTACTGCCCAATTCACCGGTCAACAAAGCATCACTTTGTGGACTGCATGGTGTACAAGAAGCAGAAGCAGGAGGAGGAGAGCCAGCAGCAGGGGGCTCCACGCGACCAGGCAACTCATAATCCTCGGACGGCAAACTACATGGATTGTGATGATGAGCCAGACCTTCTCGAAGACCTGGAGATCGCCACAATTTTCGGTGGCTATTCTACCCGAACCTCCAAGTCCCAGCTAAAGCTGGTCGAGAGGCAGATAGCAAGCACCGAGCCCTGCAAGCATCCGTTAAGGTGGTCCGAAATCCCGATCACATTTGATCAGAGGGATCACCCCGAGACGCTGTACGACGGGCCGCTACTCCCACTGTGCATCAAACCCTAGATCGGGCCTCGCAAGATCGGGCGAACCTTGATCGACAGTGGAAGCGCCCTCAATCTGCTGTTCGTCAACGCTTTTGTCGAGCTCGGAATCCCGAGGAGGTCCTTGTCCCCGGTGGAGAAGCCTTTCTACGGGGTCGTACCAGGCATCCAAGCCTTTCCCTTAGGGAGGATCGATCTGCATGTGACCCTCATGAGGGCAAAAACATCCGAACAGAGTTCCTCACCTTCGAGGTGGCTGACATCACGTCGGCCTATAACTGCATCTTGGGCCGGCCGTTCCTGAAGAAATTCATGGCGGTCGCCCACTTTGCCTACTCCATGATCAAAGTCCCGGGGCCACTGGGCCCGATCACCGTCTGTGGCGATCGCAAGGGCGCGGTCCAGTGCGACATGAAGACCCTGGACATGATCAAGGGAGATGAGCAGGAACCAGCCAAGGCTGCCGAACCTACCAAGAAAAAGACCAAGAGCCTGCCAAAGGCTACCGCAAAGGCAGCAGTGGCAGAAACCTCCCGAGCAGCGGAGACCCGATCAAGGGCCAAGGGAAAAGAAGTTCCCAAACCGGTGCCTGCGGGAGAAAAGAAGACCGATGATGGCGCCGCCGAGAAACAGACCGTGGCAGACCCTGCTCAAGGGGACGCCATCACAGCAAGCAGGCGAATCGCCAGACGCCGCCTCACCAAGTGTGCTACCAGCAAAGTGCTCCGAGCCGGGCACAAAATCTGTGGCCCTTGATGAGGCAGACCCGACCAAGACCACCCAGGTGGGCTCTGGTCTGGGTGACAAATAGGAACACGAGCTCATTGCTTTCCTCCTGGCAAATGTAGATGTGTTCGCTTGGGAACCATCGGACATGCCCGGTATCCCCAGGGAGGTGATCGAGCACAAGCTTGGCATACGAACTGGCATTCGACCAGTCAAGCAGAAGCAAAGGAGATATACCCCAGAGAAGCGAGACGCCATTAACGAAGAAATCAACCGACTGCTCAAAGCCGGCTTCGTTCGAGAGGTCCCTTTCCCAGAATGGCTGGCAAACCCAGTCATGGTGAAGAAGCCCAATGGAACATGGAGGATGTGCGTGGATTACACCGATCTGAATAAAGCTTGCCCGAAGGACGAGTATCCGCTGCATAGGATAGATCAAATTGTAGATTCAACCTCTGGATGCAAGCTGCTTTGTTTCCTAGATGCCTATTCGGGGTATCACCAAATCAGCATGTGCATTGACGATGAGGAGAAAACTGCATTTGTAACTCCCTTCGGTGTTTATTGCTATATAAGGATGCCTTTCGGTCTGAAAAACGCAGGTTGCACTTATCAAAAATGTGTTCACATTGTTCTCGAGGGCCAGATCGGCCGTAATGTGGAAGCATATATAGATGACATCGTTGTAAAAAGTAAGTTAAAGGGCGACCTGATCGCTGATTTAACCGAAATATTCAACAACTTGCGTGCAAACAGGATGATGCTCAACCCCGCCAAATGCACCTTTGGTGTATCATCGGGTAAGCTCCTCGGTTACCTTGTTTCCCAACGAGGTATAGAGGCAAATCCACACAAGATCAAGGCACTCGACGACATGAAGTCTCCACGAGGTCCAGAAGTTGGCAGGAATGATGGCGTCCCTACGTCGATTCGTGTCTAAGTCAGGCGAACGAGGTATGCCATTCTATAAATTGCTACGTAAAACTGATCGTTTTGAGTGGTCGGCAGAAGCAGAGGAGGCATTCCAGGCGTTCAAGCAATACCTACGGAAAATGCCCGTACTGGTCCCACCGCAGCCGCAAGAGGAGATGCTGTTATACGTAGCAGCGACACCAACTGTTGTCAGCACGGTTCTGGTGGTCGAGAGACCAACAGAGAAGTCAACAACATAACACCCCGTTTACTTTGTGAGCGAGGTGCTACATGACGCCAAAACAAGGTACACACAGATTCAGAAATTGCTATATGCTGTACTAATGACTTCCAGGAAGCTCAAGCATTATTTTCTAAGCCACAAGATCAAGGTCGTGTCAACTTACCCCCTAGGCAACATTTTACATAACCGAGATGCTGTGGGTAGGATTGCACAATGGTCTGTGGAGCTGGGGGCTTACGACATTGAATTCATACCCAGAACTGCCATCAAGTCACAGGCTCTGGCAGATTTCATCGTAGAATGGACTAATCCCGAACCCGAAGAGGCTGCCCAAAACCTCGAACACTGGACCATGTTCTATGATGGAGCGTTTTGCAGAGCAGGAGCGGGGGCTGGGGTGGTCCTAATCTCACCACACAATGACGTCATCAGGTATGCATTACAAATCAATTTTGTCGATCCAACCCCTACTAACAATGTTGCCGAGTATGAAGGACTTTTGACAGGACTCCGCATAGCTGCATCTCTAGGCGTTAGGAGGCTGCTCGTACAAGGGGATTCCGAGTTAGCTGCAAAACAAGTCATGAAAGAGTACAGCGCGCGGAGCGAGGTCATGGCCAAATACTTGGAAGCATACAGGCGGATGGAGAGCAAATTTGATGGGCTTGAAGTATGACACGTCAAAAGAGAATTCAATGGCGACGCAGAGAAGCTGGCAAAGGCAGCTGCCAAGCGCACACGGCTCCCAGATAACATGTTACTTGAAGTTCTTACTAAACCATCTGTGTCGGTTTCACTACCGAACCAAAAAACTGTGCCTGCCAAGGGCATAGTTGCTACAACCAACGAAACTGTCAAGGAGTCTATGTTGGTCGATACAGCCCGAGCCGCCGCTCTAGTTGGAAACGAGGAGAACTTGATGGATCCAATTCGGGCGTACCTCACAAACCAAGCTATTTCGGACGATGATGCCACATTGGAGAAAATCCATCGTAAAGCCAAAAATTATCAATTGGTTGACGGGCGATTATACAAGCTAACCCGCAATGGAATGCTCCTCAAATGCATCATACGGACCGAGGGCATTAGTTTGCTCCACGATATTCACATAGGAATCTGTGGATCACATGCTTCTCCCCGATATCTAACAGGGAAAGCATTCCGACAGAGCTTCTACTGGCCTACAGCTCTTCAAGACGCAAGCAAGTTAGTTAAGAAGTGTGAGGCATGCCAATTCTTTGCACGGAAACAAACTAAACCTGCGCAAGCTTTAAACACTATTCCCCTGTCATTGCCCTTTGCCACATATGGGATAGATATCCTCGGGCCCTTTCCAAGGGCTGTCGGGGGTTACAGGTTTCTGTTCGTCGGCATTGACACATTCACAAAATGGGTTGAGGCCGAGCCAGTTCAGAAAATCACAAAAGAGGCAGCTATCAAATTCCTACGGAGTATTGTCGTATGATTCGGTGTCTCGAACATGATAATATCTGATAATGGAACGCAGTTTAAAAGCAAAAAGTTTTCTGATTTCTGCTACGACCACGGGATCAGGCATGATCGGTCATCGGTAAATCACCCGAATACAAACGGGCAAGTAGAGCGTGCCAATAGCATCATGCTCTAGGGCATCAAGAAGAGAATCTTTAACAGATTACAAGCTTACGACAAGCGTTGGATTCATGAAGTTCCTACAGTACTTTAGTCAATGAGGACCACCATGAACCGAGCGATAGGCGAGACACCTTTCTTCTTGGTGTATGGAGCAGAGGTGATTCTACCATCCGACATCCGACTACAAGCCCCACGCGTGGCATTGTTTTCAGAAACTGAAGAGCCCAACAGACGCGCAGATGAGCTGATCCTCCTTGAGGAGACTCACGACGTAGCCGCTTTTAGAGTGGCCCAGTATCAACAAAAGCTGCGACAATACTACGATGCTAATGTTCGCAAAAGAAGCCTATGCATTGGCGACATGGTGCTCAAGTTAGATCAACATACCAAGGACAAAAACAAATTGTCCTCTCCATGGCAAGGACCTTACATCGTAGTAGACATCGCCCGACCAGGAGCCTACAGGATCGCGGAGATAGATGGAGATATACTGCCAAGCACGTGGAACATGGATCAACTACGCAGATTCTACGCCTAAATGAAGGTAATCAAGTAAGTTCAAGCCTGTCCATCAAGTTTGGCAGATAAAAGCCATCATCCGCGTCGCCTACAGTGCCAACAAAAAAAAAAGATAAGTTCTACACACTTTACTCACCCTCGCTTTTACGCTCAGGGGCTAGGTTCTATTTTTCAATTCTGTTTCTACTCTTTGTTACCATACTGCATATACTAACAAAGAGCCGGGGACTACCACGCTGAAAGTTTTTTCAGACCTATTCTATGCATCCCGAGCGGAACGCTCGGGGGCTCCCCATATGATCGGGACATTCTTGCGGTCAGTACTTCTAGACTCTTTTTCAGCATGTCCGCATGACTGCAAAAGAACCCGGGGGCTACTATGGTACTACTACCAAACAAGAATCGGCCTTTTTAAATCAGAAAAGCTAGGCTACGCTAAATTACTGAACATCATGACTACAAGGAATTACACAGTTCAGAAGGCCGCTCGTGTCTCAGCAACTAAACAATTCCAAAATAGCTTATGGTAACAGGACTTTTGGCTATGACAAGGCTATCAGTTAAAAAGCTCCACAAAAATACACTGATCAGCTCTAAGACTTACGCAAAAACATGCAAGCATATGTTTCGCAAAATAAAACTCGCTTTCTAAACATTCAAGTTTTGCCCTATTACAAGATCCAAGCACAAAGTTCAAGGCGATTCCTCTGAATCACTCAAATAGAGATCAAGGTTCTTAACAAATGGTTCCACCAATGGAGCAAGACTGTCAAACAGTACCTCAGCATCTGTCGTCGAGCACTTGAAGCCTTTGGAGAGCAGCGAGACGTCGAGATCAGGAACGTGGCTCTTCAAGGCCCCAACGGTGTGAGTTGCAGCAACGCATGCACCTTCCATCAGCCTGGACTCCAAGGACGAACTGCGCTTCTCTGAAGCTTCAAGACGGGAGGTGAGATCAGCAACGTCCTTGTCCCGAACAGCAAGCCTGCCTTCCAAATCCGAGCTCTTCTTCTCGAGCACCTCAATGCTCTTGGAGTTAGTGTTGACGGTCCTTATAACAGGAAATCCGACTGCCAATAGGCTCAGAAATCAATAAAGATCAAGGCATAACTTAGACATTAGTATTCAAATAATAGTATACCATGCATATCTGGAATATATTTGAGTACAGGGACTACGGTGCAAAAGATGGACGAAACTGGGAACAGGCCCAGGTCGGCCGACCGGGTTAGGTCGGGCGACTCGGCCTGGACCCCGATTGAGCCCATTTCTCATACAGGTCAAGAAGCACACAAGGGAAGGATCATGAACGTTGATTCATGGTCGGTGGAAGTTAATGGTGAAATATGAGCCACATGTCCATCCCATGGATTGAAGGGCCCACAACCAGAACCAAGTGTACCCAAACCGACAGAACCCACCTGGAACCGACCTCAGGACTCACATGTAAGTCTGCCAGAGGGAGATGGGCCCCGAAGGCGGTTAGGGAGGGTCGGCCGACCTGGCTAGGTCGGCCGATCTCCCCGTGCGCCCGACTCGGCCCTCCTTTGTCCTGCAACTGTAAACCGCCTTGGAGATTACATCTAAGCCGAGCAATGCAGAAGACGGTGGATCCAAGGGTGGGCCAACCTGTGGACATCGGCCGACCCAGGCCCACCTCCAAACGGCCTCAACCGCCTCTGGCCGGCTCCAACCGCCTATGTGATGCTATAAATACCTGCAAAGGGCGCCGTACTCAACACACACCAGAAGAAGAGCTCTCCTTGCTACAAGCTTAGTCTTAGTCCTAGTAGTGATAGTCATAGTGTTAGATCTTCTGAAGGGCTTCCGGAGGAGTTTTGGTAAGTTCTAGAGTTCAGCTCTTGTATTCTCTTACTTACTTGTAATACTCTGAGCTTAATGGAAATGCCTTCATACTTATGTTGTATGCCTCAGCTATGCTTTATCTACTTAGTATATACTACTTATGTCTTACACCTTGATCAAGTGAATGTATGCTATGACATTGACTCAATGTGCCTCTTGGTTGCTCTATTTATTAACGTGATTGATAGAGTTGTATCTCATATTGCAAGCATGGTGTTTGGGATATGGAATACTGTTGAGGGTACCGCTGCCCCATGGATTAGAAGAGGTAGGCGGCAGGTGGTGACAGCCCTGTCCGTCCTTTGTAATCCTCCACGTTCGAGAGTGGGTGTTAGGCCTTTATGATAAGACATCCTACTGTCGTCCCTTGATGAGGGAACCACTGGATACCTCGATATGTCCTCTTGCATATGATCATTGAATGAGCTTGTATAGGGTATTGTAGTATACCCAAGTCCCATTTGTATGATGCTAATGAACCCCTTTGTAATCTTCACTAATGTATTATTACTAACTAAGACTACCATAATGATGAGCAATGAACTTCTGTGTGTCACATTATCCATTCATTTCTATATCATTTACCCCTGCTTAGATTATGGTATATTAATGTTGTTGTAAGTAATTATTCCCTGTGGATAAACAAATAACGATACTCTGGAATACTCCCGGGTGAAATGCTACAACGTACTTCTGTGCGCTTGCAGAATATCTGTAACGTCTAGATTTACGATGAAGTATCTCTAGTACCATCACTACTCTAAGTGGTGATGCTAAGAAATACCAACAAGCATTTCTGGCGCCGTTGCCGGGGAAAGCAATGGTTAAAGAGATTTGGTCATCCATATATACAACAAGATTAATTGCCAGTAATCTAGCAGGTTTACCCTTTTGCTCTGTTTCTCTGTGATGTGAAATAGGGTAGTGCATGACTGGTTTCCAACTACCATCCAACTACGTCGAGAACCCAAATACCATAGGAAGGAGGGTACGCTCTCGTGTCATAATCCCTCAGGTGTTCTTGTCGGAAACCGAACCAGTCATCGGAGAATCCTCCAACCAAGCAGAACAACCCGTTCCCATAGCACCCCAACCGGAAGAAGCCATGGCCGACAGAACCATCCGTGACTACTCCGCCCCGTCCGCTGCCCAGATCCCTACGGGACCAGCAGTAGAGGTGGGGGACCATGCTTTTGAGCTAAAGGCCCCACTAATCAACATGGTGCAGGCTAGCCCCTTCTGCGGGAAAGCCAATGAGGACGCCAGTGCTCACCTGCAGCACTTCCTGGAAGTGTGCAGCACCATCACCATCAGAGGAGTGGATCAAGAGGCCATCAGGCTCCGCTTGTTCCCGTTCTCGCTGTTGGGTAGAGCCAAACAATGGTTCTATTCCAACCATGATGCGGTGAATACGTGGACCAAGTGCTCCAACGCCTTCTTGGCGAAGTTCTTCCCCATTGGGAAAACCAATGCCCTTCGGGGAAGAATTTCCAGCTTCCAGCAAGAGTCTGGGGAGACGGTTCCGGAAGCATGGGATCGCTTCCAGGACTACATTCTGGCATGCCCCCACCATGGCATGCAAGAATGGCTCCTGCTTCAGAACTTCTACCATGGGTTGTCCCAGACAGCCCGTGAACACATAGATGCTGCCGCTGGAGGGGCATTCCTCTCCTTGACCATGGCCGCCGCTAAGCTTCTCATTGAGAAGATGGTGTCAAACCAATCCTGGAATGACGACCGTCTTCAGGGACGTAAACACGGTATGCACACTGTGAAGGAGGTGGGCATGCTGGCCGCCAAGATGGATCTCACCATGAAGCGCCTTGATGACCGCACCAAGGATGGAGGCGCCGACAACGAAGGGCCACTGGACTCACACATGATGTGTGAAGTCTGTGGAGAAACTGGCCACTTGGGGAACAACTGCCCCGAGACACAAGAGGAGGTACAGTTCGTGAACGACAACAACAGGTACCGGCCTCAAGGGAACTGGAATCAGCAACGCCCATTCTACCAGGGAGGTAACAACAATAATTCTTACTCCAACCAACCTTCCCTCAAAGATCTTGTTCTTGGTCAAGCCAAGATTAATGAATCTATCTCTAAGAGGCTTGCTGCTAATGATAAGGCTCTGGAGGGCATAAATTCTAAGATAGAAAGTTTGTCCTCCACCTTCCAGAGCCAGCTGACCTTTAACAAAATGCTAGAAACCCAATTAGCACAGCTAGCAGCTACTGTCCCTTCTGGTGACAAGGGGCGAATTCCTGGGCAACCAGAATCGTCTTTTGAGAATGTAAAAGCTGTTTCTACGAGAAGCGGTAAGGCTACTCGGGATCCAGTCCCACCTAACCATGCAGGGAAGGCAGCAGCACCGAGGACGGAGATCCCAGAAGTGGAAGAAGAGCCTGAAGCTGAGCTGACACCAGCTGGACAGACTACGCCACATGAGTTCTACGACAGCAACATTTTGCCATTCCCGCAACGTCAAAAGAAACCATCCGCGGATGAGCAATTCGCCAGGTTTGTAGAAGTCATTCAAAAGTTAAATATACATGTGCCATTGCTGGATGCTATGCAGATACCGACCTACGCGAAGTACTTGAGGGACATTCTCAACAACAAACGCCCACTCCCAAGTACCGAGGTCGTAAAACTGACTGAGGAGTGCAGCGCAGCCATCCTAAACAAGGTCCCGGAGAAGAAGAAGGACCCAGGATGTCCCACCATCACGTGTACAATTGGGACACAGCATTTTGAGCATGCACTCTGTGATCTGGGGGCAAGCGTCAACGTCATGCCAAAGGTAGTATTTGACTGCCTTAATTATACTACCTTGTCCCCTACTCCCATGAGACTGCAGCTGGCCAATTCCACGGTCCGCTACCCGGAGGGGATAGCCGAGGACATTCCGGTGCGCATCCGGGATTGCTTCGTTCCTGTCGACTTCGTGGTTCTGGACATGGACGTGAGCAACGATTCGTCGCTCATCCTTGGGCGACCCTTCTTGAGCACAGCAGACGCTCACATTAATGTGGGTGCTGGAGAGATCCAGCTCAACATTAATGGAAGGAAGGAGAAGTTTGAGTTCAGGACAAAGGTGGAGCAATGCTCCATGATCAAGATCAAGTACGGGAGAAACAGTCAGAACGTCAAGGAAGTGGAGGTGACACCTCTAGAGAAAGACAGCCTGATTAGGTTCATGGAGAAGTTCTGGGAGAAGGACTTCCCCATCCGGTATTATGCAAAGCACAACAAGAAGTCTACACGAGGTGCGAAAGCACAGACGAAGAAAATACCGGAACAAGCTGTCGACCGCCAAAAGAAGGTAAAACAGGTATGGCGGGTTAAATCATCTGTATCCTCATCTCCAGGGTCAGATGCTGCTTCATCAAGTTGAATCCAACATCAGAGACGTCTTCGCTCGATGACGTAAAACACGAGTCCTGCGCCGACAGGTTCATCGGTGTCAACAAACTAGCTTGGGGGAGGACCCTCAGCTCAGGTAAGTTCAGGTAAGTATTATTGAATAAAGTTTTTCTTTTAAATAAAGTTAGTAAATGAGAGCTATCTATGTTAATCCCTTAATGTCTTAAGTCCATGCTTAAAATCTTCACTTTGGATATGATGAATAGTTGCTCTTATTTCTTTCTTGTGTCTATGTTTCAACCTGTTATTCTCCTAAGTTTTGAGTTTGCTGGTTGAACATGATCTTTTCTGTTATCTTGTCTACCTGTGGGTAACATATGCAAGCTCTAGTCTGGATTGTTGTTAGCTAAGATATGATAAGACTTGAGTTACCTTAAGATCTCACTAAGCTAGACTTGATAACCGGAGTTTCTCTTTTAAAAATAAAATAAAGAGTTCCTTATGGTTACTAAATTCCCTACCAAAGCTCATATTGTTTTAAACCCCTACATAAGCTACATGCTTTTGCATTGAGTTTTGTCAAGGTCATTGTGATTTTTAGAGATTTACTTCATGCTTTTAAAGCCAAAATCACGCACACGCCACCATATACATGTTATACTTCTACTCTGGAAGTAAACATGACACTCATCATCAAATAAAAGCTCTACATAAAGTATGGTGCTTTTCCCCCATCTTATTGCAAAAAGAGACATGGGCTGACGTAAAAAAAAGAGAAAAAAAGAGAAGAGAGAGCAAATGAAGGCTCTTGGTTCAAAAATAAAACCATGTCTCTAAAAGCAACTCTTTTAAAGGGGAAGAGGGACCTGTAAAAAAAGAGCTATCATTTACCATGCCATTCACACACGTGCACATCTTGGTTTGAGAGTATGACTTATTTATCTTTGAATCCTGATTTTGACTTTACAATATGTGCATCACAAGTGTGCTATAAAGCTCTCCTAGCACAAGCTCCACTCCAATGAGTGACATGAGAGTTGAGAGAGGAAATTGGTAAGAAAATACACCATGAGTGACTTGAGAGTACCACCTAAGGAACTCTGCTCTTTTGAAAAACTTCCAAAACCTCCGGTTTGATTGACTAGCAAGGTAGAAGGCCAGGTGCTTGGTCTAAGTCGTTCTAGCCATCAACCGCCCAAGACAAGGAGAAGCTACAAGCCCCATAAAAGGCCAAGGTAATAAGGGAAGTTTATTTTACCAGCTTATTCAATTCTTGGTAGAATATCTTGCTGAACCACTGGTACTTTTGAGGAGTAATAAGGAAGCAACTCCTGATCCACTGAGCCTAAAAGTTTTAGTCTTTTGCTCGGGACGAGCAAAGGCTAAGCTCGGGGGAGTTGTTGACGGTCCTTATAACAGGAAATCCGACTACCAAAGATCAAGGCATAACTTAGACATTAGTATTCAAATAATAGTATACCATGCATATCTGGAATATATTTGAGTACAGGGACTACGGTGCAAAAGATGGACGAAACTGGGCACAGGCCCAGGTCGGCCGACCTAGTTAGGTCGGGCGACCCGGCCTGGACCCTGATCAAGCCCATTTCTCATACAGGTCAAGAAGCACACAAGGGAAGGATCGTGAATGTTGATTCATTGTCGGTGGAAGTTAATGGTGAAAGATGAGCCACATGTCCATCCCATGGATTGAAGGGCCCACAACCAGAACCAAGTGTACCCAAACCGACAGAACCCACCTGGAACCGACCTCAGGACCCACATGTAAGTCTCCCAGAGGAAGATGGGCCCTGAAGGCGGTTAGGGAGGGTCAGCCGATCTCCCCGTGTGCCCGACTCGGCCATCCTTTGACCTGCAATTGTAAACCGCCTTGGAGATTACATCTGAGCCGAGCAATGCTGAAGATAGTGGATCCAAGGGTCGGCCGACCTGTGGACATCGGTCGACCCAGGCCCACCTCCAAACGGCCTCAACCGCCTCTGGCCGGCTCCAACCGCCTATGTGATGCTATAAATACCTACAAAAGGCGCCATACTCAACACACACCAGAAGAAGAGCTCTTCTTGCTACAAGCTTAGTCTTAGTCTTAGTAGTGATAGTCATAGTGTTAGATCTTCTAAAGGGCTTCCGGAGGAGTCTTGGTAAGTTCTAGAGTTCAGCTCTTGTATTCTCTTACTTACTTGTAGTACTCTGAGCTTAATGGAAATACCTTCATACTTATGTTGTATGCCTCAGCTATGCTTTATCTACTTAGTATATACTACTTATGTCTTACACCTTGATCAAGTGAATGTATGCTATGACATTGGCTCAATGTGCCTCTTGGTTGCTCTATTTATTAACGTGATAGATAGAGTTGTATCTCATATTGCAAGCATGGTTGTTGTGGCCATAATACCAGGGTACCCGACTACAAGGATTACCGACCACCGACTCCAGACGAGAGACTCCGAGCAGGACACGGCGGCCTATACAAGGAAGGAGAGCCCGAAGACAGGAGATAGAGTCCTGATAGGTTTAGGTCTGTTTTGTCTTGTAATGCAAGTCTCCCCGGACATAAATAGTGGGGATCCTATACGTAGGGGGTATCCAATCCAACGCCCGATACTCCATACACCATATTGTACTCTCTGTACTCGCCGAAGTAATATAAGAAGCAACTGGACGTAAGGTTTTTACTCGATCTCGAGGGCCCGAACCAGTATAAAAATCTCTTGTCTCTGTTTATCTCTATTCGTCTACTATGATCGTTTTTCGCAGGAAGCAGGGTGCCCTAGGAACCAAGTATCTGCCGAGTACAACCTCGACAATGGTGTTTGGGATATGGAATACTATTGAGGGTACCGCTGCCCCACGGATTAGAAGAGGTAGGCGACAGGTGGTGACAACCCTGTCCGTCCTTTGTAATCCTCCACGTTCGGGAGTGGGTGTTAGACCTTTATGATAAGACATCCTACTGTCGTCCCTTGATGAGGGAACCACTGGATACCTCGATATGTCCTCTTGCATATGATCATTGAATGAGCTTGTATAGGGTATTGTAGTATATCCAAGTCCCATTTGTATGATGCTAATGAACCCCTTTGTAATCTTCACTAATGTATTATTACTAACTAAGACTACCATAATGATGAGCAATGAAGTTCTGTGTGTCACATTACCCATGCATTTCTATATTATTTACCCCTGCTTAGATTATGGTATATTAATGTTGTTGTAAGTAATTATTCCCTGTGGATAAACAAATAACGATACTCTGGAATACTCCCGGGTGAAATGCTACAACGTACTTCTGTGCGCTTGCAGAATATCTGTAACGTCTAGATTTACGATGAAGTATCTCTAGTACCATCACTACTCTAAGTGGTGATGCTAAGAAATACCAACAGTTAGCTACAAGGTCAGAGGCAATGTGTAAGCAAAAGTTTGCGGATAAGGACCCAAAAACAAGCATGGTAACTTAATACATGTACCTTCCTTCTCGGATTGGAGAACGGTAACTTGGGCCTCCAGTCTGGTCATAGACGCTTCAGCAGCAGAGGCACGAGCGTCCAACGAACGCCATTGCTCCTCAGCTATCGAGAGCCAAGTAATGATCGGGCCCAAGGGCGTCGGGGCAGGTCTTGCGATCTCTACAGTCTTCTCTGCGCCATCAGGCTGGGCTACTGAGTTAGGCTCGGGAGTTTTTTCTTTTTTCGGGCGACCTGGCGGGAGGAGAAGTTGCAGGCTTGGAAGGCCTGAGTTCCCGAACAATCAAAAAACAGTTAAACAAAATTCTCTCTGTGAGAAGCACTCAGGCATAACCAAGCTGGTCAGAACCCTTACTTGGATGTCGGGATTCTAACTTTGAACCTCTTGGCACCAGGTGCAGGCTTTGATGGCAGTGGGGTCGGACGAATTTCCTGACGAGAAATCTCCCGAACACGTTTAGCTTTGGTTATGCGACCAAAGGCTGCGAATAAACACCCGAATATGTTCATGCTTGGTACCTGGGCATCAGGGCGAGGCGTGTCGCGATTGGGTAGCAGCTCACCGGCCCCAGGCACACCAAGAGTACCCGAACCCGGAGTTGTCCTTTCCACGCTCACGCTGCGAGAGCGCTTACGGGTTCGGGGAACGGTCGCCTTGGGGCTGCTCGGGGTCTCTTTCTCCACAACGGGTGATGGTTCAGGCTGTTCGGTGGTCGGGGCCGCAACGCCTTGATCAACGGGCTGATCTCCCTCCTCCTCAACGTTGATGGCTCCGCTCTGTGCGGGGGCATCAACGACAGGTGGGGCCTGTTCGGGGAAAAGAGTCACATTATATGAACATTAAGCTAGAAGGAAACTTTTCTGGGAATCAGTTTTACCTCCAGAGGAGGATTGTCAGCACTGTAAGGTGGTGGGACGCCTGCCCAGTTCGGGATATCGGCGCCCAACATCTTCTTCAGGCGTGCAGCCACTTCTTTGTCTGGGACAACTGTTAGTTAAGAGTCATGATTTCAAATGACCGAACAGACTCAGAAAAATTACCGAGCAGGAAGATAAAAGGCTTACCATCGAGCTTCATCCGGTTCGGGTCATTATCACCCCTGAATGTCCAGGCGTAGCGGTCATGAGTCATGAGCGGGATGAATCTCCATCTGATGAAGACTTCTGCTACATGAACTGCAGTCAGGCCGGCATTACGGAGTTCCAAGATCCGATCAATGTGCTTCTGCATCTCAGGAGCCATTCTCGGCAGGGCCTTGGTCTCTTCCTTGAGATAGGGCATTAGATGCTTCCCTTTGGTTACTGAAGCTTGGGGAAGGGTGATATAAAACCAATGACGCTCATAACCTTTCTAGGAATCTTTCACTGGAAAGGGGATATAGATCTCCCGATCTCTCAAGGAAAATCCAACAGACCCGATCATGAGTTGATTCTTGTAAAATGCAGGGGTATAAAAGTATCTCCACAAAAGCAAAGATGGCTTAATCCCTAACCAGGCTTCGCACAGAAAGGCAAAGACGCTAAGCATGGTTAAAGCGCCGGGCTTGATGTGCACAAGCTCTATCTGGTAATGGTCACAGACGCTGTGGAAGAAATCTGATGGATAGACCCCAAATCCGCAGTGGAAGAACTCCAAGAACACCACCAACTCAAGAGTGTCAGAGGTCGGGTACAGTGGACCTTTGGCATGACGACAGGGGAGGAGGCTGGTGTCAGGGAGCAATCCAAGGTTCTCCAGCTGCTGCAACTGTTTTGCCGTGGTGGTGGATTTGTCCCAGTACTTGTCTGTGATGCAGACTGTGGATCCGCTGCGCAGTTCCCGTCCGGCGGCGGCGCTGCCCTGATCCCCTGATGACTCATCACTGGATGAGGACTGGTGCGAGGACGCCATGGCAGCGAAAGGCCGGTTTGGTTGGTTGGAGAAACAAGAGGATAAAGGGCAGAGAACAGTCAAGGAATGGCGAGCATCTGTAGATGCAAGCGAGGAAGACGAAGGCCGAAATGGAGTCCAGGCGGCTGCGCCTTGGGCTTTATGGTTTCGCGAGGGCGCACGAACCTCGAGAAACCTGGCCTCGAGCCGTGCAATCCGCAGTCACTGTTGGGTCAGAAAGGTTCTTTCCTTTTTCTGCGGCACGCGTCGTTTTGAAAACTGTGCAGGTCAAATTCAATGCATTTGGGATTGCTAGCTTACTTGGGAAGCTATCAGTTTTAAATGACCGAACGATTGGTGTGTATAGAGGAAATACCCCGATCATGTCTGATTAGGGTCAAATTTCCCAAACATGCTAAGAATTAGTTGGTCTGTTCGGAAGAAGCTCTTGTTCGGGGGATTTCATTCTCTGGGCAGGCAGTTTCATGAACAGATTAACACGAAAAATTTCCAAATATAGAAAGAGGATTTATTGTTGCATCTCTCAAGTGAAATTTCTTCATTTGTCCAAAAGGGAGTACATTTCACAGGGGATCGATAACTATCCTAAAACTAAAATGGTCAAAATAATGATCTTTGCCCGACTAACATCGTCGGCGAGGATGAAGGCGGTGCGGCGCAGGCCGGTGGATCATCTACCGCGTTGTCTTCTTCAGAGTCGCTGACGAGATCCACGAGCGCTCCATCTCTCGGGATCCCGATCAGCTCGCGGTTCAGGGAGACGAAGATGCGCCTGCGCGCGACGCCTCCGGCTTCAGCTGAACTCTGCTCCCTCCTCGTACTGGCTCGTCGTCGGAGGAGAGGGAGATGGGAGACGCCGGGGCTGGAGAAGAAGACGCAGGGCGCTTCCCGGCGGCAATGCTTGATGGAGCAGCCTCGGGAGCCGGAGACGCCATTGCCGGAGCATCCTCTGGTGGCTCGACCTCGACTCCTTCATCCCCATACTAGGGGAGAGCAAGGAGGGGAGCCCGAGGAGGAGCAGGAGGTGGTGTCGTCGCCGGTGGGTCCTCCGGCTTGTCGGACGGTGGTTCAGCTGACCCGCGGGGAGAGTCTTCGAAGAGGAGGCGAGGAAGCTTGAACTTGTAGCTGAGCTTTTTCTTTCCCATGGTGAGGGGAGGGGGAAGGCTTAGAAAGGGAGGTTCAAGTACAAATCAACCCAAGAGATTCGATACTTAAAGACCCAGAGGTGACGCTTCGCGCGAGGATCGAGGAACCGGAGCAGAGCCGTAAATGCCGCGTGCGCTGCTAAAGTTTCGGGAGACGTGCAGAGTGGGTTTTAAATGCACTGGGCAGCCGTTACATCAATCCTTGGGCGTTTCAGTTTCCAAGATGGAACAATTTTTTATCTACTACTATTATGGCTGATATTTTCTCTGACCTTATCATTCAGATGCAGGTTTCAACATTCAAGAGTTCGGGATCTTTTCTGGCTCTCATTTTCAAGTGATTATCGAGATATTTGAATATCCTAAAATCACCCAAAGACCAAAAAGACCCAAAGGCTACTTAAAGATCAACCTTTTCTGAACAAGATAAGCTCGGGGTCTACTGTTGAGGCCATAATACCAGGGTGCCCGATCACAAGGATTTCCGACTACCGACTCCGAACGATGAAGACTCCGAACAAGACACGATGGCCGGATCGCAGAAGGAAAGACCGATGATAGTTAGAGTCCTACTAGGTTTAGGTCTGTTTTGTCATGTAAGGCACGTCTCCTTGGATATAAATAGTGGGGGTCCTGTACGTAGAGGGTATTCTCAATCTTAGCCAATCCAACCGAGGGTACTTGTTACACCATTGTAATCTGTACTCGCCGAGATAATACAAGCAGCAACTGGACGTAGGGTTATTACTCGATCTCGAGGGCCTGAACCAGTATAAAATCCCGTGTCTCTCTGTTCATCCACTGTGATCAATCTTCTCACGAAGCGAGGTGCTTGCCGGACAAAAATCTGCCGAGTACAACCTCGACACATCCCTTGGCATAGTCATCACCTTATCAGTTGTTTGTTGCTGCCTCTTCTTCGTCGTCCAGGGCAGAACATGTACCAAAATAAAAGAAAAGCTTGTTGATGGTCCTTAGACGCGCCAATTAAGAACCGCAAGCGCACAGATCGTTGGTAGCTTTTCCCTTAGAGTATTCCCCCAAGGTTTATCAATCCGTGGATCGACAAAGAACTATCTAGGGTTTTCTATCTAGCCGAACGGATCTAATCCTATCATGAAGCATTGATTGCATACGAGGTTAAACATGTATGTGAAGTTGATGAATGTAATGAATGGATCACAACCCCACGACACGAGGTAACACGACCAAAGATAGCACAAGCCTACCGTCTTCTAGTTGCAACTCCAGCCAAAGCGATAATCAATCTAATCTCGTACAAAGATAAAGAGTCATCTCTAAGAACTTTCTCATGGGCGCCCTTGCGAGGTGCGCGTCAACGCCTAAGGTTTCCCAAAGCTTTACCTCAAACGCCCACCAAGTGCTCTTTACTCGAAGCTCCTCCTCCTTGGTGGTCGCGCAACAACTCCCATGGTACTCACCATCGATCTTACTCAACATTACGCAATCGTTCGACCTTTTCCCTCCCGCATGCTGTCACCACACGAGGATAATCACGCCGACTTCCTACGTACTACTGAGATATATCCACAGAGCATAGACTAATCACCACGATTAGATCTATTCGTACTAAGAACATATGCTAGCTAGACATATGAGAGAAAGCATGCATCTTAGAAGATCAAAGTAAACAAGACATGTAGATTGATATCACCATTATATGTACATATGCCTTGATGAGTTAAAGGCATGGCTCCGGAACTTCGCCATAGCTTCACCATGCAGGGCCAACCATGGCGGCTAGGGCATGGCCTAAGCCATCTCCTAGGCAACCTCGAGGACTTGCCGCGGTCGTCGGCTTCCTTCGGTGTGTGTCCCTCTTCGCGTCGATTTGTGGTGGATAGATCTCAACCTCTCCCCCTTGAGGGTGTCTAAGGGGTTGTATTTATACCCTAGGGGAGCCTTGGGGCGTGCTCCACCTTCCCTTCCACGAGATTCTTGCTTGGGAGTTAAGCAAACTTGGTTTCCATAAGATTTGACTCGTCCAGATTTTCCTTATTCGCAGCCCTGGCTTCCCGATGTCATATCTCCCATGTTCGGACTCTAAATAGGGCAAAATCACATTCTAAATTGTGTAGCATGAAATTATCTCCAATTTTGGTATTCATAAGTTTCCTTAAAAATGAAGTTAAGATCCCCGAAACAGCATCGGAAGATGATCTGTATGATTTCGGACTTCTCTACACAGCATGCATTTCGGGGGCCATATCTCCTAGTTCCATATTCCAAATTATACTTTCGGTACATCCAAATTGAAGATCTCGACGATGGCTACAACTTTGGTATTCAATATTTTGTCATTAGAGTCCATTTAGATCTCCGAATCTGCACCAAAACATCATGCTGTCCTGGGCTGCGCGAATATCTGTGAGGTAGCCTTGATCTCGTGGATAACTTTCCAAATCTTCAATTCCTTCATGCTTAAGTCTCTCATACCCAGAGTTCATTGAATGTGGACACCTAGGACCATGAGTTGGGCTATGAAAGCCCACATGATCCATTGGTTGGGCTCCCTCCGCTAGGCTCGATTCCTTTGGGTTCATAGTTGGTTTTGGGCTTTGAATATAAATGCCTCAAATTAGGCTGTTTTTCTGCAAAAACACAATATGCTCTAAAACACAACACATATACGAAAATGAGGTTATTTCAAATGCCAAATGGTGGGTTAGTATATGAATTAGTCCAAAACCATCACCTAAATAGCACTAAAAATGTACCAATAACGAGCGTCAACAATCCCCCCATGCTTAAGCCTTGCTCGTCCTCGAGTAAGTCCAGGATCTTTGCTTAGCTAGAAAAGCTTGTTGACGGTCCATAGACGCGCCAACTGTGAACCGCAAGCGCATGGATCATCGTAGCTTTTTCCTTTGAGTATTCCATCCAAGGTTATCAATCCGTGGATCGACAATGAACTTACTAGGGTTCCCCATCTAATCTAACGGATCTATTCCTAGCATTTAAGAAGTAGATGAACAAAGAGAAGGTTGAGGAAGAGTTACTGTCCTTTTCGATGCTTGCAATGAAGTGTAGCGCAGCTTCCCCCATGCTTAAGCATTGTGCTTAGCATGGAAGAAGAGTAATGAGCATCTAGTGGTGAACACGACCATTGTACTCCATATGGCTTTTTCCTTTTTGTCCAATAAGTCCTCCCCCATGCTTAGCATGTTGCTAAACGTGGAAAAAGATGGTGAACCATCATGTGATTCTTGAAGTCCTTCCGCCATGTGTTTGGAGATTATCTTTATGCTTCTTCATCTTTGTTGCCTATATTTCCTTCAACCCTTTCCATTGTCACTAAGCCTTGGTCCCAATCATTCCTCGTACCGTTATCACCTCCTTGCTTGTTGTCTTCACTGTTGCCCCAAATTCCACGAATTTTTCCTCTAGTTCTAGAATAGAACATGTACTGAACCATTGCTCTATTCCAAAGTGCACAAATTTCTCTTTCCAATGAGTCATTATTTTGCACAAAAGGATTTCGAACAAAAGAGTTATGCCTAGCATTGCAATCTATCCTGAGCTGATTTCAGAACACGCAGCGCCCAATGTTTTTGTTGTATCTCCTTGTACGGGTCTTCAAATTCGTTGATCTTGGATGCGTTGGAACGAGAATTTGATGGATCCTCTGAATATCAACTTTTTGTTCCTTGTACGTCTCTGAACATGAGCATATTTGTGATGAAAACAGTAGCGTCCCTTTCAATCTTCGGAGATGTTAACGTTCTTGGTTGTAACTTTGATCATGAATTCATGGGATTCCTTCGTCATGCCTGCAAAACAATTGAGATGCACAAACTACCCCCGGGGTGACGGTCGGGAGTATAAGCAAATGCCAACAACCAATAACGTCCCTAAGACCTTAACTTGTGGCATAATTAACCTAGTAAAAGAGAAAAATAAAAACCTAATGGGTGTGCGTGTGTGCAAAGTGAGTATACAAATAAGAGGAAAGCATATAAACAAAGACAATGTTTACACTTAGTTCTAAACACCATGTTTACAACTAGATTGCCAAATTTCTCCATAGTCATAAAGATTTGTTAACCAAGGTCAAAACACCATGTCTATCCCAAGGTTAATAATTCCTTATAGGGCAAGAAAAATAGAGCGCATTGCAAAGCTTATAAACCAAATAATGCAATGTAAATGCTAACAAGATTCTCCAAACTAAATGATGATGGTCCGCGATCAAGTCTAAACACCATGTTTACACAAGACCGTAAAAGGAAAATGCTCCAGGATGCATTGACATGGATATGAAACCATTCATCATAAAATTTTGTGAAAGAACCAAGCTAACAAATGCATGATGGAACGATGGAATGGATGCAAAATGCAAATGCAAAGGGTTAGCAAAAAAACAAGGGTTAGCAAGGTTTGAAAGGTCCTTCAATATTGTTCCGCAATCAGATGATTCAAAAGTAATTGCTTAGAGCGACAAAGCTTGGCCAACCACTTCATAAAAAGTGAAGCATTGTCGACAAGAAAATCATTCATCGAAAAGAACCGAACAACCTTGCTAACGAGGTTTAGGGGAAGGTTTATGGGTATCCTATATTTTTCATTTAAAACAAGAATTTTGAAGAGAGAAGTCAAGTTTAGAAAATCTACCTTAGGTGGTTGAAACCAAAAAGAAAAACAAAGGTTGTTTCATTGGGTGGAAAACAAAACCTATGGTTTTAGGATGGATATAAGTATGAGAGATTTTTCTAAGGGTTTAGGATCTCGTAGGGAGGCTAGTCAAAGTTTTCAGTTAGGATAAGGAATAGAGATAGACTTGGCTAATCCGAATGGTGTAGCAAGCTGATCAACACAAGTGGATCCTACCCTTGTTGGCTCCGATTTTTGGCGGGGGTGATAGGAAGGCTTAAGTGGGTTTAACAAAAAGTTAGATCAAAACAAAACATGCAATGCTATGCAAGGGTGATAACAACATGGCAAGAAGTGCAACATGAGATGGATGAACACAATGACATGACATGAATGGTGGTCTAAAAAACAAAATAAAAGTTAGCCTAGATTAACTAGCCACAAGTTTAGAATCAAAGGGTGGTGTCATACTACATATTTCTCTCTAAAAATACTCAAAGAAAAAGACTCTAAACACTACTAGCAATAGGCACACAAAAAGGGTCTACAAGTTTTCCAAGATCAAATAATAAAGTGCTCTCTCAATAATATTTAGATCATACAACATAAAGTTGTGGCATTTATTAGAGCAATGGTACAATGTTACTTGATGATTCGATTAAAGGGCACAATATAGACCATCATCTTATATAGATAATAAATAAAAAGATCAGGTTGCCTCTCAAAAAGTGCTTCATTTAAATTCATAGAGCTAGACTTTCTCACGTACCTTCTCATTGTTGTGAAGCCATGGTCCTTCGTGCGAGGATCTGAATTATTCATGCAGCTTGATGTTGCCTTGTGTAATTCGTCGTGGTTTGCTCAAAACAGCTTCATGTATCGAATGTCGCCTTATTGTGTCTTCTATGCCAATGTTCTTGAGGATCTTTATTTTGTTCTAAGCTTCTGAATTTTATCATGTACGCTTGATGAAAGCATTGCCTAAGCTCCTCTTCATTGTTGTCATCGTTATCTCCTCTACCTTGTTCTCATCACGTTGCTCCTGCCTTTTCTTCATGGATTTTCCCCTGTGTCTAGAAAAGAACATATACCAAAGTATAGATCTATTGAAAAGTTTGTGAAATTACCTTTCCAACGAGTGGTCATTCATCATAAATGGAGTTCAAACGAGAGAGTTATGCCCAATTTACTTTAGCGCTGCGTGCTGCCCAGAAAATTTCAGAATGCACGACCTTCGATGTTTTGATCATAACCGCTTGTAGGAGTCTCCGATTGACTTGGTTCTTAATTATTTGGAACCTGAACTTCATGGGGCTTTTAAATATCCAAAAATATTCTATTGTATCCTTCAGAGGTTACACAGAATTTTGATGCGAAGAGTACTTTCTTGTAAATTGATCCTGAGATATTGATGATCTTGTGGTCTTTGGAGCGTCGTGTTGTGCATCCCTAGGCTTCAAGGTCATCACCATTGATTCACCAGCGAGAGGCATAGTTTCAGTGATGAGTCTTCTAAATAGTTCTTGCTTTACCCAAGGTGCCGAGATCATGGGTGGCTCTTGGGCTTTGTGTTGATGATATGAGCGGTTTCCTTCATTGGTAGCATCACTCAATTAGAAGCTTCTTGAGCATTCTACTAGAGAAGATTGGTGGCATCATAGTGCTTGTAATCTTGTTGCCTCCAGTTTTGATCAACTTCAAATCATCATCTTTTGTGTTCAAGGCCCTCCAATCATCCCTTGACATAATTATCACCTTCTCGTTGTTTGCTGTTGCCTCTTCTTCATTGAATTCCTCTTCACCTAGTGCAGAACATTACCAACATTCTACTCCATTCCTATGTGCATCAAATTATCTTTCCAACGAGTACTCATTCACTTCAAATGGACTCCGGATAAAAGAGTTATGCTTGTTTTACTCTGGCACTACGTTCTGTCCAGAGCGATTTCAGAACGCGTAGTGTTGAAAGATTTTACCATACCTCCTTGCTCCGATCTCCAAAATTTACGATTCTTGATGAGTTGGAAAGAAGACTTGATGGAGCTTCATATTTTATAATTTTCCTCAATGGTACCTCTCTGATCACAGGCAAAAAACTGGTCTCAACAGCAACCTTCTGGAGATGTTGATGATTGGATCTCACGACTCTTCGGGGCATGATTCATCACCTAAAGCTTGGACAAACAAATCTCCAAGAAATATTAGTCTTAAAAATTAATTGACACAGCGGTATACCTTGTTCATCTTCACTTATTTTGAGTGTGGGCTCGATAGTGGATGATGGGCCACTAACAAAGTTAGCACTTACCACTAAAAGAGCGGATCTTCACATAGCTATCAACTTGTTTGAGCGAGATTTGGACTTGTCAAAGTCTGGATGTTGAGAACTTCTCGATCGCTTTGTGTCTAGGGTTTTACCTGCACTCATTGGACACAAACAAGAAAAGCTTGTTGACGGTCTATAGACGCGCCAATTGTGAACCGCAAGTGCACGGATCATCGTAGCTTTTCCCTTAGAATATTCCATCCAAGGTTATCAATCCGTGGATCGACAATGAACTTATTAGGGTTCCTCATCTAATCTAACGGATCTATTCCTAGCATTAAGCGTTGATTGCATATAAAGGTAAACCTTTGAGATGTGAGTGAAGTGTAGATTAATCACACCCATGAACATAGGCAAGGTTAAAGCATAACCAAAGGGGTAAACGAGCCTATCGCCATCTAGTTGTAGTTCTAGCCAAATAGAGCAAGCGCATCATGCATCACATCCAAAGCAATCTTTAAACTCTTACCTTAGGTCAACCTCCCAAGAACGCCACCCTACGTGGGATCACACCCTGTCACGATGCTCCCTATCAGCGTGGTTAGTTACAAGGGCACGTCCACAAGTGAACGTGTCTAGATATCATGAAGGGTCAACACACTAGATCTAATCACCATAATTACATAAAGCATGCTATGTAGTCTAATCTAGAATTAGACTAAGAAACAATCATATTCATAATAAGTAGAAAGCATAGAAGGAGATATTGAGTCGCTAAGAGATCGGATGACAAGGAGAACATTACTCATATAATAGACGTGTTTGGATCATCACCACCAAGTAGATACCATTGATGACACCAACTAGCTCTTGAACTCCACCATGGCACAACCACGCAGGGAAGCCATGGCGGCTAGGGTTAGCCTAAGCCATCCCGAGACAACTTCGAGGACTTGCGGCGGCCGTCGTCTCCTTTTGGTGTATACCCTAGGTTTCGCCGAGTTCTAGTGGATGGATGTGCGTGCCTTTGTGCATCGGGGTTATAAATAGTTCGAGGAAATCCTAGCTCGAAGGCAGGGCCAAGGTGGCGCAGAAAAGGGCTAGGCCGGCTGGCCTGGGCTTCTAGGCCAGCCAGCCTAGGGCCTTTTTGTGGCCCCTCGGTCCCATCTTTCGCGTGCAAGCTTCTAGATCCTCCAGGAGTTTGGGTGCCAATGCATGTGGATGTTTGGACGTCGATTGCTTCAGGATAAGATTGGGTCTTGATAGCTTTCCAAATGTCTACCTGATTTGCCTTGATCCCAAAGCCATCCGACCTTATCTTCAAGTCTTTGCCCTTCCACATTCTTGGAGGTTGGTTCACCATAGGATGAGAGCGAACGAAATCCGAGTTGTATTAGGTTTTCGGCCTTCATATTCCTCCATGCTACGCATGACCTTGGTCTTCATCCAAAAGTGCTCATTTATAGCCTAAATACCTGCGTAAACCAAAATCCTCCAAAAATACATGCATATGCAAAAACGGGGTTATTTCAAGTGCCAAGTGGTGGGTTAGTATATGAATTGGTCCCAAAACACCACTTAATTAGCACTAAAAGTGTACATATAACGAGCGTCAACAAGGAGTATGTTCATAATGAGGAAACTGCAAAAGTTGTGAAAGACCAGACTGCTGATGAAGAGAAGACTGAACAAGCTAAGAAAGAGGAGTCTGTTCATAATGAGGAAACTGCAAAAGTTGTGAAAGACCACGCTACTGATGAAGAGGAGACTGAACAAGTTGAAAAAGAGGAGTATGTTCATTATGAGGAGACTGCTCATGTTCACTATCAGCAGTGTGATGATGAAATGTTTATTCCGCCTAGTCCTTTAGATGTGTTAATGCCTGGTCACGATAGTGCCGATGATACTTTTTTTAAGGACGTGGCTTCTGGTGGAATGGGTTCTGGTGGAGTTAATAGCAATGCTCTAACAGATGATCTTAATAAGTTCATTAATGGAATGTTTGCATCTCCTAGCCTGTCTCAGTCACCTGGTCCAGATTAAGATGATTCTCCTACTGTGTCAGACATGAAAGATGGTGATGATGATAATGAGAAGGCAATTATTTTAAGTAAGTGTTGCAATGTAAAATATTTTTTATTTGTCTTTATCTCTGTTTATTTTATATCTCTTGCTGATATTTTATATCTTTTTCAGCACCTCCCCATTTGAGGTCTTCTGCAGGGAATTTAGATTCCTTACGTAACATGATTTTCCAGAGCACTTGAACTGGTGATGTGCAACATGGCTATGAGGCTTTTTCCATGCACTGTGGTCCTTTGAACAAGGAGGTTGTTGATCCTATTGTTAATCAGAATGTGGAAGGAGGTGATATGTCTGTACAAATTGATGTTCAGGAGGCAAGTTCTTGTCGAAACCTCATTCAATGTTTGTGTATATATGTTCATTGTTTTTATCTAGATAAATTGATGTGATGAATTTGTGATTACTTTAGTATTTCTATGATTACTTTAATTTCATCAGGAATTTTTTGTTTCAGTAATTTTTTATTGATTTTGTTTGCAGGTACCTTATGTATCCATTGATGATAAATTGGCTGATGTCAACATTCAGGCACTTCAGATGCCTGTCAATGATAATTTAAGAAGTATTGCTGGTAGTGGTCAAAATGTTGATGTGAGCTCATCAGACATCCCATCTGTAGATGTTGTGAGTCATAAGGAATCTCAATTTGGTGCTTCAGCTTTAGCATCTGCTTCAGCTTCAGCTACTAATTCAGTAGTAATTATGAATGTTCTATATGATGCTGCCATGAAGAAGGATGAAAATGATCGATTGAAGGCTGAGGCTGTAATGGAAAGATCTGAGAGCTACAGGCATAGGCTAAAAGGTAAAAAGGCTAGTGCTGAACCTTCTGGAGGAAAGAAGGGAGCAAAGAAACTTACACAAGCTCAAGCAAAAAAGATAAGGGATAGCCACATCAGAAAAATCAAGATACTTGAAAAGGAGGAGGATACAAATATTGCCTATCTGAAAGGTTTGGTCCCACAGGATGACATCTCATTTGGAGATGATTCTGATATAGTTTTGAACAGCTTGAATCCTCCAGTGTGCCTATCTAAAGAGGAACTTTCTAAAAGTTATGGAGACTTTTCTGATTTTACGGATAGTATATTCAGAAAGCTCAGTGGCACATTGGTTAGCACGCCCAGTCGATACATATCTCCTTTTGATATAAAGAATAGTCGTCCGGATGTTCCCATCGCCAAAGCGTTTGCTCCGAGGGATAAAATTGAAAATAACAGCAATCTCCATGAGTAAGCATAGTCATTTTGTTCTTCCTTTTTTTCATTCAAAATTCTGTTTACATTGCAATCTAATTATTTTTGTTGATTCAACGGGAAGGCACTTGTGGAGTTCAGTCTATTCCATTCTCTAACTGGCTTTGATTTGTTAAATTCATTTTCTGATGGGAAGGAAGCAGAGAGAGTTGTTCTAGAGCTTGGTATTCTTTGCCTGCGCCATGATGATATTGTTCATAAGCCGGAATCTTTTGGCTATAGGGTTTTCATTTCGCCCGATTTTTGTGTTAGTTATTTCATTCGTATAGATGTATTCTCTACATTATTTTTAATTCTAGTATTTTTTCCCTGTCTCTTTGGTGGGAACTTGTCAAAATTAAGGAGCCTTACACAGAAGATAATGTTGAGACTGAGGAGTTCACTGTTGCAATTTCGTTTTTGAAGCATGATGTTGCGCTTTACGGCGACATAAGCAAGTCAAAACTGGTTAGTAAATTGCATCTTCCACAATTTGTTCTATGATCTGGATACATCACTTACTCCATCTGTTATTTAGATTTTTGTTCTTTTCTCGATCGCGGGCATTACTTCGTGTATTGCGTCAATCTGATACACAAGAGGATTGATATCATGTACTCGAACGACTATGTGGTGAAAGACACTGATAGAGTTTGGCGTCATCAAGAAATTGTGGACAGGTTGCGCATTGTTGATGAATGTTTGTATGTTGCATAGAATGGAAAGCTACCTCATTTTAGTGAGTGGGATACCCGTTTTGTCGAAGATCTTCCAAAATAGGGTTGAGAGGGAGACTGTATGTTTTCTTCTTAAAATATCTTGAGTTTGTATGGACATATGATATGTGAACCCATCGATTCAGTGAATTTTATCTATATCGCTTGTTTTTTCACAATTGTTTTCTTATCTGTTGATAACTCTTTTTTTGTTTTTTGATTTATAGTTCTTAAGTCCTGTCTATCGGTGCAAGTATCTTCATTACATCTTGTTCCATCCCATTAATCAAGGAGACAATTCCCTATTTGATACCACTAAAACTAGTCGTTCCTTTTTTGGCCCTCAAAAGTTTTTCGTTCCTTATTTGACCTCGATTTTAGCTTTGGTTCCTAAATTGACATTCCGTTCACTTTTCCATCCAACTACCTTTAAATGGCACATGAAAAGACCATTTTGCCCCTGTGGTATAGGGATGGGAATGGGCCGGGTCGACCCATTGGGTAGTTGGCCCGACCCAAAAATGCAAGGCTAATGGGTCACGTGGGTCGGCCTCAAATAGAAAAGGGGCTATAAGAGCCAGAACCTACCGACCCAATGGGTCAAATAGGGCCAACCCAAAACCTTAAATTTGTGTTTTAAGATACTATTAATATAATTTGCATCTCTTACATATCTAAAAGTGCTTGTATAAGTATAGTCTAAAAATGTATTGGGCCGACCCATGCGGCCCATTGGGTCATCGAGGCCATAGTTAAAGTTAGAATTGGGTCGACCCGTGGCCCTTAAAATTGGCCTTGAGGCCATGGGAGCCGGGTCCAAGGCCGGGGCCGGGCCGACCCATTCCCATCCCTACTGTGGTAGAAGTGAGCCCTACCAGCACCATCTTCTCCTTCTCTCCCTCTCAGCCATTGTACCGAGCTCTTAATTTGGCCCGACACGGGGGACAACCGGTCCATGCCGAGGGCGCCCACCGGGTCCGGCAGCTGCACCGTGTTCACGATGCCCGGCTCGCGTCCAGTACCCACACCAGCAGCGGCACAGCGTTCTCCAGCTCGTGCTGTGCCGCGACTTGCGGTCGCATGCGACGGCGCGGCGTTGCCGTAGATCTTGGCGAGCGCCAGGGCGGCATGGGTGCAGGTGGCGGACGGGTCACTGGCGGTTCCTACGGGTGCGGCGTGCTGAGGGAGACCAGCGGCAAGCCGCGAGGAGCGTCGCGACACCGCCGCGCGCGCCCACGACCGCCAACGCGTCTCGCGAGGCCGCGGTGAGCGGAAGCAGCACCACGCACGCATGCTCTACTGCTCTGCGCCCGCGCCGCCGGACTCCAGCGCGCGGCACCACGGCATCAGACTCATGCGCCACGTACCGGCACGCGGCGTCTGAGGACGCGAAGGCGGCCAGCACGGAGACGGCGCGCTCGCGGGAGGATGGGAGGAGGTCGCCACCCGCAGCTAATCCTTGTATTCATCGTGTCTGGTTTGCTGGAGCCAGTGAACATTTGGCATTCTTGGCCTGGACTGACCGGATATTAGTTGCGGCATGGCGTGATGATCAGTGATGTGACATCATACAACAGTAGTGCCCATGGCAATGAGACGTGGCCGGCCAAATCTAGCTAGACGACCGCCGCATGGCTAGAACACACCGCCGGTGCCACCATGGATTTGGCGCGATGGCACAACGATTGCTCGCACACTCGCACTTACCGCGGTGGATTCTGCTTTCAGCAAGGACACAGCCGACAGGTAGGCAGGAGCAGGCATGCAGCTTTGACTGAGTGACACGAGCGCGCAACGCATGCATCGAAGCTGCATGCCCACTCATCTGCCATGGTGTGGAGGTGGCCGAGACTGGGCGCGGCGGAGAGCAGCGCGCCAAACGTGGCTGCGAGTGGCGCGAGCAGCGGCGTGCCGGGAGGGAACGCTGGAATTGCGAGCGCAGCCAACAGTGCAGCGAGCGAGGGCATGAGGCCGAGATGGAGGGCCAGTGGTGGCAGAACGCCGGGGTCGACACCGCCGCAGTGGGCGCAACATATAGAAGTCGCGTGGGCCACTTCTACCACAGGGGCGAAATGGTCTTTTCATGTAGCATTTAACGGTAGTTGGATGCAAAATGGTCTTTTCATTTGCAACTGCAATTGAAACCGCATCCATCCTGCAATTACAACTGCATCTGTGCAACATTTAATGAAATGTTATGCAATTGCAACTGTGTATGGAACATTCACGCATATTGTCACATTGTAATAGCGCACCAGTTTTCTTGTAACTGCATTTGCTAATTTACTTGAAAAAAATTCTAAAATGAAAGATTTGACAGATATATATGAAGAAGCAAAGTTGTGTAGATGTTAATAGACGAAACATAACAATATCCATCGTCAGTACCAGTTGACTTTGTTGAGTAATAAAAGAGTACCAATACATATGTAATAACTCCCTATCCCCGGTGAAATCCCGGGGCAGGGAGGGGGTCTGCCACTGTTAGGGGTGGGCATTCGGTTTTAACCGACAATTCGGTTCGGTTTTCTCGGTGTTGAAAAAGTTCGGTTCTCAGAAATCTGAAACCGATCGGTGCTGGGGAAAGTGAAAAACCGACTAGTTCGGTGTCGGTTTTCTTCGGTTCGGTGTTCGGTTTCCACCGAACTTCGTCGTGACCTTTTCCCCTTTCTAGCTCCCAGTTCTCCTGAGTAATAACCCAAACTCCAAATTCAAGCAAGCAAACTCCAAAATCGAACACGCAAGCACGTACGAGAAGCAAACCAAACAAGCAAGCATGGCTACTTGGCTAGCTACTCACTTGCCTAAGGCATCTACCAGCATGCGGCAGCTCGCCGCTCTGCAGTGCGCTCGTCGACGCTCGCCTTGGCTCCTTGCAGCCTGCGCGCGTGAGGCCGTCACCAGGCGCTGCGATTCGCCTAGCTGCCTGCTCACCCGCGGCCTTGCGCCACGCTTGTGCGAGCGCTGCCGCCGCCGCCGCCGTAGGCCGTAGGCGTCTGCCGATGTGCTCGTGGATAAAGGATTAAGGTAAGGGAAGAGAGAGAGGCCGAGAGGGGATGCGTGACTGGATGGAGCGGATGAGGTACTAGTTTTGGGCCAGCTGCCGAGTTGGGCCGACGTCGCGAGGTGGGCCGAGTCCACGAGGGAGGAAGCTGGAGCGTTCGCCTGTGAGTTCGGTGGTGGCTCGGTTTCTTCGGTTCTTCACGTGCAGAAACCGAAGCCGACACCGATAACCGAGCTTTGCAAAAACAAAAACCGAAACCGAAACCGAAAACCAAAAAAACCGAGAATTTCGGTGGTTCGGTGTCGGTTCGGTTCGGTCCTCGGTTTTCGGGGTAAAAGTGCCCACCCCTAGCCACTGTGCCGCGCTCTTGGGCCGCGCGGGGCTGCTTTGTGCGTGGCCGGCCTGTTTCGCGTGTTGCCGGCCCGTGTCCCGCGGAGATTTACGCTCCCTGCCTTTGGCCCACGCGCCGCGACGCAGCCGCCTCAGGTATCTTTTTAGGTTTTGCCTCGCTGCGCCGCCGAAGCCGTCCGCTCCAGTCGCGTCTTCTTCCTCCCCACCTCTCTCTTCTCCATGCTGCTCGGCAGTGGCCTCGGCAGCTCCGCCCCGCCTGCGCGTCGTGCGCGCGACCTGTCCCGGCCGTCCGTCCCCTTGCCTGGGGCTGCCGTCTTCGGTCGCCGACTCGGAGCCGTTCCTGCTTGCCTCTCTGGGCGCCTCGGTGGGGTGCGCCGTGATTCACCGGTGATTGGCCGCCGGCGTTGCCTCTGCTGCGGGACACCGTCTGTGGTCTTCCTTGCGCCTGCTGTCTGGATCCGTTCGCGTCATCTATGGATTCGTGGTTCTTGCAGTGTTGCTGTTTGGGAAGAGCGTTTAGGTAAGAATCCGTTCGCTGCCTGCACTTTGGCGGATCCTGCCGTTCTTTGGGGGTTCCATTGTTCATTCGTATTCATGTGCGGGATTTCGTTTCTTGTGCAGCCATCTTCGCGGCCTGTGAGGTGCGCCTGCTCTTCCTCGGTGCTTCCGTCGTCTGCCCTTGGGGAGGGAAGGGGGAAGGTCCTCTCTGCTCTGGTTGGGGCGGCCGACTGGATCTGCGGCGCATAGGTCTCGACCTGGGGCAGTGTCCCTATTGCCGTTTGGGGGGCGCGTAGGTCAGTCTCCTTTGCTCCAGATTTTTCTTCCTCTGTGATTTGGATTCGTGTGCCTGCCATGGTTTACCTTCGGTTGCTTTCTCTCTGTGTCTGCTCATCTATTCGGAAGATCTAGGGTGCTGCGGCCTGACTGATACGCGCGAGGAGGTCTTGTGCATCCAAAGCTCTGCTTTGCGATCCCTGCTGCTGCTGCAGCCTGCGTGTACGGCGACGCTGCTGGTTGTTCGTCCTCTCGCTGGGTGCCCGCTCCAGACTGCACGGGTTTCGCCTCTGCATCTTTCATTACGTTCTGTTGTGGGTGTGCACTCCTGTTCCTGCTATGTTGTGCGTATGTTGCTCATTTGGTGTTACTTCGGCAGGACATTGTTTTGCCTGCTAAGCTCAGTCGATGCCTGCACGTCTTCGGCCTGGTTGTGCCTCCTTTTTCTCAGAGCTGCTGTGCATAGGAGGTTGAAGACGTGTTCCTGCGTGCCAAGCTGATACTCTTCTTCGGGCTAGGTTAGTTTATTGTCTCCCGCTCCTGTTTCTGTTTTTTTTTTGTGTGCTTCTATGGACTGTTTATTACAATGTGAGTTCTTCCATTGCCGTGTTTGTGATGCTGTGTTGTTCCATTGTGTCATTTTGTTTTGCATATGTGTGCTCATGGCTTAGTTCTGAAGCTGTATGCCTCACGTGTGCTGCGGGTGCTGCCCCTTCCTGCTCACCATGCTGTTCTGCATGTGTGCCAATCTGTATAGATAGCTCTACGATATTACGGTTTGTGCATGCTATTAGAGTGTAGTTTGTTGTTCTCTTGATTGCCCTCGCCAATGTGTGTGCTTACGTTTTCCCCTTCCTGCTCACCATGCTGTTTGGCATGTAGTTTGTTGTTCTCTTGGTTGCCCAAAAACGTTTGTGCTATTGCTCCAGGGCTTACGGCGTTGCTTATTGTTCCTGTGCGCAAGGTCTGTGGCGGTGTCGACATTTTGCAAGATCTTCAAGCGCTTCGGTTTTATCCACGGTTCGGCGGATTGGGTTGGGGGCGTCTCCTTGCCTCGCCTGGTGCCGTTGCCGATTGGATCTGCGGCGGTGGGGGCCGAACCCGGGGTTCTCGCAGCCTTGGCGCTTGGCGTGTGCGCAGGTGAGGCTCGCCTACGCTAGATTGCATTTTATTTCCGCTTCAATCCTGCTGTTTACGACTTTGTGCTGTCTTCTTATTGTTGCACAAATTTCGTTGGCTGTTTAGGTCGTCCAATCCTCATAGGTCGTCGGTTCGTTTCTGGGTTCCTCTTCTATGACCAGCTGGGCCTACGGAGATTAGGGTCTCAGCTGCCGCTTGCGACTGCGCCTGTTGTTCCTGTCAGGTTAGCTTTTTGCTTCACAGGGCTGCTTCTTTTTTGGGGTGCTCTAATTTCGTTGTGCCATAACTAATAACTAACCTCATACCCCAGGGGGATTCTGAGTGCATAGAGACGATGTGCTCCTGTAGAGGCAAATTTTTCTTTTGGGCCGCGCCATGCCCTCCCCGCCGCCGCCGCCGCTTCTCCTCGGATACGTCGCCGCTCCTGCATGGGCTTCTCCCTTGCGCCGCCGCCGCCGGTACGGTCTATCTACCCTCTCTGTCGACGTTCTTCTCACTCGCCGCTCTGTTCTGCTCAGCTCTTCTTCGATCTACGGTTCGTTCGTAGTGGTCTATGATGTCGTTCCTGTGCTGTGCTGTAGGGGCGGAAGCTCTGCTGTGGTGGTTCCTCGGTTGAGCTGCTGCTGTCCTCGGCTGCGTCGTCGGTGGTGGCCTGCAGATCCCTGCTCCTGTGCTCGACGCCGTTCCTGGGACGCCTGGCTGTTCCTCTTCTTCGCGCGCTCTGGTGCGTGCAGGGGCGGAGGAGCCGGTATGGTGAGGTGTGGCGCTCACCATACCTCGACTCGGCCGCGAATACCTTTAGTTCTTCATGTGTGAAGGTATGAGTATCCGGCGCCATGGCTGCTGCTCTGTTCTGCGCTTTCGGTCGGAGCATAGACAGGAAGAAGATGAACGTTACAAGGCCACAACCCCACAGGCCCATCCATGTCCGTCAATCCTACGACCCAAGCAACCTTCCCAGTTTTCATATCCTGCCTCCCTGAGCTTGATTCCTTGAGCACTACGACGAAAACGAGGACTACGACGCGAGCCGAAGCTACGCAACCTCCAGAGACGGCGGCAACGGCAGTGGCCAGCGAGCGAGCGAGCGTAGGCAGTAAGCACCAAGGCACGCCGCACACAGGCGCAGTGAAGGTCCAACCAACCAAGCAAACCTGCATATATAGCAGGTAAGAGGGGAGTCCTATTAATCTCTTAATGCAATGTTTGTTTATTTATGGATTAGGATTATGTAAGATTTCTTTTTCTCCGTTTGTTGGAACTAATTAGAAGGGAGGAGTGTGATAGCCGATTAGGACTTCATAGCCTAAAGATGTGCGGTAATTTGCAAGTGAATTGGTGGTGTTGGATTGCAGATCATTGCATCTACAGGCACATAGACTATTTTCGATTTCAAATTTTCATTACGGTCAAGTGACTTTGCCATACCTTAAATCCATTCCGTTCTCTGCCACTGGGTGCGTGTGTCCCTTCCTGTGGTTTTCTCTGTAATGGTTCCTGCAACATTGGTGCCCTATGTCAGTGCATCTGTCGGTTCTGTTGCAGCGCTTGGTGTGTTCGCTGCGCCCTCGGGATCCATCTTGGTGTCGAGACGTCGATTGTGTCTTCGTTGGTGAGCTCTGTTTTCGTCTCTATGTCCTACGACCTGCTGATCCTCCCTTTGTGTTGCACCTGAGTCGCACATATGTGTTGCATTTCGTATGGTATTTAGTTCTTTTTTGGTTGACCTTCTTGCAAGAAAAGGAGCTATTGGAGAGCTCTGACGGCGGCTGATTTCCTGGATGTGCCTGCCTTTGTTCTGTCAGGTTGGTTATTTGTGCCTTTATTCTGCTAATTTTGTCTGTTCTGTTCTTCTTGCAAATTGCTTTGTCAGAATGTCTGCTGTTGTTGCTCAATGTTAGTTATAAAATGGTTACTTGCGTCGCTGTTGTTGTCCTTTGTATGTGCTCTTTTTTGGGCATTTGTTATGTTATTGCATTTGTCTTTTACTTGCGAAACGGGATCCATTGCGACATCCCTGTCTTTTATATATTGGTTGGATTGCGACGGTAGTGTGGTTTATGCATTCCATGTGTTTGATTAGTGTTGTCTGTGTCGTGATTAGTTCTTAGGCTCCATGCGGCTCACATGGCATTGGATAGTTGCCTCACTGCGACTGTGATGGGTGTTCCCGCCTTTATAGGCAGGGATGTTTTGTTGCCTTACATATATTGCTGCATCTGTCTTTTGCCAATAGCGATGTAGTTACCCACAGATTTATAATTCCATGCCTATTGCTTATGTGCCTTTGTGCAAGCAGTATTTGTATCAATTATATTAATCCATTTATGTGACTCAACAAACATGATTTGCAGAAAAGAACACTTAAGCGAAAGTCGAGCCACACAGAAACTGAAGAAAACTAAACGGCCCCAAGGTATGTATAATGAATATGATGACTGAACTTATCCAAACTGTTACATGCAGTCAGCAGTCTCTATGGTTCCTTACTCTATTAAAATCCCCTTTTAGCATCTTCCCAGTTGTCGAGGCATTTTAGTTCATCAGGATGTTATGACCATATATTTTCTGTACCATCACATTTCATGTTTTCCTGATGCAACCAGTCATCTCATGCATCGTTCATCGTTAACTCATTGTCTGTACCTTTCTATCATAGATTAGCATATGACCAAAATAGTGCTTGCTGATCTATACGTACATAATGGGTACCATCAACCTGCGTGTGCACATCTGTCATAGCTAAATTCATTAATGCCTCTGCATTGTAACCCATTAGTCTTGCATATATAATATCTCATGACCCAACAAATGCTATGTCGTATGCAGTGATGCAGGAGGCAGTGCTATGCCCAAAACCAGGAGATGGCTTGCCATGGAAAAGGCCTCCGACGCTGGGCATTTAACATCCAAAACTTTTTACCTGTTTGTGCAGTCTGAACCTTTCTTTTCCATAAAACTAATAGATGTGCTCTGCCTCTTTTTGTTATACAGAAAACATAAAGCGCACACTGGACAACCATCCACTGCTCATTTTGGACACCTGGTCGTGCCAGAGGATGGATGCAACCTGCGGCAGTGCTCTGCTCCTGCAACGGTTGGTCTTCGCCGAAACCAAAGCGTCGCGACAGCAACGGTTCCAATCACATGGATTTTGATGACCACACGATAATGGTTGCTCTATGGAACCCATAGCCTTAGTTGTATGAATGATCTGGTTTGTACGTGTAAGCTTTGTATGATAATCAACGACAACAGCACGTGTTGTTGCAACACACTTGCTGCTTCATGTAAATTAACACTGACCTTGGTCAATGGTACTGCTGTGACTCACTCAATGCTAGATGTAAATTAATCCTGAACTTCGTCAATGGAATGTCCCTGCCAAAAAAACTACAAGTTATGACTCTTGCTCTTTTTGTCACTTGAAATGCAACTGCATGCTACGCAATAAGACCTGTGTAAACCTCCTGCATTTTTTACATCGCTCATGCACGAATGACATCTTTTTAAGCGTTTGTGCACACAGATTTCATAACCAGAATACGCTGCATATATACACGGCAGCGGCGTCAAACAGGCAAAACGGAAAACACGCCGGCAGCCTGTTCAACCACGAAGGCCCAAATACAAAAAGAGCCCACCTGCCAAATTCGGCCGTAGACAAATACGCCAAGAAGCCCACAGGCGCGGCGAAGCGCGCGGGGACTACCTAGTAAAATATTATCTATGAAGATAATGCTAGCCTAGTGGAGATGATAATATAGGAAACATTACAATATTGTTTAAAGTTTAAAGTACATATGAGGAGTGACCCCAACCTGAGGACTAGTTGCCTTGGCTGAGAAATAAAAGAGTACAAACACATAAAATGTTATCTATTAAGATAACGCTAGCCGAGTTTCTGATGGGAGTCTGGTGGACGCAAGAGATTCATTGGGATGGCATCTCATGAAAACCCTTCTAGTGTCAGCACCAGTACTTACCCAAGAACTTTAGGCTACTAGACCTTTCCCTGCACCTTTATAAATTGAAACTTTCAAAGGTGCTGGGAAGATCCTGGTCAGAGAAGCCCACAGATGTGGAGAGGATGCACAACATATCATCTCCATTGTCCTCTTCTTTGCTCACCACAGCAAAGGGTGGTCAGCCATCTATCGCCGGTGCCATGTATGACACTGTTGATAAGGCTAATAGAATCGAAGAGGACTGGATTGATGTCATCCCCCCACACTTGAAGGCTACCTCCACTTCACGAAAACCCTCCTGGAGCCAAGGATCATCTTGTTTGAGCTCACGTCGAAGTCTTGCCCCAGGTGGCCTGGTTTTGGCAAAATTATAGTGAGCCATAAGTGGCTGTTTGGATGCTAGGACCTAATGGCCAAAGTTGTCATCTTTAGCACTACTTTAGCACTAGCACCGTGCTAGCCGATGCTAAAGTTTAGCCAATATACAAGAACTTTCTCTAGGTGTGAAGTGTAATGGCTAGTTCTAAATTTTTCAGAGATGTGTTGCGGCTTCGTTACCATATTGATGCTGGTAACCTCTATCTATAGTGGCAACATCTTCACGGGGAAGGCTAAAAATAGAAATCTCATGAGTGAGAATAAGGACCGAGGTGATAAGAGCGTCCTGCACCCGTGCATGCTAGTCTATGTTCGCTTTCTCGAAAAGCAATGTTTTGCAGAAGCCACTGCCACCAGTAGTCTCGTGATGAAGCAGTACTTGCAAGTGTAGTTGCAAGTTTTTTCTAGTGTATTTGCATGTGTTATCATGGTGTAGTTGCAACTGTTATCACTGTGTTGTTGCAAGTGTTTTCAAAGTGTAGTTGCAAGTGTTTTCAAAGTGTAGTTGCAATTGTTTTAACATTGTATTTGTAAGTGTCTTCACAGTGTATTTGCAAGTCTTTTCTCAGTGTACTTGTTCTTTTTTAGAGTGTAGTTGCAACGAACTAAATATTTTCTCAATTCATTGCAATAGGACATTTGAAAAATTTGGATTACAAAAAAATACTGCTAACTGAAACTGCTATTATCATTCCACAAAAAGTAGTGTTCTTGTCCGTATTTAGTCCATTCTTTTGCAACTATATCAAACATTAGAAATTATTGCATTTGTTGCATTTTGAAGAAACAAGTTCGATAGAAATAAGTAAATACATCAGGTTAATGGCACCAGTAGTCTCGTCGTGAAGCAGTACTTGCAAGTGTAGTTACAAGTATTCTTACAATGTAGTTGTAATTCTTGTGTAGCGTATTTGCAACTGTTATCGTGGTGTAGTTGCAAGTGTTATCACATTGTAGTTGCAATTGTTTTAACAGTGTAGTTGCAAATGTGTTCACGATGTATTTGCAAGTGTTTTCACAGCGTACTTGCAATTCTTTTTATAGTGTAGTTGCAACAAACTAAATACTTTCTCATTTCATTGCAATAGGACATTTTAAAAATTTGGATTGCTAAAAAATACTGCTTTCTGTAAATGCTATTATCATTCCACAAAAGTTGTGTTCTTTTCCGTACTTATTCCATTGCAATTACATCAAACATAAGAAGTTGTTGCATCTGTGTGAATCCAGTGGTCCATCATTGTTGTCGGCCCCATCTTTGGTGCGGTCGTCAAGGCACTTCATGATGAGATCCATCTTAGCGGCCAGCATGTCCACCTCCTTTACGTTGTGCATACCGCGCTTTCGCCCCTGAAGGCGGTCCTCATTCAAGGCTTGGTTTGACACCATCTTCTCAATGAGCAGCTTCGCGGCGGCCACCGTCAAGGAGAGGAATGCTCCCCCAGCAGCAGCGTCCATATGTTCATGCGCTGTTTGGGATAGCCCATGGTAGAAGTTTTGGAGCAGGAGCCACTCTAGCATACCGTGGTGTGGGCATGCCAGGATGTAGTCCTGGAAACGATCCCACGCCTCCGTTACGGTTTCCCTAGACTCTTGCTGGAAGTTGGAAATTCTTCCCAGAAAGGGCATTGGTTTTCCCAATGGGGAAGAACTTAGCCAGGAATGTGTTGGAGCACTTCGTCCATGTGTTCACCGCATCACTGTTGGAATAGAACCATTGTTTGGCTCTTCCCAACAGTGAGAATGGGAACAAGCGGAGCCTGATGGCCTCTTGTTGGACTGCCCGGATGGTGATGGTGCTGCACACCTCCAGGAAATGCTGCAGGTGAGCACTAGCATCTTCATAGGCTTTCCCACAAAAGGGACTAGCCTGCACCATGTTGATCAACGGGGCCTTGAGCTCAAAAGCATTATCACCCACAGCCACTTTTTGACCCGTAGGGATCTGGGCAGCGGACGGGGCGGAGTAGTCACGGATGGTCCTGTTGGCCACCAAGGAGACGGAGGAAAATGGGCACAGGCCCAGGTCGGCAGACCTGGCTGTTGACATTTCTTAGCATCACCACTAGATTAGTGATGGCACTAGAGATACCTCAATGTAAATCTAAACGTTACAGATATTTTGCAAGCGCACAGAAGTACGTTGTAGCATTTCACCCGGGAGTATTCCAGAGTCTTGTTATTTGTTTATCCGCAGGGAAAGGGTTTAGTCAAAAAGAGATGTCATCCGATGTATTTACTTACAACATTATTAATATACCATAGTCTAGACAGGGGTAAATGATATGGAAGTGTAGGGGTAATATGACACACATAAGTTCATTGCTCATCATTGAGTAGTCTTAGTTAGTAATAGGACATTAGTGAAGATCACTAAGGGTTCATTAGCATCATACAAATGGGACTTAGATATACTACAATACCCTATACAAACTCATACAATGCACATATGCCAAAGGACATATCGAGGTATCCAGTGGTTTCCTCATCAAGGGACGACAGGTGGACGTCTTATCATAAAGGCCTAATATCATCTCCCAAACATGGAGGATTACAAAGGACGGACAGGACTGTCACCACCTGCCGCCTACCTCTACTAATCCGTGGGGTAGCGATACCCTCAACAGTATTCCATATTCCAAACACCATGTTTGCAATATGAAATACAACTCTATCTACGACGTTAATAAATAGAGCAACCATAAGGTACATTGAGCCAATGTCATAGCATACATTCACTTGAACAAGGTGCAAGACATAAGTAATATATACTAAGTAGATAAAGCACCATTGAGGCTTACAACATAAGTATGAATGTATTTTCATTAACCTCAGAGAATTCCATGTAAGTAAAGATATACAAGAACTGAACTCTAGAACTTACCAAGACTCCTTCAGAAGCCCTTTAGAAGATCTACTACTAGAACTATCACTACTAAGACTAAGACTAAGCTTATAGCAAAGGAGAGCTCTTCTTCTGGTGTGTTGAGTATGGTGCCCTTTGCAGGTATTGATAGCATCCTATAGGCGGTTGGAGTCGGCCAGAGGCGGTTGAGGCCGTTTGGTTGTGGGGCCAGGTCGGCCGGAGTGCCCAGGTCGGCCGACCCTTGGATCCATCGTCGTCAGCATTGCTCGGCTCAGATGTCATCTCCAAGGTAGTTTACAGGTAAGGGTCAAAGGAGGGCCGAGTCAGGCGCACAGAGAGGTCGGTCGACCTAGGGGGCTCGACGGACCTCCACAACCTCCTCTCGGGCCCACCTTTCTCTAGGAGACTTCCATGTGGGTCCTGAGGTCGGTTCTAGGTGGGTACCATCGGTTTGGGTTCACGAAGCTCTGGTTGTGGGCCCTTCAATCCATGGGATTGACATGTGGCTTATCTTTCACCATTGACTTCAACTGACCATGATTCAGCGTCCACGATCACCTCTGATTGTGCTTCTTGACTTGTGTGGAGGATGGGCTCGAATGGGGTCCAGGCCAAGTCGGCCGACCTGCCTTATCTTTATTGGACCGTCAACACTGGCTAGGTCGGGCGACCTGGCCTAGCACCCGTTCAAGCCCAATCTCCCTGCTGGCAAAGAAGCACAACATTGAGTCATCTTGAGCGTTGATTCAATGACGGTTGAAAGCAAGGGACAAGATTTAGCCTCAACACCATCACATGGATTGAAGGGCCCACAACCGAAGCTTCGTGCACCCAAACCGACTGTACCCACCTGGAACAGACCTCAGGACCCACCGGATAGACTCCCAAAGGAACGTGGACCCGAGAGGCGACAGGGCTGGGTCAACCGAACCCCCTAGGTCGGCCGACCTCCCCGCGCGGCCGAACTGGTCCTCCCTTGACTGGCGCAACACAACCGACTTCAGGACGACATCTGGACCGTGCACTAGTCGAGGCAGTGCATCGGAGGGTCGGCCGACCTGGCCCCACAGCCAAACGGCCACAGCCGCCTCTGGCCGGCTCCAAACTGCCTATGGGATGCTATAAATACCTGCAAGGGGTGCCATACTCAACACACACCAGAAGAAGAGCTCTCCTTTGCTACAAGCTTAGTCTTAGTCTTAGTAGTGATAGTTCTAGTAGTTAAGCTTCTGAAGGGCTTCCAGAGGAGTCTCGGTAAGTTCTAGAGTTCAGCTTTTGTATCTCTTTACTTACTTGTAATACTCTGAGTTTAATGGAAGTATCTTCATACTTATGTTGTATGCCTCAACTTTACTCTATTTACTTAGTATATACTTCTTATGTCTTGCACCTTATTCAAGTTGACGTATGCTATGACATTGGCTCAATATGCCTTATGGTTGCTCTATTTATTAACGTGATAGATAGAGTTATGTTTCATACTGCAAACATGGTGTTTGGATTATGGAATACTGTTGAGGGTATCGCTACCCAACGGATTAGTAGAGGTAGGCGACAGGTGGTGACAACCCAGTCTGTCCTTTGTAATCCTCCACGTTCGGGAGATGATATTAGGTCTTTATGATAAGACGTCCTCCTGTCGTCTCTTGATGAGGGAACCACTGGACACCTCGATATGTCCTCTGTCATATGACCATTTTATGAGCTTGTATAGGATAATGTTGTATATCTAAGTTCCATTTGTATGATGCTAATGAATCCTTTATAATCTTTACTAATGTTCTATTACTAACTAAGACTACCTTAACGATGAGCAATGAACTTTTGTGTGTCACGTTACCCCTACACTTCCATATCCACTACTAGGATCTCGCCCTGTCGTGACGCCTATATTGGGTTGCAATATGGCTACTTTGGTTGCAATATCGATCAGTTGCATCTATGTATAGTTGTTGATGGATGGTTGCATTTGGAACGGTGCAATAGTTTCTTGCATCCTTTTAGATGTGGTGATGCAATATGGTTGTTTTGCAATGCACATTAAAAAACTAATGCAACCGCAATATGGATGCAAGCACGAATATTGTGACCAACAGAATGGTTGCGTGAGTTATTGTTGCAATGAAACACCAGGCTGCAATATGACAGTATTGCCATGAACGAACTGGTCACAAAATAGCTTTATTGCCACCCCATAGTTACATGGGAATAAGGCCATATTGCCATGTAGTGTGCACCATTGCATTACATGAATATTGCAATGTAACAAGTTTGGTGGCTAGAGTCGCAATTGCCACGGTCATTTGTTTGTGGCAATAAAAGGTAATGCAACGAATCAATTTTGGTGGTAATAGATGGAAAATGCAATGAATCATTTTTGGGTGGTAATAGATGGAAAATGCAACCAATCATTGTTGGTGGTAGACACATCCTATAGCAACACATAAAGTTTGTGGCAATAACGTATATTGCAACAACTAATAGTGGTTGCATCTCGATTTGTTGCAATGAGGGCATTTTGGCCAGCACCTTTTTAATTTCGTTTCATAGCTAGAGATTTAATTGTTGTTACAAAATTATTGTGCCATGAGTATAGATTTCATCATCAGAAATAAGAACTCAAACCTTCATTAACTTCAAGTATATGTCGTCTCAACCAAAGTAATAACGCAATGACCAGAGTGTTGCTAAATAAACATGTCCATAGAAAATAAAAACATCATCTCTAATTACAAGTTTGCAAATATGTTTGGCATAATAAAATAGAACTAAATATGGGTTCTCTTATTGATCTCTTCATGCCACATCGGCCCCGGTAGTCACCAATAAACCTTTTTTGTAATTCTTCATTCTTCTAGATGTCCATCACCAGCATTTAGTCGTAAAGCTTTCCCTAAATATTTTGGCTGTCCACAATTTCCTGCAATTCATGAACACACAGAATTATTAATTTAATATAGGAATCTTGGTGATTGAGTGCATGGAATAACTAATCATGTGCAAATTAAATGAGTAAATTCCCTCAGTGCCATAGAAAATAATATGAGTTCCCTCAGTGCCATAAAATTTTGTGAACTTCTCTCAGTGCCATGACTTCAAAAATTTTTCCACTCAGTGCCACATCCGTTAGAACCTTGCTAACTGCTGTTAAAATGATAGGGAAAAGACCTATTTGCCCTCCTACACAATGCTGACCTTCACTGCCATATTATAACATATACAGATGACAGGAAATTCAACAACGACGCCACGGAAGACGGAACTGCCCGGTGTTCCGGCTGATCAGGTGTCGTAGTCCACCTAGACCTGCATGGCGTTCCGGCTGATCAGGCTCAGGTTCCGGAACTGCCCGGTGCCGTTGTCGTAGTACCCGGCGTCCGCGGCGACGCACGATTCCAGACTGTCGACGTCGACGCCGACGTGGTTGGCATTCAGGTCACGGAAGTCGGCGTTGAAGAGCGTGTCGAGCTCCACGGCGACGACGTGGGCGCTCCGGTTGCCGTTGCTGGTGTCGTTGAGCAGGCCCAGGAACCGGCCCGGCAGCGCGGTGGACAGCACCACCATGTCGGAGGCGACAGGCGACGAAGAAGGCCAGGCCATGGGTGCTGAGGTCGGTGCCCTGCCCGTAGATGGCGAACACGAAGGTGGTCGAGAAGGAGCGCGCGGCGGTGGCGTTCGGGGCGCCCAGGTCCCGGAACGGCAGCGGGGACGGGTGGAACGCGTGGCCCTTCATCTGGATGGTGCCGTTGGTCAGCATCAGGAGTCCGTTCGGCATCACGGTGGCCGCGCCGTCGAGGCCCAGGACCAGGCACGCGCGGGTGCCCTAGGCGTCGCCGCGCTGGGCGTTGACCTGCCTGCGCGCGGGTGCCGCCTGCGCCCGCCCTTCTCCCGCGCCGCCCTTCTCCTGCGCCCGCCCTTCTCCCGCGCCGTCCTTCTCCTGCGCCCGCGCGCGCGCCTTCTCCTGCGCCCGCCCTTCGCCTTCGCCTGCGCCGCCCTCGCGTATGTGGTGCGGGGAGAGTACGGGAGAGGATAAGGAGAGGGAGGACTGGTTGGAGAGGATTGAGGATAAGGTTCTTCCAGGTGGGTCCCTTTGTCAGCAGGGGCGTAGACGGCATCTTCTTATCCCGTTGCCTCTCCCAACATTGTGTCCCGTTAAAAACAAACGGATTGCTAACGGATGTGGCACTGAGGGGAAAAACTTTTGAAGTCATGGCACTGAGGGAAGTTCACGAAATTTTATGGCACTGAGGGAACTCGTATTATTTTCTATGGCACTGAGGGAATTCACTCAAATTAAATTATCATAGTGACATAGCAAAGATATAAAGTAGATTAAGACCCTGCAAGAATATCTTATCCCCACCAGTATAATATACTTTATTGTCATATGATAGATATCATATTGCCCATCATTTCAAAGATAAATCACATTGGTATTCAAACCTTCTGTTTTTTCTTTTGATTACGAGTCCTTAATAGTTGTTGGGTAGTAACATAATTCAGTGACCCATTGGCACCATTCTTTTTTTGGAAAAGAGTCCAGGTTGCACTAGTCTTTGCTGTCATGGTAGTTTGTGAAACCTAACGCCCATTCAATTGGCAATTTGTGAAACCGGCTCATTGAATCGGTTAGGCTTCACCGCTTAGTGAGTTAGCTCGTTGGGGGAGAGGATGGATCTTTTATGAATATCTCCACGTTTTGATGGCACGGGGTTTCAAAGATGGAAAGTACTCATGGAAGCTTTCCTTCAAGCAAAGGGGCTTGATGTTTGGCGTGTGACTAGTGAAGGTAGGAAAAGTGACTCCAAAGGTGAAATGCAACATAATTCTACTGCTAGGAGCATTTTATTGTCTTCTCTTAGTGATGATATTTTCAATCATGTATTCGCTTGCAAAAATGCTCATGACTTATGGAAGACTATTCTTGAGAACCATGAAGGCACAAAGGATGTGGCAAATAAAAAATATCATGTTCTCAAGGATAAGCTTAACAACTTTAAGCAACTTGAGCATGAGGATGCACAAACTATGTTCTCACGCCTAACCATGCTTGTGAATGAGATAAATTCTTTAGGTGTCAACGACATTGACGACATGGGCATCATTTGGTTGATCCTCCATAGTCTTCGCAAGCCGGACTATGATTTGGTGATAGCCATCCTCTACGAGAAAGATCTCACCAAGAGTACACCAAATCAAGTCCTCAACAAGGTGATGGCTTTTGAGCTACGAAACGGAATCAAGCCAAAACCAAGATATTCTTCACTTACTCCAAGCATTGCCCTTGTGAGCAACCAAGAGAAGAAGAAGAGCAAGAAGAAGGAGGAGAGCTCAAGTGAAGAGGAAGAAGAAGCCTCCTCAAGTAATAGTGATGGTGAAGAGATGCCCCCCGAGCTCCAAAGATAAGTCAAGAAGTTGGTCAAGAGCATGAAAAAGATCCACTCGATGGGGTACATGGTCCATATCAAGGATTGGAAGCATCATCAACACAAGATGATCAAGAAGATAAAGTATGAGAAGAAGAGGAAGGAGAAAAAGGAGAAGGAGCCCAAGCATAAAGCCTTCACCACATTTGGAGAATGGGTGAGTGATGATACACTCAATGACAAGAGCTCCTCTCCCTCATCACACTTATGCCTCATGGCCAAAGGTATGGAAAGCGATGTAAGTGATGACTCCGATTCCGATTCCGATGATGAATCACCCACTAAGCTTCTCACCTTAATTCATGAGCAACAAAGAGGCCTTAAGATATTAACCAAAGATAACAAGGCTCTCAATGATCTTAATGAACTCCTTGCTTCCAATTTTGATAAATTGTTATGCAAATTCCAATTTCTTAGCAAGGAGCATGAAGAACTCAAAATTGAAAGCCTTAACAATCAATCCAAGAACTCTTTGTTGAACTTGGAGCAATCTATTCCTTGTGATATTCCTATCTCCAAGGTTGATGCCTCTACTTCTTGCATTGATTTAATTGATGAATCTTGCTCACCCCCTTGCAATGAGAAATACTTTGAGAAAATTGTTGTAGAAACTCTAGATGATCTCATTGCTAAGGAGAATGAAGAGCTTAAGTAAGAATTGGAGAGTCTTAGGCAAAGCTTGGCAAACTTGAAGGGCAAGAGCATTGGAAGCAATGTCCAACCTTCTCAAGATAATCGTGATGACATGGTGAACAAGCTTGATAAGTGACCAGCCGTGACTTGTTTCAAGTGCTATGAAGAGGGCCATAAGTTCTATTAATGCCCAATTGTCAAGGCGACACCCAAAAGTGAGAAGAAGAAGGCCAAACCACCATCAAGAGCTCTCTCATCTACACCAAGCCCAACCGCAAGAACAAGGTAAAAGCCAACACCTATGTCCTTAAGAAGAAAGCTAATGGCAAGGTTATTGCTAGCACGGTTGGGAAGCCCAAGATGAAGGAGTGGGGATGGAACAAACCTATTTGAGTGCCCAAGGAGGTCATCACCAACATGAAAGGGCCCCAAAAGGTTTGGGTTCCAAAAGATACTTGAAGCCCAAGGATTGGCTTCGGGGGATTTGGAGGCTTGGTTCACAAGAAGAGGAGAAAGATCACATCAAATAGCCAAGCTCACAAGATTGGACATCACTTGTCCAAATCCCCCACTCAAAGGTAAATGAGGTAAATGCAAATTCAATTTTTTGCCTATTTTACCTTGCTAGATTTGCATGTGATACCTTTCATATCTCTTGCTTTCATATGGTATCTATTGCAATTTCTAGTGTTGCTATCTTATGGTAAGTTGCTTGTGCCATGCACTCTAACCCATAAGCAACTTACATGGTTTGCAAAGTTTGTGTAGGTTTCCTACACTTAGTTACTTTCATGGTACATGAGCTTCACAAAGGTATGAGTTGAGTACCATGACCACAAGCTATAGGCTTATCTTCCCATTTGTTGTTCAAAACAATGTGCATAACTTTCATAGTGATTTAAACACTAAATGCACACATTTAGGGAGAGCTTAGCCTATGGATTGTGATTTTGGAGACTAACTTGTTTATCATGCTTATTCTTATTGTCTCCTTATGCCGTGCAATATCATACTTAGAGAATTTGCTTCACTCACAATGTGACCTTACAACTCTGTGTGTATGATATACAAATTTGGGCGCTTTCATGCATATTCAGCCATGTCCTATCGAGTTTATGATCTTCATATCTAAGTTCATAAGCTATGTGCTTATATATTTCCAATAGGTTAAGTATCATACTTGTTCTCCCTTGTCATCCATTTTCAAGTGATACTTGACTAACTTCCTAGGCTACTAATTCCCTCTATGAGCTATGATGTTTTTGATAGGTCCTTTTAGGTGATTCGATTCCAAAGGGGGAGAAGTTTGGATCAAAGCAAGCTTAATGTACAAGACCTCATGAGATAGGGGGAGAAGCCATGAGAAAGGGGAAGGATACATATAGGGGGAGAAGTCATGAAGGGGATGTTGGACTTAAAGGGAGGCCACACCCATGGTGCTACTTCAAATTATAAGGGGGAGATTGTAAGGAAGTTGGCTCCGTAATCCAATGAGAAGAGTGGTAAGAATTCAAGCAAGTGTAAGTGCTTCAACTTGATCAATTTTCGCATGTTTCTTACTTGCTTTGATTGTGTTGTCATCAATCACCAAAAAGGGAGAGATTGTAACAAAAATAGTCCTATGTGCCATTTATATTGTGATTTTGGTTATTGAATGATAACATAGTCATTGGGACTAACAAGTTTTTTAAGTGATTTACATCGGAAATTACGTCCCAAGAATGATTCCAAAGCATAGCTAAAAACCAGAGATAGTCTTATTTTGGAGTATTCATGACATGGATATGAAACCATGGAAAGGGCATAAGTTGATTAAATTGGAGAAGCCCATAGAGATTACACATGGTGTATGATACACCCACCATCAGCGTACATATTGAGAAGCATACGACGTGTGCTGCTCCCTAAAGAAAAGCAACGACGTATTATACGGCGATGCACGGTGTACAAGTTGGAAGCATACGGCGTGCACTAGGAGTCTTGAAGAAGCACACGGCTTATAGTCTGGTGTTATTGTTTGTATACACAGTGGAATATATGGCGTGTGTGCCAAGGGAAGAAGCTGAAGAATTCAACATGGCGTATGATACGCCGACCCTCGGCGGACATGCGGCGTACAAATTACATAGGGGCGATGTCAGGAGAAGATGGAGGCAAAGGCACGGCGTATGAAACACCGACCATCGGCGTACAAGTTTAGAAGCATACAACGTGTGCAAAGAGCCATAGGAAAAGGGAATCCGATCGTTGGAAAAGCACACGGCGTATTATCCGCCGATGGGGGTGAAATGCACGGCGGAACATACAACGTTCACGATTTCTGTGTAGCTTTTGAGCAATGGCTAGTTGAGCCCCTTGGGCTATATATACCACCCCCATTCAGCCATTTGGAGTTGCTGAAGTCCAGAGAAGTTCATCTACACCTACAAGATATCCAAGCCACCATTTGTGGTACATAGATCATCCATAGTGAGTGAGAGAGCTAGGATAAGCCTAGTGAGAGAGTTAGCAAGGTGTTTGAGCCTTGTGCTTGGTTCTAGTGTGAGCCACCTCTTGTAAACTCGGTGTGCCGGCCCCTTGGAGTCTTTGTGACTCACCGGCAAGTCTTCGACCCTCCGGCTTGGTGTGGGGAGGCGACGACGACATTGTGCGGGGAAGAGGAGACCCCTTCCTTGGTGGAGAAGCTCCGTAGTGGAGGCGGCGTCAAGATCTCCGGGGGAGTAGGTTGATGAGAGCAAGGTCTTAGTGACTTGCTCGTCATCTTTCTTGGGGAGCCTTTGTGGCGAGCTGAAGGCCTTGACCGGGAACAAGACATGGTGACCGAGAGCACATCCTATGTAGAGCTCCAATGTGGAGTAGGCGTTAGCTGAACCACGGGATAAATCATCGTGTCAAGTTTGCTCCCTCTAACCCTTCTAAGCTTCCGCATTTCATACTTGCAATTTGTGTGCCTTTACTTTTCTAGAGTAGTATCTTGATAGGATTAGCTCTAGGTTGCAAAACTCTTTGGGTGAACACTAGAAGAAAATCTTAATTGCACTTTTAGATAACTTGTCTTAATTTTACTTTGTGCAATTAGAGGCATGTGGTAGGTTAAGTTTTTAGAAAGCCTAATTCATCCCTCCCCCTCTTAGGCTATCAGGAGCATCAATTCCTTTCATGCGGACGTGGGCTTGTGGCCCCGTCGCCTCGCGAGCGCGGACGCTCGGCCTCGTGGACGCGGGCGCGTTGGCCCCGCCGCCTCACAGCGCGAGCACTCGGCCTCGTCGGTGCGTGGCCGTGCCGCCTCGCGGGAGCGGGCACTTGGGCTGCGCCGCGAGAGAGCGCTGCAGCGAATAGCCTGGCCATGGCCGACTACATCAAGGGAGATGGTCGAGAAGGAAGGGCAAGAAGAAGAAGAATAGGAAGAAGTGGCTGCATTGTGAGAAATTAATGCATGAATGTGACGATGCATTGTCATTGGACTTGTAATCTCTTTCTACTAGCTGTTGTATCGCGCCATAGTATTGATAAATTTTTTCTAAAATTGTTTCAGATCTGTCCATATTTTAAATTTATACTAATTATATAGGCTTTTGTTTCAGGTCTGAAAATGTTGTTAAATATCTTTTGAAATGAAGTCTAGATATTTGATGTCAAACAGGGGTAAAATCACAACATGCTCAGCAAAGTAGGGGCATATTGACATGGGCAAACTAGTCTTTTTTCAGCTCTTTTCACACCGTCTAGCGAGGTTCACGGAGTAGGGTATTCGAAAAGTAGGGGAAAAATGCAACGGAGCGAAAAGTGAGGGTAAAATCACAATTGAAGTATAAAGTTGGCGCAACAACGCAATAGCCCATTGTTGACAACCGAAACTGGCACAAGCGGAGACAAACCGGTCAGACCGGTAAGCCTGACCGGTCTGACCGGTCCAGGACAGTATGTTGCGGTGCTGGTGCTCTAAAGGACCGCAACAATCGATCCAAGTGTGAGAAAGTGACATGGTCTCTGGAATGACCGACTGTTGCGGTGCTGGTGCAAGGTTGGGACCGCAAGAATCGGTCCGAGTGTGAGAAAGTGACATGGTCTCTGGAATGACAGACTGTTGCGATGCTAGAGCAAGGTTCGGAGCGCAAGAATCGGTCGAGAAGTTTGGAGGCGGCAAAGCTACTGGTTTGACCGAATGTTGCGGTGCTTGGGATTCAGGGGGACCGCAAGAGTCGGTGCAAGAAGCAAGACGACAGTTTAGGTACAAAAAGGAAGATCCGAGCCCAGACCAGTCTGACCGGTTTGGGGGACCGGTCAGACCGGTTGCCCTTGTAATTTAACTAGGTTTAGGATTCCGAGATTGTAACGAGTTGTAACTTGGTTTCCTTGCGGGACAAGCCCTACTCTCCCAATAAATATAAGGGGATTCGGCTGATTGAGGGTATCCCAATCGAACCTAAACAAACATGTCTTTACTTTTTATCTCCTAAACCCTAATTCTCTTCCAACCTTTCCATGCTGCTCGTCTACTGATCTCCAAGACCATAGATGACGTTCTAAGGCTTGCTGGTCAACCTAGGGCACGTCCGGCGACGTCCACGCCCTGACGGGGTCCCTCCCGGGCGAGAGCTTCGATGGCCTTTGCTAGTTTGCTCGTAAACTAGTCGTTCTTCGCTACATAAGTGCGTTGGTTATCCCTTTGCTGGTTTGCTTGTAAACCTCACCGTCCTTCACCACGTAAGCGTGATAGTTATCCTCTCGAACGACTGAATTAGGCCAAACCCTAGGAACAGGTCTAACCGGTCTGCCGAACCGGTCTGACCGGTCTGCGCAGCCCCACGGCGATTCGGTCCGTTTGCGATCCGCGCGATCTAGCGCTCTCGTGTGTTGGCCGAATTCTGCGTCAACATACTTTTGGCGACTCCGCTGGGGAAGAATATTCTGGTTATTTCAAGAACCGAATTTTTCTGACCTAGCCATATACCTAATTGATCTACTATCTTGATTCGTCACTATAGTTGGATCTGGTCTTTTGGACCGATTGCATCTATACTTGTGACTTTGCCTCAGGCTGCTTAAGCCGTTTGCATTGTGTTTTGCTTGCGCTTGCATATTGGAGATTAAAAGAGAAGCAAACTAATAGTCATTAGTTGCTTGGATTATTAAATTTATCTATCACAAGATCAGAAGCATCAAGACCTATTATAGCGGGCTATCAATATACTTCATATCAGTTCAACTACAACGAGCCCGAGGTACAATTTACAAATTCATCATGTGATTCTAATAATTATTTTGCAAGTACCACAAATCCTCATGTTGATGTTGCTAGATATGATACTAGTAGGCATATTGCATCGGCTAGTAATTATTCAGATAATTTTTATTATGCAAATTATGATTCTGAAAATTATTTGCAAAAGCCAATGTTAAATAATTTGCATGCTTTAAATTTTGATGATACTAGCAACATACAACATTATTCTTACACATCGGCCATACAACCAGTTCAAGAGCCGGTAAGCAATTATCAAGGCCAAACTAACATTGTGAGTTCGGCCAATTTTTATGAAACACCACATGCTATTAATTCTAATAATATTCAGCAAGATGTTTCCTCTTTTTATTCATCGGCTGCAAATTCACAGTTTGTAGTTTCACCACAATACATGCCGTTGAATGAGAGAATTGGCCATGATAATTCTACCTATCCGGCTAGTTATTCTCAACCATCATATGCTGCACAACATGCTACTAGAGTGGAGGTTGCATCTACTTTTTCAACACCATATGCAAATGCTAATAATCATAATTTGGCTCCAAGTGTTATTCATAAGCATAGCCAAATTAATGGAAATTCAGCAAGCACGCATTTATCTCCACATGTGCAAAAGCATGCAGTAATTGCAAAATTAGGATGTTCTGTTTTTGAAACCAAAGCATCCAATTTTTTAGATGAAGAAGTCAAATACGAGGACCTCTCTAAGGAGTATCGCCAGGAATTGAAAATGCTTCTTAGACAATTTAGACAGAATTACTTTTCTCAATGGGCGATCAATAAGGGAAAGAAGAACGATTCAGATTTTAGCAATACAGCAACTGAACGATCTGAATCTGTTCAACCAAAAGAAACAAGCTTGGCTGTACAAAATCAGGTCAATCATAAGAAAATAGCCATGCTTGATTTCTCTAAAGCCAAAGGTGTCGTACAGTTTTCTAGTGATTATCACATCATTGAACGACAAGTTCTGGCTGAGAAAAGTTTAATACATCAAATTGTTGAAGACCATGACAAAAGAAATAAGGAGAAGGCATTGGCATGTCAACGCAAGGTGATTTCCTGCAACCCTGGAAAAACCGGTCTAACCGGTCCAGTAAACCAGTCTGACCGGTTTCTACGGGAAGCAGCTGCTGTGGGCTGCCATCAAGAGAAGAAGTACGACACTATCTACATCAAGGTTCCTTGCCTCTCCAATATATTTGATAAGGTATGCTTTGCAAATAATTCCCAATTAGATCATGTATTTTCAGTTAGTTCATCCATTAGTGATTCTATCATACATAATTCTAAAAGATCGATTGAGGATGGTAATTTACTTGCTAGCAATAGTATGCCTTTAGATTCTATCGGCCAATGCATTGTGAAGATTAGAAAGGCTGATCATAAAAATACTTTGGCATTTAAATTTTCTACATCATCATTGCCAAAGTTTTTGTCTTCATGGTTTGCTTGTGGTCATTCTGGATTTAAAAACAAGAAACCAAAGTTGATAAACATTGTGAAGCCTGATGATAATATAGTGATCAATTCCAAAACATCGGGTAAGGGAAGCACAAGTAAAGGTATAGCCGAATGGATCGATGATAAATCTGAACCGTTCGTTTGCTTATCTTTGAAACCTTCTCCACAAAAGAATCAACTAAAGAAGACAAAGTACACCTTTGATTTGACTTTGTGTGATGACTTATTTGATATCTTGCTTAAGTATAATTTTATTAAGTTATTTGATCACAAAGTCATGCCATCATCTCTGGAACTAAAAGAGCAAGAATATTGTAAGTGGCATAATTCATTTGATCATAGCACTAGCCATTGCAATATTTTTCGCCAAATCATTCAATCGACCATTAATGCAGGACGATTGAGATTTGCTGAAATTTTAGAGAATGACCAGTTGACTCCAAGTGGTCTTAGTTCCAAAAAGTTACTAAATTGGCCAGCACCGGCCAGTTCATGTAATGATGAAAATATTGCTAGAGAGAAAGATCCAAAGCTCCCAAGTGATGAAAAGGACATCGCCTATGACTTGCAAGATCAAACAATTAATGAGGACGCTGAGCCAATCAAAATCCCAGAAGATACTGGGGGGCAAGCGAATATTTCTGAATCGGAACAAGAGCCGATTGCTCCTGCTGGGCTGACCAAACAGGTCAGACCGGCCAACCGGTTGTGCAGACCGGTCAAACCGGTTGTGCAGACCGGTCAGACCGGTCCTGGTCAGAGGCGTCCAAAAATTCTGGAACCTGAGTGTTCTGCAGCGCAAGGAGTTAAAGACCGTGATAAGCACAATGGTAAAAAGCCGAAGCTCACTTTTGATGAACTTCTGGCTAAGTATCAAAAAGAAAACGAGGCCAAACGTGCTAATCGGTCAAATGATGTTAAATCATCAGGATCACATCCTAAACATAATTCTGGGAGTTGAAATTGGCAAAGGAAAAATTGTCATTCAGCAGCATCAAATTCTCCTTTTGAATCATCAAAGCCAGTTCCATATGCTCCACATCCTACTTGTTTGAATCCTTACTTATCATGGAAGTGGAGTAATCCTTGGACACATACTCCTTCATACTTCAAACCATATCATGTAGAGTATGCAGCTTCAAGAGAATCATTAAGTGTAAGGCAGCCTTATGTTAAGAATGACTGTTTTGATCAAAAGGATCGGTCCACATACAAAAATAAACGTAAGGTGATTAAGCAAGTCTATCGTGTCAAAAAGGATGGTAGATTGAATTCAAATTCAGATTTGACACTAGACATAGAAAAGCCGACAATTGAAAAATCATCGGCTAGTTCAGTTAATCAAATTGTTCCCAATGATGAGCATGTTTCAAACAATATAGCTGAGCAACAATTAAACTTGGCTGGGGGGCACAATGATCTCAAAGTGGCTGGTTCTGAAGGAACCGGTCTAACCGGTGCTCCAACCGGTCTGACCGATTGTGCCAGAAATTCTGGTAGAGCCGAGAATGTTGCACCAAAAAGTAAGGCGGTGAAGAAGAAGCCAAGCTTTGGTGAATTGTTACATAAATATCAGAAAATAGCCGAGCGAAAGCAAAATCGGTTAGAAGTTCATCAAAGGAGGAGTTCTTCATTACCAAGAGCAAAGAAGAATCAACGGTCATCACATTGGTTTTTATCATTTATTCCGTCGATGAATGTGCCATAGAGTACATATTCAGGTGTATTTAATCACAATCCATGGTTTTGGTACAATCCTTAGTTCTTGTTTTGTGAGAATGACCGTTTTGAGCATAAGGATCGGTCTAAAGTTCAAAGCAAGAAAATGGTTGTCAAACAGATTTATCGAGTGAAAAAGGATAGCCGCAAAGATAAAAGTCCAGACCTGAATTCAGTTGATGAAAAGCCGATTAATGTGTTAAAGACTTCGGCTATTAATGGCAAAGGAAAGAAAAATTCAGTTATTGATCCTTCAAGTGCCAAATCTGAACTAAATGAGTTGAGAGCACCAAAAATCAAGAAGAGGGCACTGCTGTCCAGAATTGAAGCAAAGCAAAGCTATTCACTTGGTTTATCAAATTGGCAGAGGAAGAAGCTCCAAAAACTTAGTGCCCAAGAGCTAAATAAGAAGAACATGGCATGGGTTCCTAAAAGAAGCATTCAAATCCAACACAAGGGTGATGTTCAAGAAAAAGGTGCAACATAGTTGAAGAAGAAGAAGATGTGGCTGAAAAAGAAGATCCCTGAAGTTGCATATAAGAATTCAACACTCGGGGAACAAGACAAAAGTAAAAACGCCGACTCTGACAGAACCGGTTTAGCCGGTTTACTTAACCGGTCTGACCGGTTTACATCTGGGAATTCTGATGGTTTGAAGAAGAAGAAAAGGTCCGAGAAACGACTTTCAAATATGAGGTTTGCACCGAATCATCAAAATTATTGGCCACTACATCATCCATTTGCTTTACAAATGCCACATATGCCTATGTCTTGGAATTCATCCTTGGATGTGTTTGGATATCCCTCACACTCTTATTTTGATCCTTGGGTTTCGCATGGATCTTTATATCATGAAGGATTATCATGCTATGCCTATTGATTAGTTGCAATGGTGTTGCTCTTGAATATTATAAAGCTGAAATATTTAGTTCCTAGAGATGGTTTTAGTTTCTACATTTATAAATCTCTCTATACTTTATTTCGGTTATGCATACTATTATGGATGAATTCACTATGGGTGATATTTCATTATCGTCCTTGGCAACACATATGGCCGACAAATGTTTTTAACTATCGTCCTAAAGCAATAGTCTCCCGATGAGAGATCATTTATTGACTTCAACACTTGGGGGGCAAGATATCAGCAAAATGAGTAATTTACCACTATGGAGTTTCTATTTACTAAATCAGGCTTGCAAAGCCGGTTGGAGTATTTAGCCTCAAAGGGCGAGCCGGATGTGAAGTTTTATATTCAGGCTAGAAGTTTTGGGATCCATAGTTGTAAAATCATGATGAGGCATTTGGTGATTCATTGCTGGAGGTGCAGCAAGCATTTATATTTAAACGAGTCACTAAATGTTTTTCTTGATAGATGTCTAGAGGATTATTTCAATTTTATTATGCATCATGCATCTAGACACGAAAATTCAGGATAATACTCTGGAACAATAAACATTAGGTTGTAATATCCAAAAAGGCATTTACATTGAGAGAGACCGATGTTTAGCGGATATCAGAGGGCACATCCTGGATGAACCGGTCTAACCGCCTTTGGGACCGGTCTAACCGGTTTGGTTGCTACTTTGGCTATTAAAGCTTTAGGATTTATTAAGGCCAAGGTAGTAGTTAGAGAAAGCTTATTTTTAAATATTTGCATAATCTGAGATGCATCAAAAGACAAGGTAAGGGGTTTATGGGTAATCCGGCCATCATCAATTCCAAGTTAATTGTGTCATATTCATCTTTTGGGCTGATTACTTACCTTACTTGGTTTATGGTCAAAGTAACTTGTGGATGCAATATTAAATTGTTCTACCTTTCTTCATTCTCAATTTGAGAAGTTTTGCAAAGACCAATTGACAATATAGCAATTTGGTCATTTTATGCATCCACAATAGCTTGCAAGTATGAGAATGGCTTTGAATTACTATTCCAAGAATCTATAGCCGATGATGTGTATGCTCAGGCTTTTCTCACAGAATATGTATAAGCAGCAGCATATGAAATCATTGTATTGAGCAGAATCAAATAACATGGCCGATAGGTGCTATCGTCCTTGAAAAGCAAGTCATGGTAAATGTGCTGGTGTTAGCCATCGTCCCTGTACAATTTTGGTTCAGATGAATGTTTCTTGGCACGCAAGCTTTACCAAGAAACAGAGGGGGCATATGTTGACAACCGAAATTGGCACAGGCCGAGGCAAACCGGTCAGACTGGTTAGCCTGACCGGTCTGACCGGTCCAGGACAGTATGTTGCGGTGCTGGTGCTCAAAAGGACCGCAACAATCGGTCCGAGTGTGAGAAAGTGACATGGTCTCTGGAATGACCGACTGTTGCGGTGTTGGTGCAAGGTTGGGACCGCAAGAATTGGTCCGAGTGTGAGAAAGTGACATGGTCTCTGGAATGACAGACTGTTGCGGTGCTGGAGCAAGGTTCGGACCGCAAGAATCGGTCGAGAAGTTTGGAGGCGGCAAAGCTACTGGTTTGACCGAATGTTGCGGTGCTTGGGATTCAGGGGGACCGCAAGAGTCGGTGCAAGAAGCAAGACGATGGATTAGGTGCAAAAAGGAAGATCCGAGCCCAGACCGGTCTGACCAGTTTGGGGGACCGGTCAGACCGGTTGCCCTTGTAATTTGACTAGGTTTAGGATTCCGAGATTGTAACGAGTTGTAACTTGGTTTTCTTGCGGGACAAGCCCTACCCTTCCTATAAATATAAGGGGATTTAGCCGATTGAGGGTATCCCAATTGAATCTAAACAAACTTGTCTTTACTTTTTATCTCCTAAACCTTAATTCTCTTCCAACCTCTCCATGCTGCTCGTCTACTGATCTCCAAGACCATAGATGACGTCCTAAGACTTGCTGGTCAACCTAGGGCACGTCCGGCGACGTCCACGCCTTGACGGGGTCCCTCCCGGGCGAGAGCTTCGACGGCCTTTGCTAGTTTGCTCGTAAACTAGTCGTTCTTCGCTACGTAAGTGCGTTGGTTATCCCTTTGTTGGTTTGCTCGTAAACCTCGCCGTCCTTCACCACGTAAGCGTGATAGTTATCCTCTCGAACGAATGAATTAGGCCAAACCCTAGGAACCGGTCTAACCGGTCTGCCAAACCGGTCTGACCGGTCTGCGCAGCCCCACGGCGATTTGGTCCGTTTGCGATCCGCGCGATCTAGCGCTCTCGTGTGTTGGCCGAATTCTGCGTCAACACCCATTATGTATACGATGCATTGCAGGAGAGATCCACCAGTTTTGTCTCTTGTGCGGTAAAAATAGCAGTTCAGATCGACTTCAGAGTTTGCCAGCACAAGCCATTGAGCAAACTAAACCAGCACATTGGCAAAGTAACCAAATTGGACGAACGCCTCAGGAGGAAGGGATAATCTGGAAGCCACAATAGTTAAGCAAAACAAGTGTGTCGCAACTAGCAAGCAATGAACAGACGGCATAAGTACTACACACATCAGATAAAAAGGAGCTTACAATTCAAATTAGCAGAATAAAACTTGCTGAGCTTCATATCTAACTGGCAGATACTAAATATTCAGATGAGCTAAAATGTAGCATTGCACCTAGACTGCCCTGACAGGAACGAGGAATGGTGTGTCCTTGTCCACATTGGACATCGTCAGATCAGTTGACACGGCCGCATTGCTGTTGTGGATCTTCGTGGGGTCAACCACATATGGAGCAGAACAGTCAACCATACATTCAGCGAGACAATCCTCTAGAGTTTCACTGTATGCTCATGCACCCTCCAGGGTCTCCTAATGCAGCAGCCAGACTGGTCGCACAGCCCGCGGCATCCTGCGGAACAAATGCTTGGGCACTTGAGGTAGAGCCCGTGGAATCCTGTTGCGGAGGAATGGCAGCCTGATTCTTGAAAGGATCACCCTTGTCCACCATCGACTTCTCCATCTCCTGTCCACAGAAGGCGGAGAAGAAACAAGAACAGGCACAGCTGGCGGAGCAGAAACTGGCAAGGCCACAAGGACTAGAAACTGGCACAGCCCAGCAGGCGAAGCAGAAACTGACGGAACCCACGTGCCGTCAGCCTGCATGTCCTCGTCAAGTTCCACCTGCTGTTGCGGGGGAATGGCCGCCTGATTCTTGGAAGGATCATCCATGTGTTGGATAAATAGGCAAATGTAAATATAAATTCCGAACATAATTCATGTTTAACAAAAGGACTAGCATGCAATCCTCAAACATACTAGGCATCATACACAACATCATCATATTGTATTGACATAAACTAAACATGTATATAACAAAACTACACATGAATAGATCTACTATGCTCAACAAAAAAACGGTATGAAAATAGACAGAGTATACATGATGTGGTCGTACCGATCTTGCATAGATGAAGCTGTAGTAGATGGTACGTTGTTGATGATTCTCACGTACCAAAGCCGAGCATAATGATGACGACGACGACGACTTGTGGCACCTGAACGTTGAGGAAGACAAGCCAAGGCGACGAACTTGAGCAGTCGGGCGGAGCACTTCCCAAAAACCTTATTCACTATCTCCCGATGCAGGTTCACAAAAACGAAGTGTTCCGGAGACCTGCTCTCCCGATCACCAGTGCACGCTGACGCTCGGGATGAAGTAGACTACAGTGGCAGCGTTGCAGCAAGTAGAGGGGAAAAAACAAGCAAATATAGACTATCTTAGGGTTTCCCTAACCTTGGAGCCTCCTTGTACAATAGTCTATGGTCCAGCTTTTACATGAGGTGTTGGTTCGTATTTATTGGGTGGAAAACCCCCGTACCCTCATCCATTAGCAATACGGGACTAATGGATAGTGTGAGCCCTCAAACTGCTAATGGGCTTTTGAGATTTATTAGAATTATTTATATGGGCCAAAGCCCATATACCTAACAATCCCCCACAAGATCTCAAATGCCCATTTAGAGATTTGTCAGTTTCTCACTGCTGTTTAATATATCAGTGTTTCAGCAGAGACTGTTAATTTGAACTTCCGCCTAGATCCTTAAGCTAAACTCATCCACAACTTGATAATGGACTATGCCTTGAAGTGCAAGTTTTGTGAGAACAAGTTTTACTCAAAGTCATAACTGATACCTAGCTGCCAGTAGCCTACCCCTCAGGTAGAGCATATACGTCATACTCCTTGATCTCTTCATGAGTTTACTAGAGAACACCCAAGTCTCATAGACTACGACATTTAACAATCAAAGTCATATAGGTGTGTTCTTTCAAGTATATTCTCTAGGACAGTATATTCGCTTATCAAAGCTAATAGAACACATTAGTGCACATAGCCATCCTGCCTTACAGCCCCGAGAGCCTTACAGCTCTTGAGAGTATTGCATCTTCACTTTAGAGAGGGTAAAAATATATATACTCTCATTAGATAACCAACAACTTGTTTTTTTCCAGGTCCTAATTCATGGGAACTCCGATCACATAGGTTGGGTTACCACCATGGCAACTCATGTGGGTCTCATACCCATCTCCCTCGATGTATTTTCTATCACATTCTGTGATAGCAATTTTGTAAAGGGATCTGCCAGGTTTTTGTATGTTTTAATACAAGTCACACTTATTACTCTGGAGTTTTTCAACTTCCTGATAGACTTCAGTCATCTCTTGACATGTCTTGATGACTTCGCATTATTCTTTTAACTATTCACTTTTGCAATAACCATTTGATTATCACAGTTCATAAGGATAGCCGGCACTAGTTTTTCAGCCACCGGCTAGTCCATCAAGAGCTCATGCAACCACTCTGCCTCAACAATGGCGGTGTCTAGAGCAGTAATTTCTTATTCCATTATGGTTGACCTCATCAAAATGGTCCGTTTGCAAGACTTCCATGAAATTGCACGACCTCCAAGGGTAAACACATACCCGCTTGTGGCATAAAGTTCATTCGTATCAGAAATCCAGTTCGAATCACTGTATACCTCAAGCACAGCTGGATGCCTAGAGTAGTGAATCCCATAGCTCATTGTACCTAGCAAGTAGCGCATAACCCGCTCAAGTGAATGCCAATGATCTGAACCCGGGTTTGACATGAATCTGCTCAATTTGCTCACAGCAAAAGATATGTCGGGTCTCATAGCGCTGGCTAGATACATGAGTGAACCAATGATATGTGAATATCTCAATTGGTCTTTATCAATTTTCTTGTTGTTTTGATGCATCACACTGGGATCATAAGGTATTGGAGAAGGCTTGTTGTCTGAGTCGAACTAGCTCAAGACTTTGTCCACATAATGAGATTGTGAAAGAGTAATCCCATTCTCACTCTTAATTAGCTTAATGTTCAGAATCACATCAACTTCTACCAGATCATTCTTATCAAAAATCTTTGATAGGAGAGACTTGACCTTTTTCATTGGATCAATGTTTGTGCCAAACAACAGTGTGTCATCCACATACAAACATAGTATAACTCCTTAACCCCCACCATGACGATAGTACACACATCTATGAGCCTCATTAATGACAAAGCCCTCAGAAGTTAAAGTTCTTTCGAACTTCTCATGCCATTACTTAGGTGCTTGTTTAAGGCCATACAAAGACTTCAATAGCTTGCACACCATGTTCTCTTAACCCTTTCCTTCAAACCCATCAGGCTGATCCATGTAGATCTCCTCATCGAACTCTCCATCCAGAAAGGCTGTCTTTATGTCCATCTGATGTACGATAAGACCATATGAGGCAGCCAGGGAAAGTAGTGCTCGAATAGTGGTCAGTCTAGCAACAGGTGAGTAAGTATCAAAAAATTCTTCGCGTTCTTTTTGTGTATAACCTTTGGCAACAAGCCTATTCTTGTACTTTTCAATCTTACTATCAAGCCTAAGCTTCTTCTTAAACACCCATTTACAACCCACTGGTTTACAACCATAGGGTCGTTCACTTAATTCCCATGTCCCATTAGAAAGAATCGAGTCCATCTCATTTTGGAAAGCTTCTTTCCAATCATCCGCATTAGGAGATGTATATGCATTTGTGATGGTTGTGGGAGTGTCATCCACATTGTACATAGTGAAGTCATCACCAAAGGATTTCGCAATCCTCTGTCTCTTGCTCCTCCTAGGAGCTTCACTGTCATCCTTCTCAAGGATTTTCTCAAGCTCATTAGGTTGTTCAGAAGACTCAACAGGTGTTGTAGGTTTTGGATTTATCTCAAAACAAAAACTAGAAGTGCTATGCATATCTTTCATCGGAAACATGTTCTCAAAAAATGTTGCATCACGAGACTCCATGATAGTATCAACATGCATATCAGGTACCTCAGATATAACTACTAAAAATGTATAAGAAATACTCCACTGAGCATAACCCAGGAAGACACAATGGCACGCCGCGAACCTGAACTGGAGTGTAGACTGGCACTGGAGCGAAGCAAATCTCCCCGGTCTTCGTGTGCTGACTGCGGGGAATACGACCGCCGATTTTCCGCGTCAACAATGTTCAGTGTTAACTTTTTCATCGGATTTATCAACAGTGCCAACTGCAAAACTAATATTGTGAACGATTTTATCATTTCGATTAGATTGATAATATAGTAATGCACAGGTGTATGCTCCTTAGTTATTGTAATTTTCTTTCTCGTAAATCAAAAACATAAATTTACAAACAGCATAGTTGTCTTATGGTAATTTTATCTGGTTTCATTATCTTGATATATAGTAAATGCACAGACTTATGTTCCTTAGTTATTGTAATTTTCAATCTAGTAAGTCAAAGAAATAAATTTACAAACATCATGGTTGATTTATGGTAATTTGTTTGATTTCATTATCTTGATATTGTGAGGCCCAAATTGTTTAATATCGGTTCCATTTCTTTATCATCATGGGTTTGTTTTCCAC
>CM014274.1:42800397-42889837 GCA_004135705.1 Alloteropsis semialata
ATTTAGCGATAACTGGGTGATCAAGGAATGTCATATCAATCAAGGAGTGGCTAACCAACCGGGTTTTGAAACTAAACAATGCAATTATCAAAGGCTTAATAGGTTGTGTTTATAAAACATGGGATAAACATGCATCAAAGGATGGGATTGGACTTGCCGTCAACAAAAGCTTCTGGGAGATCCTGCTCGCGGTACGGGTCCTCGGGGTCGGGCTCGCGGTACTCTCCTGCGTAGTCCTGCTCGCGGTACTGTCCTTCCTCGTTCACTCCGTCGTCTAGGGCACACACAACAAAACATACAAGCACACAAAATAAAATGAGCTCGGATGGAGATGAGGATGATGAAAATGAATGGAGTATGATTTTAGAAGAATTTAGGAAAAAGAATCATTGGAATTGGAGTTTGTATGCAAGAGATATCGAGGATACAATATAGGCTTTTGATTAATTCCGAAAATAGAAAAACAGATTTGATTAATGGGTTATGGCTTTTACAGTACACGTACTGCACTTGGGCTGCTTGGGCTTTACGAGAAGGTGTATGGGCTGCTGGTTTGTTTACCTTTTGGGCATGGAAAGAAATAAAGAAAAGGAAGGGAGAGGTTCAGAGGATACGGGAGACAGGGACAGAATAGCAGAGCTCGTTCTGCTCGTCCGCCATGGGAGACGGCAGAAGCTCGCTGGAGCTTGGCCAGATGGCGATTTCAGCCACCAAAATCAAATCGAAGTGTATGGGGATGGAGAGGAGTGGATGAGGAAGCTAGGCATAGGCTCACCTCGGCGGGGAACAACTTGCAGAGGGAGATCGACGAGCTGCTCAGCTCCTGTGTGTGTGCGCAGAGCAGAGGGGGCGAAGCTGGGGAAGGAGGAGATGAGCGGTGGAGCTGGGGGGTTCGGCGAGCTCGGGATGGCGATGGAGAAGAGATGGGGGGCGCCTTTTATAGGTCGGCGAGGGAGGGGTAGCTCGGCCGGCCGGTGAGCTTCGGGTGGCCGGAGTTATGGCGCGGGGCCGGGTTTGGCGGGCAGCACAGCGGCGGCGGCGACTTCGCGAGCTCCGAGGAACTGACGCGGGCCCGGCGTGGAGGTCGGCACGGCAGGTAGGCGGGAAGGACGGCCGGCGGTCTCCGGTTGCCGGCGCGCGTGCATGCGGCGGTGTGTGCGCTGCTGCTGCTGCTTGTGTGCGCGTGTACTGCTGCTGCTGCTTGTGTGCGTGTGTCGTGTGTATGTGCTGGAGCTTGAGCTTGTGCGTGTGCTTGAGCTTGCTGGGCAATGGTAGGCATGCATGCGATGTGCAGCTGACCCTTGCTGCCATGCGCGTGGGTCTGATGGGCATGCAACGCGTGATGGCAAGCTGGGAAGTGGCGAGGCAAGCACTTGGTGTTGCTGCTGTAGAGCTAGCTCGGTGATAGCTTGGCAAGCAGGCACGCGACCGAGAGTTGCAGACTGCTTAGTGCTGCTGCTGATTATGCATGCGTGAGTGCAAAGAGAGTAAGAAGAGCACAAGCATATAAACTAGAGAAGGTTCCTGATTGGCTGGTACTAATGGAGAGGAAAGTAATTAGCAGTTTGATGACTTGATCATACGGAGATGGATTATAGAGACGAGACCAGAACTGACAGGATGGGGAAATTAATTGGATGGTGATTAGGCCAAGAATAAAATTTAGATGAACAAAGCAATTGAGCTCAAGACTAATTTTGCAAAAAGTTTTGAAAACAATTTTTGATTCGAGTGATTTATGAATTTGAAATTTTGGGCTGTTACAAGTTCGCATGGTATAGCCTTCTTTTTTGAACTCATCCTCTCTCTCCTGCTTCTGCTCCTAAGGGGTTTTACCCGCTATGCCGCGATCATTGAAGATGTATTCATGACGCTTAACACTTTACCATGTATGTTCTTTCCTCTTTTTGAACACAACCTTCAGTTTGCTATGGATGGATGTGCATGTCAAGTCTCGATTTTCATGTTGCTTTATTTTGGATCTTGTTAGAACTCTGCATGTAATTGCATCATTTATCCTTCATTTTGTTCTAAATTTTTCAGTTCTCATTTGTACACTAATCACAATACTATATAGCAAGACATCGTCATATTTCTACTTTTCAATGTTGCTAGTAGTTTATCACCATGCCTTGGTTGCCACGTTAGGATGACGCTCGGCCTTAACTGCCTAATTCTAATGGATCATGTAGTGGTTATGACATGACTCTATTGCCGTGCTATAATTGTTTTGCTTCTACTATCTGCACAAGTAAATAGTAACAGGGACAAATAGATAAAATGGTTAACATACATATATAAACTCAACCATTTACAATAGATACAACTATTTATGCAAGAATCTAAATACTGGATACTGCTGCAAACCCTTTGATTGATTAACTTTATTACAAGCTACAACCGCTTCCAAAGAGGGGGAAAGGAGAGAACAACACATTACAAAGAGTCAATCCACCAGTAAAATAACTTGTGAAATCCATCCATTGCCCTAGATTGTTGCAGGATAATGTCTTGCTCGAGAGCAGTTTTCCAATATGCTAAGGTAGCCATCCTCACTATATGTTACTTAGAATTTGAGTTCTCCTCTCATTCTTTGCTGAGAGGTCAAGACCATTGGGGTGTGCTGCTCTAGCAACTCCGTTACGTGTCATCATTCAACTACATTGTTTGGACACACTAGTTGCCTATTACAAACATCGTCATGCGGCGTTACACACTTAACCTAGGTAAACATGTGCCTTACGAGAGGAATTCGGTCCAAGGCGTCAAAGCGGCGCGGAAGGAGAAGCAAACACCCATGAAATCTACACGTATGTACGTCTCTGTGTCTGCAAGTTTGATTTTCATATTGTAGAAGGAAAGCGCAGCATGTCAAGCCTCGGCCCATACCGTGTCTGGTCTGGGATTGGGGTGAGGAGGCCCAAACGGCCAAACCACACAAGTCAAAATGTCACGTGTTCCTGCACAAAGGCAGGCAGGAGAGCTACAGGCCTATAGGTACACTGTTATGTCTAGCAGCCTAGCTACCGCCTGCCGCAGACGTCTTACGCCCCTTTCACCGTTGGTTTTCTTGATGTGGCTTGGGTGCTTGCTAAAAAATACAAAGTTAAATTTTTTTTATGAAAGCTTAAAGTTATATTTCTGAACGCCAAGATTTGAATGAAGAGAACACTACTCTATAAATATGGGAGAAAACAGTTTTCAGTGCAAACAAAAAACACGTGAATCAGCTCAAAAAGGGAAACAAACTAGAAAAATCAATTGCTACCGTTGTGAAACACGTCATCAACGGTTGTATCTTCTCCCTCTCAAGCATCTCACGATAAGAACAAGAACACAAGTAGAAAGTAGACAAGACACAAAGACATAGGTGGAGCTTTTCTTCTTTATTCCTCAATCAGATGTATCATACAATGGGGTACTCCTCTTGTATATATAGTCCAGATCTAGTCCTAGAGTTTTTGTAATAGCCCACAAGAATCAGGACAAGGACTAGGACTTCTAGTCCCTCTTTCCAGTGTCACGAGTCCTATTGTTTTATAACAGTCCCCCTTGGGAGATTACCGCGAATGCATATGCCTCGTCAAAAACTCCATCCGAAAACCCAAGGGGAAAAAACAGCTTATGGAGAAAAGAGTGCACATCAACCGCTATTGTATTGCAGATGTTGTCTCATTAAAAACCTTATGTGAGAAACCTTCAAGTAAAACCTCACAAAGGAAAAAAGAGTACAACAATAAACCTTCTTGGTTTAAACAATATTCTATATTTTCTTTTCTTTATGAATATTTACCAATCTTCAAGATTTATGCATGAACTTCTTGATTCTTGCAACAAAGATCTACATGATCTTAAAATAACCAAGTGGTACACCTTCATGGTAAATTTTATCACCAAGTTGATTACTTCATGGTAATACAACATAAAGGTTTCAAATCTAAATATGATGGAATTTATGCTCTCCCTCATAACAAGATTATTTGAACTTCATCGTTCAAACCCCCTTAGGCCATGTTTGTTTGAGCTTTTTGGCACATTTACACCGCTAGCTTTTCAGATATCCAAAAGCCGGATGACCCCAAAAACCACAAGCTGAAAAGCTCATGAAAAGAGGCTTCTGGCTTTTGGCTTTTAGGTCATCCGGCTTTTGGACATATGAAAAGCCAGTAGGCTAAAAGTGCCAAGAAGCTTGTCACATTTTCATGAATGTGCATAATAAATGTATTCAATAACCATAATATTTAGTCCTTCGAAGACTTAATTAATAATTCTTCTAGATTACATAGGTGCAATGCTTCAATCATTTAATAACCACTCATTTAATTTGTGCAAAACAAATAATATTTTATCCTTTCATAGGAATATGGGGTTTATAAGTTGCATGGTTTTGTATACCTTCTAGGTGTTACATTTCAAGCCTCAATATTTGAAGTTAAATATTAGCAACTTTGTCTTCGAGACTTCTAGTGTTATAGACAAAGATCCATTTAGTAGATCTTCATGTTTTGGCTTGTTCCACTACATGGAATCAATCTTCTTTTGGCAATCATGGGGATACTTCAGTTTGCCAATCACCAATATATAAAAAAAACTCAACCTGCGGGGGGTAAGACAGCCCCCGGGCATTTTGCTAAGAAGAAGACCTTCTCACGCAGGTCGAGAAAACCCCCGAAACCCTGCCCCACCCTTACACAGCGGCACCGTAGCCCGTGTGAGAACGACCAATGACCTGGGTCGGGCCTTAGACCTGTGCTTTGGACCAATATATACCTTCTATGGTATGTGAGGATACTTGCTACCTATTTAGTGCTAGGTAGCAATATGCACTTACAAGTGCTTGTATGGCACATTCATGGCCATGTGGTTCCTCACATTATTCTTAATTCTATCTCTCAGGTTTGTATGAGTATTTACCTATATCTTCATGATTATTGGTGTTCATTCAGGAATTAACTGATAAGTCATTTACAGACTACTTCCTTCAAGGATTTTTTTAATTCTTCAAGAACATTATTTCTCCTCTATGAGAAATTCTCTCATGCAAGAGAGAAGTGATTCCCTTTCATATTAACTTGAGCTCTTCAGTAAACTCATTATTCAGGAAGTGCTATTCACAATATGTCATTCGATGACTTTGTTTCCTTCATGGATTTGCTCTTCTTGAGGCTTTTAATATTCTTCAAGAATATTATCTACTTTAGACATTTTAATTTGATTTTGAGATTTATATATTTTTATTTATTACTTTGAGGAAATAATGAGTCCTTCAAGGATCTCTTCTCATTGATTTTCATAATGCACTAATTAACTGCATAGCTTAATTCATTCATGCTATTTGCCAGATATGTAGCAGAATATTCATTCATGCATAATGGGAGTTTACTAGTCTTAGGAAAAGACTTAAGAACCATTTTATTTCACCATATCATTATTTCATAATGATTTAATTTGAACATCTAGTTTCAAATACTTTCTTCACGGTTCATCCTTAATTGCATTCTTCCATTGACCCGAAGTGAGTACTTCATGCAACTCTACCATGGACTTTATTTGTGTCCATGTTCTCATTAGAGAACACCTACAATGATTGAGGTAATATTGTCGACATTCATTCTTTTCTCCCATATATATTAAAGATAAGACTATTATAGAGTCAATGGTTATCCCAACACAAAATGTTGCGCGCGCTATATAGTGTTGGACATTCATCTTCATGATGACCATTTATTAGTTCGTGAGGTATTTGACCTTAACGGTCTTTTTTTTTGGAGTTTGTCGAGATTTCATTGAGATTCTTTGACAAGATCACTTAATCCAAAAACAACAGGCGTCCTCATGATTTTGAATTAACGATCAAGTCATTTGCCATGGTGATTATACTATCAGATACCCAGGATATACCACACATAGCATTTTGTTTACTTTCAGTAAACTTAACTTCAAGTTAATAACTTCATGTTGTTTCTCCTAAATTCCGATTTCCCATTCGTGAGTACTCATCATGTGCACATTCTCACTAGGAGTAAGTCCTTCACGGAGTTTCACTTCTAGTGTAACCACTTCATGTGGCGACCTATGCATGGGCTTCCTCACATTAATTTTCTGGCATTATCTTCAGCTTCATGCTAAAATATTGTTTCTTCGAAAATTCTAGTGCATAATTATATTCCTACCTCTTGCTTCTAGGAATATTTTAATTCTAATATAAGGAATTCGATAAGTATGGGATTTCTATCCCCCTAATGTCGATATTAGATATTCTTAATAGCACACTTTCATACAATAACCTTGTATCATGAGCTTATTCATATGGAAACTCATATCCATATTTCCCCAACTTCAATTCAAGTGGTAGCCAATTCATGTATGCTAAGTTGGTGAAACTATTTCATAAATGTTCACGCACATATTCAGATCATAATCACATAAAGTATACATATATGCGGTTTGCTAGACTTTACTCAAATCATATCCATATTCACATAAAGCATTCATATATGCGGTTTGCTAGACTTTATACCACGTGTACGTCATATTTATTGTGAAATTAAGTATGTTTAGCATACCTTCTTATTTAGGGATGTTCTTCCCCTATTCTATTCACAACTTTAAGTCTTCAAAATTTGTTTAGTTGTCTAGCTTCTTTACATAATTATGATCCAAATACTCATACCTTCAATTAATTTGGTGTAACACCCTAAAAATAGGTCAACAAAAATAATAGTAAATTTAACTTATTTTTGTTCAAAGTGTGCATGATCAATTTAAGGTTTATATAATTTTGTGTTAAATAAAATTAAATATAAGGGATTAGAAACATGTGTGTGCATACATGCTGGTGCATATTTTTGGTTGAGAGCAATTCAATTTGTGGGATATAAATTCATATTTGAAATCCCATTTGAAATTGGATTTGAAGGAGTGCTTTCGTGTTTTAGGCGTTTAAGTCTAGATTTGCCCCTTGAACTTTTGCCCCAACCCGCTTAAAACCCCTTAGCTTTCCCCGCCGTTCGCTTCCACCCCGCGGCCCAACAAGCTGAGCCCCAGCTCGCAGCCCACATCTTCACCCGCACCGCAAAGGCGTAAACGCCTGGGCGTTTTCGCCCTGGGCCGCCGACAGGTGGACCCCACCTGTCGGGGTTTCCTTCCCCGCGTCCGAGCCGAGTTCGTCAACCCGCCGCAGCGCCTTCCAACAAATCGCCGACGCCTTCCCCTGTTCTTCTTTCCATCGGCGTGCCTTCCAAACCTTCCCCTTCCTTCTGCGGAGCACCTCGCCCATATAAAAGCCGAGCCCCCGACCCCCCCTTTCCCTCATCCCCAGCTCCACCGCAACCGCTGCCGTTGAAGCTCAGGTGAGCAGCCGCCGCCGTCATGCAATTCGATGCACCGAAGACCCCCTGCTCATCTCTCCCTTCCTTGTTTCTTCGTGCGCAGGATCCCGCGACCGTAGCTGCCGTCCCTGAGCCCTAGCCGAGCCCAGAGCCCCGTCGTCGCCGAGCACCGACGCCACCGTCAACCATTAGTAGCTGACCTCTGTCACTACAGCCCGACCGACGCCCATAACCCCCTGGTAAGACTCGCGAGGTCCCCCGCTTGCTTCCCGTGCAACCCGCGTAGCGCCATATCCGCTGTCGCCAGCGATGCGCCGCCGTCCGCCGCCGCTCACCTGCTCGCCGCCGGTCTAACCCGCTGCCCGCTCAAACCGCCGCCGTCGGATCTAATCCGAACGGTTGTGATCCCATACCCTTTCGCCCCACCTTAACCGGTAAACCGTGAACCCGAAGACCCCGTTCATGGCCCGGTGTATAGCCCAGTGAGCGACACGCTTCGCCATGTGGCAGCCACGTGTACGCCACGTCAGCAGCCACGCCAGCAGAACAGCCACGCCGAGCCGCTTTTGCACTTGAAGCCCCTCGGTTTTACGCAAATCAACCCGCCGTCATGATCTAGTTCAAAAGTAATTGCAGATTAGTCCTTTTTCTTCTGTTTTAACCCCTACACTTTTAAATAATAGAACCCACCGTCCTAGGTTGTTATTTTTATGCATTAGACCTTCTATTTTATATGTAATTATGTTTAGGCCCCTATTTTCTTACAGTTATGCCCCTAGACCTTGTTTTATTCATATAAAATATGTTTTAGCTCCGATTAATGTGATTCTTGCGCTCATGTGTTCGTAATAATGCATAGAATAGTTTTATAAGCCTTTTTCCTTCTATGAGGCCCTGTTAGGGCTAGACAAAAAGCTCGTGACTCGTTAGCTCGCTCGGCTCGCAGCTAGCTCGGCTCGGCTCGGCTCGGCTCGATGCATTTTGTTAACGAGCCGAGCTGGCATTTTTGCTCGTTAGTTTAACGAGCCAGCTCGAGCCGGCCCGCGAGCCGCTCACGAGCCAAACGAGTTGAGCCATCACAGCTATCTGCAGCAATTATCGAATGAAAGCCCATGAGCGGCCCAACATCTTTCCTTAGTGTATGCCAATGGAACCCTAGCAGCCAGTTGAGCCATTCGCATCCGCTGCATCGGCATCCTCGCGCCGCCGCCAGCGCCGATGTGGGGATGTGCTCGGCGCGCTACCCAAGCAAGTCTGCGGCTGCTCACCCAAGGCGCGCCCAAGCCATGAGCTCCGAGCACATCGTCGCCCCGGTCCAAATCGGCATCCCCGCTGCTTCCCTCCGCCCGCCGACCCAAGTCAAGGTCCTGCTCGATGCTGTTGTCGTGCAATCCACAACAGGAAAGGCAAGTCCACAGCTGCGCGCGAGGCGTGTCCAGTACCTGCCGGCAAGCGGCGATGGCTCCATCCTTGATTCTTCGTCAAGCGCAGGGACAGCAAGGTCCCAAGGTACACCCGCCTTTGTGACAGAGGTCAGGCCTATCAATTCATTCACCCGTGCTTACCTAATATAGTGTGTAATCAATTTTATCCCAAATGCAAGATTGCACCATCTTTATTTTCTTCGATTCCTCTTTGAACGGCAAGGTTTCTTCTCTTCAGCTGCTCCTTGTGTTTAACTTGCATTGGCTCACGAGCTGGCTCGAGCTTTTACCGAGCCGAGCCGAGCTCAACTTTTTGCTCGTTAAGTTAACGAGCCGAGCCGAGCCAGCTCGTTAATGTAACGAGCTGGACCGAGCCGAGCTGAGTCGAGCCGAGCTGACTCGTTATCCAGCCCTAGGCCCTGTGCTCGTTTTGGGAGTGCATTGTCTATGACAAAGGGGTGTCACGACTAGTGGTGAAAGTGTACAACCTCTGGTAGTATAAAACTGTTATAACAGTCGTGCTCACGGTCAAGAGCAGCCTGGATCCTTTTTGATTAGTGGTTACCCCTTTGGGATGATGGTTTAATGAATTGATGGTTATTATTGCTATACTTGTACTTCATTAATTTGGGTTCAACTGGGATACACTTAATTGTAGTAATTTGGTTAATGCTAAAATGTGATCAACTAAAAGTGCTAATCACAGTCAAACCGTGTCTAACCTTTTTAGCCTTTATAACTCGTGTTATACTTGTTAAGTAAAGATGGATTACTTACACTTGCATTATTCAATAAAATCCCGGATGGGTACTCAGATGCACCAACAGACTTTGGTGAGTTCCCAGAGGAGTTTCAGGAGTTCTAGGCAGCTGTTCACCAGTCGGCTTCCCTGTGGAATGACGGCACCACGAGAGTCTAATAAATAGTGTCTACGTATTACTTTGATTAAAGACTTGTGTCTTATTTGTAATAATTCAGGATGTTACTCTTTTGATTCGAGCACTGGTTTTCTCTTTGATATTCTTACTCTGGAGCTATATGTGTGTGTTGGACTTCCTGGGTTCACATATAGCAGCATTTGGATTTCTTTGTAAATTCGGGTGTGACATAAATAAACTGCAAGTTTATTGTTATGCAAAGTGCCCTTATGAAATTTCTAATATAATTGCTCATTCATTCAAAAATTCCCCATATAATACTTTAGAATTTGTATCCATAAATATTAAATTATTTTTCGCATAATAGACTAACAAGTCTGTCTTTCATTTGTCCGCAAATCCATTCTAATTGGGTTAGCCAATTTCGTGTTGGATAAGTTCCCTTTTGATTTGATATCAATTTGCTCCCATTAATCTCAGCCTTCATGTCTAGAGATTGATTAATGACTTCTTATCTTTTTTTGTACATATGCATACGATGCAATAAATGTTCAGCATGCTAGTTGATTCATAAAGTGTTGGGACATATGCAAACTAGTGCAACAATAGGAATATCATGTGGCTACAAGCCAACATGAATGGGAAATTTAATTTAACATCCATGGAAGGACTGCAATAGATGACTTGAAAGTCACACATAAGGGGAATAATAATAATATACTGATCATTCTTAGCAACATAGTGGTATATGGAACTAAAAAAACTATGCGCTTGATCTTCGTACTTAGTCATTTGAATGACTATGGCTACGAGCCAACTTGCACGTTGGTTTGTCCATCAATCTAAGGATGCGGCTCCAAACCAATAATCTTCGAGATTACGGATATGCCTAGACAATTCCCTATTTGGCACCACTAAAATCAGTCGTTCCTTTTTTGGCCTTCAAAAATTTTTTGTTCCTTATTTGACCTCGATTTTAACTTCCATTGCTAAATTGACATTCTGTTTGATTTTTCATCCAACTACCGTTAAATATCACATGGAAAGACCGTTTTGCCCCTTGAAAGAAGTGGGTCCCACTAGCACTTCGGCGGCATGCCAAATACACAAACTTCTACAGGAGTACGAATGTCTCTGGGCACCATGTCATGTGGAAGCAGGCACGCCACTGTACGTGCAGCGTTTGCACAGTGAAGGGACCAAACCGCTGCAAGATGCATGGAAATTCAATCCCTGCACTGCATATGTGAAAATTCAATTCTGTGCTTTCCTAATTAAAGCGCATGTGCAAATCCCCTGGCTATGTTTTGCCTGACGGGATGGTCAATCCCTGGCCGCACGGTGGCCGAGGAGACCCCCCGAACCGGCCACAACGGGGTGAGAAAAAGCTGAGGACTGAGCGTCTGAGCGGCTTCCGCAGCGAGAGCACGACGCCGAGGGAGGAGCGGCCGGCAGCCGGCAGGAGATGCAACGCCGGTGGAGGCCGAGACCCACGCGCCCCGCGCCCCCTGCCGCTGGTTTCGGTCCCGAGCGTGCGTCGCCCTCGTCGTCCGCAGGAAGGGAGAGAGGAAGAAGATGGTGGTGCTGGTGTATCCACTTTTTTCATAGGGGTAAAATGGTCTTTTTATGTGGCATTTAACGAAAGTTGGATGGAAAATCAAACAAAATGTTAATTTGGGAATGAAAGTTAAACTCGAGGTCAAATGAGGAACGAAAAATTTTTTGAGGGCCAAAAAAAGGAACAAGTGATTTTAGTGATGTCAAATAGGGAATTGTCTCTAAATATTTCAAATTTTATCCATATTCTTTATATGCCTATATGACCCAACTTTTTCCCATGTTCATACCATAATTGCACTTCAAGTAAAGATATGCTTCAAGCACGATCTATGAATCATTTCAAATGTTCCATAAAATTTGATATACTTCTAGTATATACAAAATGTGGTATGAAATTCACAGGTTCATTGTACGATTCATTGTACAAAATTGGATTGAATAAACTTCATGTTATGGGCCTATGTATTCGATACATAATTTAGTAATATACAATTTCACAGTGAAATCAAACCTTCAAAGGATCAATTTAAAACAAATATATTACACTAGTTCAAGTGCTTCAGGGAAATTCAATTTCCATTCTACATGCATGCTAGTAATGCATGACAAACTATAACCTTCATGGTTTACTTGAGGCATTTATTGGATATATCATTTTAAATAATTATCTAATAGACATTTTGAGGCAATTATTTACATGTTCAGCTTGTAACTCTTTATTTATTCCATGAGAGATTACTTGCAAATAATAATTGCTACAAGCAAGTGGGCAAAAGATAAGGTGAACACCAGTTTCTTAAACTGCTCTTCTGTTCTGGGAAATATTCTTAAACTAATGCTAAACTTCATGTTTCAAGCAGAAGTTAAATTCTTGCTCTTCATGAGTATAACCAAACTCTTCATGAATATAATTAATAAGGCAACTTATGTAGGAAATTCAATTCATTTTTGGTTTATGAGTGAGTATGAAACTTCTTGGTCTCAATGCATCTCTCCCTGAGCCTAACATCCCTTTTGAAATTGACCATTTTCCTTCCATTTCTATGACTTATGCATCTTCTTGTTGCATAAATATTTCCTGTATTGATTTTGTGCATATTCTACTAGAGTTTCATATATGCCTACATGGCAAATAATATGATTTCTTCAAGAAAATCATTAAAATTAGCGTAACATCATGTTATATGAGAACTCAAATAGTTGAGATACTTCTTAAGAATTTACTGCTATTACAAAATCATGGTGTCATTTTGGTAATAAAATGTGCTAATTTAAATTAGCTAAAATAACTTTCAACGTTATATAGCATTAATTTCTTCTAGAAATTATTGGGTGCTTGGCTTAAAACCAATATAATATTTCTTGGTGAAATAATGGGCTTCATGCCATATCTTACATTATTCATGCACATTTCATGTGTTAAAAACATGAATAAAAAGTTACAAAATTAATTAAGATTGGTCAGTTGTATTCCATAGATAATCCAATTATTTTCACTTATCGAATCCAGTTATATGCATACGTGGACGAACCGAGTGTCCGTAGGTTCGATTATACACTTATCGACTTCGTGTCGATCTGCCTGACCAACATGCCACATCGACTTCGTGTCCACGACTGGAGAAATGGCAACACAACTTAAAAACATTCTATCGGTCCGGCATATAGGTGTCGGATATTTTGATCCAATGGTTAGAAAAAATGTGCGCTCATAGGTGCTGTTGACGCTTTTTACGGTCGACACACTGAAAATGCGCTGGTTCGCGCGGATCCGCAACGGATCGATCAACTGCAGCTGACCCAGACAAAACCGGTGAAACCGGTTTCCTAGGGTTTGCTGCGTAGACCTAAGATCGCCGGCCCGGGAGGGACCCCGTCAGGGCAGGCGCGCCTAGGGTTGCTCTGAGGTTGGCAGGCCACTCAGAACGCCGTCAAACGCCGTAGAGACGAAGAATGAATAGCAATTAGGGTTGGAAAAGCTAGGGTTTAGAGATGACAGAAAGTAAATGTAATAAATGTTTGTTCGATTGGATAGATCCTCAATCGTCCGTGACCCTTCATATTTATAGGGTGGGGAGGTCGTACCCCGCAAGAAAAGTCCTATTATAACTCGGATCTACAAAAGAGTCCAAACCTACTAGGACTCGGGGAAAACCGGTTCCACCGGTTCCCAAACCGGTTCCACCGGTTTGCTCTGTCAGACAGGCAACAGTGAGCTAAACTGGTTCCACCGTTTTGAGAATCTGGTTCCACCGGTTCTTCCTGCCTTTGCTGTCTTGTGCCAATTTTGATCGCCAACATATGCCCCCCTGTTTTTTTGGTAAAGCTTGCGTACCAGAAAACACTTTAGCACAAGAATATACTACTGAGGGCGATGTTTAAACAAAATTCATCGGCATTTTTATTCTAAGGGCGATATAAACAATATCGGCCATATAAATCAAGCTTCTTGCCAAACACTTGGATAGTATTTCTTCAAGTATCTTCCATTAAGAGCTCTTGGCAGCCACTGACCTTGCAAAGTCTCCACCATATAAGAATTGCCGAAGATCACTTTAATCACCTTGAATGGTGCTTCCCAACTTGGAGACCATTTACCAAACTTATTGCTCTTTGATCCTATAGGTAGAATTGTCTTCCAAACCAGATCACCAACCTAAAAAGATTTTTGTTTTACCTTCTTGTTGTAAGCCTTAGCAACTCGAATCTTGTCTTTCTCAATTTCCTTCAAGGCGTTTAATTGCTTGTCGGTCACCTCATCAATATTGTCCATCATCAAATCATGATAATCAACAGCATCAAGATCATTTTGCTTAGCCAACCGATAAGCATTCAAATTTACTTCAATAGGCAAAACAGCTTCTTGGCCATACACAAGCTCAAAGGGAGTAACCTTAGTAGCACCATGTCTAGATATACGATGAGCCACATTTTTATGACGGTTTTTCATCGATCTATGACGAAATTTTTATGTCATAGATTAAGGGGTTTCTTGTAGTGAAAGGAGTAACCTTAGTAGCACCATGTCTAGATATACGATGAGCCCACAAAGCTTCAGATAAAACCTCATGCCACCTCCTAGGATTCTCCTCTATTTTTAATTAACTTGATCAAGATCTTATTACTAGACTCGGCTTGACCATTAGCCTGAGCATAGTATGGAGATGAATTGAGCAATTTAATACCATACATATCAACAAACTCACGAACTTCTTTTGATATAAATGAAGTACCTTGATCAGTAGTCAAAGTTTGTGGAATGCCAAATCTATGGATAATATGTTCAGTAATAAACTCAATTACCTCCCGATGTGTCATATTCTTCAAAGGTACTGCTTCGGTCCACTTTGTAAAATAATCAGTAGCCACTAACACGAAGCGATGCCCCTTTGATGAAGGAGGATGAATCTGTCCAACAAAGTCCAATCCCCATCCTCGAAGAGGCCAAGATTTGATAATAGGATGTAATAAAGCTGCTGGAACCATCTGAATATTTCCAAACCTTTGACACTCTTCACATCCTTTGTAGTACCGAAAACAATCAGCTATCATATTAGGCCAACAAAAACAAGTTCTCCTCAAAAGCCACTTCATCTTAGGAGTCGATTGATGTGTACCACAAATCCCTTCATGAACTTCACCCATTGCAACTTTAGCTTGATCAGAATCCAAACATTTTAATAATAAATCTTCAGCCGTCCGACGATATAATTCACCATCAACCAAAGTAAACTTAAATGCCCACCGTCGGACTTTTCTGTCAACTTTATGATTAGGATTCTGCAAATATTCAATAATGGGTATTCTCCAATCAGCAACTTCGTCCTTATCAATTTTGGATTGCTCAATGGCCGAAGTGCTGCTGTCTGTGGATAAATCGGTTTCACCGGTTCTGGAAGCGGTGTTACCGGAATTTCCGGTGGAACCGGTTTCTGGATCTGATGAAACCGGTTCTTCCTGGGCAGAGGACTCGGCTATGCAAAATGTCAGCTTTCTTTCATAAAAATTTCTTTTCTGAACATCATAGCCAGACGCTTGCTGAGCCAAAGCATTCGCCCTTGGATTCTCATCTCTTGAAACATGATATATAGAGAATTCATCAAATTGAGCAATCATATCCAAGCACTTATCAAGATATGTATTTAAAAATCCATCAAAGCATTGGTATACCTTATTAACTTGCTGTACAACCAGCAGAGAATCATCAAATGTTTCTACATGTTTTACTCCCATGTCATGCAAAATTTCTAACCCGAATAATAAAGCTTCATATTCGGCTTGATTATTAGTACAATCATTCTCTAATCGGTTAAGAGCCTCAAATTCAGCACCACTTGGTGATTTAAAAACAATTCTAATACCACAACCGCTCTTACAAACTGACCCATCAAAATGCAACTTCCATAGAGTAAAAGTAATATAACCGATATCTAAATCATTATCATTAATGCTATGCTCAACAATAAAATCAGCAACAATTTGGCCTTTCATAGATTTCAAAGGTTCACAAGCCAAATCATATTCAATAAGAGCATAAGCCCATTTACCAATTCTACCACTCAAAATTGGTCTATGCAACATATATTTAATGATATCGGTTTGACAAGCCACTATGCAAGTATTGGATAATAAATAATGCCTCATCTTGGTACAAGCATAATATAATGATAAGCAAAGCTTTTCAATAAATATATACCTTGTTTCAGCATCCAATAATCGTCGACTTGCATAGGTAATAATATGTTCCTTTCCTTCGGTTTCTTGAGTCAAAACAGCTCCAATTACTTGATCTTCGGCAGCCACATATAATTTAAATGGAACTCCTCTCCTAGGAGCTTTCATGACCGGCAGTGAAGACAAGTAATATTTGATCTTCTCAAAAGCTTCTTGCTGTTTTGCCCCCCAAGTAAATTCGACTTCATCTTTTAACCGAAGAATAGGAGTAAAAGCATTGACCTTCCCAGACAAGTTGCAAATAAATCTTCTCAAATAATTCACCTTGCCCAAGAATTTCTGCAAATCCTTCTTACATGTAGGAGCTTTGATCTTCTTGATAATATCAATTTTCTTAGGATCAATCTCTATGCCATTCTCATGAATAATAAAGCCTAAAAACTTTCCAGTCGACACACCAAATGCACATTTAAGTGGGTTCATCTTTAATCCATATTGACGCATTCTTTCAAAAGCAAGTCTTAAATCAGCCAAATGAGGTTTCAAACCAGCCGATTTAACAACAATATCATTGATATAGACTTCTATGATTAAACCAAGCAAGTCATGAAAAATTAAATTCATTGCCCTTTGGTAAGTAGCACCAGCATTTTTTAAACCAAAGGTCATGACTACCCACTCAAACAAACCAACAAAACCTGGACATATAAAAGCCGTTTTGGATATATCCTCTTCGGCCATGAATATTTGATTGTAACCAGCATTACCATCAAGAAAACTAATAACTTTATGTCCAGAAGCATCATTAATAAGCATGTCGGCTATAGGCATAGGATATTCATCTTTAGGAGTAGCTATATTAAGATTTCTAAAATCAATGCAAACTCTGAGCTTACCAGAATCTTTTTTCTCAACTGGCACAATATTAGATAACCATTCAACATAACGACAAGGCCTAATAAAATTTGCATCCAGCAACCGATTAATTTCTTCTTTAATTCGGTCATACATATTAGGATTGAAACGCCTAGTAGTTTGTTTAAAAGGCCTAAAACCAGGTTTAATAGGCAGCCGATGTTCAACTAACTCGCGGCTTAAACCAGGCATCTCTTGATAGTTCCATGCAAAACAATCAACATATTCTTTCAACAGCTCGCTTAATTCAGCTTTATAACCAGCTTTCAAATTTTTGTTTACAAACGTCGGCCTAGGTACAGAACCATCACCAATATCAATCTCCTCTAAAGGATCAGCCGACGTAAAACCTTGTCCTAATTTACTCATGTCATCAAAATCTTCAATGGCCTCACACGTATCGTTCTTTTGTGCCCGATAGTGCTCAAGTCTCTGCTGTAACCATTCTGAACTATTCATTAATTCACAATAAATGGTTTAGCCGATACTCAACCGGCTTTAGAATAGCAGGCACAAAGCCATCCTTAGTACAACTGATCATCTCATAATCAGAAATATCTAAGCCTGTCAAGCATTTGACATGATCATGCATAGACATTGTAGAACCATCAGCCACAGCAACACAAGCCGATGTATCCCCATGTACAACCTCAATATCTTCGTCTACCCATTGAATAAGAAATTGATGCAAACTAGAAGGTACACACCTATTTGCATGAATCCAGTCACGACCCAATATTAAATTGAAGTTACCTTGGGTCTCGGCGACGAAGAAAGCGGTAGCCAACGTCTTGCTCCCAACGGTGAGCTCCATAGAAGCAACGCCCTTAGCACTCATAGGCTCGCCTCCTCCCACACCGCTGATAGTCATGTTGGTCTTGATCAGTTCATCATCTAATCTGCCAAGTTTCTTGAACATAGAGTAAGGAATCAAATTGACGATTGCCCCGGTATCAACAAGCATCCTTGAAACCGGCTTCCTATTGATATGCCCCTTCATGTACTGCGCCTTTAGATGATTTTCAGAATCCTTTGGCCTTTTAAATATAGCTTCTTTTGGGCCAAAGTCTAGATGAGCCAACTCGTCCTCCGGACTAACATAATAATCCGAAGACAGGTGCACCACATTAGCATCAACATTCATATGTTCAGGTGACGACCCATAATCAACTAGCTGTTCATCGTCCATGTTCTGGGAATCCGATGACAACCTCTGATCAAACGTAGAAGTAACAGAAATCTCAGAAGTAATACGAGATGGACTTGGAACAGCAGAAACTGGTTCCTCCGGTTTCAGAACCGGTTCCACCGGTTCTGTCGAAGCCGCAGGCACCGAAGGGGGTAGAACCGGTTCCACCGATTTGGAATCCGGTTCCACCGGATTTTGCTCTGGAGCCTCCATCTTCTTCCACCCTTTGCCTGGAGGAATCATAGGCCTGTATTTGTTGAAGTGCTCCTCCCTCTGTTTCTCTAGTTCCTTCTCCTTCTGTTCCTGAAAGTGAAGCCGCTGCAACTTCCTTTTTGTGTTCGTGTCAAACCTAGAGGACACCATCTAGGCATAAGATATTTAGCTCTATCAATTTCAACCTTCTTACCCTCCTCAGGTTCTGCAACCACTTCTTTCTAGACTGATGGCTCAGCTTCATCACCAATTATCATTGGCATCTTGTCATCGTCCTTTAGATTTACTTGGAAGTCACCAATCTGAATCACATCAGCAGCTATAGTCCTCTCTTGATCGACCTCCATCTTCTGGACAACTTTCTCCACCTTTTCAGGCTGATAAACTTGCTTGGGAGGAGAAGGCTGCCTCTTCTGGGGAAACCGAGTTTTGAGATCCGGTTCCACCGGTTCTAGGTGGTACATCCCAACCTGATCGACGAGGAGCCGAACGGTTATCCACCAACCTCTTATGTGCTGGAACTCTGTTATTACCCCACCCTGGATGAAAAGGAGGATATTGCATGGGGTAATAAGGCATATGCATACCATTGTGATCCCATGCCGGATATTGAGAATTGTAGTATGGAGGCATCCATGGCATGGCTTGGTATTGATTCTGTTGAGGATAAAAGTTAGCACCATCACCCTTCTGCCTGTTATTCGCCCTTGGAGGCGAAATTGGTTTCTCTTGGCGCATGGGTGACCTCTTTCTCTTTTTTGCTGGCCAATCCTCATCAACTGGTCTTTGATTAGCATATTTGGAAAATAACTGATCAAAGGTCGGTTTTGGCTTTGCAATTTTACCCTGATCCTTGACAATATTTACTTTCCAGGTTCCAATTTTAGGGCGCTTTGGTTTCACCATCTTCGGGCAACCCTGAGTAGAACCGGTTAAATCGGTTCCTGAAACCGGTGGAACCAATTTGTCCTGTGCAGGCTCAAACGGTCCCTTTGATGATCCTTGCCCCCCGAGATCCGCGACTCTTGCAGTAATTTTGAAAGTCTCTCTGCCATTGGGGGTCTTCTCACACACCACTTCCCTGATAATCGATTTTCCCTTCAAATTTTCAGGTTTTGGCTTCTCATCACCCACGACAATATTTTTTTCCTTTGGTTGATTCGACTTGATGCGGCCGAACCAGAACCTTAGGAGGTTGCATCTCAAGGGTGTTGACAGGGAAAGGTGCTTTATCCACCTGCATCTCATGTAGTATCAAACGTCCTTCATTCAAGGCCGATTGCACCTGTCGACGGAAAACATTGCAATCATTAGTAGCATGCGAAAAAGAATTATGTAATTTGCAATATGCCCGCCTTTTGAGTTCTTCAGGTGAAGGAATAGCATGAGACATTTTAATGTTTCCATTCTTTAATAATTCATCGAAAATACGATCACACTTGGAAACATCAAAAGTAAATCGCACTTCTTTTTTCCGATTCTTTTGAATTGGCTTAAGAGATGGACAAGTGTACGATTTATAAGTTCAACAACATACACATCTTCATCATCGTCCGAACTACTGGAATCATAAGTAACAACATGAACATTGGAACGATGAGTCTTATATGTATCCTTATTATTCTTTATTCGGTTTTCAGCAACTAAAGCTCTTATTTGCACTTGATTAACCGAAAAATGTTCAAAACCTTCTATCTTTTCTTTGATAAAGGATCTTAAACCATTAAAGGCAACATCAGCAAGATCTCTTTCAGAAAGTGACAAATTAAAGCATCGGTTTCTAGTTTCCTTGAATCGTTTAAAGTAATCTAAAACAGATTCATCTCTTTGTTGCTTAACCGATGTTAAATCTATCAATTTCAACTGAACACTCCCACTATAAAAATAATCATGAAATTTTTGCTCTAATTGATTTTATGAATTAATTGAGCCAGGAGTTAATGAAGAAAACCAAGAGAAAGCAGTTCCAGTCAAAGATAATGAAAATAAGCAAACTTTCAAAGCATCACTAGAACTAGCCTCTCCTAATTGAGCAATATATTGGCTAACGTGTTCCCATGTGGTCTTACTATCATCACCATTAAATTTAACAAAATCAGGAACACGCCAATTATTTGGATAAGCTACAGCATCAAAATTAGCAGAATATGGTTTTTGATATAATCTAGAATTACCCATATCAATGCCAAGCTTATCTTGCATCATACTAGCTAACTCGTCCTTCATCTTATAAAATTCAGCATATAAATTTGAACGAGTTAGATCAGATTGCTCTGTGGCTGTACTTTGAGCTTGAACAACATGAAGCATGCGAGTAGGACCTTGCTGCAAATATTGATCATATACATCATTAGGAATCCCACTAGAGTTGATAGGTTGATTAGGTATGGGGGGTGATGTATATGCACGTGTTTCAATGTAAGCAGAATGATTAGCCACCTCTGTATTTCGGTTAGGGACTACCGAAAGAGGAGGCGTAACATGTGGAACAACCTGCTGCGCAGCTGGGGCGACAGAACCGGTTCCACCGGTTTCTAGAACCGGTGAAACCAGTTTCGCCGGGGCTGGCGAAACATGTGGTGGCGGCGGTACCTGTCCTGAATAAAAATTAGCCGGCATGCCATACAAAGGATTTTCAGGTGCTTTTCCTGGCGTAGCCGACATGTTCGCATGCATGTTCTCATGTTGCATAGGTGGTAAATTTTGTGCATAACTAGAAGATTCTACAAACCTATCAATTTTATCCATTCTAACTGAAAGTGTGCATACTAATTCTTCAGTATGTGAAAATGCAGCACTAAGCTCTTCATTAGATTTAGGAACAGAAGTTTCAGGTGGGTGCAAAGTTACCGGAGGTATTTCTTCCACCTTCTGATCTTTCATCATGAACGCCGGCATTATAAACTCGTGAGTTCTTGTCACCTTGCCGTGGCGATCCTTCTTCAGCCCCATCAGGAATTGACTCTTGAATAATTCTTGGGCTGCATCGAACTTCTGGCGTTCCTCCTTGCTAATCTCCTCCATGGAGGGAACAACGATGTTGTCCTTGTCAAGATCTGAAATAGACATCTGGCTAGGGTTTGAGAAATCGGTTATTAAAACCAAGATTTCCAGTTTCCCCAGCGGAGTCACCAAAAAATGTGTTGATGCTTTTTACGGTCGACACACTGAAAATGCGCTGGTTCGCGCGGATCCGCAACGGATCGATCAACTGCAGCAGACCCAGACAAAACCGATGAAACTGGTTTAGGAATCCGGTTAAACCGGTTTTCTAGGGTTTGCTACGTAGACCTAAGATCGCCGGCCCGGGAGGGACCCCGTCAGGGCAGGCGCGCCTAGGGTTGCTCTGAGGTCGGCAGGCCACTCAGAACACCATCAAACACCGTAGAGACGAAGAACGAACAGCAATTAGGGTTGGAAAAGCTAGGGTTTAGAGATGACAAAAAGTAAAGATAATAAATGTTTGTTCGATTGGATAGATCCTCAATCGGCCGTGACCATTCATATTTATAGGGTGGGGAGGTCATACCCCGCAAGGAAAGTCCTATTACAACTCGGATCTACAAAAAGAGTACAAACCTACTAGGACTCGGGGAAAACCGGTTCCACCGGTTCCCTAACCGGTTCCACTGGTTTGCCCTGTCAGACAGGCAGCAGTGAGCTAAACCGGTTCCACCGATTTGAGAATCTGGTTCCACCGGTTCTTCCTGCCTTTGCTGTCTTGTGCCAATTTTGATCGCCAACAGGTACCGGTTGGTGGCACCAACTGGTACCAATGGGCTCACATTGGTACCGGTTGGTATCAGGAACAGGTACCTATGAGCCGCGGAGCCTTTGGTATCGGGTGGTGGCACAACCTGTAACAATGGGAGCGTCATTGGTACGGGTTGGTGTCACCAACCAGTACCAATGAGGCTCTGCGTATATAGCACCTTCTTCCTCCCCCAGTCCGAGCCATGGCTCATTTCTTCATCCTGCATTGAACTCGGGTTGGGGGAGGCCATGCCCGATTTTTTCACAACTTTTGGAGATTTTAAAATCCAAGTCCGCTAAGAGGTTAGCAACTTCATCCTCTCCCTTTTGACGGTTAGCATAGTCTATTTCATGCTCTATGTTTTGAGTAATTGAGTGTTTTGTGGAATGGATAGAAATAGGAGATATTAGAATTATACATTAATTTTATTATAATTTTGTGGTAGATATGAACCATATAGATAGTTGTTGCATGTGTAGAGATGATGTTCGAATTTGTAAGCATTGTTTAGATTTTTTGATTGTTTGTAGAAACTTTAAATGATTTTCATATTTAGGCTAATGTTGACACTAGATTTTGACTCGGCCATCATAAGGGGAATATTACTGGTTGATCCAAATTCTGATGATGAGGCCGAATCCGATCTGGACAGGGAGTCCGATTCTGATGACAAGCTTGACTCCGATTTAATGTGAGTCCTGAACGAACGTGATGATGCAAAGGCCAAAGTGTTTACGACTATGGAAGAAGGATGCATCCAGAAGCTTCTCAAAGGCCTTATTGTGCGGCATTTGTAATTATTTTGGTAGTTTAGATTAGATTTGCTTTAAACAAAATAGAGGTACTGTCATATCCGACAAGGAGTAGTTAGATTTCTAGGGTATAAATATAAACCCTGCGCTATTGTAAAGAACGTTCACACAACCTTCAATACAAACACAATTTTTGGCCCTCGTGCCAATAAACCTTTTTCATCGAGTTCTTCAGCAAGTAGGGCTGTATCATCTTGATCTCCAGTTTGTCTGTAAGTGTGACACCTATCGACTTATTTTAGGCTTTAGATTGAGGCGTATCGCCCTTCTTCGTCTATATAATTCACCAATTTATCGAGTTATTTTAAGCTTTAGATTGAAGCGTATCGCTCTTCGTTTAGATCGCTTACCTTTTATCGTGGCTTGTTGTTTTATCTTATCGGCTTATATTTTGTTTAAGATCTATTCATTTTGCTATGTTTTATATGCTATAATAGATCTGTTCATATTGCTTATATAGCTGATTTAGATTTAACTATCAAGTTACAAATAAATCTAGTTTAAGCAAGTTCCTTGTTATAGATAGACCTATCGGAGTAAATAGGCTACATCAGTGCCCTGCTAGCAACGCTATCTCGAAATCGATCCGATTGTTAGTCACACGTGTTTTAGTTTATTTAATGCCCTTGGGAACATGAAAATAAAGAACGCGTTTAAACTAGATTTATCTCTAATTCGGCTTTCATAGTCAATGGCTTGTTTTAATATATTTCATATCATCACGAATCGGACTCAAGGCCGATGGTTCATGCTTGCATCAGACTCCTTTTTATGTTTATCCGATCGCTGGAACGAATCGGGGCTTTGGCCGATGAGTTCCTTTTAATTTACTGATCAAACTCTACCTTGTCAATTTCAGGTCAAATTGACTAGCACGCAACGAACCTCAAGATTTTTGGACCTGCACTGAAGTTCAAGCAAATCTTCTAGGCCACAGTGTTAATTTTCTAAAGTCAACGCGTGACTTTTTGGACGTCAACATATTTTGGCACGCCAAGTGGGACCAAAACAAGCTTCCGTGATGGCACCTCCTCCTGGAGACAAAGGTGACGTCAGTTCGGTCACTATGGAGGACCTTAGCGAAGAGCAAAGGAAACTCATGGAAGCACAACTTGAAGAATTCAAGAACTTGTGCTTAGACTCGTTCAGCAAGACCCGCAATGCGGTGATCAAGAAAAATCAGTTTCCTATGCCTAAGGAAGCGTTTGAGAGGATCACGACAGATGAGAGAAAATTCTTTCAAGATTTCGTAGATGTTGGTTTGAGTCACGCTATGATTAACCAATCAGGAATATTGGTTAACACGGTGGTGGGATTGGTCGCTAAGTTACTGGATGGAGTAGTATTGAAAGATGTCCAAAAAGGACCAGCTTATTTTGGTTCTAGTGCTTCTGCAGTAAAGGATCTCAAGAAGAAGATTGTGCAGATCAATTCTTCTACATCACCAGAAACACATCCTGAGCTATATGAAACTCGGAGATGAGGCCAAAAGCCAAGGTAGGAGATGAGGAAGAAAAAGAAGAAGAGGAAGAGAAAGAACAGGGAGATTCTGGTGCAACTTGGATCCCTGTGGTTAATGGGAAAATGGTATATCCTTCTTTCTTCAACACTGAAAATCCGCCAAGGCAAAAGGCAAATGATTATCGGGAACAGTCGGTTGGACCTATTGAACCATAAATTGTGATGACACCGACTCGTGCTCTGATCAATCAGGGAAATTACGCTCAGGAGGATTGGGCAGATAAGATTGCTGATGTGATGAAGAATCAATTTGGTTTAAAGCCTAAGGGGCAATCATATCTGTAACGGAAGCCGTATCCGGACTAGTTCGATACATTGCCAATGCCAGCCCGATTCAAGATTCCTGATTTCTATAAGTTTTCTGGACAGGGAGATGTTACTACCACTGAACATATTAGCCGATATACTATTCAATGTGGAGAAGTGGCATCAATTGATCCTTTGAAAGTTAAACTTTTCCCCATGTCTCTCTCTGGTTTGGCCTTTTCGTGGTTTTTGTCATTGCCACTTAATTCCATCAGTAATTGGGCCGATTTGGAGAAACAGTTTCATGTTTATTTCTTTCTGGGAGTGCAAGAGACTAGATTGTCCGATCTGACAGCTCTTCAACAAAAGAATGGGGAATCGATCAGTGAATTTATCCAGAGATTCAAGGATGTCCGTAGTCGATGTTATTAATTGCACCTATCAGTGGGACAGTTAGTTGACTTAGCCTTTCAAGGATTGTTGCCTCAGGTCAAGGACCGATACACAAGTCAAGATTTTGAAAGCTTGGGGCATATGATTCAGAAACTCTCTCAGCATGAAGGACGCAACATTGATTATCGGAGGGAGAAGTATCAGAGAAAAATTGCTAACATTGAGTATGAATCGGATGGTGAAGAAGCAGAAGTCGATCTGGCTGAATGGACCAAAAGCAAAAACTCCATGGCATGTCCGTAGGTGAAGGTTGAGCCAGAGAAATATAGCTTTGATATCAATAAAGCCGATAAAATATTTGATCTACTATTGGCAAAAAAATAAATCAGCCTGTCTCCCAATCATACAATTCCCTCAGCCGAAGAGTTAAAGAAGAAGAAATATTGCAAGTGGCATAATTTAATTTCTCATCATACAAACGATTCAATCGGCTATTGAACGGGGAATCATTAAGGTCGAAGCTGGCAAGAAACTGATGAAGCTTGATGGACATCCGTTTCCTAAAAATATGGTTGAAATCGGAGGGTAGCAAGATAGGAAGATGAAAGCCAAAGTTCTTACATCGGACCATGCAAAGAATTCAGGAGCCGTTGACCCTGAATGTCAAGTATCGGCCGATGAGGTAAGAAATCGGGATCATCAAGCTTATTGGGACGATCACCGACACAGGGAAAAGCCTCGGGTGATGTCAGGTCAGCTTATTGATAAGTATATGCGTCAACATTCGGAGTCCTCCGATGAAGAGATTTGATGATGAAGAACAATGGGGATGTCCGTTCTTTCGATTTTGTTGGAATGAAATGTTGATACTTCATCTATCTACGATTGTCCAGAATGTAGTAATCAGTATGAAAGTTATCGGGAGTCAAAAAGACAGCGTCATTCTGTGCATGATGGTTTGGATTTTGGGCGTCGTTGTGGTTGGCACGATGAAATTGCCTATCAACAGGAGCGTGAAGACTGACGTGAATGTCATGATCGGCGTGAGTATGAAAATCAGTGCTATGACCGATGGGACAATGATCGCCATAGGTATAATGATCACCAAAAATATAATGAAAAATGGGTTCCTGTGCACGATCGGTTGGTTTATAGGAGGAAAGAAGAAGTGCCAGAACCAGATGATCGGCAAGAGGTCAAACCAAGGCCACATCCCAAAGTTAATCCAAAGTGGTGTCCAGAGGGTTTGACTAAGACTCAAAAAGAAGGGTTCAACGTCTCCGATTTAAGGAACAGCTCAAGGAGAAACATTAGGGAGATGATCATTCCAAGATCTAGAGAGCTAAGCCCAAGCCTGATGATGAAGGGCCATCGGCATCAGTGAATATGGTATTTGTGCTTCCTGCTGAGTATAATACAAATTCAACCGATGATGAGGCCGATGATATTGAGGAAGCTATGGCACAACTAGTGCTGCAACCTAAGCAAGTTGTGTTTGAAAAACCAATTATGAGAAGTATCGGCATTTGAGGCCATTATATGTCAAAGGATATGTTGATGGGAAGCCTGTTGGTATTTCTTACGGTCGCAGATAAATCCGCAAGCGCACGGATACCGTTGTAGCTTTCACCCGGAAGTATTCAGGATATCGAATCCACAGGGAACGAAAGGGCACTGTCAAATCACTAAAGTTGATCGGATCGATCGAGTTTATATGAAGGCTGGGTAGAAAGGATAATTTAGCACTAAGCAGGAAATATAGCGAAGGGAGTTCTCCTATGCATGCTTTGGGCACCGGGGTATCCTAGACCTCTAAAAAATTGCCGGCAAACAGCTCTACGCCGTACCCGTACGTGGAGGATTACAAAGGACGGACAGGGCTGTCACCACCTGCCGTCTACCTCTACTAATCCGTGGGGCTACGAGGCAAACGAAGGTTAGTTGATAACCTAAGCACCACGCTTAAGATATATACTACTACTCTAATCTTAGCTTGAGACTAGAGCACTGTATAAATAAAGCGACGAACCCGCAAGTACAATAAAGAACTGAGCTTTCTATAACTCAGAGATAAATACTTAGTTGAAATCCCGGATACTTACTAAGGAGCTCACATCCACCGAGGTACAGGTGGAGGGTCGCCGACACGCCGGGACTCCTCCAGACTCTCCCTCACTCTCTCCCTACTTCTACTCTCATTTGAGGTGGGCTTCGCCTTGACTTGATGCTCCAGCTCGATGATGATCTTCAATGACCGGGATGCAGCTATTTATAGCTTGTAGAGGCGGTTGGGAGTGGACACGTGCAAGACGAAGACTAACGGACTCAGTCACAGGTTGGGTGACGCGGGGAGGTCGCCCGACGTTTGATCCACCGCCTTGAGTGGTGCACGGCATAGATGGACTCCTGGACGCGGTGGGAATGCGCACAAGAAGGATGAGGCGGTTTGGCCTCCAGACCAGGTCGACCGACCTAGGGGGTCGGGCGATGGTCCATCGGCACATCTCGGGCCCATCTTCGGCTAAGTGACTGTCTCGTGGGTCTTCATGACAGTTCCAGGTGGTATAGCTGCATTTGAGTACGTTTAGTTTGCGAGATGGGCCCTTCAATCCATGTGACCTCCCCTTGGACCATTCCCATCTCTTGGATCCAACCGACATGGAATTAGCGGCTAGGATGATCCCCAAATGTGCTTCTTTGCCCCCGAGGAAGTTGGGCCCAATGGGCTCCGGGCCAGGTCGGGCGATGGGGCTAGGTCGGGCGCTGGCCCGCCGAGCCTGTTTCGCCTCAAATTTCACTTGTTGCCTCCTGCATACACATGGTCACCAAAACTAGTTGAATTTGTTAGAGATAATCAATATAGCTATGGTGAATCTATATTTGTATGTCAAAGTTGACGGTCTGAGATATGCATTAATGACCGTCAACAAGCTCCCCCACACTTAGCCTTTACTCGTCCTCGAGTGATGGTTTAAAGACTAAGGTGGAAACCATGACTCCAATTGATATCATACTAGCATATAGATTATTCCAAGACATACTTGCACTTGTGAATTTGGAAGTATCTATCATGCCATCTTGGGTGGTTGAGGAATGGAACGGCTCTTGATTCAAGTCATCTTAACTCTTTTGTTAAGTAACTTGGGTTTTTGAGAAATTTTCAAAAACATAACCTCACCTAGCTCCTCAAATGATTCTCTCAGATCGCTCATTGTGTATGATTCCTCACCAAGGCATTTTCTTGCCTTCTTTCACCCTACTTCTAAAAGGCTTATGTGGAGCTCAAGGTAGGAGTAAAGATAAGGCGTACTTGCATCACATATATTGCAAAGTCAAAGAGCGGATCCAAGAAGAAAACCATCCATACAATTTGATCAAGATGTGCATGTGTGTGGAACAATGGAATGATAACTCCTTTTTGTATGATCTCTCTCCTCCTTAATTTACTTTGAGAATATGGCTATAGTATATATATATTTTTTTTTCATGATACTTGGGCCTTCATGTGCCCATATTTTTTTCTCTCTTTTTTTTATGCTTGGACCTTCGTGTGTCCATATTTTTTTTCTATAGCCCATGTCTCTTTTTGCAATAATACTTGGAGAGGAGATCAACACTTAAATGGAGCATTTATTTTGTCGATGGATGAAATGTATGTTGCTAACTTCCAATGTGGAAGTTTATCATGTGCATGTGGAGTGTACGTGATCTTGATCATGAAACCATGGAGAGCATCTTAAAAGGGTCACAACAATTTGACAAAGCTCAAAGTGATAGCAAGCAGCATGAGTGTATAGGTTTTGCAATGTGAACATCATATGGCTTTGGTAGGAATAAGGCATCACTGAGGAGCTTTGTAAGGCTATTGATTTAAAGTTTTACAAGAAAAACATCCCAAGCACTTTATACAGAAAGAGCAAGATTTCTTTCATCATACCATATCTCATTAATCAACCACTTAGATAAACATGTTTTCCTAAAGATATATGCTCACAAGTAACAGGTGTATGTGCAAGGAATAAAGAATATGCAAGCCAATAAAGGATAGACATGTAAACCAAAGGAGCATCAAAGCTTATTTTACCATGAGTTTAATTTTAGAGATCATCTCAAGATAGGATTGAATTAACTCATGAATCAGAGAGGATGAGGGATAAGGTGCGCAAACCATCGCTCTAGACGAAATTGGAGACGAAAGGCACCAGAGGGCCTTCGGCCGACCTGGGGTGGTCGGCCGACCCCTTTTGGGCCTTCTCCATCTTGATCTTTTTTGTGTAGTTTTGTGCGATGTTAGGTAGCCTGTCTGTGGGTGGTCTCGAACATGTGTGCATCAAAAAGCTTGAGAGACCCCCACAATTGATCATGTACCTGCATTTATTCATACATGGTGGAAACAAAACAAGGGCTCTTTGGTTCTAAAGACCAAGAGCCTTTATTGGAACTCAATTTTTTTATCAATGTGCAACAACTAACACCAGCTCTAAACCAAAATAAGATTTGGCTCAAAAGGGAACTTACTTGGGATACTCACATACCTCCTCCACACTTGGAGTTTGCAGTGCAAAGCAACATAACTCAAGTGTGTGGAGTTTAAGCTTCTTTTGTAATCTTTCCCAAACCAAGACTTACCGAGGTTTTTGTAGCTTATGCAGCTCCATGTTCTTAAGCATCACCTATACATCGTTCTTCTTAATCTCTACCTAAAACAGTTAGTGACCAAAAATACCCGTAGGAAAGATTATACTAAAAACATGTTCTTGTTTTTTATTTGAAAGGAAAATAATACGATAATCCGGGCCATCTCCCGGCAGTGCTTTGTTTATGGTCTAAAGCTAGACCATGAGGGATCCTCACATTGCAGCTATCCTTGGTGATGTAGTTTCCAAGCTCATCGCCAATTGTTGATGTGTCATTGAAGCTTTAGCTGTAAGGTTAGTGCCACAAATGCAAACACGAAACTTGCAATGTTTATGATAAACAAATGCATCTACAACCAACCTTCTAAATATTTTAGAATTGAGGGCATCAAGGTGGTTGTAGTCCTCATATGTGATTGTCGCACAAAGCGTGGTAAACTCTGGAGATTCGTTAAATGAGCATTCTTGTGGGATTTCAAACGAAAAGGTTTCATGCTCATTTATAGAATCCTTTTGCTCGGACTCCAGAGCCAACGCTTCAAGCCTGTCCATGGCCCTTGGGTTCTCCAACTCAAGAGATTCATTGTGCATGATCGGGGTTGATTCTTGACTGTTGTCGAGAACAATGTCCCGAGGGCCATGGGGCCAACGCTTTCGCTCAAGCGAGGGTGATGGAAATCGTTCGTGCTCATAGAGATGAGAATTCGGGGTGAATGCTGACACCTTCTCGAGTGAGCTATGCTTGGGAGGAGGCTTTGCCTTTGGAATTTCTGGGCAGGAGATAGGAGTGGCAAAAGCAACTTTCCCAAGCGTGTTATAAAGGCTCCCATGAGATACTTCTCCTTGGAGAAGCCTTTCTAGCGGATAGCCTAGGAGTAGATCAAAATCTAGGGTATCAAAGATGTGGAAATCTAAAGTGACCTCAATTTTGTCTAGCATGATTGTCACGACACTGGCGATCCCTCGATATTGAATGATGTGTCCAAAGGGACAACTTTTGAGGAGCTTGTCGGATGGCCTTAGTGGAACATTTCCTAAAAGATTATGTACAATGTGCCATGACATGATGTTGACCTCCATACTGGGGTTGAAATGGGCTTCTACGACAGTTCCCCTTATATAACATGGAAGGATTATGGAAGGTGAACTATTCCAAATTGCTTCAAAAAAGTGCCACATTCCATCCAACTATTCCTCCTTTATGTTTTTCACGAGAAATGCTTCGTGGGGAGGACAGGGAGGATGGGAAAGAGGGGGTGTCATAGCCTTCTTGTGCCTTGAACAATCCGAGGTGTTTCCATGATTTTCAAAGAGATCATCCTCAAAGTCAAAAGGTAATCCGAAAGGCTGAGTTTCCTCTGCCTTAACGGATGGTGTCTCAGGAGTTGGATCTAGACTGGGCAAGTCTACGGGTAAGATAGAATCTAGTTGAAGGTCTTCTTGCTCAGTTCCATCCATAGCAGCGGGAGAGTTCTCTCGAATTTTCTCCAGGACCTCTCTCGCTTCAGCCGGCATTACGTGTAGGAATGATCCTCCGGCGGCTATATCAACGAATCGGGCAGCTTTGCTAGTCAAACCAGACCAAAAATGCTGCTAAAGCATACAGTCTGGGAAGCCTAGACCCGTTCCGGTAAGACATGAGTCTTCGGTCCCATGCTGTCGCGATCATTTCCTTCTCCTTTTGCTGGAAGTTAATAATTTCCTTCCGAAGGGCACAGATTCGATGAACGGGGAAGTACTCCAGACAAAACATGTCTCGTAACTTTTCCCACTCACCGTTCGTTAGCCCAACTGTTTGGTCATACCACTTCCTTGCCCTCTCTTTGAGAGAGAACAGGAAGAGCTTCCATCTAATCATTGCTTGCGTCACGCCTGATCTGATCAAACACGAGCATAGCAACTCAAATTCGTGCTAGTGATGGTATGGGTTTTCATCCTGAGAAGGATGTCTCCTAGACCATAGCTATGAAAGTAGGGCAAAGCTCATAGCTATCTATTTGTATAGGATTTGACGAGGGGTGCGGCTCCAACAATTCACACTTTGGAGCAGAGAACTCATGGATTTGCGTGGAGTCCATGGGTAAAATAATAAAAGAAAAGAAAATATAAAATAAAAGATAAATGGGCAACCGTAGTTCTTAGACAACACAGCTACCGTTTCCCGGCAACGGCGCCAGAAAGCTTATTGGTATTTCTTACGGACGCAGATAAATCCGCAGCGCACGGATACCATTGTAGCTTTCACCCAGAAGTATTTAGGGTATCGAATCCACAGGGAACGAAAGGGCACTGTCAAATCACTAAAGTTGACTGGATCGATCGAGTTTATATGAAGGCTGGGTGTTGGCGATTCTTAATGACAACTTATTATTGCCAACAAAGATATAAAAAATAATAAAATAAATAGACATAGGGTTATTTACTAATGAATTCCATGAGTTTTGGTGCCTATATGCTTAAAGGAATAAAGTGGTCAAAGAAGGGCTAAAGTGGGCTCAGGGCCAGGTCGCCCGACCTTCCCTGGTCGGCCGACCTGGGACCAAGCCCAGTGAGGTCCATCTTCAGCCCATCAACAGAAGCACACTCAGGAGTGATCAGGCACGTTGAGATCAAGTCGGTGGAAATGAAGAGATGGGATTGGGCCACGTGGCAAGCACATGGATTCATGGGTCCACATCCCTAACTTAACTGACATATCTTCGCCATTACCCACCGAAAACCGACCAAAGGACCCACTGGAGAGTGACCCTGACAAAGTGGGGCCGAGGGGCCACAGCCTTGGGTCGGCCGACCTGGCCGCGCGACCAAACCGCCACCGCCTTCACCTGCAACTGTCAGCCGCCTCCAGAAGCTCATCTGTGCCGTGGATCGTCTACGTCGGTGAATCACACGGTCGGCCGATCCCCCTTAGTCGGCCGACCAGGGCCCACCTCCGGACCGCCTCAACCGTTGCAAACCGACTCCAAACCGCCTCTCCAAGCTATGAATAGCTGGACTCGGGGCAGGGCTAATCATCATCGAGCTGAAGTGAAGATCCAAGGCGAAGTCCTTCTCATATCCAGAGTAGAAATAGGGAGAGAGTAAGGGAGAGTCTGGAGGAGTCCCGGCGTGTCGGCGACCCTCCACCTATACCTCGACGGATGCGAGCTACTCAGTAAGTATCCGGGATTCAACTAGTAATTAAGTCGAGTTATAGATAAGCTGAGTTCTCTATTGTGCTTGTAGGTTCGTTGCTTTATTCATATAAGTATTCTAATCTTTGATCAAGGTTAGGATAACTAATATTATCTTAGGCGTGGTGCTTAGGTGTATATCTGCCCTCGTTTGCCTCGTAGCCCCACGGATTAGAAGAGGTAGGCGGCAGGTGGTGACAGCCCTGTCCGTCCTTTGTAATCCTCCATGTTCGGGTACCGCGTAGAGCTGTTGGCCGGCAATTTCCTAGAGGCCTAGGATACCCCGGTGCCTAAAGCAAGCATAGGAGAATTCTCTTAACTATAATCAGAGCCTTAGTGCTAAGTTATCCTCTCTACCCAGCCTTTATATACACTCGATCGATCCGGCTCAGCTTTATGATTAGATATCTTTTTATGTTCCCCGTGGATTCGATACCTGGTTTACTCACGGGTGAAAGCTACTTCGACAGCCGTGCGCTTGCGGACTTTCTGTTTGCCACCGCTGGTGTCAACAAGCTTTCTGGCGCCGTTGCCGGGGAACGGTAGCTGTTATCTAAGATCTAAGGTTGCCCGTATATCTTTTATTTTATATTTCTTTTGTTTTTGTTTCAACCATGAATTCCACCCAAATTCATGAGTTCTCTGCTCCAAAGGGCGAATTATTGGAGCCGCACCCCTCGTCAAATCCTATTTTAACCGATAGCTATGAGCTTCGCCCTGCCTTCATAGCTATGGTCCAGGACATATCCTTCTCTGGAAGTGATGGTGAAAACCCGTACCGTCACTTACACGAATTTGAGTTGCTCTGTTCGTGTCTGGTTATATCAGGCATGACGCAGGCAACGATTAGATGGAAGCTCTTCCCGTTCTCTCTCAAAGAGAGAGCAAGGAAGTGGTGTGACCATACCGTTGGGCTAACGAACGGTGAATGGGAAAAGTTGCGGGACAAGTTTTGTCTTGAGTACTTCCCTGTTCACCGGATCTGTGCACTTCGGCAGGAGATCATTAACTTCCAGCAACGAGAGAAGGAAACGATCGCCAAAGCATGGGACTGGTTCCAGGACTCATGTCTAACCGGAACAGATCTAGGCTTCCCAGACTACATGCTCATGCAGCATTTTTGGTCTGGGTTGAATAGTGAAAATGCCCGGTACATAGACATAGCAGCCGGAGGCTCATTCCTACACATAACCCCGGCTAGAGCAAAAGAAGTCCTAGCAACCATCCGGGAAAACGCTCCTGCTGACGCGACCGAAACTGAGCAAGAAGACTCCCAAGTAGAACCCATAAACTTGTCCAGTCCAACTCCTGAGACCCCATCCGTTGAGGAAGAGGAAACTCAACCTCTCGGATTACCCTTTGAGTTCGAGGAAGTTCTTTTTGAAGACTTCGGGAATACCTCGAACTACACAATACAGAAGAAGCCTAAGGTAGAGACCCCCTCCATTTATATGGAGACTGAAGTCCTAGACGAAACCGTGAGGGAGCTAATTTCCATCCTAAACACGAATGGTCAAACGAATCTGAGTCTTCTTCCGAAGTCATTCGGATTAACTCACCTTCGCAGACTATTCGAGGTTTCGTAAGCATGGTGGCCGTAGACATTCTGTACAACCCGACTGTTGGGGCAAACATCATGTCCAGTTCTTTCGCGTACATCCTTGGACGTCGTAAAAAGCTGGCCCCAACGTCAAAACTTCTTAGAACAGCCTCAGGTCATATTCTCGAGAGTCTCGGCTTAGTACGAGATTTTCTCCTCTTTCACCACAGGATTGAGATGGCTCTGGACTTTTACGTCTTTGAGACATCAGATTTTGACCTCCTGGTAGGACACCCTGTCGAGGGCCTCTTTCAGGATGTAACCTCAGAAGGAAAACTCCTAGCCAAAGTAGGAAGAAATCTCCTCACCATACCGTTAGCTAGGGTTAAGAATTCCATAGTCGAACCTTTGGTAGAACCTAACCCAGTTGAGGAAGTGAAATCCCTGCAACCTAGTGACCCATTTGAGTCATTCCTCGAAGAACATGTTCACGACTTTATAGAGGAAGAGGATGACGCTTCTGAGCCACTTGAAACTGAGGAGCCACCTAAGACGCACATAGAGCTAAAACCCTTGCCCGCTGGCCTTCGCTATGTCTTTCTAAATGAAGACAGGGACACCCCTGTCATCATTAGTGACAAGCTATCGTAGGACGAGAGTGATAGACTCATAAAGGTGCTCGAGAAACACCGCTCGGCGTTCGGGTACTCCCTCAAGGACTTGAAGGGAATAAGCCCCGCGCTCTGTACCCATCGCATTCCCATAGATTCAGCCTCTACACCTTCTAGGGAGCCTCAGCGTAGGCTAAACAATGCGATGAGGGAAGTCGTGAAGAAGGAAGTTTTAAAACTTCTGCACGCCGGGATCATCTATCCCGTCCCTCATAGTGAATGGGTCAGCCCTGTCCAAGTAGTGCCCATGAAGGGAGGTATGACCGTCATAAGTAACGAGAAAAATGAGTTGATTCCTCAGCGTACCGTTACTGGGTGGCGGATGTGCAGTGATTACCGCCGACTCAACAAGGCGACAAAGAAGGATCACTTCCCTCTCCCCTTCATCGATGAGATGTTGGAGAGACTTGCGAATCACTCCTTCTTCTGTTTTCTTGACGGGTATTCCGGCTATCATCAGATTCCCATCCACCCCGATGATCAAGAAAAGACCACCTTCACCTGCCCTTATGGAACGTATGCATACCGCAGGATGTCATTCGGGTTATGCAATGCACCAGCATCGTTCCAAAGGTGCATGATGTCTATTTTCTCAGACATGATAGAAGAGATCATGGAAGTTTTCATGGACGATTTCTCAGTCTATGGAAAGACTTTCGAACATTGTCTGCAGAACCTAGACAAGGTGCTACAAAGATGTCGAGACAAGGACGTGGTGCTAAATTGGGAAAAGTGCCATTTCATGGTCCGAGAGAGTATAGTGTTAGGACACTTGGTGTCCGAAAGAGGAATAGAGGTGGATAGAGCGAAAATTGAAGTCATAGAAAAGCTTCCACCTCCCACCAATGTCAAGGGAATCCATAGCTTCCTAGGTCATGCGGGGTTTTACCGGCGCTTCATTAGAGATTTCTCTCAGATAGCCAGGCCCCTCACTAGCCTTTTAGCCAAGGATGTACCTTTCGATTTTGATGATGAGTGTTTGCATGCTTTCACCATTTTAAATAACACTCTCATCTCAGCGCCAGTCATTCAACCCCTTGACTAGACGCTACCTTTCGAGATAATGTGTGATGCTAATGATTATGCTGTTGGTGCTGTCCTAGGACAAACCAAAAATAAGAACCATTATGCTATCTCGTATGCTAGCAAAACTCTAACAGGAGCTCAACTTAACTATGCTACCACTGAAAAAGAACTCCTGGCCGTAGTTTTTGCTATAGACAAGTTTAGATCTTACTTGGTAGGAGCTAAGGTGATTGTCTACACCGATCATGCTGCCTTGAAATATCTGCTTACCAAGAAAGATGCTAAACCACGTCTTATCCGCTGGATTCTCTTACTCCAAGAATTTGATTTGGAAATTAAAGATAAAAAGGGAGTAGAGAATTCAGTAGCAGATCATTTGTCGCGTATGCAGTTTACTGACATGCAGGATCTACCGATAAATGACTTTCTGCGCGACGACACCCTACTCAAGGTAACTGCCTCCGACCCCTGGTATGCAAATATTGTGAACTTTATGGTTGCAGGATATGTACCACCAGGGGAGAATAAGAGAAGGCTTATCTATGAGAGTAGACTCCATCTATGGGATGAACCATACCTGTATAGGGTGTGTTCAGATGGAATGCTCAGGCGATGTGTACCAACAATCGAAGCAAGAAAGATCCTTGAGCAGTGCCATGCAGCCCCATATGGAGGTCACTACGGAGCATTCAGGACAAGGTCGAAGATCTGTCAGAGTGGATTCTGCTGGCCCGCAATGTATGAAGATACAAAGAAATTCATTCGACGATGCCAGCAGTGCCAGAAACACGGAGGGATCACTGCAAGAGATGCTATGCCACTCACAAACAACTTACAAGTTGAGTTGTTTGATGTGTGGGGCATTGATTTCATGGGACCCTTTGTCAATTCCTATGACAGTGAGTACATCCTGGTGGCAGTGGACTACGTCTCGAAGTGGCTTGAAGCAATGCCTTGTCGAGCCGCTGACTCCAAACACGCGCGAAAGATGTTCCATGTTTTGGAACCCCCAGGATGGTGATCAGTGATGGAGGGCCACACTTCACCGACAAGACCTTCTGGAAGTTTCTGGCAGAACTGGGGGCGAAGCACAACATAGCTACACCGTACAACCCCCAGACAAGCGGTCAAGCAGAAACATCGAACAAGCAGATCAAGAACATTCTGCAGAAGACCGTGACAGAAATGGGGAAAGGATGGAAGAGCAAGCTACCAGACGCTCTATGGGCTTACCGAACGGCATACAAAACGCCTATCGAGATGTCCCCATATCAACTGGTTTATGGCAAGACTTGCCATCTACCAGTTGAGTTAGAGCATCGGGCACACTAGGCCATAAGAAAGTGGAACATGGATTTGCCAGCAGCCCAGCAGATGAGGAGGATGCAGCTAACAGAACTAGAAGAGTGGAGAGATAAAGCGTATCACAGTGCCAGAATCTACAAGGACAGAACCAAGAGATGGCACGACAGGAGGATCAAGGTGAAGGAGTTCCACCCCGGGGATAAGGTATTACTCTTTAATTCCAGGGTGAAGCTTTTTGGGCATGGAAAACTCCGCAGCAAATGGGAAGGACCGTTCATTGTGGTGGAGACTTCATCGCATGGGGCAATCACACTCCAAGATGATGAAGGTAACCTCTTCAAGGTAAATGGTCAACGTTTAAAAGTTTTCCTTGAGCCTGATAAAATAGATGAGGAATTTGATGTGATCAATTTGGTCATCGATAATTCCCATTTATAATTTCACCTTATGCTAAGTCCTTAACCCCTAGAGCCTATTTGCACACACTTTGGGGTATATTGGACCTGTCACGTAGTGCACAAAAAGAAAGAAGGCGACCGGGCTCAAGGCCAGGTCGGCTGACCCCACTAGGTCGGCCGACGTGCCACCGAGCCAGATCAGACTTATCCTTTGCCAACGTCTCGCTCTAACGTCTCTGAAGCCGTTCCACGGTGGATGAGTGATTCATCCTCTGATGGATCCAAGAAGAGGGTTAGTCTTTCTTTAAAATTTCAACCATCCTCTTCTTCCCTCTCATCTGAGTTCTTCCTCGCCCACACTCTGAAATCACCAAGCCACACCTTCCAAATCCCTAATAATGGCCGGAAAGAGCCAACCCAAATCCCGATCGACCTTTGATCTGGATGGAGAGCCCACTCTGGCCAACCAACTGGTGGCCCCTCGGCGTCTTGCTCGGCGGCGCGGTCTCAGTCACCGAAGAGGACCCAGAGGCATGATGCACGGGCATCAAGCCCATACAGAAGGCCGACGACGGGGCAGCTGACTCCAAAGAAGACGCCGGCGGCCACTCCAATCAAGGGAGATGGACTCCCCACGCTTCAACCAGGGGAGAAGCTGAAGGAAGTGGTCAGGAACAAGTGGGAGGGCGTCGTGGCGTATCACTATACATCCGATGTGTCCATCTACTCCCCTGCTAGCCCACCGGAGCCACGTTTCCGGGTCTTCGGGGAAAGAAAACCCGGAGGTGGCTATGGTAAGGGGCTGTTCCCTCCCCTCACACCTGAGGAGAGGAAGGAGTTGGAGGAGTCGGTGGAATCTTCACCCGCCGGCAAGATCAAAAGGCACATCAAGCCTCCTCCAATTCGCAGGCCTGGGGGCCAATATGAGAGTGATGATGAGAAGGCCCCCATGGCTCCCTCCAATGCAGAGTTGCTAGAGTTGATTAATCAACTCGGTCGCGACTATGCTAAGTTGGAGAAGAAGTTCGCTGAAGAGCGACTTGAGCGCATTAACCTTCAAGACGACTTTGATATGCTTCGTAGGTCAACAGTCGTGAAGCTTAAGCGCTATGCCAAAGCTGCTGGGAATGAAAATCTTTACAATGCACCCTAGATACCCTAGGGGGTCGGGCGATGGTCCACCGGCACATCTCGGGCCCATCTTCAGCTGAGTGACTGTCTCGTGGGTCTTCATGACGGTTCCAGGTGGTATAGCTGTATTTGAGTACGTTTAGTTTGCAAGGTGGGCCCTCAATCCATGTGACCTCCCCTTAGACCATTCCCATCTCTTGGATCCAACCGACATGGAATCAGCGGCTAGCATGATCCCCAAATGTGCTTCTTTACCCCCGAGGAAGTTGGGCCCCATTGGGCTCCGGGCCAGGTCGGGCGATGGGGCTAGGTCGGGCGACGGCCCGCCGAGACCGTTTCGCCTCAAATTTCACCTGTTGTCTCCTGCATACACATAGTCACCAAAACTAGTTGAATTTGTTAGAGTAATCCCTATAGCTATGGTGAATCTATATTTGTATATCAAAGTTGACGGTCTGAGATATGCATTAATGACAGTCAACAAAGACGATGACAAAGATGCTTGTTGATGGGGAGCTATAGTAAATCTAATGTCGTACACTACATATCAAAAACTTGGCAAAGGCCCTGATGATTTGATCAAGACTGATATGATGCTCAAAGACTTTGGAGGAAATCCGTCGCCGGGTCGGGGGGCATTAGGTGTTGAATTGAGATTGGGAATAAGACATTGCCTACTACCTTCTTCATCATCGACAGCAGAGGTTCTTTTAGTTTGCTCTTGGGTCATGATTGGATTCACGCTAATTGATGTGTGCATCTACCATGCATCAGTGTCTCATTCAATGGCATGTAGATCACATTGAGAAGGTTCAAGCCGATGAATCGATTAGCGTGGCTACCGCCGATTTGACGGTTTGGGAATTTGAAGGGATAGAGTGCTTGTCGGGAAAGGCTTGGGAAGGCGATTTTCAACAAGTGTCCGATGATGGTATAAAGCCGATCTAAGCAGTCGGCTCTGAAAGTTTCTATTGATGGAAGAATTTGTAGAAGATGAGGGTAAACTTGGTCAAGGGTTTATGTCGGCCGATGAATTAGAGGAGATAGATATAGGTATAGGAGATTGACCTCGACCGACATATATTAGTGCTAAATTAGATCCTGAGTTGAAACTAGAATTAATAAAGTTATTAAAAGAGTATCGTGATTGTTTTGCTTGGGAATATTATGAAATGCCAGGTTTAAGCCGATCTATAGTTGAACATTGGCTCCCGATCAAACCAGGGTATCGGCCTTTTAAACAAGCACCGAGACGATTTAGACCAGAATTAAATGAAGATATAAAAGCCAAAATAACTCAGTTGTATGAAGCTAAGTTTATTCAACCTTGCCGATATGCTGAATGGATATCTAATATCGTTCCTGTTTTAAGAAAAATGGGAAATTTTGAGTTTGTGTGGATTTCAGGAATCTTAATAAAGCGACTCTGATGGATGGGTATCCGATGCCAATTGCTGACATGTTGGTTGACGTGGCCTCAGGACATAAGGTGATTAGCTTTATGGATGGTAATGCAGGATATAATCAGATTTTTATGGCAGAAGAAGATATTCCTAAAACTGCTTTTCGATGTCCTGGTGCACTTGGATTATATGAATGGGTTGTAATGACCTTTGGTTTGAAGAATGCTGGTGCTACATATCAATGGGCAATGAATTATATATTTCATAAATTAATCGGCAGGATTGTTGAAATTTATATTGATGATGTGGTGGTGAAGTCCGATGATTACAAGCAGCATCTGGCCGATTTGCGGGAGACTTTGGAGTGCACAAGAAAACATGGTTTGAAGATGAATCCTAATAAATGTGCATTTGGAGTATCGGCCGGACAGTTTTTGGGGTTTATGGCTCATGAAAATGGTATCGAAATCGGACAGAAGAGTATGAAGGCTATTAAAGATGCCAAGCCACCTACTGATAAGACGAGTCTCCAATCATTGATTAGTAAGATTAATTTTATCAAAGATTTATATCGAATTTGTCTGGAAGAATTCGTCCTTTCTTTCCACTGCTGAAATTGAAAGCCGATGAGGAATTTGTATGGGGAGGGGAGCAACTATGATGTCACCGCCAGTTTTGATTCCGCGTCAAAAGGATAAACCATTTCGATTATATTTGTCGACCGATGAATTATCAATCAGGTCGGTCCTTATACAGGAATTTGAAGGGAAGGAGCGTGTGGTTTATTATTTGAGTTGAAAATTGATCGATGCAGAGACCAGGTATCTTTCAGTTGAAAAATTGTGTTTGTGCTTGTATTTCTCTTGCATCAAAGTAAGGCATTATTTATTATCTGCTGAGTGTACGGTGGTCTGTAAAACCGATGTTGTCAAATATATGTTGTCCATGCCAATGTTGAAAGGGAGAATTGGGAAGTGGACATTAGCTTTATCAGAGTTTTATTTAAAGTATGAATCGGCCAAAGCGGTAAAAGGTCAGGTAATGGCTGAGTTCGCGACACAACACATCGGAGATGAAGTGAAAATAGTTGAGCCGATGCCATGGATATTGTTCTTTGATGGGTCTTTGTGTGGTGTCACACCGTAGTTTTTGCCTTATTAGGATTTCCAATAAATTCTAAAATTTGGTTAGACTTAATAAGAGAGTTTGTGCATTTCCTTAATAGGCAGTGGTTTTCTGAAATAAATTAAATAAATATAGGATTTTGTGTGGTTGCATTCATGCTGCTGCATTTTCTTCTTATGTGAGGGCTGTTCAACAGGCAGAATTTAAATTTGTATTTAAGTTCCCTTTTGAATTTGCTTTTGTTTAAGCCTAGATTTGTTTTTCCCAAAAAGTTTGGTTTTAGCCCCTGAGCTCTTGGCCAAGTCCAGAAAAAAAACCCTGAACTTCTCAGTCGGCCTGCCTCGCCCCTTATTTCTCCCTCTCTCCCCTTGGCCCACTCCGCCCCTCGGCCCAACTCGGCCCGGCCACCACCCGCTCCCATTTCTCCCTGCTGAAGGCGCTGGGCCGCCTTCGCCTGGGACGCCAACAGGTGGGACCCACCTGTCGGATCTGTCTTCCCCCCCGTGCTTGGCCCGGACTCGAGTCCGCAATGGCTGCCGCTCCCTTCCCGCAACCTCCGCGCGAGCAACCCGCGCGAGATTTGCGGCCACCCCGAGCCTATCCCCTTCGCCCCTACCTCTATATAGCGTGCACCCCAAGGCCTGCATGCCCCTGCGGCTCCGCCTTGCACGCGCCCGGAACCCGAGCCCCGCCATCTGCGTCGTGTCGTCGCCCCCGTTCAACCAAGCCAAGCACCGCCGCAAGCGCGCTCGACCGTTTCTCCGCACGCGCAGGTCGTTGAAGCAAGCCGCAGCCACCCGAGGAGCCTCGGTCACGACTCCGACGCCGAGCCGACTGGGAATAACGCTGCAGCCCCGCCCGCGTCTGAAGCTCCGGCCACCGTCCGCCATCCTCCGACATCCGCCGTCCCTGCTGCATAATTGACGCCGACGACACCCCGATGAGCCTCGCCATCTTCTCCTCTCTCTCTCTCTCCTGGATCAAACCGCGCGCCGAACGAAGCCCCGTAGCGACCGGACTGCGGAGCTCCGGCGAGCCGCCGCCGCGCCCACACCTCTGCTACCGCTGTATGTCACCGCCGGCAAGCAGCGCAGAGCCAAGCCGCCCTAAGCCCTACATCCCGCGATCAACGCCCAGGAATAGATCTCGCGTACCCCTTCGCGCGTTTTGCTAAAGAGCCCATGAAAAAGTCATGAATTAACCCGTGGTTAGGCCCTGTCTCTTGAGAATCTTACCAGCTAGCCCCTGAAAACTATAGTTAATTGCATATAGGTCCTTGCAGCCATGTTTAGCCCATAGATTGCGTGTTTTAGATCTAATTCAATCCGTTCAAGTTGCGTTGGCTTCGTAACAACATAAACTATACGTTAGTGTTGCTGGTTTGCATAATACTTGTTTTTAGAAATTAATTTAGTGATAATTTGATTAATGACTATTAAACTTGTGTTCTTTAATTAAAAGTTAACTAGGTTTATATGCCGCCTCTTACAATAATTTTAATGTGATTAATGTCAACATAAATGTGTTTTCTATAAAAAAAACTTGTTTAGTCCAACACGACATACTTTATAATTAGATTAGATGCTCACATGTTCTTTATTTTGTAAGTTTAATAGTAAATTGCTTAATTCTTATGAAATATATAAATAAAACTTGACTAGGTTTTAATTCGCTTTCAAAATTCTAAAATAATAGACTAATTCCAACTTGGATATTTCTTTGAAATGTCTTATACACATGATTTATTTAATTAAAATAAATACAGCACATAGTCTTTTGTTTCTTTGGCAGCTCTAGTGTTTCGATAGATGTGTCCTTTCCAACCATAGCTCTGTCCTTAACGTTTCTTGCGCTCCTGAGAGTTCGCAATAGTTAGTGTTTTCTTGTAGTGTGCTTTTCAACATTGTTGTATTGATTGGTGTATTGCTTTATTAGATGTACTTGTGTGCTGGTGTTGATCGTGCCAATCGGTGAGCTGTTCAAAGTTGAAGCAGAGCAAGCTTTTGAAGAGCAGGATCAGCATTTCTTTGAGGAAGGCACGTATAACACGAGAAATTCCTTGCAACCTATACACTTCTAATATTCATTTACATTTGTGCATGAGTTTAAGTAATATAAGGATATACCTAGTTGCTTATACCTTGATTACCTTGTACAACCTGGGTTTATGCAACATTTGGTTAGCATATTGCTTGGCTTTGCGAACTATGCACTCTGGACCAATGACATGATGATACTTGTTTAATGTTGATTAATGATCTATTGATGAATGGTAAACCTTGCTTTTTAGCAACATGGTTTAGGGAGCTAGAACATGTGATGTGTGCTTTGTTCTAGGCGCCTCTCCTTAAGGTCCGGTTCTTAAACTGGCAACCCAGGAAAACAGTACAACCACGGGAATGTTGGCGCTTGTTAAGTCATGAATATCTTGTAACGCTAACATGGTAAAATGAAATAAACTAGCAACGATCAGTAGGATTTGATTTCAAATAATGTATTTCCACTTGTACATGGAGATTATTTGATTGCAGGAGGTATGGGCCAAAAGATGAAGGAAAAGAGGGCTAAGCCCGGGTCGGCCGACCTGGCTTGGTGTCCAACAGGGCCCAAGTTTGGCCCTACAGAACAAGCACATAAGCACACCATCTGGAACGTTGAATCAACGACGGTTACATCCAATGGTGAAGAGGAGGATAAGGTGAATTCACATGGATTGATGGACCCACATGAGAACCAAGATTTACTCCGACGATCCATACCCATCTTCCATGAGTACCAGGGTCCACCTTCCAGCGACCCAGGAGAAGGACAAGACGAACCGTGCCTGGACTAGGTTGGCCGACCTGCCCAGGTCGGCCGACCTAGTCTAGCGGCCGTTGCGGCCGTCCCTTCTCGAGCGTATCTACACCGCCTTCAGGACTAAATATGCGCCGTGGATGAGTTCAGTCGGTTCATCTGACGGTCGGGCGACGTCTCCACATCGGCCGACTCGGGGGTGGGCCACTCGTCCTCAACTACCATGTACCGGCCCTGAACCGCCTCCCAGTGTTATAAATAGATGCCAACGCCTCATGTACAACACACACCAGAAGGAAGAGCTCCAATTGTTACAAGTCATAGTCTTAGTTAGTAGAGAAGTTGTTCTAGGAGTTGAGCTTCTACGGGTTTCCGAAGGAGTCTTGGTAAGCCTAGAGCTCAGTTATCTTGTATCTTTTGCTTATTTGTAAGACTTAGAGCCTTAATGGAAATGCTATCTTGCTTATGCTACTTGACTTATAGTCTTGTGTGTTCATCATATAAGTTGTATGTCTTACACCTTAGTATAGCTGATGTAGGTTATGGCAATGGCCCAATGAATCATTATGATTGTTCTTTACCTTTCCGTACAATTGGTAAAGATGTATTTCATATTACAAACGTGGTGTTTGGGTTATGGAATACCGTTGGGGATACCCTACCCCACGTATTCAGAGGTAGGCGGCAGGTGGTGACAGCCCTGTCCGTCCTTTGTAATCCTCGCCGTTCGGTTTGGGCGTTTGCAGGCCTTCGTGATAAACATCGTGACAGTACCCTTGGATGAGGGAATCCCACGACTCCTCGATTTGCTCTCTAACATGTGTCCCTTACTAGGCTTGTATAGGATACACTTGTAATGAATGTAACCCATATGTAAGAAGTACATAGAATCCCTAGTTCTCTTTTAGTACCTTCTTATTAACTGGACTTATATAATAAGAGCAGTGAAACCTTCTGTGTGTCAACATACCCAACTCTTCATATCATATTATTCCCTGTTCTAGTCTTGGTATGTTGATTGTGATATAGTTGATGCATTGGAAAACATATTACTTTGCCACACGCTTTCCCTGAGGAAATAAATATGATACTCTGGAATACTCCCAGGTGAAATGCTACAATGTACTTCTGTGCGCTTGCAGAACGCTAAGATTTATATTAAGGCATCTCTAGTGCCATCACTCATGTAGTGCTGATGCTAAGAAATGCCAACAAGCATTTCTGGCGCCGTTGCCGGGGAAAGCATTGGCCAAAGAATGTGTTAACCTCTGTATTAATTTTATGTCACAATTAAATGCCAGTGTCTAGACAGGTTTACCTTTGTTCTGTTTCTCCTTGTGTGAAACAGACGATACGTCATCGATTCGCCGAAGAACTCTTTCGCCTAGAAGAGAGCACTCAAGTGTTCCTCCAATTTTGTCGGTTGAAATCGAAGCACCCTTGCACCAAGATGGCAACTGAAACCCTCATGATCGACTCAACGTACATTACCATGGTGCAAGCCAAGCCATTCAGCGGAAAGGCTACAGCAGACGCAGCAGAGCATCTCCAACACTTCTCAGTAATATGCAGTCGACTAGCAGGAAGGGCAATGCAATGGTTATTCCTGTTCTCACTATCAGGTAGGGCACTGCAATGGTATTACAACCACCAGGCAAAGATGGATTCTTGGCAGAAGCGCAGAGAGCTATTCCTAGCACATGACTGGAACCCATCCCAGCAAGGAGGAAGTTCATACACTATACCTGCCAAGAGAAAGGTAAATGATCTAAGCTCCAGATTCCATGCCCTATCAGTCACTGTGAAAAACCAGCTGCGTTTAAGCAAAATTCTAGAGGCCCAGTCAGCCCAGCTAGCTGCTGTGGTGCAAGAAACCAGTCGGGAGATTTTGGCTAATCATGCAGGAAACAAGAAAGAATCAAACCAAAATCATGACGGACCCGAAATCAAGGTCATTTATGGATGGAAGCCACAAAGACCACCGGTCACAAACAGTGAGCCACTCCTACCTCTGCCCAAAGAATTTGCACAAGGTGTTAAGGCTCTTAAGGCAACAACACCTACATCACCTTGCGTCAAGAAAACAGAAAAGGAGTGGCATTGCAAAGCTTCCGCATTATCTTCAAATGCGGAAGACAAATCATCAAGCTAAATCATATCTTGGAGACGTCCACACTCGACGGACGAAAATCAACGAGTCCTCACCGGTAGGTACATCGGTATGTATCTCATAATGCATATTTATTTCTCAAGCATGTTTGAATTTCCATAAAATTTTGCATTTTGAATTTAAAAACTTTGGAGCCATATACTTGAATTCCCCTTGGATACCTGGCCACACTCAGAATTCATTACAACCTTGAACCAAGTGCCACTCTGCAAAAGCCAAACCTGATCCGAGCCAAGGGACGGTCGGCCGATCTCGTCAAACCGGCCGATCCAACCCTTCCACTTTTGCTGAGAATTCAAACCAAATAATTTCCTACCCTGCACTAGTGTTCCTCCTTTCAAAGCATGCCTGCACTAGAGGGAGTAATGGGTCGGCCGACCTCATCATGTCGCCCGACGCATGCCTTCCTCCTTTGCAAAGTTTTCAACCGCGGTGCAGGTGCCAGAGTATCGAACGCGCTCATGATAAAAGCTCGGCCAAATTGCCTCTGCGGGAGGGTTGGCCGACCCTACCTGGTCGGCCGATCAGGGGTGAGCTCCGGCTATAAAAAGCCCTGGCCTGGTGCCTGATCACTTCGCCCCAGCCCGAGCTACGTTTCGCCCTCGGTGTTTCTCTTCTCCCTCTGTTACGTTCTCAAGTTTTTAGCTCCTTAGTTTGAAAATCAATTAGAAAACTCAATAAAAAGAAAACCAAATAAAAATGGACTTCATATCTGCATAATGGTGCTATTCTTCTTATGCTTAAGTTCTTGAATGTGTTGTGGAGGTTCCTAAGGCCCGCAAGAACGCTTGTTTGTGGTGTGTCATAACCCGCAAGAATGACTTTTGTGGAGGCAACCATGCCCCACAAGAACGACTAACTCTTGGATGACTAACTCGCTAACGCTAATCCTTTTGTCTTCCAAGTGTCGTTTGTATTGCTTGCTGCTCTCTGTGCAGAAGTCATGAACATCGTTCGAGGAGTCATAAAGCAAGCAAAGAAGTTGAAGGGGTCAAGCTCGAGGCGGAGCCGACATTCCGGAAGCACTGAGTTGGTCTCCTCCAGCACGGAGATCTAGGACTCAGCCGGTGACTCCGAAGAAAGGATGAGCAGCCAGCATTCCATGGAGATCTCCGAAGACCAGTACTACTACACCGGTACTGGTGCCACATCCGTAGGAGGCGGAGGCGGCGGTGGCAATGGAGATGGTAACGGGGACAGCTCCAGCGGCAATCACAATGAAGACGACCCTCGCCCAGCATTCATCTCCGATGATCAACTCGACATCGAAGAGGGCTACGAAACGGAAGCGTATCACATTCTTCTGGGTCGCGCTTTTGATCACACACGTGTGTTCACAAGCGAACTCGTGGAGAAATCAGGTATGGCCACTGACTTCGAAACCGTTTCGGGTGCTGTGGGTTTGTCGGATTTTGCGCGCATTAATGAGGATGGGTGTCGTTTGTTAACAATCCAATTTCTGGCTACTTTGAGAAAATCTGAGGAAGGGATTACTTTTCGCTTTCTAAGAGAAGAGTATTTCGTTTCTTGGAGGCAACTTAGTAGCCATTTGGGTTTTAGCAGGCGTTGTAGCTTGGAAGTTGGTAAAGTTTTGAGGCATTTTGTTAGAGAGTCTTTTTGGCGGGACATCTCAGGTATCACAGATGGCACTCCCCCTAGAACAAGCCACATTCATAATCCCACTCTTCGTTTCATGCATCGCTGCATTGCTATGACTCTTTTCCCTCGAAATGATCTTCGTACTGTTCGCATTGATGAATTGAAGTTATTATATGCAATGGTTAAGAAGATAAAAATCTCTCCTGTTGTCTTTATGATTGATCAGTGGATGGGTGTTTTTAAGAGGCAAGGTCCCATTGAGTGTACTTCTTTAGTTACCCGCATTTTTGAGTCAATGGGCCTTTTGGATAGTTACCGAGTCGAGTTCCTTCCACAGCCTCGCCCAACTCTGGATGAGTCTCATTTTGTTCAGAGTCACCTTGTTACTCATGCCATAGACCAAAAGCTTATTATGGTCTATTATAATAGTACAACCAAAATTTCATTGCCAGCACCGGAATACTGGTTGTACAGGTGCAAAACATTTTTGTTGGAGTTGCAACAGGAAGGCAGGCAAAGTGTGACAGGAAGGGTGACAAGAAGCATGTCCCGACGGGGAGAAGCCATGGTGCCGCAGGCCCAAGCAGCATGGGAGCCTCCGACCCCACCATACATACCAGCAGGATCAAACTGGGAGCAGCCGCAACCTCCTCCACCATATATGGCAGGAGGTTCGGGATGGCATGAAGCCCCGCACGCACAATAGAATCCCCAAGACCCGCACTATCATCAGTCGTCCAGTCAAGTGGTGGCACTCCTCCGTTCGATGCCCGACATTCCTTTTCAGCAAGAGACTGGAGCAGCAGCATGGACGGGTTATCCAATCGCATGGGAACCCTGGAGGTAACCACTCACCGCATTGATGATACATTAACCCATTATGTGCAACAGTCGCAAGCTTGGTGGGACCAGTCAGTACAGAATTATAACACCCTTCAGAGCATCATCCAGGAGGGCAACCAGAACCTAACTGCCTACCTTCGATCCCAAGGGTTCAACCCGAACGACCCTCAGTACCGCCAGCAGTAAGAAGTCCAGCTTGGGGGAGGACCCCCGCATAGGTAAGTTCATCCAACTGTGTCTTTTACTTTCTGATTTTTGGATTATATAAAAAAACTTGTCCTTGCATGGAAATGATGAATAGTTGCTATGACTTTCCCCATTTAGTCAAGTCTCGATAAGGCAGTCTTTTGTGTCTTGGATTTGTTGGTTTAAATTAATGACTTCCTTGAAAACTTAAAACTTGTGGGTAGCAAATGCTAAATCTGATTCTAGGTTGTTGGGAGCTATGAGATAATAAGTTAGAGTTGCTTTATCTTTACCCAAGTGAAACTTGATCCCGGAGTTTTTATTTCAAAAAGAATAAAATTCTAGGCTCCTCAGTGAAGAGTGAAAATCCTACCAGAGCCCCATATTCCAACCACTTACAAAAAGCATGTGCACTTATTTTGAGTTTTGTCAAGTTCATTGCGATCTTTGTAAGACTTACTTCATGCTCTTAAAATCGGAGTCACGTACACGCCACCACATATGCGATACTTCTACTCTGGAAGTAAGCAGAACATGTCTATCATTTGCTCACTAGAATAAGATACTCCAAAATGAAGAAATTTCTCTCCAAAAACATTTCTAGGCATAAGGCTTAGGCTCCTTATGTTAAAAAAAATGAAAGAATAAAAGATATGGACACAAGTCGAGTCCATGAAAAAAAAGGAAAAAATAAAATAAAAAGAAGTGGACGTTAGGTAGTCCATAAAAAAAAGAAAAGGGAGCCAAGCTTCATAGCAAAATTCCTAAAGGAGAGAAATTCCCTCAAAGAGTTCATTTTCCACTACCACATATCCACACTTGCACACTTCGATTTGAGTGTATGATTTAATTCTTCATTCGATCCTGGATTTGACTCGACAAAATAAGCAATGCATATGTGAAACAAAAGTTTCCCGTTTATGAACCCCACTTGCTGTACTATTGAGGGAAATTGAAAGGAGTAATGGCAAGGATTTAAACACCAAAGAGCGACTTGAGAGAGAGTCACTTGAGGAGCTTTGTTTTCCTTTGCAAAAGTTTCTTTAAAAAAACCTCCGGTGTGATGGTGGAACAAAGGTTTGGGCAGAGCACTCTCGCTAAGTTGTTCTGGCTTTCAACCGCTCAAAATGAGGAAAAAGCTAAAAGCCCCATAGGTGGCAAGGTAAAAAGGATGATTTAATATTTGCCAACTTATTCAAGTCATGAAATGCCTTCTTGTTGATAATTTCTTTGGAAAGCAAGCAATTCTGATCCTAAGTTTCTAACTCTCCAAGTTTTGCTCGGGACGAGCAAAGGTCTTAGCTTGGGGGAGTTTGTTGGCACTTGTTAAGTCATGAATATCTTGTAACGCCAACATGGTAAAATGAAATAAACTAGCAATGATCAGTAGGATTTGATTTCAAATAATGTATTTCCACTTGTACATGGAGATTATTTGATTGCAAGAGGTATGGGCCAAAAGATGAAGGAAAAGAGGGCTAAGCCCGGGTCGGCCGACCTGCCAAGGTCGGCCGACCTGGCTTGGTGTCCAACAGGGCCCAAGTTTGGCCCTGCAGAACAAGCACATAAGCACACCATCTGGAACGTTGAATCAACGACGGTTGCATCCAATGGTGAAGAGGAGGATAAGGTGAATTCACATGGATTGATTGACCCACATGAGAACCAAGATTTACTCCGACGATCCATACCCATCTTCCATGAGTACCAGGGTCCACCTTCCAGCGACCCAGGAGAAGGACAAGACGAACCGTGCCTGGACTATGTCGGCCAACCTGCCCAGGTCGGCTGACCTAGTCTAGCGGCCATTGCGGCCGTCCCTTCTCGAGCGTATCTACACCGCCTTCAGGACCAAATCTGCACCGTGGATGAGTTCAGTCGGTTCATCTGACGGTCGGGCGACGTCTCCACATCGGCCGACTCGGGGGTGGGCCACTCGTCCTCAACCGCCATGTACCGGCCCTGAACCGCCTCCCAGTGTTATAAATAGATGCCAACGCCTCATGTACAACACACACCAGAAGGAAGAGCTCCAATTGTTACAAGTCATAGTCTTAGTTAGTAGAGAAGTAGTTCTAGGAGTTGAGCTTCTACGGGTTTCCGAAGGAGTCTTGGTAAGCCTAGAGCTCAGTTATCTTGTATCTTTTGCTTATTTATAAGACTTAGAGCCTTAATGGAAATGCTATCTTGCTTATGCTACTTGACTTATAGTCTTGTGTGTTCATCATATAAGCTGTATGTCTTACACCTTAGTATAGCTGATGCATGTTATGGCAATGGCCCAATGAATCATTATGATTGTTCTTTACCTTTCCGTACAATTGGTAAAGATGTATTTCATATTACAAACGTGGTGTTTGGGTTATGGAATACCGTTGGGGATACCCTACCCCACGCATTCAGAGGTAGGCGGCAGGTGGTGACAGCCCTGTCCGTCCTTTGTAATCCTCGCCGTTCGGTTTGGGCGTTTGCAGGCCTTCGTGATAAACATCGTGACAGTACCCTTGGATGAGGGAATCCCACGACTCCTCGATTTGCTCTCTAACATGTGTCCCTTACTAGGCTTGTATAGGATACACTTGTAATGAATGTAACCCATATGTAAGAAGTACATAGAATCCCTAGTTCTCTTTTAGGACCTTCTTATTAACTGGACTTATATAATAAGAGCAGTGAAACCTTCTGTGTGTCAATATACCCAACTCTTCATATCATATTATTCCCTGTTCTAGTCATGGTATGTTGATTGTGATATAGTTGATGCATTGGAAAACATATTACTTTGTCACACGCTTTCCCTGAGGAAATAAATACGATACTCTAGACTACTCCCAGGTGAAATGCTACAATGTACTTCTGTGCGCTTGCAGAATGCTAAGATTTATATTAAGGCATCTCTAGTGCCATCACTCATGTTGTGGTGATGCTATGAAATGCCAACAGGGAACTATATGGCTCTGGTCTTGACTAAGTAAAATGCACAAATCTAACTAGTTGGGGGTTACCGAAAGGCGCAAGGAGGGAACCACGATTTAAGTATGAGCCTGATCTGCTCGGGGACGGACCCACATTGCACCCTGATGTCTGTAAGCCTTTGTTCACGTTGCGCCCTGAATGCCATCAACCCACTCACGTTGCGTCCTGGGTGTTTTGTTGATCCCAGGAGTTGGGTTCATGCGCCCATGTTGAAACCTCAGCGGCCCTTAGTGACTTTCGAAAGGTCTCGTAGTGAAATCCATCCACACACCTAAGGAAGTGTGAAATGGGTCTAGCTAACCCGGGCACAATGGGAATCATGACCAGTGGGGAAAGTGTACAACCTCTGTAGAGTGTAAACTGATATATCAGCCGTGCTCACGGTTATGACTGGCTTGGGTCCTTTTTGATTAGTGGTTATTTACCCTGGTGATGATGGAATAATGATGAACAAGATGATACTTCTTTATATACTTAATTTGGGTTACAACTGGGTTATTCCTATTACATTGTAGTAAATTGGTTAATGCTAAAATTGAACAACTAAAAGTGCCTACCGCAGTTAAACAAAGTCTAGCCTTTTGAGTCTTCATTTCTCGTGTTGTATTTGTTAAGTAAAGATGGTTTACTTACACTTGCACTATTCAATAAAATCCCGAATGGGTACTCAGATGAGGCAACACTCGAAGACTTTCCAGAAGTGTTCCAAGAACTCTAGGTGGTGGTTCACTAGCCGGCGTCCATGTGGAATGGAGGCTTCAGCGTGAGAGATAATAAATAGACTTCCGTTGTGGTTTGTTTTAAGACTCTTGTCTTTTGCAATAGTTTTTTTTGTAATTCGAGCACTGGTTTACTTTGATTTACCTTATTCTGGAGCTATATGTGTGTTTAAGACTTTCTGGGTATACATATAGTAGCATTCGGATTTCCTTCGTAAATCCGGGTGTGACATGTGGTCAGGGATGTGGCTTCGGAATTGTAATTATTTCGCCTCGGGGGGCAAACTTTGAGTTCAGTTATCCGATGGATCCCAGTTTTACAAACAATCGGGTTGAATATGAAGCATTACTTAAGGGATTAAAATTACTATTGGAAATCGGAGTCGAAGCTGTTGAGATTTTTGGGGATTCTCAATTGGTGGTTAATCAATTAATTGGCAAGTATGAGTGTAAAGATGATATTTTGATCGGATATTATGAGGAGTGCCGTCAATTGATTAATGAATTTGTGATGGTTAACATTGAGCATATTCCTAAAGCCCAAAATCAAGAGGCGAATAATTTAGCACAAGCTGCTTCTTGTTATCGGCGTTTCTATGAGGTTATGACGATAGAGCCGGAGATTGGAGATTGGAGGTATGAGATTATAAATTATCTTAAAGATCCATCGTGAAAGGTTTCCAGAAAATTAAGGTTCATGGCTATTAAAAATGTATTGCTTGATGGTCGGTTATTGTTGACGCAAAATACGGTCAACACACGAGAGCGCTAGATCGCGCAGCAAGTAACACGATAAACCCGAGGCTTCTCTGCGCAGACCAGTCAGACCGGTCAGGGTAACCGGTCAGACCGGTTCCTGCAGGGAAGAACGGGGTAAACCCTAAAAATGCCTCCCAGAAGGATCCGTCAGGGAGAACATCGTCAGGGGTGTCCTAGGGTCGGCAGGCCACCTAGGACGCCTTCAGATGTCGCGGAGACGAAGGAAGAACAGCATATGGGGTTGGAAAAGCTAGGGTTTGGAGATGAAAAAAAGTAAAGGTAAATAAAATAGATTTGATAGATTCGATTGGGTTTCCCTCAATCTGCCGAATCCCCTTATATTTATAGGGAGGGTAGGTCTTGTCCCGCAAGGAAACCAAGTTACAACTCGTTACAACCTCGGAATCCTAAATCTAAGAGTCCTAGTCGGATTACAGGGTAACCGGTCTGACCGGTTCCCCAAACCAGTCAGACCGGTCTGGGTGTGGCTTTGCCTCTTGCGTCATCTTCTGTCTTGATTCTTGCGTCGGGTTCTGCAATCCTTCTGGTCATTGAGGAAGTGCCAATTTTGGTTGTCAACATATGCCCCCCTATTTTTTGGTAAAGCTTGCGTACCATAAAACACATTAGCACCAAAATTGTTACCTGAGGACAATGTTTTAACAAAATCCATCGGCCACTATATTTCTAAGGGCGATAACCAAATATCGGCCATGTGCCACTTCATCTATTCTTCATCATCTGAATCTACCGATTTTTGAACCGGTCTTAAAGCAGCAGACATAAAGCCATCCTTAGTGCAAGCAAGGAACTCAAAATCTGAAATATCGATCCCGGTCAAGCATTTGAAATTATCATGAGTTCCTAACATGGACGCATCGGCCATAGCAACACATGCCGAAGAATCCGCATAAACCATCTCAACTTCGTCACCAACCCATTGGATTAAGCATTGATGCAAGGTAGAAGGCACACATTGATTTGCATGAATCCAATCACGTCCCAGGATCACACTATAGTTACCTTGTACCTCTGTGACGGAGAAAGCGGTCGCCAATGTCTTGCTCCCAATAGTAAGCTCTAGTGATGCAACTCCTTTAGCGCTCATCGGTTCTCCTCCTCCAACGCCGCTAATTGTCATGCTAGTTTTTATGAGCTCGCTATCCAAACCTCCCAATTTCTTGAATAAGGAGTATGGCATGAGATTTACAATAGCACCACCATAACGAGCATCCTAGAAATCGGCCTTCCTTTAATGTGACCCTTCACATAAAGAGCTTTTAGATGGTTGTCCGATTCTAAGGGCTTCTGAAACACAGCATTTTTAGGAGTGAAATCAATTTGAGCCACCCTCTCATCATCTCCGACAAAGCAATAGTCGGCGTCCAAATAGATAACATTGACCTCCATATTTGTCCTGCTGGGCGAAGGCCCAAAGTCAACAGCATCATCATCATCACCCATCTAAACATTTGAAACAGCAGTGGGCGGAATCGAGACTCTAGCCGAAGAAGAAAACGCATCGGCTACCAACTCTTCAGGCGAGACCTTTCGGACCGGTTCCTCCTGACCGGTCTGACTGGTTCCAGTTGCCGGAACTGGAACAGAGGGTGACCGGTCTGACCGGTCAGGGAAATCGGTCTGATCGGTTGCGGCCAGATCAGCCAATTTTACTGCAGATGGCTCGGCCTTTTCTGGTTCTTTAGTTTGAATATCTTGAGCACCAGAACCATCTTTAGAACTCTGACCAGATGGCGGAATCATCGGCTTAGCCTCATTGAACCACTCCTCCCTCTTCTTAGCCGATTCTTCCTCCCTTTGCTTTTGGGTGCGCAACCACTGCAATATCCTCTTCTGAGAATGAGTCAAACCAGGAGGACACCACTTTGGCTGCGTGTACAGAGGCAAAGGAACCTTTTTTTACGGCCGATGTGCCAATAACATTGGGTCCATCAGCCATTGAAGGATTAACTGCCATAGAACCAATTTGAATCACACTTTTCACAACTGGCTTTTGAATAACAAGGGCAAGCTCTTCCTTCTTCTGAATGGGGCGATATTCTTGTTTAGCCGGTTCCTTGCCCGGCCTCTGTTGGTAACCGGTCTGACCGGTTGCAGGGACCGGTTTGACCAGTCCGTGCTGCTGAAGCACAATCACCGACTTTTGTCTTGATTGAGAATTTGTAGGCCTAGGCTGCGGTGGAGTTATTCTGGAATGTACAGGAACCCTCGGCCGTGGTTGATTTGTTGCAGGACAGTAAGGCACATACATTATACCATCTCTTCAAATAGGTTGTGGAGAGGGAGGTTGCTACACCTTCCATGGCCTAGAAGGACCAACACCGTTGAATGAGCTTGGGCCTTGACCCCACTGTCTTTTTGGTGCCTCATTCACACCAGAATCCCTTGGCGGTGATCTTGGTCTCTTTTTTAGTGGCCGATCTTGTTGAACGGCCGCGTTTTGCATGTGCTTAGCCATGACTTGATCAAAGGTCACCTTTGGCTTGAAAACCTTCCCATGATTTTTGACTTCATTGGTTTTCCAAATGCCAATTTCGAGACGCTTAGGTACGAAAGTTCAGACCGGCCTCTGGGGTAGACCGGTCTGACCGGTCGGGCCAACCGGTCTGACCGGTTTGTCCTGGACAACAGGAACAACCGGCCTTTGATCCCGCGCTTGAGAGCTTGATTGCCCCCCAATCTCAGAAGTCTTCACTGTAATAGTCAAGGTCTTCTTTCCATCAGGAGTTTGCTTAAGCACTACTTCTCTCCCAAGCACTTTGTCATGTTCTGTCATCGTCCTTGGTTCTCCAATCACAACATTCTTGCCCCCTGCTGCATTGGCATTGTCTGGCCGAACCAACATCTTGGCTTTCTGAAGATCCATGGTATTGACCACCATGTTGTTGACTGGAAACGAGCGCTTATCAACTTGCATTTCATTTAAATTCAATCGTCCATCATTCACAGCCAATTGAATCTGTCGACGAAAGAAATTGCAATCGTTAGTTGCATGAGAAAAAGAATTATGAAACTTGCAATAAGCACGTCGTTTTAACTCCTCAGATGACGGAATAGTAAAAGAACATTTGATATATCCATTCTTATGCAATTCATCAAAAATTTTATCACATTTGGATACATCAAAAGTAAACTTCATCTCTTCTTTCCGATTCCTATGAGCCGGCTTAAGAGATGTACAAGTAAAAGCTTTATTGGATGCTGGCCATACAAATTTAGCGGCCAACACATCATGAGACTCATCATCGGAACTACTAGAATCACATTCAAGATTATGCACATTAACCTGATGAGTCCTTTGGCTTTCTTTTAAATCTTTGCTTCGGCTTTCAGCAACCAAAGCTTTTTGATGCACTTGGTTTACATTAAAGAAATCAAATCCCTCTAATTTCTCCTTAAGATGAGACCGTAAACCACTCAAAGCCAAATCAGCAAGATCCTTTTCGGCAATATTGACACTAAAGCAACGGTTTTTAATATCACGAAAACATTTAATATAATCATTAACAGTTTCATCACGTGATTGTCTAACCGATGTGAGATGTGACAATTTAAGCTCATTGTTACCAGAAAAGAAGTGATCATAAAATTTTTGCTCTAACTGTTCCCATGAAGTAATAGAATGAGGAGCCAATGATGCAAACCATGAGAAAGCAGTACCAGTTAGATACAAAGAAAATAAACGCACTTTCAAAGCCTCACTAGAGCTAGAATCGCCTAGTTGTGCCATGTATTGACTTATATGCTCAAAAGTACTTTTAGAATCCTCCCCATTAAACTTGACAAAATCAGAAAGTCTAAAACCAGTGGGGAAAGGAACCAAATCAAATCGAGGAACATAAGGTTTTTGGTATAACCTAGCCTTATCCCTGACGTCTACTCCCAAATTCTCCTTAAGAGCTGAAGTCAAATCAAGTTTGTATTTAGAAAAAATCTTATCTAAATACTCCAATGAATTGTCCTGAAAATTTGGCTGTTGAGTATTTTGAACGGGAGTAGAAAGCAAATTCCCCGATTCTGTCCCCGCAGGCCGGTCTGACCGGTTCTAGACACCGGTCTGACCGGTTGGTGCGGCCCAGGCTGATTGACCGCATCTGACCCTCCAGGACCGGTCTGACCGGTTGATGCTGGCCAGATTGATTGACTGACACCAGACCTTGCATTTATTGGCCGAACCTTCCGAAAAGTTTGTAAGGTACTGGGCCTTGTGAAAATAATTGTTGTACTAGTGGGGGTACAGAATATCCATAATTTGGATTTTGCGGGGTAAAATTCACAGCTTCATCGTTAATTCGACCATAATCAGCCGAATTAGAAGAAGCTATGAATGGCTGAGGCGCAGCAGGCCGAGTAGGTATTAGGTTGGATGGTGTAACAGATTGGCCTTCAAAATAATTCAACGGCATACCAAACGTAGGTTGTTCTATGGGTTTTGTTGCCGGTGTTTTAAATTCAGGCACAAAAGGTACTTTGGGAATCAAAAGATTAGGATCGGTGGCAGGTTGTTCAGCCATGGGTTGTTTGCCTTCCGATTCTAAGCACTTGTTATGCATCCAATTAACCAATTTGACATTATTCTCAGCCATATTATCCTCCATGTACTTTAGAAAAACTTCATGAGATTTGTCATTAGATTGTACCTTAAGAGGTGCCGCTGAAGATGTAGCAGATTCATCAACCTCTTTGACCTTAGAGACCACACCCTTGCGGTCCTTCTTGAAGTGCGAGAGGTAGTAGAGGCGATCTTCTTCTGCTTTTTTCTTCAAATAATCCTCGAGCCCTTGACGATCTTCAGCAGAAAGTTCATCATCTTTCACGGTGATGATGTTCTCAAGATCGAACTCAGTGTTGACACCCATCTAGATAGAATTAGATAAATCGGCTGCACGAACCAGATCTCCAATTCCCCAGCGGAGTCGCCAAAAGTATGTTGACGCAAAATACGATCAACACACGAGGGCGCTAGAACACGCAGCACGTAACACGATAAACCCGCAGCTTCTCTGCGCAGACCGGTCGGACCGGTCAGGGTAACCGGTCAGACCGGTTCCTGCAGGGAAGAACGGGGTAAACCCTAAAAATGCCTCCCGGAAGGATCCGTCAGGGAGAACGCGCTCAGGGGAGCCCTAGGATCGGCAGGCCACCTAGGACGCCTTCAGACGTCGCGGAGACGAAGGAAGAACAGCATATGGGGTTGAAAAAGCTAGGGTTTGGAGAAACAAAAAAGTAAAGGTAAATAAAGTAGATTTGATAGATTCGATTGGGTTTCCCTCAATCGGCCGAATCCCCTTATATTTATAGGGAGGGTAGGTCTTGTCCCGCAAGAAAACCAAGTTACAACTCGTTACGACCTCGGAATCCTAAATCTAAGAGTCCTAGTCGGATTACAGGGTAACCGGTCTGACCGGTTCCCCAAACCGGTCAGACCGGTCTGGGCGTGGCTTTGCCTCTTGCGTCATCTTCTGTCTTGATTCTTGCACCGGGTTCTGCAATCCTTCTGGTCATTGATGAAGTGCCAATTTTGGTTGTCAACAGTTATATTATAAGACGATTGATGGTGTATTGCTCTGATGTTTGAGTAAATCAGAATCTAAAGATATGATGGTGAAGTGCATGAAGGGGTTTGTGGTGCACATCAATCGGCTTATAAAATGAAATGGGTGATTAGAAAAATGGGTTGTTTTTTGCCAATGATTTTAGAAGATTGTTTTGAATACTATAAAGGTTGCCAAGAATGCCAAAAGTACGGAAACGTGCAAAGAGCACCTGCATCAGCCATGAATCCGATTGGGAAGCCATGGCCTTTTCGAGGATGGGGAATTAATTTGATCGGACAGATTTATTCATCGTCGAGTAGGGGACATAAATTCATATTGGTGGCAACTTATTATTTTACTAAGTGGTTGAGGCGATTCCTTTAAAGATTGCTAATTCCAGAAATATGGTGGAATTCGTCAAGGAACATATTATCTATCGGCTTGGCATTCCTCAAACTATTACTACCGATCAAGGTACTATGTTCATGTCCGATGAATTTCAAGAGTTTGCTGCCAGTATGGGAATCAAATTATTAAATTCTTCTTCTTATTATGCACAAGCCAATGGTCAAGCTAAGGCATCAAGTAAGAGTATTATTAAAATCATTAAACGCAAGATTGATGAACAACCAAGGCGATGGCATTTGACGTTGACCGAGTCATTATGGGCATATCGGATGGCGTGTCATGGTTCTACTAAATTGTCCCCATATCACTTGGTTTATGGACATGAAGCTGTTTTGCCTTGGGAGGTCAAAATCGGATTGTGCCGTATATCGGAACAGGGTAAATTGACTGCTGATGAGTATAAAAGTTTAATGAACTTCGAACTCGATGATTTGGCTGAAACTCGCTTGAGGGCTCTGGAGAACATTGAAAACAATAAGGCACGAGTTGCTAGACATTATGATAAAAAGGTTAAGCCTAAAGAATTTACTTAAGGAGCGTTGGTTTGGAAACTGATTTTGCCGATACGGACTAAAAGTTCTAAGTTTGGAAAATGGTCGCCTAATTGGGAAGGGCCCTATCGTGTGAATCAGTGCGTTCCTGAAAATGCGTATATTTTGGAAACATTGGAAGGAGAGGAATTTCCTAAAGCACTAAACAAAAAATATTTGAAGAAATATTATCCAAGTATTTGGGTCGATTCGTAAAGCCGATAATCTTAAGTGATGTCGACTAGAGATAGCCAATACGACATATATCGCCTTTAGAGCAAAAATATTTACAACCAAATTATGTTCATCAATGATCGAAGTCATCGGATCAGATCAAATGTTACCAACAAGTTTTGCACGATTACAAAAAATATTACAAGTATTTCCGGATCGTTTCAATCGCATGCAGGTGAATATTATCGATGTTCTGAATCGCCTCCAAGTCAGCCACATCGGAGCCAGGCACGGTCTTTATGCTTTTGTGGACTTGATGGACTTCAGCCAAACATTTCTGCATCTCCTCTTTTGCCAATGCGACAGCTGCTGGGATCAAATCAAGTTCATTCTGAGTGTCGGAGATTTCTTTGCGCACTTCTTCAAGTTTCTTGACCAAATCAGCTTCAACAATTTGTAGTTGTTGAATTCGATCCTTCAGTTGATGTGGTTTAGCCTTTAGGGACTTGATTTGAGCTTGCATTTCTTTGAGGTTTTGTTTGCCCGCATCCCTCTTTTGGATAAGGTCTTGCTGAGCTAATCATTCTGATATCCGAGATCGAGCAGCGAGCACTTGAGGCTGGTGGCCTTCAATGAAAGCGGCTGGTATAATGGCACTTTCCAACTTCGATGGGAGGCTGCCTTTCAATTCTTTGAATATTTGATGAAATGGCTCTGCATCTTCCACCAGGATGGCAATACTGTTGTTGAGACGAACCAGCATACCTTGGAGTTTTGCCTTAGCCGAATCGGAGTGGCCTTTAGAAGTTTGGGTAGAGCTAATTTCTTCATCGCCGATTGCAGCGTCCAAGTCGATCGATGCGAAACTGATCGCTGGTGAATCTTGTGCCTGAAATGAAATGTTAAATAAACACAAGTTATGAATATAAACAAATGCTGACACAAGAAATCGGTAAATTACTTCAGGGATCTGCGCAGATGGGATCTTGCCAGGTTGTTCGACTTGAGGTGCTTGGGAAGGCGTTGGCACAATCGGAGAGGAGATGGCTGGTTGAATCACTGGTTGATCGAATTGATGAATATCTGTCTCCGATTGTGTGTCTCCGATCGATTCTTCCACAATGGGCTAGAGAGTAGTTTGAGGAATCTACATTTGAATCGGTTAAGACTAAGGCTTGTAATAGTCAAAGGTGGATTTTGCAAAGAAATTACCTGTTGTGCCGATTCGGTGTGGGTTTCGGGGGTATGAGCCGGTTGAGGATCCGGGATTGTAATATTCGTTTCCTAAAAGGGATTTTCATCAAACAAATTTATTCGATTTTTGAAATAGCATGAAGACACTTAAGATCAAATCGATACCGTTACTGCACCGATGAGTAATCTTGCAGCTTCAGCAGCTTTTTTGGCGGCTTCTTCGACAGCCCTGGAGGTCAATTAACCTAAGATTCGTCCCCTTGCACCGATGGGCTGTATAGCATGTGTTATTTTTCTGATAAATTGGAGCAATTGGAATATAATACAATCATACCGGGATATGGCTTTTCTTTTGTTTCTTCGAAGCAGTGGCCTTGCTGGAAGAAAGTTTCCTTTTAAGCTTGCCGTCTATAATGTCGGCCAGAGATGGTGCGGAGGAGCCGATTCTTAGGCTTGGGATTCTAACTGCATATTGAATTGGTTTTCCACTCCGACTCATGTTCGGGACATCGTCTTCAGCTGGCTGTTGAGAATTCAAGAATAAGAATTTTAGAGGCCTTTTGAAAGGAGATTGGATGAAGGAAGAGGGGTGTCGATAAAGAAAACTTACGGGATCTTCTAATGCTTCATAATTGTCGGATTTATGGACCCGGCAGTCCACACAGGGTAGCCTACGTGGTTGATTTGTTGAGAGACAGATCGAGGATCACAAGTCGATGGTAACACAAGACGCAAGGATTGAACAGGTTCGGGCCGTCGAGGTGACGTAATACCCTACGTCCTGTGTTGAGTGTTTGTATTGCTGTGTATGAAGTTCCTGAAGGATCTCCGTAGTTGGGTTCTAGTCTCGAGGTGTGGATTGGCTGTTGTTGATCGTATAGATCTCATCCCTTTTGGAGGGGGTCCCAAGGCACCTTATATAGTCCAGTTGCCTTGAGTTACAAGTCGGCTAGAAATCGTAACCTACCCGGAATACAAGGATTCGATCCTATAACGATTACAGATATCTGTCTCTAGAATTCCGGCTAGTTTATCTTGATCTCCGATCTGCTTGCGAAGCACACCGTCTCCTTCCTTGTCTCGCGCGCCGTCGTACTCATCCCGGTTTGCCCGACTAGTGGGCCATCCATCCTGACAAGCCGGCCCGATAGCACTCAGACTGGGCCGTCCCTTGCTGGTTGGGCCAATCCGTCTTCTGGGTACCCCCGGGGGTCTATCCCCAACAATAATCGGAGTCAATGAGACTGCAATAGGTAAACACAGGCACTCTGAAAAGATGTGTTGACCATTCTTTCCACCAGGTTTTGAATAACTTGGATTGGAAGCTCGTGCACAGCCATTCAGTTATTATGAAATCGGCTTCAGGGACCAGTGCTAGGATCCAATCCATCTCCAAATCAGTGGTCACCGATTCTCGGTGTTTTACCTTATCAGCAAAGTATAAACCGATCGGTAATTGGCCGAATCCAAGCTGACGGGCTGCGACTGATGGGTTGTAGAATTCGTAGGAATAGTTCTTGCGGCCATACAAAATGTTGCTGCCCAGAATGGTTGGGATGATGAAGGATTTGAGCATCGGCATGATTGATTCGAGCTCATTCTGAATGTTAAATAATGGCAGCTCGTAATTGTGATCGGCATCTTCATAAGCAAAGTGACGCAAATACTCTGATGCGATGCCATGATAGAAGCTTTCGAAAAAGCTGGCCATGGTGCTTGGTTCAAGTTTTGATCCTGGGCACGCCGATGCCGCTTCCTCCAAATGACATGCATCAGTGTGTGGCTGCATCTTCTTCCTCTGAATGGAAGGATGGGAACTGGTGGCCTTTGAAGTTGTGGCGCAGGGCAAATCAGAATTGGGTTTGCAACCAAAGTTGGATGAACCACCAAGGGCCTCCGATATGGCCAACAGGTTGACCTGCCAAAAGTTTAGCCGATACTTGATGCAGAAGATAATAAACTGCTCCAAGAAGACGATGGCCGAGAGGAACTTATCCACCACGAGCCAAGACTTCAGCGATCGGCTGCATGTTGCTGGTAGCACCGAGAGTAGCTCCACAGAATACAGACCGTTTGAGCCACATATTTAGGAAAGCTGCATGTTCTCGATCAGTTACTGGTCCAGTCTTGCAATGATCGGAGATATATTTTTTCCATCCTTTTGAGCCTGTGCCAATTAACTTGTAATCAAGGTTACCCAGAAGCTTCCTTGGATTTGAAGCTATTGTGGTGTTGAGGCCAATGAGCATGTGGACATCCATTAGTGTTGGAGTCATTGGTGCATGACCGAAGAGGTAGGCGTTTAATGCATCGGACCAGAATAAGGAGGTGGAGGCCAGCAAATTTTCATCTTTGGCCATATCGGCGAGCGATAAAGTGATGCATTGATCTATTTCTTTTTCGTCCCAAAAGCCCAATTTGATGGCACAGATTCTGAGTAGCCAGTTTCTCCATTCGAGGATACATCTTGGCCACAATCGAAAAGAATTTTTCCAATCGGAGGTTTGCAAGTTTTCGTCCCAAAAGCCCAATTTGATGGCACAGATTCTGAGTAGCCAGTTTCTCCATTCGAGGATACATCTTGGCCACAATCGAAAAGAATTTTTCCAATCGGAGGTTTGCAAGTTTGATCCTCTAAAAGGATTCCGCTCCGATTCTAGGTTGATGAAGTCCGTCGGATCGGAATCACCCATCGGACCCAGGTAATAGGCCGATGGGAGGTGAGAAACTGGGATAATAAGGTTGTTCTTGTGGTGCTACGAAGAAAATAAAATGACAAATAAAGACATAGTAGTGTGCAAGTGATCTCAGGAAAGAAGATTGCAAAAGAGGAGGGTAATAAATCTTGAATAAGAGGCGTGAATGATGATATTTTTACCTCTGGGACATGAGTGCTGGTAGCCTTGTCATCCTGAGCCACCATTGATGAGATTGGATCTAAAGTGAACAGTAACCCGGGGTGAGGGAACTCGAAGAATCATTAGAAAAAAATCAAGAGAAGTCCAGATGTGAGATATGAATCATGTGCGGACAGGTTCCTTACCAAGATTGTGGTGAATGTTTTGAGAATGGAAGTGTAGTCTCGTCGTACAAAGATCTTGAAAATGGCGACGGTGGAAGGCTCAAGAGCAATAGCGGATGCGAACAGAGGAGGAAGACAACGGTTTGTCTGGTATTTATAGGGCTTACGGGGGAAGGAACCGTCAGGAGATCGAGGCACCGCGCTCGCACAAGAATCAAGGGTTACAACAGTAGGGAGACACAGGTTTCCATAAACTGTTCACGACAGAAGTTATCATTGCTTGAAGAATTTTGGAACAAAATAATATTTTATCCCAAAATTGGGGGGCATTTGTTGACACCAGATTTTGACTCGGTTGTCATAAGGGGAATATTACTGGTTGATCCAAATTCTGATGATGAGGACGAATCCGATCTGGATAGGGAGTCCGATTCCGATGACAGGCTTGACTTTGATTTAATGTGAGTCCTGATCGGACGCGATGATGCAAAGGCCAAAGTATTTACGATTATGGAAGAAGGTTGTGTCCAGAAGCTTCTCCAAGGCCTGATTGTGCGGCATTTGTAATTATTTTGGTAGTTTAGATTAGATTTACTTTAAATAAATTAGAGATATTGTCGTATCCGACAAGGAGTAATTAGATTTCCAAGGTATAAATATAAACCCTGCGCCATTGTAAAGAATGTTCACACAACCTTCAATACAAACACAACTTTCGGCCCTCGTGCCAATAAACCCTTTTCGTTGAGATCTTCAGCAAGCAGGGCTGCATCATCTTAATCTCCGGTTTGTCTGTAAGTGTGAAACCTATCGAGTTATTTTAGGCTTTAGATTGAGGCGTATCGCCCTTCTTCGTTTATATAATTTACCATTTTATCGAGTTATTTTAAGCTTTAGATTGAAGCGTATCGCTCTTCTTCGTTTAGATCGCTCCCCCTTTATCGTGGCTTGTTGTTTTATCTTATCGGCTTATATTTTGTTTAAGATATATTCGTTTTGCTGTGTTTTATATGCTATAATAGATCTGTTCATATTGCTTATATAGTTGATTTAGATTTAACTATCAAGTTACAAATAAATCTGGTTTAAACAAGTTCCTAGTTATACATAGACCTATCGGAGTAAATAGGCTAAATCAGTGCCCTGCTAGCAACGCTGTCTCGAAATTGATCCGATTGTTAGTGACACGTGTTTTAGTTTATTTAATGCCCTTGGGAACATGAAAAGTAAAGAACGCGTTTAAACTAGATTTATCTCCAATTCGGCTTTCATAGTCGATGGCTTGTTTTAATATATTTCATATCATCACGAATCGGACTCAAGACCGATGGTTCATGCTTGCATCGGACTCCTTTTTATGTTGATTCTATCGTTGGAACGAATCGGGACTTTGGACGATGAGTTCCTTTTAATTTACTGATTAAACTCTACCATGTCAATTTTGGGTTAAATTTAAACTCTACCATGTCAATTTTGGGTTAAATTGATTGGCATGCCACAAACCTCAAGATTTTTGGACCTGCACTGAAGTTCAAGCAAATCTTCCAGGCCACAGTGTTAATTTCCTAAAATCAATGCTTGACTTTTTGGACGTCAACATCTAATTATGATTTTTACATATTATAAATGATATTCATTGTAAAGGCTTATCGTGAATTTTAGAATTACAACTTTTTAGAGGCTTCAAATGATGTTCATGTTTACGGTTATTATGAATTCTAGATTTTTAGAGACTATAAATGATATTCATATTTATGCTTATTATGAATTTTTGTGGATCTAGAGACTTTAAGTTTTGTTCATATTTAGGCTTATAATGAATTTTAGACTTATGAATTTTAGATTTCCTAAATTGTAGAGACTTTAAATGTTGTTCATATTTGAAATGATATATTCATATTTGATAGTTTTCAATTTTTGTGGATGCTTTAATTGATGTTTATATTGGGGCTGAATTTTTTGTTGTATTTTGTGAATAGATGAATCAACAAGGCAAGAAAAATTGTTTGCCCTTTAGGACTGGAAGTACAAAAGATACATGCATGCCCCAATGATTGTATCCTTTATCGCGGCAATTTGTACGAATCTTTGGATGCCTATCCGGTTTGCAATTGTTCGCGGTATAAAATTAGGCAAGACGGCCCTGGTGATGTTGAGGGAGAGGCCCCCAAGAAGGGTGTCCCTGCCACGATGATGTGGTATTTCCCTATAATGCGACGCCTGAAGCGTTGTTCAGAAACAAAGAGCATGCTAAATTGATGCAGTGGCACAAAAAGGATCGGACGGAAGACAATCTGTTGAGACACCCCGCTGATGGGTCCCAATGGAGAAAAATCGACAGAGCATTCCCAAACTTTGCAGAAGATGCAAGGAACGTAAGATTTGGTTTGAGTATAGATGGTATGAATCCTTTCGGTGATATAAGCAGTAGCCACAGCACTTGGCCCATGACTCTTTGTATGTACAACCTTCCTCCGTGGATGTACATAAAATGGAAGTTCATTATGATGCCAGTGCTAATCCAAGGGCCAAAGTAGCCTGGCAACGACATTGATGTGTATCTAAGGCCACTAATTGACGATCTTTTGTTGTTGTGGGGCAAAGATGGAGTAAAGGCATGGGATGAGCACAAGCAAGAGGAATTTAACCTACGAGCATTACTGTTTGTGACCATCAATGATTGGCCTGCACTTGGTAACCTGTCGGGACAGTCAAACAAGGGATACAAAGCATGCACATATTGCCTAGAACACATTGACTGCATTTGTCTGAAACATTGTAGAAAGGGTGTGTATATGGGCCATCGTCGATTTCTTTCTGAGAAACATCCGCAAAGAAAGAAAAGAAAGCATCAATTTGTGTATATGGGCCACCTGGCAGCCAGCAAGCGCCAAATGAAAATGGAAAGGCACCCATGTGGAAGAAAAAGTCAATATTCTAGGACCCACCATATTGGGAGGTCTTAGAAGTTCGCCACGCAATTGATGTGATGCACATGACCAAAAATCTTTGTGTAAATGTGCTAGGGTTTCTTGGTACGTACGGAAAGTCGAAAGATACACTAGAAGCACGGTAGGACCTGAAGCGTATGAAACAACGAGATCCCCTACATTGTGAGAAGAGAGAGAAAGGGTGTTGGAACTTACGTCCTGCTAGCTACACTCTAAGCAAGGAGGAGAAGACCAGTATATTTGATTGGTTGAATAGTATTAAGGTCCCATCCGGCTACTCATCGAATGTAAAGAGTCAAATAAATATGAAAGAGAAGAAATTCATACACCTCAAGTCTCATGACTTCAATGTGCTACTGACACAATTGCTTACGGTGGCGCTGAGGGAAATTCTACCCGTTAATGTCCGAACAACTATTGTGAAGCTATGTGCCTTCCTCAATGCAATCGACCAGAAGGCAATCGATCCTAGTAATCTAGCAAGGCTGTGGGATGATGTGGCCTAAAGCCTTGTCAGCCCTGAGATGATATTTCCTCCGTCTTTAATATTATAACGCATCTCCTGGTCCATGCTGTCAAAGAGATTGGTATTCTTGGTCCTGTATTCCTACACAATATGTATCCTTTTGGGAGGCTCATGGCTATTCTAAAGATATATGTTTGTAACCATTCTCTTCCAGAAGGATGCATCACCAAGGGATACAGAACAGAGGAGGTCATTGAGTTCTGTGTTGACTATATCCCCAAATTGAAACCGATTGGGCAACCTGAGTCACACCATGAGGGGAAACTAATTGAAAAGGGCACGTTAGGAAAGAAACAAACAAGGTATAGCGACTACAATTTATTCATGAAAGCCCATTACGCTATATTGCAGTCATCAACCATGGTGGCTCCTTACATCGAGGAGCATAAGACTATAATATGCTCCCACAATTCAAGAAAGTCTGACACCTGGATTACATGCCATCACATAGAAACTTTCGTTGGTTGGTTGCGGCAAAAGGTTATGGGTAACGAGACAATACATACACAACTGGCGTATTTGGCAAGGGGACCATCAACCTCATTCTTGACATTCTAAGGCTATGACATAAATGGGGTATACATTTTACACGAGAGCCTAAGACAACAAAAGCACCAACCAAAATAGTGGTGTCTGTATAGATATCTATGACAACAAAGGGAACATGGACTCATATTATGGTCAGGTAGAGGAGAGAGCCCAAGACAACAAAAGCACCAACCAAAATAGTGGTGTCTGTATAGATGTCTATGACAACAAAGGGAACAGGGACTCATATTATGGTCAGGTAGATGAGATCTGGGAACTCGAGTACGGACCTTTGAAAATACCTCTTTTCGGTGCAAATGGGTGAAGCTTACCGGTAGAGGTGTAAATATAGACTGGTACGGTATGACAACTGTGGACCTCAGCAAAATTGGGTATATAGATGAACCATTCGTGCTCGCCAAGGATGTGCATCAAGTGTTCTATGTGAAGAACCTGTCTAGCAAACCCAAGACGGGGACTCTGCAAACAAATAACTCCGAACTTGAGCCAAAACGCCACATAGTTCTCACGGGGAAAAAATCATGAGTATCGAAGACGTCACAGATGAAGTTGATTATAATAGGTGTGACGAGGTCTCTCCGTTCAGTGTGGAGGTTGACACAAGCATCTTGTTGGCCAATGAAGATGTTCCTTGCATTCGCAACGATCATAACAAAGGCACTCTTGTAAAGAAAACATTTATTGATGTTCAAGCATAATGTAGTACTTATGTTTAAGCAAGATATTATGTAATGGAACTTATGTTCAAGCATTATGGTATGTAATGGAGTACTATGTTCAAGCATGATAATATGTAATGCAATAGTTATGTTCAAGTATTATTTTATTAATATTTTATTTGAGGACATTAAATAAAAGATTATATTTAGAAGTTAGTGCAAATACTAAATTCAAATGAATGTAAATAGAAAATACTAAATATTAAAGAACTTATTAGCAAATAATAAATATAAAATAAGATAAATACGAACTACTAACTAATAAAATGTACATGAATTAATTGAAAATACTAAATATAAAGGAATTGCAAATACTAAATAATATATATGTTAAGTAATAAATACTAAAAAGAAAAAGGGAAGATGGTGGGAAAGGAAAAATGAGGACGACTTTGGTACCCGGTTGGGACACCACCCGGTACCCTAGGGTTGCATTTTGGCGTGCAAAGCACCCTTTGGTACCGGGTGGTAACATTACCCGATACCGATGATGGGGCGGGATATATAGCGGCGTACGCCCTCTCCTGCCAGTCCTTCCCTGCCGTGCCGCCGATCTCCTTCATGCGCCCAAGTCCTTGAGCCCTCCACGCCGCTCCTCTTTCCTCCACGCTTCGTCGCCGGGCGCTGCCCCGAGCACCTCCGGACGCCGTCGCCGAGCTCCTCCACGCCTGCCACTGCCACGCAGAGCCCCTCGACATGCCGGCGTCGTCGTCTCGAGCCCAGACCGCCGTCGTCCCGAGCCACGACCGTGCCGTCGTCCCAATCTCCGACCTTCGCCGCCGCGAGCCCCAACCGCCCCAAGCTAGCCCCATCGTCCAGGCCATCGCCTCCACGCTGGCCCCACGCACCCCCAACCGCCACGACGCCTCATGCCCCCGACCGCCCCCGCGCCACTGCCGCGCACCGAGCTGCCCATGCTGGCACACTCGGGCTCCAAACGTCGGCCCCAAGCCACCCACGTCGGTCCCGAGCTCCGGCCGGAACTCCACGCCGTGCCGTCCCCTTCACGCCGGCTCCTCCACGTACACCGGCCGCCGATCCCCGCCGCCATCGCCCCTCCGCGTCAGCCAATACGTACGTGAACATGCATGTGTGTGTTGTGCTCTGTGCACGCTGTGTGAATGCAAATGCGAGTACAAAAATGTGAATGTGCATGTGTGATGTGCTCGTGCTTGTGCCCGTCCTCATATGCGAATGTAAATGCGAGTTTTTGATTATATGAATGCATGTGTTAGGGAAATTTAAGATTATATGAAAATTTTATGATTAAATGAAAAAACTATGATTGTACGATTATAGGGCAATTTACGATTATAGGGAAATTTATGTTTGTATGAAAAATTTATGATTAAATGAAAAATATATGATTGTATGATTATAGGACAATTTATTATGACAACAAAAGGATTTTAGGGAAACTGTATTATGATTTTAAGAATATTTTTAGAAATGATTCTATGCTCATAGAAATTCATACAAATTGTAGAAAATTCATAGAAACTGTATGAAATTCATAGAAACTATATTTATAGGACCCTTATGGAAATAGTATTATAATTATAGGAAATTCATAGAAATTGCCTTATAATTCTACAAAATTTGTTGGAAAGTGTATTATTACTATAGAAATTCATAGAAGTTATATTTAATGAAGTGTTATTTCATGTATACCTGTTAAGTGTTATTTCATGTATACTTTATAAGGGATATAGAAAATGATTTATGAAATGATATAATGTATTATAGGTTTTTCATGTAAATGATACTATATTTATACGTAATTGTCCTATGACTATAGAAATTCATAGAATTTGATAGAAATTCATGGAATTAAATATAGAAATTCAGGAATGAAACAAGAACAGGAACGGTGCATCGAGGGAAATAGTATACAAAGCCAAACAGCGCAACATGAAAAAAAAAATCATGACTAGAGGGGCTAGAGGCAGGTTGCACGACCCACAGGTCGGCCGACCTAGCCCTGACCTCATCTAGGCCTCTTCTTCGCTTGCGCACTGGTTTGACCCTGACTTATGTATTTACAGCTGGTTCCATGCACAATCAACTCTGGAAATAAAATGTGTGAATAAAATCAATCTTTTGATACTCCCCATCACATGAATCTTATGATTGGCTTATATATACTTTATTCCCTATACTTTTGGCTTTGTGGATATGTTTTCACTTAGGAACACATGTTAATTAAGTTATTGCAGCTTGTGATATGGCTTAAACATGGAAGATACTCTTGTCACTCTAGCAAGTGCTTAGGAATTTATAAAAGTTTTAAAACTTTGTTGGTCTTGCTATGCTCCTCGTGGGTTTTGTGTGACCTATTACAGCCACATATCTTCAGATCCTACTTATGCTACCTATGTGCTTTGAGTTTTTTCAAATTTATGTGACCCTTTGTAGAGGTACTTCACGCTTTTAAAGTGAAGATCAAGTACACTCCACCATGATATGCTAAACCCTTACACTGAGGATAAAGCAAAAACATGTCTTCCATCATTCACTTATGAATAAATGCTCCAAACATGTGACCTTCATTCCAAATAGAAAGCAAAAGAGAGATGTGGGTTATTAGAAAATAAAAAGAAAGAGCTTGAATGCTACATGCCCAAGAGCATGAGAAATGAAAAAAAAAGAGAGAAAGAAAGTAATAGCCCACATCCAAAAATAAAGGAAGGAAGAAGGTCACAACAAAAAGGAGTCCAAAAATACACCATACACACACTTGCACATCTTGACTTGATTGCATGATTTATTTCTTATCAGGATCCTATCTTTGACTTAACAAAATAAGTGAGTAAGGAATGCTCCTAACAGCTCCACATAAAAGACTTGAGCAGGAGAAAGGATGAGTGTTGCTTGATGAGTACATAAATGAGAGAGCAAAGCATTTCCTTTCTTTGCAAAATTCCAAAAACCCAAGTACTTAGAGTGAAAAGATTATCATGACCTTGTTTTGAGTTGTTCCTTTCTGCAATGACCTAAGGAGACATGTTAGCCACCAAATAAATCCACTAAAGCTGGAATGTTAGGGAATAACTCATATGTTTGCTTATGATCATATTCTGTGATGTATATTGGCCTTGACCTTTACTCGAAGATGAGCAAAGGCTAAGTGTGGGGAAGTTTGTTGACGGCTCTTAATGTTGATTTTATACCATCAACATGATCATGAAAAAGGAGTAAAAAGAATAGACATAGGGCTTAATACTAATCAACTCCACAAGTTTTGGTAAATATGTGCATGCAGGACTAAAGTGGCAAAAGAGGACAGCAATTGGGCTCAAGGCCAGGTCGCCTGACCCCATAGGTCGGCTAACCTAGGCCCAAGCCCAATCTGGCTCCCCTTTCTCCCATGCAGAGAAGCACAAGCATGCATCATCAGGGCCACTGGGTCAACATCGGTTTAGTCTGGGAAGATCTGATGGAGTCATATGTCCTACCCATGGATTGAAAGGGCCACACTACAAGCATAACACACAAATCTGGCGTACCCACCTGGAACCGACCTCATGACCCACTTGACAGTCACCCAGAGGAAAGTGGGCCTGAGAGGCGGTAACCCCAGGTCGGCCGACCCCGGTGCGCGCCCGACTCGGCCCAATCTTGACAAGTACCTATCCACCGACTCCAGGAGGACATCCAGGCCGTGCACGTGGCCGACCCCTGGGATCGATCGACCTGGGCCCACATCCAAACTACCTCAACCGCAGTGTACCGAATCCAAACCGCCTCTAGTACTTACTGAGCTCGGGGTAGTGGAAATCATCATCAAGCTTGATCAAGAAGTTCAAGGCGAAGCCCTCCTTATACTTAGAGTAGAAATAGAGAGAGAGTGAGGAGAGTCTGGTGGAGTCTTGGCGTGTCGGTGACCCTCCACCTGTACCTCGGCGGATGCGAGCTTCTTAGTTAGTATGCAGGATATTTTCGAAGTAAGTAAGTTTGAGTTATAGAAAGCTGAGCGCTCTATTGGGCTTGTGGGTTCGTCGGTTTATTCTTAAAGTATTCTAATCTCTGATCAAGGTTAGTATAGCAGTTATTGCTTAAGTGGGTGCTTAGGACCTTTATCTGCCTTCGTTTGCCTCGTAACCCCACGGATTAGTGGAGGTAGGCGGCAGTGGTGGCAGTCATGTCTTTCCTTTGTAATCCTCCATGTTCGGGTATGGCGTATAGCTACAGGCCGGCTCTTTCCTAGAGGCTTAGGATACCCCGGTACCCAAAGCAAGCTTAGGAGAGCTCCCTTATCTGTATTCGCATCTAAATACTTAGATATCCTCTCTACCCAGCCTTCATATAAACTCGATCAATCCAGCCAGCCTTAATGTAACAATAGCCTCAATTTCCCGTGGAAATTGATACCTGGTACACTCTCGGTTGAAAGCTACTACGACAGACGTGCGTTTGCGGACTTCTCTGTTTGCCACCGCTGGTGTCAACAGACCCATGGCGCGGTGCGGTGGACCGCGACGGTGGCGGGGTGGTGATCCTGTGAGCTGGAGGTGGCGAGGGAGTGGGGCGGCACATGCATGGGTACAAGGAGGCTACGAGGATACAACTAGGGAGCTTGTTGTCGCGGAGGGGTGTGGGAAATGGTCGGTGATGATGAAGCCGCTCGGGCAGCTGGGGAATCTCAAATTACAGCGGCGCGACAGTCAGTCGAACCTAGGAGAGGCTCAAGCACGTGCATGGGAGGATGGAAGAGTTGTGGCTTGGAGGAATTGGCTAGGGATGGTGATTCGCCGGGAGGAAATAAAGAAGGGTGGGAAGACGTGGAAACCAACGGTTGGTTGCGCAGGCAGAGGAGGGGAATAGGTGGCTAGGATTGTGCGGCGCGCGTGTAGAGAGGAAGAGGTAGTCGAAAATGGATCAAGAAGGGGCAGAGGCCGGCAGCTAGGGCTGGGCATAATTGACCGAGGATCGAGGACCGAACCGAAAAGACCAGGACCGAGACCGAAAAGTCTGGTTATTAGTTCGGTTCTAGCCTCTAGATAACTAAAGTTTATCCGGTTGGTTCGGTTTCAGGGTTGGTCAACCGAACTAACCGATAGGACCGAAGTAATATTCAAATTGCCCTTCCGACGCCACTAACTGCTAAGCTACTTGTTGTGTTGATATGTGTTTGTTTTTGTTTGGCCATATGATTGACAATTTGAAGTAATATTCAAATTGCCCTTCCGACGCCACTAACTGCTTTGAATTTTTGATCCAGGCTGTGTCGGTGATTGCGTGACTTGGATGTGTAGTTCGGTTGGTGACTGAGACCGAACCAAACTAACCGAGACCAAAATGCCTTGGTCCTAAATTTTGGTAAAGACCGATCAAGCCCGTTTTTCGATGACCGAACTTTTTTAAAATCAAGGAACCGAACCGATTGGTCCGGTTAAACCGATTGCGGTAGCATGGAGTGGGGATGATGGCTCGGGCGGAGCTGCGTAGGCTGAGACGAAAATTAAAATCATGGTATAATAAGAAATAAAAAAATTTTAGGATAAAAAAATTGGATAATTTATTTATGGTATCAAACAATATATTTTTTTTATGTCCTTTGGACCTAGGACAAATAGTTAGATTTGAGTAGGAAGGGTACGGGTATTTCTTTTTCTTCCAAAAGAAGTTGGCAAAATTTATTGGATAATTTATTTATGGTAATCAAATTAGTTACGTTGGCAAAAATCTCACACCGACAGCCTTACAGATATATATAAACACAAACCCCCATTTATCTGGAGTCGAACTCTGACGGGCGGCCGCGGCGGCGGAAGCAGCAGCACCGGGACCGTAGGGCAGCATGGCCTGGGCGGCCACCGCCACCCTTTGCTACCGTCTCATCCGCCTCCCTTCCACCCGCCGCCCTCTCCTGTGCCGGGCAAGGTGCTCTGCTGCGCAGAGCCCTGACGCGGTGGACAAGGAGTACGCCGACCTCAACCTCCGGCCGCTCTTCCCCAATGTCGCCCTCCACGCCTCTTCCCTTCATTTCTATCCCCAGTGCTCCACCAGTCTCATCTATCATCCGTCTCTGTACGCAGAGGGGACAGCACCTGCGCATCCGGCAGCACGTGAACCCACTCAGCTCATCCTTCTCCGTAAAGTTCTCCCAATTCCACCAATATTTTGCAATTACTTCATTTTTTTTAAGATAGCCAGTACTCTAATTTTTTTCTTTGTTGCACGGTGCGTAGGAGCCCACGGAACCACCAGAGTGGAAGGAAGTTTTCGAGGACCCCCGGCTGCCCCTCATGGTCGACATCGGCTGCGGTATGCAATTTTGTCTTGTTCAATTTTGACGATGTATTGCTTGAAAAAAAGTTCTTAGGAAGTGTTGATGTTCAGGGAGTGGGAGGTTCTTGATTTGGCTCGCGAAGAACTCCAGCGAGAGGCGGAACTACCTTGGGGTGGAAATCAGGCAAAAGGTTGTAGTGGATTATATGGTTTCAGCTTGTTTGCTTTTGGAATGGATGATTCATCATTGAATTTTGTAGTTTTTTTATGATTTGTTTGTGTAGTTGGTGGAGCGAACACAATTTTGGGTGAATGAATTGGGGCTTAGGAATGTGTAAGTTTCATTTGATCTGAATCAGGCATTTGCTCTTTCTTATCAATGCAATAATGTAACAGCACTTGTAATTATTCTCATTTCACAGCTATTTTATGTTTGCAAATGCAACGGTGTCTTTTGAGCAAATCATATCGTCCTACCCTGGTCCCTTGTCACTTGTTTCAATACTGGTGAGTGTAGCCGGGTGCTGCATCAGTGTGTTTTTTAGTTATGTGATTATGTCTGTCAACTCAGCAATAGCAAAGCTGGTTTAGTGCTTCGATGTTTCCCAATGTTGTGGAAGTGAGGTGTGAAATTTCTATCTTCTGGTTTTGTAGTGTCCTGATCCACACTTCAAGAAGAGGCATCACAAAAGAAGAGTTCTACAGCCACTATTGGTCGATTCAATCACCAAGAATCTCTGTTTAGGTGGACGGGTATGGAAATTCTGCACGGCTAAATAATTGATGGTTTTTTCATGAAAAGTTTTTTTTTTCTCTGTTTACTAAACTGCATTCAGGTTAGGGTGCTTTTCTATGTAACATTCTTCTCCAAAAATGATTTCCCTTAGATTTAGACTAATATGAACTTTTTTCAGTTTCGGATTTCTGCCATACTAGTGGGGATTTGTAGGTGTGATGTATTATTTGATTTCACCTTGAGAAAATGTTGCAAAACAATCCAGTGTAATGATGAACCCTGGTAGCATCTCTTTTAAGTTATTATGTCAACTTCAAACATCTGTCATTTGCAAAAGAGGCCTTTGATGAAAACTATATTCACAAGCACTCTTAAATATGTTAGGTTGAGTATTTTAACCATTTATAAGCCAAGGGGAAGCATGAGTTCTGTTGAAAACACTAAACCAGGCATGGTTAATTGTAAGGTCATCTTAGTTTATGCAACATATTTGTCATCCCAATTTAGTATTCAAGCGTTGCCGTGCTAATCTCACAGGCATGAGCCATCACAGGGTTTGTTTGACTCCTTTCTTAGCTGTAATAACAATTATGATTTCTCCAATCATAGTAATACTGCATGCTCTATGCATTGCACGGCACTGACTAAATTAAGATAACAGAATGCAAAACAATCTATTCAGACCAATATGCTTTTGTACTTTAAACTAAGGCTAATTTTCATTGTGTACTTCATGATTTTGCAGTTGAGAACTCCTATTTGTATATGATGTCTGCAGACATGTTCTTTATTTCATCAAGTTGACATCTCAGTGTATTTGACTTCTAGGTTCTGATACAATCAGATGTACTAGAAGTAGCTGCAGACATGAGAGAAAGATTTGATGGGTACTCTGACATTTTGGCACATGTTGATTGTGTTGATAAAGATCTTCATTGTGACAATGAAGGATGGCTTGTGGACAACCCAATGGGAATCCGGACAGAAAGAGAAATCCATGCGGAGCTAGAAGGAGCAACCATATACAGGAGGATGTACCAGAAGATTAGAGATGCTTCTCACTAAATGTTATTGGTTCATCAGCTACAGAAGTTGTCCTAGCAGTAACAGGTTATCTCTAAATGCTTACACTTCTACAGCAAGTTGTCCAAGCATCACAACAACCTTTTTTCGTTGTGAACAGCCTATTTCTACAGCAAGTTGACCTTATTACATCAAGCGGCATTACACTTCTACAGTGCAGTAGTGCAGATCCTCATCTTTGCTCACCTGATGCAGTGAGTCATATTAGTCAATGCTTGGTCAAGATGATAATTGTCAAGGCAGTTAATTTGTTACGTCAAACCATGCGTATGATTTTTGGCACCTGTTAGTATCTGTATTCTGTCCAGGATTCAGGTCTGAGAGTCACTCACCGGAGATAAGTAGGCATACAATTTCTAGACTCTAGATGAGGCTCTTCTGTGTACAGTAGAATTGCCCAAACATGGCTTGGGTTTTGGTATAGAAAAGGAAAGGTCTGACCATGTAACATTGACTTTTTTGGTCTTCGAGTTGCAGATCTGTTTGGGTTCAAAAAAAGATGTGTAGATCATTTAATTGGGGACCCTAGTTTGTTTCAGCTTCCTGGGAGCTTTTAAACCTTAGCTTTTCGACCTTTCAAAAGCCAAAAAGCTGCGGGAGTGAAAAGCCTAAAAGCTCACTTTGAGTAGCTTCTGGCTTTTCACTCCCGCAGCTTTTTGGTTTTTGGAAGGTCGAAAAGCCGAGGTCCAAAAGCTCCCAGGAAGCTGAAACAAACAGGGCCTTACTCCGTATGCTGGTGAAGCTGTCCCCGGCCAACCTAACTAGAACTGGGTCACTGTTTTGTTGCATTGGTACCATGCTAGATAGCAAATGGTTAAAAAACATTCTTGTGCGCAGGACTTGGTTATATCCTCTGATACACAATGGTTGAGACCATCTCTTTGATTTAGTCCATTTGATCTGTGTAGACAAATTATCCAAGAATTGCCCAGTTTGGTAAGATAAATAACTTCATGCGAGATGCAGTTAACAGAAATTATGTGTGCTTGCGACTTACAAGTTCCATATTTCTGTTCCTATACCAAATTGGCATATAAATGCTGTCAAGGACAGGTTTGGTGCTGAATTTCTTTTCAAGATACGAAACCATGAGATTTGGAAGCTGCGCAGATGCATTCCTGTTGTACAGCTTTGATTGACCGAAAGACGGGGGCACTGAACCATGAACCAGATATTGGGTGAACATAGCGCAGATACTGCATTTGCTTCAAATTCGTTGAGCAGTAGGCGTACAGTTCTGTTGATTGCAAGAACACATAGAAACGGTGCATGATCAACACTGCGTTCTATCAACATGAATACATAGGAATCCATATTCGATACAGCCACACACAATACACGAGTGCAGTGTTTACAACCAGTCGATGTTTCCGACTAAATCTACAGACAGCCAAACACATCGCTGGAAATTTTGTACAGACAAACTGAGGTACCAAAACCTCTACAGGATGGGCCTCTTTGTACATGGGGACTCTCAATATACAATCATGGCATACTACTCGAATATCAACACCTAGGACTAGAATATAAAGGATCAATTGTGATTTGTGATACACTCCACAGGAACTTCCACTCATCAAGTCGTGATACCTGAAACAATTGGAGAATCGATACACATAGATGATACAGGTATGCGGATGTCAGATGCAAAATTATGGCATTAAAAGTTGAAAATGGAGCAGGAAAATGACATACAAATGATGGGTGCTTAGGACAAATTAGCACTTGGATAACCGGGATATCCTTGACTTGCCCTTCTCAATTGGATATCTCCAGATGATATCATCTAATTTGCTGGAGTAGTTATTTACAAACTGTGATATAAGAAGAGTTGCGGTGTCAGCTGAGCATGTCCCCAGATCAAAAGTAATTAAAGAGGTCAATTGTATATTAACATTTTACAGACTAACAATGCGATGTCCTACATAAATTTGTCCCTATTTACTATTTAGATGTGTCTGTTGCAGAGTTCTAGGTAATATAAATCAGTTGCAATCATGTGAGAGAGAGAGAGAAGGGCAAAAGAAATGCTCTGACCAAGTTGTACTCTGAAGTATCTCCAGCTGCTCTTTGAAGTTCTACCATGAAGATTGATGGAGCAACTTCGAAAACCTAAAACCAGAGAAAATAATAAAAATGGGGGTAAAATACAACAGAAAGCAAAAAACAAGAATATACTTGAGCTCAGAAAGAGGGCAAGACTCACTTCAACCATAACTGAGAGATGACTAGTCTTGTTCGCATTTAGACCTTCCACCCTCATCTGGATATTGTAGTAATGCAATTAGCCAAAAAAAAAACACTCCGTAATGTCAACTGACTAGCAAGTAACAACCAAAAGTAACTTGTAATATAATAATCTTAAAAGAAAACTCTCCTGATAAAATTATGTTACATGGAAATAAACTTAGCCTACATTTTTTCATCAAAACATTTGTAAGATCCTGCATTATGCTAAACAAAAACAACAACTGGCACTGACCAAATAACAAAGCGAAGAGTTATATAAATGGCAATACAGTTCAATACTGTTAAATCAGTGGTAAGAAAAATGAAAATTACATATGTTTTGCTAAGTTCAGTATAATTTGTGCATGTATATTGGTATTTATTTAACATTATAAGTACATAGCCACACTGGAGAAAACATAGCATCTCTTTACAAGAAAGAGCAGTAATTCCTTGAACCACAACGAAACTGGAGGAATCAAGCCAAGTTTATTAACACCAGAAGGTAGTCTACTGTAATCAATTACAGAGATGAATGGAACAATAGTCTTGCCTGTCAAGGTAAATGCCTTACCTTGTAATTGCGAATGTGTGTCTTAAACCCCATTGACTGTGCAACGACCTCCATACTTGATAAGACAACCTTAGCTGGTTTGCGCGATAAGAATCTATTTCTAAGCTTGTCATAGTCCTGTAGGTCAAGCAATTATTAAGTCTGAGAAGAAAATACAAAATCAATTTATAAATGCTCGCAGCAATGACCATGGCATATATAGAAATAGACCATCAGTTTAAAATTCTCATAACAGTGAGTACATGATTCTTAAACATTGTCAGAGTGTTTGCCACATATACAGCAATTCTACCCCTCTTAGGCCAGTCTCAGTGCATGGTTTCATTGCACAATTACCAAGACTGCAAACTAGGTAACTGTGCCAGATGAGTGTCATGGGGATGAACCTCCTCTCTCATCCCATGAAACTCACACCTCTCTCCTTGCCAAGTCATCAAAAATGCTGATGTGGCATTGAATTTATTGCCCATGAAACTCAGTCATCAAAAAAAGTCTTAGGACAGAGATGGGGTCAAACTTTTGCATCTTTGCCAATCAATATCTTTTTAAAAGATTCGGATTGGGAACATGATGACATAAGATTTGGACTGGGAACAAGATGAGATGAAACAACTCAAAACATCTAGTGGACAGGGGAGACATACTTCTTGTTCTTGGTCAGATGAGCCAACATTTTTCACATTTTCCTCCAACAACTAAACATTAATTTGAATAAAATGAGTTGTAATTTATGCTATGGCTACAACACAAGAATGCAGAAAATACAAATTAAAGTTAAGTCAGGTCTTCACCAGCCTTTCAACAATTCACATTTACTAACAATAAGCAACCACATCGCCATGTGCAAACAACATAAATGCATAATGGTAAGAGAACAACTTATATCTGGGACTTTATATTACAACTATTTTATTATAAAATATTTCTTTACCAAAACTTTTTTTTCAAACAAAGCAGGAGAGCTGCGCGTCATTTCATAAGATAGAATAAGTACAAAAAGAGAAAGGGGTAACGCCTAGTCTTAGTACAGAACACACCCACACACCCAAAGTATAAAATATTTCTTTGTCAAAACATTAGTCAGCATAAAGTCGCTAGCATCCTACCTGTCTGCGATCAAAGAGGGCTGCAAGATTCAATCCTTGCGAAAGAATGATTAAGTCGAATGCATTAAGTGTCAGAGGGCCTGCTTCATCATCAAAAGCATCCTCAGTATCCTCCTGGAATCACAGAAAACAAATTGGCAAAAAGAAATAAATGTGTACTAATAAGTACAAAGTACACAAGAGTTAACCTAAAAAAACTGCTTATCAGTATACAAAGTAGCAAAATGGAACATAATTCCATCAGTAATATCACCCCACCTTTGTATTTCAATTAGATAACTTATCCATAACAAAACAATGGGAAAGAATGATCTGGCAAGTTCTGACAGGAAGGAATTCTGTCTACTGTAGGGGTCAGGAAGATCAGCGGAGCAGATAGGGAAGATTACAATTAATAATGTGCAAGGCGATGTCAAAAACAGATATATTCTCAGATGGAGTAGGAAGCTCTTTTCCAACACATGATCTCTTTTTTGAAGAGGCTGGATGTTCCATTTGGCTACTTTGAGGGGTAGAGGGCTATTGATTATGACATGTGTATGGAAACACCAACTCTTGTTTTGAGACGCTATTACGAACCACTACTAGCCCATGTAAAGAAATGAAGATGCCATTTCGGTGTTACTTTTTCCAGTTACTTATGAACTCAAATTGACTCTGTACCCAGAAAATACAAATTTAAGAACTGAGTGGGAGGGGAGGGAGCTGATGTTGCATATGGTAGAATTATCACACATATCTGCTAATGAGATATATAAATAAAAAAAAGAAAAGAAGACTATTCAGACTTTAAAGACTATCGAATGAATGGTAGCTGGACGTTGCATAAAAAGGTTCCTCAGGATTTCAACAAAAACAATTTGCCAGAAAATGGCAACTAGTCCTTTACCCATAACGCCATAACATATAGACAAAAAACTAAAAAACCGCTACAGTTCTCATTAAAAAAGATAAAAACAGAGGTTATATAAAGACTTACTAATAATGGAACGTACCAACTACTGAATAGTTGAGAAATTGAGGGGATTGAGGTTTGTTTCTCTATTTAGAGCAAAGTTGCATTTCTACGCAAGTAGGATTGCTAAAAATAAGCCCAATTTGTCTCAAATTAAAGGTTGTTTCTCTTTCAAGGTTATCTTCCACTCTTTGAACAATATGTTGTGACAAGGAAGACAACCTGTCGGCAGAATACCTAGCTAATATATTTTGGTCTTCTAACTCAATAGTTGTGAACAAATACAAAACAACTGTCTGATTGATTAGTGCATTGTATAATACTAATTCTCTATGACTAAGTAAAGTGAATAAGTACACAAAACTCAAGAAAGCACAGGAGAGCAAGGATAAATATGTTTTGATTATCCACAATCACACCGCTCTTTCCTTATGAGTAGGATTGGCAAGTGAAACATTTTTCCAGGGTATTAGTGGAACAAGTGATGATATTTGAGTACACTGCATACAATGTCTAAATGCAATATCCCTGTGTCAAATGAATTCAAAGTGAAGATCCATACCTCAGGATCATCAAAAGCTGCATTAACATCATCAAGGTTGACTTCTTCACTTTCTATTTCTTTGATAGGTTCGTAATTTTTCTGAAACCATTCATCATTTCTGATCTCTTCTATCCTGATTCGCTGTTCCAAGTCAGAAAACATATCTAGTCAACAAACACAAATGTTGATAGCAACCATCAACATTTAATATCCTTTTATAGTTGTACTATATAGATGATTATCATTTAACTTATATTGTCTTTTATATTTCTCCCAACAGCTATTGTAACTGAATCGAGTAAGAAACATATCTTCAGTGGGATGAAACCATAGCAATTATTAATTGGCATAGTTATGATGAACCATCAAACAATTTCTGTCAGTCAGATCTAGTTAATATTACTAAAAAGCCAAGAATTTAGTTAGATGTTCAGTTTGCCAACTACATAAATCTATGTCTTCAATTATGTGAACTCCTATAAATGTCTGATTTGAATAAAGTTGGCCACATATGGCACACCAAACAATAGTTGCACTTGTACTTGAGCAAACCTTATGCCACAGTGCTAACATGTCAAAAATTACAGCCTTAACATGTGTTATATTTTATTTTCCTTGTGTTAGTATCTGAAGGATACATTAGAGCACTGCAGAATTGTTGGACAGATAAAAGCATAATGTTATCCCCAAAGACATAATAAGGTAGCTCTTAGTAAGTTTCTTCCATCTAAATAATTGTAAAGGTCAACTTACTGTATCTGGATTTGGATCAAGAATCCTACGAATCAGTGACTTTGCGCCACCTGAAAACCAGGGTGGGAATGAATATTCTGCACTCTCAATCTGTGTGGAGAAAAGGAGAGAGTAAGATATAGAAATTCTATTCCACCAGAACCACTGATTCACTAAGATAATTTTTTTATTAAAACCATCACCAATTATAAATATATGGAATTGGATATAAGCGGAAAGTAACAAATAAGAATATACAGTTCAGACCATATGATTTTCATAAACTAGTACCACCCAGTCCGCTCAAACTCATCGTAGAAGTCCATGCAGATCAGTGCATATACTATGACAAACTAAAATAAAACATCATGAGACTTGACATATAAAGATTCCATGCAGCATTAGCCAAAAAAAAGTTTGTAGTCCCTAATCCATGTGCATATCATTATCATCTCAAACGAGGCGCTGTCTTTTAGTTAAGACTTAAGAGCCAAACCTTTCCATAAAGGGTAGTCAAGTCCACTTCATCGAATGGAAGATAACCAGCTAACAGTACATATAAAATAACTCCACATGACCATGTATCAGCAAGTGCTCCATTATATCCCTTATGACTGAGAACCTGGTCCAATAGATGAAATAAAAATTTTGGTACAGTTATTGCACAGGGGAATATTTGTCGTGTATATGAAGCTGAATATATCATGAAAAGAATATATAGTGATTAGTTATTCATATTCCAAAGTGATGTTTATATCGACTGTTGAGTATAATTGAGGAAAGGTATGTGTTCTCTGCCCCAAAATCGCCAGCAGAATAGAAAATCGCGTGCTATCCTTTATTTTGCTAGTTCAGTATACAGATACAGGTGTGTTTTTCATTATTTCAATGAATCATCACTTGATCCCTAGTTCCCTACCTGCAGGTTATATAATTGAAATAAAACTATAGTTACATGAATCAAAGCAGAGTGGTGTTTTCTCATGTATGCTTGTTAAATGTTTAAGTATTCAAGTGCCATAGTTTAATTGTTTCATATTGACACAGAAAGGCATGATAAAGGTTCTTCACCCTAGTAGCATTTGGTATCCACTTACCACATCTAAGAAAGGGAATTATATCTTAAAGCCACCACTTTCTTGTGAGGGTAGGTTTAGTAATTGTTAAAAGAACTCAAAGTCTCAAATTGTATAATTCAAATGTAGTACCTCTGGGGCAACATAATTCGGTGTTCCACAGGTTGTACGTAGAAGGGAAGATCCCTGCAGTTGACCAAATAAGCAACTTAAGAAGATACCAAAAAATGACAGTATGATGAAGCTTAAGAAAGATATACACCTGAGCAGGCCATGCGCTCAATCCAAAGTCTGAAATTTTAAGATTGCCCTGGGAATCAAGGAGGAGATTTTCGGGCTGCATGTGTAGAAAATGAGATCAACAAGCCCACAAATTATAAGATGAAGACTTAAATCATTTTTCCTATTCAATGTTCACCTTTAGATCTCGATGGTAGACTCCTTTGTTGTGACAAAAATCAACACCATCAATAAGCTGCTGAAAGTATCTGCGTGCATCTGCTTCATTGAGTCTCCCATGACGAATCTGAAAATGGTATGTTTCACGGTATCAATAGATTTCAGTTTCATGTAAACATGTTGTGCAAGCTGAACCTAAGATAAAGTACAACAGAGTAAGTATGCCTTCAAATTCAACTCCTTGGGTTACTACATATCTGCCTGGATTAAACATTCAAATGGAATTAGAGTCAACAATACCATCCAAAATCGGTGACATAAGCAACATGTAATGACAGGTTCGTTTTTCCAAGTACAAATTAAAAATAAAAGGTTTGAGGGAAATGTGTGAAATGTGTGTCATCTTCCTGTCATTTCGCAAAAATAAAAAAGTGTCATCTTGCTGTCTTTTCAGTATCCAAGATATTTTTCTCCTCTTATAGAAAAAACAAAGGTGACAATATAACATCCAAGAAGGAATGTGATAGGCATATAATTTAAACAACAAACTCATGGAACTAATACTCGTTTTTCATAGGTCATATCAAAAAAGTCAAGAGTGAAAACGACAGTTATCAATAACAAAAACAGAGTCTTACAATTTTATCAAATAGCTCGCCACCAGTGATGAACTCCAGGATTATAAATATCTTCTTCCGGCTTGCCAAAACCTGCACATAAGAGAATGGATGTGTCACAGGTACATTAAAAAAGATAAGTGAAAAGAAAGAAGTTAAACAATGGTTATAAGGAAGAGAAAGGTAAGCGTACCTCGTGTAGCCTAACAACATTGGGATGCCTCACAAGCTTCATTATGGATATCTCCCTCTTAATCTACATAAAAGGATTATGTGTACGCAGGTTAGTAATCTGCGTAAAAGGATTATGTGTACCCAGGTTAGTCAGGACATCTATCATTTCAGCTAGCTCGTGCAGCTGTCCATCACAAAGCTAGCACAACCATTACTGTTTTGAGAATATTTGAGTCCACATCATGGAGCTCGGTGTAGCAATTTGTTTATTTATTGAAAGAGAAAGCCTTGGCAGAAACAGTTCGCGAAGCGTCGATCACACATCCTTTGAAAGCGAAGAGAAATTCGTCCACATATTTGGTACGCGTCTTAAACACTAGCAAAATCCAGAGCATAACACAAGAGAACAACAAAAACGAGGGGAAGAAGCTGGGGGTGGATGCGGATCACCTGCTCGGCCATCTTGTGCTTGAGGATGGAGGAGCGGTCGAGCACCTTCATGGCGACGCTCTCCCCGGTCTCTGTGTTCTGCGCGAACTTGACCTTGGCGAAGGTGCCCTCCCCTATGGTCCGGCCCACCTCGTACTTGCCCACCCGCCGCAGCGCCCCGCCACCACCGCCTCCCCCCACCATCTCCGCCGCCGGCGCCGGCTCCCCCTCCTCCCGTTGGCGAAGAGTCGCGAGCCCGGTGCGGGGTAGCAGGGGAGCTTGCTCAGGTAGTCAGGTGGTCGACGCCGCCATTGATGGGAACGAGAGATTTCTGGCAGAAGCAAGTCTTCGTGTGAGGTGGAGCAGACTCCTTTTTGAATGGGGAATTTCTGTGGGCCGGCGGCCGGTGAGGTTTTCTACTGGGGGCCCGGGCCTGTTTAGTTCGCTCCATTCGATCGAATTCGCGCTCTGTTTTACGTATTGAACAACGTGCCATCTCTCTGCTTTTTCGATTCCCAATGCATTTTTCTACAGTGCATTCAATTGAATTCGCGCGAACTAAACAAGGCCTGGAGTTGAGAAGTTGAAATGATTTGGCTTTGGATTTGGAAGGAAAGTCCGAGGGCAGAGAGGCGTTTGTCCGTGGAGTAGGTGCGTTGGTACGGCCCGCTTCTTTTTCGACGTGGGAAGGGGGCGTGGAGGGATCGAATATTAGTTAGAACTCTTTAAACGCGCCGGACTCGCCGGCCGGCCAGGCCATCCACGTCGGCCGAATTTTTTTCGGCCGACGGATGGCCATCCGATGGTTAGGTATAGATCGTTTTTTTTCTACGTTTAGACCCTCGTATTTCTAAAAATCAAATCCCATCAATTATTTATTTACGCTTAGACCAGTGTATTTCCGATTTTTCTACATTTAGACCTTCCTATTTCTAAGAAATCAAATCCCACCGATTATTTACGTTAGACCCTCGTGTTTCAAGAAATCAAACCCACGGTCCTAGATACAGGTGCCGGTGTTTTGTATTTAGACCCTCACGTTTCCTCGAATTTTTCCCATCCATTGCCATAAGCAACTGGTTTTTTATATTTAAACCCTCATATTTCTCAGAAATCAAACTCATGGTCCTACATATAGGTGTTGATGTTTTGTATTTAGGCCTTCGTGTTTCCAAGAAATTAACCTTATCCTATATTGAGTGGTGTGATCATTTTACAATTGTTCCCTCGCATTTTTAAGAAATCTAATCGTGTTTCGAGATTGCGTGCGACGAACATGTTTTGTATTTAGACCCTCACGTTTTCTCGAATTTTTTTCATCCATTGCCGTAAGCCACTGATTTTTAATATTTAAACCCTCATATTTCTCATAAATCAAACTCATAGTCCTAGATAAAGGTGTCGCTGTTTTGTATTTAGTCCCTCGTGTTTCCAATAAATCAACCTGATCCTACATTGAGTGGCGTGGTCATTTTACAATTATTCCCTCGTATTTTTTAAAAATCTAATCGTGTTACGAGATTGCGCGTAATGAATATTTTCATTTAGACCCTCATGTTTCTAAAAAATCTACCCAACACCGTCCGACCGCGTACCGACGGCTAGCGATAAACCTCCGACTTTTTACATCCAGACCATCCCGTTTCTAAAAAACCGGACCCACAGTCCTAGATATAGGTGCCGATGTTTTATATTTAGGCTCCCACATTTCCAAGTGAACAACATTGTTCTACTTTGAGTGGCGTGCTCATTTTCTAATTATGCCCTCGCATTTTTTAACGAATCAAATCGTGTTCCTAGATTGAGTGTGGCAGACTTTTCCATTTAGACCCTCATATTTCTAAAAAGATCAACCCGGGTTGAGTTGAGTACCGGGACTTTCTTACAGTTAGTCACTTGGGTCTTTAATGAATCAACCCGATGTTGAGTTGAGTTGGAAGCACATTTCCCAATTAGCCCTCATATTTTTTAGAAATCAATCCACGCTCCTAGATAGAATGGTGCAGATATTTTATGTTTAAGCCCTCACGCTTATACACATTTTATGTAAACAATTACTTATACCCACTTCATTTGTCATACTTCATCCACAACAAAATTTTAAAATCATGCAAAACATCACGTACTCCATCGCGCGCATAGGCGCACGCCAATCACTAGTTAGATCTCTTTAAAGCAGCCGGCGTCGGTGGCCAGCCAGGCTGGCCACGTCGCCTGGAAAAATTTCGGCCGTCGGATGTCCATCCGACGATTAGCCATAAGTCGTCTTTTTTCTATATTTAGGCCCTCGTATTTCTAAGAAATCACAAATCCCACCAACTATTTACGTTTAGGCCCTCGTATTTCCCTTTTTTCTGCATTTAGACCTTTCCATTTCTAGAAAATCAAATCCCAGCAATTATTTACGTTAGACCCTCGTATCTTAAGAAATCAAACCCGCGGAGCTAGATATAGGTGCCGGTATTTTGTATTTAGACCCTCGCATTTCGTCGAATTTTTTCCCATCCATTGCCATAAGCAACTGGTTTTTTATATTTAAACCCTCATATTCATCAGAAATCAAACTCATGTTCCTAGATGCAGGTGTTGGAGTTTTATATTTAGACCCTCGTGTTTTCAAAAATTTACGTTTACGCCCTCGAATTTTCCTTCTTTCTGCATTTAGACCTTCCTATTTCTAGAAAATCAAATCCCGGCAATTATTTACGTTAGACCCTCGTATCTTAAGAAATCAAACCCGCGGAGCTAGATATAGGTGCCGGTGTTTTGTATTTAGACCCTCGTGTTTCGTCGAATTTTTTCCCATCCATTGCCATAAGCCACTGGTTTTTTATATTTAAACCCTCATATTCCTCAGGAATCAAGCTTATGGTCCTAGATGCAGGTGTTGAAATTTTATATTTAGACCCTCGTGTTTCCAATTATTTACGTTTGGACCCTCGTATTTTCCGATTTTTCCGCATTTAGACCTTCCCATTTCTAAGAGATCAAATCCCACCAATTATTTACGTTAGACTCTCGTATTTTAAGAAATCAAACACGCAGCCCTAGATAAATGTGTCGGTGTTTTGTATTTAGATCCTCGTGTTTCCTCGTATATTTTCATCAATTGCCATAAGGCACTGGTTTTTAATATTTGAACCCTCTGTTGACGCGGAAAATCGGCGGTCGTATCCTCCGCGGTCAGCACACGAAGACCAGGGAGATCTGCTTCGCTCCAGTGCCAGCCTACACTCCAGTTCAGGTTCGCGGCGTGCCAGTCAATTTGACCTGAAATTGACAAGGGAATAAAACAGTTAAATTACTCTTTGATTGTGCCGGCTCTATTTCAGACGATGGAGTAACGTCGAATTTTAGCCAAGACCCAATCAGGCACGTGTCGGCCGATGCCAATCGGACCTCAAAATCGGACTTCATTGATGACGTCAATCAGACCGAGTAATCGGACTTCAATCAGACATCGAATCGGACCTCAGAATCGGGCCAATCAGGATCGGACCTTAATTGATATGACAGATCAGCCTTTGAATAATAAAATAAAGCATAAAACGAGGCCG
>CM014274.1:42890370-42954596 GCA_004135705.1 Alloteropsis semialata
TACTAGGGTTTTTGGCGTGAAGCCGGGTTGTATTGATTGTGAGAATAGTTTTTACAATGGACGAGGGTTCATATTTATACCCTGGTCATGGAGAGTCCTGATCGGACCAGACTAACTCGCGAACAAAGTAAACTAAATCTAATATACAATAGGACTCTAAATATGCCTTCAAAAAGGAAATAGTCCCTGCATCTGATACGCTTCCTCCTCAGCCGATGCGTCCTCCTTCCATCATTAGATCGGACTTCTTATTTCATTGGACTCCCCTTCAGCATCGGCTCCCTTCTCTGTCATCTTCGGCTTTGACCAGTCAATGGGTCCACCAGCCTTACCACGTCACCATATGACTCAGCATGCTTGGTGCGAAAATCCGGTGTCAACACATGCCCCCCAATTTTGGGATAAAATATGTTTTATTCCAAAATTCGTATCTGTCATCATAACTCCTCCACCGATTTTCGTGCCGAAACTTTCCATCCTTGTACTGTACGGCTCCTCGATCTTCGGGCCATGACCGTTTTCTCCTTATAAAATTACTGCCGGCGGCCACGTTGCTCATTTCTCCTTCCTCGCCAAGAACCCGCACTGCTCAACTTCTTCCTCCTCTCTCCCGAACGACCATTTGCATCTACTGAAACCCTTAATCAAAATCCACTCAAATGGCTGAATCATCCTCCATGGGCGTCCTCAAGTCTTCCGCATCTGCCTCCCTCTCCGCTTCGGCTCCAGCAAGTTCATCAGCGGTAGCGTTTTCCACCATGGCGGCCGTCATGACCTCGACAATGGCGGCGGCCTCAAGCTCGACAATGGCGGCAGCAACAAACTCCTCAACCTCCTCAACCTCCTCTTCATCGACTTTCTTCGCCTCAGGTCCCTCTTCGACGCCCGCAGGACCATCAGTAGGAGAATTACGTCATCCAATTCCAGAGGTACTCTACTGAATCCGATTTCATTTTTCTGCATCTTCTAAAAATCGGCTTTTAAAACTTGTCCTCATTTCACATTCTTCTTCTAGGCCATTCGTGCCCAAACCCTAATCCCTGTAGGCAATGCCAATGGGGTTTATTTTCTTGGTCCAATGGGAGATCCGGACCCGACCGAGATCATCAATTTGGAAACCCTGCGTATTCCATTCAAAACTTCCGGGTTCGACCTCGAAGATTGGAAGAATACATTCCGTTCTTGGCCGACGGTTCTCCCCGGATGGAAAGACTGGTATCTAAGAGTATCGGCCTCCAAATCTGCAATCTGGGACAGATCGGACATCTCCCAATGTATTGGCCTCAGTATCGGACCAATTGCCAAGAATGAGAACCTCCTGATTGCTGCATCACATTTTTGGTCCGATGCAATGAATGCCTTCATCTTTGGTCATGGTCCGATGACCCCAACATTGCTCGATGTGGTCATGCTCCTCGGCCTCAACGTCACTAGTAACAAACTCCCTCTCAGACTTAATGTCAAATTAAGTCATCATTTTAAGACTAAAAACTGTGGCGGCTGGAAAGGATATATGGAGAGTCATCATCGGACCGGACCGGTGACTGATCGTGAGCATGCGGCCTTCTTGAACATGTGGCTGGACAGATTCTTCTTCTGTGGTACTACTCTTGGTCCGACGGCCAATTTTCAACATTTGGCCGAGTCGCTGGCAAGTAATCACGTTATCAACCTCGGCCAGTATCTCCTAGGAGCAGTATACAACCTGCTTCACCAAGTCGCCAAGCGCCTGAGGACTGGATCACCCATCACCAACCTTGGCGGGCCATGGTGGTTCATTCAGATGTGGTTGATGCTACATCTGAGCAAGGCCGTCAAAGTAGATTTTCGAAGGAACAAATTCCCAGAAAGTAGGCCTGAATCGGAAGAGATCACCTGGCGTCGATGTACTTCGCTTGGTGAAGCTGCCATGGGTTTCCCTGCTGAGAAATTATCAGGCAAAGAATCGTCCAAGTACTTCGCACTCCTTTATAGAGGTATTGCCGATGACAAAATGCTTTGGTTCTTATATGACCATGCCGATGAATATGAGTTGCCCTACAAATTCAAATTCAGCATGATCGTGGGGACTGATGCAGAAGCCCTCGCTATCTTCCGAACCTGTATCAATGCTCAATTCCTTCCGATCGGCCTCAGTCTGAGCAAACCAGGACAATCAACTTATGAGTACTACCATCCAAATCTGGTCGCTCGTCAATTTGGCATTGGACAGCTCCCGCCTCATCTAGTTTTAACCGATCGAATTTTCCCAAGGGGAAAAGTTGATACTGGTGTAGAATGGGATCGCCTCTTGGAGTTTGAGCCTCCCCTGGATCAAACCAATCTTGACACCTGGGCAATCTGCCTCATGGCTCATCGGACCTTCAACATGTGGTGGGCCGAATGGCGTCAGCATCTATTCTGCATCGCCTGCAAGAATTATGTTCGGAAGATGCACCCTATCAAGGGTAGACCAGAGGTAATATCTGCAAGTTTGCCCCTTTTCTTTACATCATTCTAATTGATTAAATCTGAATCTTCCCTTTCGTTAGGACATTGATCGCTCTCCTCCAACGGTGACTCAATCTGGGAAGCCGGTCGTTTATAGCAACGTCTCGCCAGATCCATGGATCGGCTGTGATTCCCCAACCATTGGCAATCTGCTGTCGGCCCTCAGTGACAGTAGAAAAAGGAAGAAGTCAGTGTCTTCCAAAATTGTCAAACGTCCAAAGACTACTCTGGTAAGCCTTTTTAAAATTTCATCAAATTCAATTATCCTCTTCATCGAAACCAATTTTCTTGCAAAAACAGACCATTGGACAATCATCTGCAACTCGGCCCAGCCCAACCAAGTCTGCAAATTTATCGGCTGACGAAGACCCAGAATCGGACCCTCAAAAATCATCAAGCCCTATTCAGATGCAATCAAGTCCAGTTCAGGAGCACTCGGGCCATACTTCTTCATCTGAGAGGACTATAACTGGGTCGCCTCGTCAATCAAGCCCGCTACCTCAAGCAGAACAAACACAAATAGATCAAGGCCTTCAAGAAGATCAACCAGTAACTCCTCCACAGGTCCGATCATCTGATTCTACAGAAGTAACGGTAATCATTGATCAATTTCTTCAACAATTGATAGCCAACTTATTCTTATTCTTTCTTTTCTAGCAAATCATTCAGAATGTCTTGACGGATCTTGAGATTGCTCAAGTAAACATCCAAGGCAGTAACAATCCTCCAATCGGACCCGAGCAAGAACTAGCCTGGAAACAAGTAAGCTTTCTAGCCCGACATAATCATATCAGCTTTTCGATACTATATCTAATTATTTTCTTTTGCAGGCTCAAGATACTCCTCAAACTAGCCAGACCATATCAGTCGATTTTGATCGGCTGCAAACTGAAGAGGAAGAAATCAGCTCTGGGCAAAGCTTGCTATCTGCTGAGGTGAAAGCGAAGTTGCTTGATATATCTGCACTCCTTCACCAAGATATCATCGATCTTGTCCAGGATGCCGAGCCGATTCGTCAGATCATCAAAACCCTAAGAGGTCAACTCCCGTCAGACCTGGAGGAAGTATTGATTCCAGCGGCATACATAGAAGGCCACTCTTTTCCAGTGTTGCAAGCCAATCGCCGAATCAATAATCGGACTTCTCAGCAGGACTTGATCAAAGCTAGGGATGAAAAACGAGCCCAAGCTGACGAATCAACAAAATTGATCGAAGAATTATCGATGCTTCCTGCATCCATCCAATCAGAGCGCGACAATCTGCGAGCCAGGGAACAACAACTGGAGCAGGAGCTCGTCCAAATTCGATCAAGCATCCAGGCCAAGACAAAAGAACTTGATGATCTCCCAGCTAGGAAGGCGAAGGCCGAAGAAGATTATAGAATCCACATCAAGGCCGCCAAAGAGATCCATAAGATAATCAAGCCTGTAGAAGGGAATGCTGAAGCTGATGCTAAGATCATTGCCGATGTCGACAAGATCCGTCAGACTGCTCTTGATTTGGTATACCTGCAGCCTTGAACACTGAGATTTGTTTGTCTCTCCAAGTAGTCTGATACATTGATAGCCTGCTCCGCCATCGAGCGGCTTAATGATGCAATATACTTTTCTCTGTTTGCATATAGCCCTTAAGGCGATGCATATCGCATCGGCTCTTATTTTTGTTCTTGAGGCGATTTTTCATCGGCTTCCAAGCCTGACGCGTAGCATCGGCTTTACAAATTTACCTAAATGCTAGAGTAGTATTATCGGATAAGCAAACTCGAATCTTGCCCTTCAGGACGAAATAATAATCAGGCCGATTCAATCTTGCAAGAAGAACTATCAACGACATATGTGGAATAACTGATCATCCACATCGGCCTCTGTCAAACCAGCCATAACAATTTCCATGATTTGTCTTTTCAACATCACCAACATCAGATCCAATGTCTATCTCTTCTAATTTATCGGCCGACGTAAAACCAAATTCTATCTTACCGAAATCACTTCGGACTTCAAAACCTTTTGTACAATCGGCCATTTAAAACAAAGTCTCAGAGCCGACTGCTTGGATCGGCTGTAGTCCTTGATCGGACACCTTGAGGAAGTCACCATCCCATGTTTTCCCTGACAAGCATTCAATTCCTTCAAACTCCCAGATTGTTGACTCAGCTGTTGCAATGCTAACCGAATCATCAGCTGGGACAATCTCCACATTGTTGCCTTGCCATTGAATCAAACATTGATGCATTGTGGATGGGATGCAACAATTGGCATGAATCCAATCTCGCCCGAGGAGCATGCTGTAAGAACCTTGGCCATCAATCACAAAGAAGGTGGTCGGCAATGTTTTGCTGCCGATAGTCAATTCAACATGAATTGCCCCCCGAGGCTCTGAAACGTTTCCACCAAAGTCCTTGAGTGTCATATTGGTCTTGATCAAATCATCAATCCCTTTTCCCAATTTGCGAAACGTGGAATAAGGCATGAGATTGACTGCAGCTCCTCCATCAACCAGCATCTTGGTCATCGGCTTCCCATCAACGTATCCCTTGATGTACAGAGGCTTCAGGTGCCGATATCCGTTTGCATTTGGCTTCTCAAAGATAGCTTTCTCTGAATCAAGAACCAAACATGCAGCGGCTTCCTCCAGTTCATGATCGACTTCATCGTCATTCTGTTCATCAGGAGCAGCAAAATCAGAAGGCAACATCAAAACCATGTTAATTGCGGCCGATGTGCTTGCTTCATCATCATTGGCCATCTTGATGCGCCACGTCTTCTTTTCTTTTGCCAATTCCTGCTCCTGAATCTGCTCATGATAGCGCAAGCGTTGCACGCGTCTCTTCTTGGACCTAGAAATCCCTGATGGGCACCATTGTCCAGGCCTCATTCGAGGTTCCTTAGTCTGATCCCGAACTGGAGCCTTTTCTTCCATTTTTTCAGGGCTAAGAGCATCAACCTGGCCTTCAATATTTTTATGGCCATGAGCATCAACTCGGCCTTCATCTCCTCGATGATGATCATCAACCCTGACGCCGATCCGTTCATGAACTGATCGTCGACCTCTCTTGAAAGCTCTGTATTCTTCATACTGGAAACTGCATTCAGGACAATCTGCCTTTGATGGCAGTCTAAGCTTCTCGTTCCAGCAGAATACGAAGAAAGGACACCCCCAGTGATCATCATCCTGATTATACCGGTTATAACCTTGACGCCTGTCTATATTCCAATCGAACCTATAACCGTACTGACGGTGATCATCGATTCTATCATCATACCAACGCCTGCCATCGGTCCTGTCATCATATCGGCGTCTGCCATCGGACCATTCATCACATCGGCGTCGGCCATCGGACCTATCATCACGTCGGCGTTGATCATCAAACTCTTCATCAAGCCGCCTTGCTTGATATTCGCGTCTCCGACGTCGTCGTTCCTCGCGTTCTTCCCATGCTCGAGCTGCTGCTTGCTGCCTCTTGTACTTATTAATCAACATTTGGGAAGTGACACGCGGCCGATATCCACCAGGAGCATTTGATTCACGCCCATATGCCTGATGATTACTCCGTAGTTCTTCAACAGTAACTTGTACTGCAGGATCAACGGCACCAGAACTCTTGGCGTGGTCCGATGTAAGCACTTTAAACTTCCCCTTCTCATCAGTATCAACCATGTTAATGGAAAAGGAGAAATCAGCAAAGTTATTAGGAAAGGGATGACCATCGATCTTCATGGCTTTCTTGCTGTCTTCAAACTTGATCTTGCCTGATTCTATAGCCAATTGGATCTCCCTTCTGAACACTTTGCATTCATTGGTCTCGTGAGAAGTTGAGTTGTGCCATTTGCAATATTTACGTTTCTTCAACTCATCGGCCGATGGAATAGAATGATTTGGAGAAAGCTGGATAAGCTTCTCACTGAGCAGTAAATCAAAAATCTTATCGGCCTTTGTTATGTCAAATCCAAACTTCTCAGGGTTCTGCTTGATCCATGGGAGTGATACCGGCTTTTTGGATTTGGTCCATTCAGCTATATTGACATCAGCCTCTTCTTCAGATTCAGAGAGATAAGATACTTGTTTGGAAAACTTTACACGCTTCATCTCTTGATATCGGACCTCATGGGCTGACACTTTCTGCACCAGTTGTCCCAATGTCTCAAACTCCTGAGCAGAAAACTTTTCTTTGATCGGCGCGAGCAAACCCTGGAATGCAAGCTCGGCCAACTGCATATCAGACAGCTTCAAACTGTAGCATCGATTCCTAGTGTCACAGAATCGTTGAATATACTCCTTAACGGTCTCATCGTTTCTCTGCCTGATAGCAATCAAATCGGAAATCTTCATCTCGTTGAGACCAGAAAAGAAGTATTTATGAAACTGCTTCTCCATATCGGACCATCCTGTGACTGATCCTGCTGGCAACGACGTAAACCAAGTAAACGCCGGCCCTGACAATGACAGAGGGAAAAATCTGAGCCTGAGTCCCTCTTCAGAAGCAGCCTCACCACACTGAGCCAAGAATCGGCTCACATGTTCGATGGTGGTCATATCATCTTGCCCGGAGAATTTGGAAAAATCCGGCACTCTGTAACGTGGAGGAAGTGGCACTGCATCAAAGTAGGACGGGTACGGATGCCGATACAACCTCGCTTCATCTTTAGGCTTCAAGCCGAATTGATTCTGGATCACCTCAGCTATTTTCTGTGACCAATCGGACTGTTGACTTCCAGATGGCATCTCATCAGCTATATCCATCATGTAATTATTGTAATCACCGACCATACGCTGATGTGAAGGAATCTCTGTACGTAGCCTTGCAGCTGCAGGTTGCTTCTCTCCTTCGTTCAGAGTCCTAGCATATTTTTCACCATGTGGGCCGACAATAGTTCCATCGGCCATCAACAGAAAACCGTTGGCCAGTTCAACAGGAGGTGGTGGAGCAATCGGAATTTGTGGAGCAACGGTCATTGCATTATCCTCAGTTTCTTTGCCTTTTCCTGACCCTGATGCCCCTGTAGAATCTGCTATAAACACTGGCCCTTTCAAGCAAATAGCATCATCCACCGCCTTCTTGATAAGATTATCTAATGAATTCACCAAAGTGCCTGATTGGTTGATCAATGCATGATGGACAGCTTGGTGAATCATATCTGTCATGTTGACATGGTACTCCCGAGCCTCAGTTGTCTTCTTGATCAATTCTGGATCTGGGAGAGGACCTTTGAGTATAGGACCTGAACGATTACGTCCAAATTGGCCAAGGCAGAGCTTCTCAAATGCATCAATCTGAGCCTGAACTGCATCTAATTGAGCTTTAGACAGATCGGCCTTTGTAATTGGAATGGCCGCTTCAGGTGTCTTGTTCTTGTCATTCTTGGCCTTTTCAGCAGCTTCCTTTTCAGCAGCAAGTCTTGCTGCAGCTTCTTGTTCAGCATCAGACGACGACATCTTGGAATTTGTTTCTCGTGTCCCACCAGGCGTGCCAAAAATGTGTTGACGCGGAAAATCGGCGGTCGTATCCTCCGCGGTCAGCACACGAAGACCAGGGAGATCTGCTTCGCTCCAGTGCCAGCCTACACTCCAGTTCAGGTTCGCGGCGTGCCAGTCAATTTGACCTGAAATTGACAAGGGAATAAAACAGTTAAATTACTCTTTGATTGTGCCGGCTCTATTTCAGACGATGGAGTAACGTCGAATTTTAGCCAAGACCCAATCAGGCACGTGTCGGCCGATGCCAATCGGACCTCAAAATCGGACTTCATTGATGACGTCAATCAGACCGAGTAATCGGACTTCAATCAGACATCGAATCGGACCTCAGAATCGGGCCAATCAGGATCGGACCTTAATTGATATGACAGATCAGCCTTTGAATAATAAAATAAAGCATAAAACGAGGCCGATATGTAAAGTAATGGATCAGCTGTGTCTTTAGACAAGATATCAAATAATCAAAGTGTAAGCCGATACATTGTCCACCTTGTCTAGTTACCAGTTTGACTCGTCTTATCGGACCGTCTAGCTAGCCAATCGGACCATAGCCTTTCTAGAGAAATCTAGCTCCGACGTAGGGAATCTAGATTTCTCCAGCTATGATCAAATCAGATAGCTAGATAGTCAGATTCAACTCACCAATCTAACGACTAAACAAGATGCTCGCACAGGTGTTAATCAGATTAAGCAAATAAACAGACAAAGCAGTAACAGGATCATTCTGATTCTAATATATGCTATCAAATAATTAAGCAGGACCTAGCTCCGACGTAGGGAATCTAAACCATGCATAACACTCAAATAGCAATAAGGCATAACCAAAGCTTCCTTTGATTAATCAAGATGAATCTAGCTCCGACGTAGGGAATCTAGACCAAACATGATAATCAAAGATTAATCTAATCGTATCGTAAAGATCCAGCTCCGACGTAGGGAATCTACACCAGTACAATACTCAGAGAACAACCAGATTAAACCACAAAGCAGGATCGGACCTAGAACGATGCTGTAAGATAAATATTGCTTAAATCGGACCAAGACCAATGCTCAAAGCCGTTGAAGAAGTAGAATTGATTCACATGGCGTAGATCTAAACCAATCTAGCGACTCCAAACAAACCGCAAGAACTGCCTTTAGTAACCAAGATTACTCTAGCTCCGACGTAGGGAATCTAGACTAATCTTGATATCTAGCTCCGACGTAGGGAATCTAGACTTAAAGTACAGTCCGATAGACGATAATCTGTTGAATAATCAATATTGATCTAGCTCCGACGTAGGGAATCTATATCAATCTTGATTATCCAGAGATAAATCGGTTGAACAGTATAAACGAGAAAGGGCGATGCGCCTCAATTCAAAGCCTATACTAGTTCGATAATTGACTAACTTACTGGTAAGCCGGAGGTCAGAACTGATGCAGCCCGTCCACCAATGAGCTTCGTCGGTAACTACTACTAGGGTTTTTGGCGTGAAGCCGGGTTGTATTGATTGTGAGAATAGTTTTTACAATGGACGAGGGTTCATATTTATACCCTGGTCATGGAGAGTCCTGATCGGACCAGACTAACTCGCGAACAAAGTAAACTAAATCTAATATACAATAGGACTCTAAATATGCCTTCAAAAAGGAAATAGTCCCTGCATCTGATACGCTTCCTCCTTAGCCGATGCGTCCTCCTTCCATCATTAGATCGGACTTCTTATTTCATTGGACTCCCCTTCAGCATCGGCTCCCTTCTCTGTCATCTTCGGCTTTGACCAGTCAATGGGTCCACCAGCCTTACCACGTCACCATATGACTCAGCATGCTTGGTGCGAAAATCCGGTGTCAACACCCTCATATTTCTCAGAAATCAAACTCATGGTCCTAGATATAGGTGTTGATGTTTTGTATTTCGGCCCTCGTATTTTCAAATATTTACATTTAGATCCTCATATTTCTGATTTTTCAGCATTTAGTCCTTCCCGTTTCTAAGAAATCAAGTCGCACCAATTATTTACGTTAAACTCTCGTATTTTAAGAAATCAAACCCGCGGTTCTAGATATAGGTGCCGGTGTTTTGTATTTAGACCCTCGCGTTTCCTCGATTTTTTTTCATCCATTGCCATAAGCCATTGGTTCCTATATTTAAACCCTCATATTTCTCAGAAATCAAACTCATGATCCTAAATATTGGTGCTGATGTTTTCTATTAAGCCCTCGTGCTTATAATAAATCAACCTTATCCTACATTGAGTGGCGTGATCATTTATCAATTATTCCCTCGTATTTTTTTGAAAACTAATCGTGTTTCTATATTGCATGTAACGAACATTTTCATTTAGACCCCCATGTTCCTAAAAAAATATACCCAACACCGTCCGATCCCCTACCGACGGCTAGCGATAAACCGCCAATTTTTTACGTCCAGGCCATCCCATTTCTAAGAAACCGAACCCACAGTCCTAGATATAGACGCCGATGTTTTATATTTAGGCTCCCACATTTGCAAGTGAACAACATTGTTCCACATTTAGTAACGTGCTCATTTTTAATTATGCCCTCGTATTTTTAAGGAATCAAATCGTGTTCCTAAATTGAATATGGCACACTTTTTGCGTTTAGACCCTCATATTTCTAAAAAGATGAACCCGGATTGAGTTGAATAGCGGAATTTTTTTGCAATTAACAACTTGGGTCTTCAAGGAACCAACCCGAGATTGAGTTGAGTTGGAAGCACATTTTCCAATTAGCCCTCGTATTTTTTAGAAATCAATTCACGCTCCTAGATAGAATGGTGCAGACATTTTGTGTTTAAGCCCTCGCGTTTATACACATTGTATATAAACAATTATTTATACCCACTTCATTAGTCATACTTCATCCACAACAAAATTTTTAAATCATGCAAAACATCACGTATTCCTTCGCGCGCCAGGGCACGCGCAAATCACTAGTCGATGCTATTTCTGGTGGCCGAAAGGCCTTTTGCGCGCGGTAGAAAATCAAATCGAGCAAGCGAGACGCCACGCCACGGCATTCATTGTGTTGTGGAAAGAAGGCGCGCCCCCTCGCAGCGCTAGCGTCACGAGTTCCCCGTCGCATCACATCAGGGGCCGCGGCCCGGGTTTCGTCTCGTCAAAACTGCGCGCCTTATTTTCTATAATACGTATAAACAAGACTTGAAACAATGTTGACGCGATTTCTTCTTCGTGTGGGTCTCCAGCTTTTTCCACTTCGCTTGGAATCATCGGCAAAGACTACAAAGCTAGTACTAGTGGCGGCCGCATTTTCTTTTTCGACATGGAGGCATTGAGCCATGGAATTGGGAATTGGCATTGAGACACCCGAATGCCAATTGTTTGGGTGTCCTGAAATTCGGAATTGGAAATCGACTCTAATGCCAACCGGTATTCATCAGGGACTCAATCGCTTGCCCTCAATACCGAGCGCTACCCCTCCGTATTCACTGGAATCAAGCGCTACCCCTCTCTGTCGGCGCCGCCCGTCTCCATCCGTGCCGGCCCTCCCGCGCCCTCCGCTGGCCGCTCCTCTATCGCCCTCCTCCATCTTCCACAGCCCGAAGGCCCGCCGTCTTCCACCCCGGCGTCCCTCCTCCATCTTCCTCCCCGGCGGCTCCCTTCGTCCTCCACCCTCGGCGGCCCTCCTCCGTCTTCCTCATCGGCGGCTCCCTCTGTCTTCCACCCCAGCGGCCCTCCTCCGTCTTCCTCCCCGACGGCTTCCTCCGCCGACGTGCCGGAGCGGGAGGAGAATAAGTCCAATGGGCGAACGGTGAGCTGCTCAGCCCCTCCCATGCCTCCCTCTACGGCGAGCCCATGCCCCTCCGCCGGTGAGTCACGCAGCTTCTCCCCTTCCTCTCTACGCCGGCGAGCACCTCGCCTGCCCCCTCCGGTGTTGTGGATCCGAGAGGGGCATGTGGATCCAGGAGGGGCGCCACAACTCTCCTGTGTGCAGCGACGGCGGCGAAGGGTTGCCGGAGTAGTAGTCGTCGGCCAGGATGGTAGAAGAGAACAAATACCAATTCTATGCTTGTGTACATCCAAACATAAAATTGAATTTAGTTCCTTCCTGAGATTTCAAACTTCAATACAATGTCATCCAAACAATAGAATTGGAATTGCATCTCATTTCAGTACTATGGCTGATTTGGTATTGAACCCAATTCAATTCCATGCTCTCCAATATTGATATCCAAATGGAGCCTACGAGACATTTGTATTTTGAAACACTGGTTTAAATATTACGGTGAATTACATTAATATTTTTTTAGTGTAAAAAGGCTCGATGTACGGGGAAAAGGAAACTCGTTTCAAGGTGCTCTGATTCATTTGGCCCGCTCGATAGATAAGGCTTCTTATTAAAATGCTCGCTAACTCGATAGCCACGTCCAGCTGTATGTATAAAAACGCACTTGCCAAACTCTTATCTAACTTTTCATTTGGGACATATATTTCTGAAGGAAAACTATTGGTTGGATGGATAGATAGATGATATCACTAATATTAGCAACACTTAAGTTGCTTTCATGTCCAAGCAGGAGAAAACGTTGCATGTTTGTATGCTATTGGATAATTTTATTTAAAAAATATTCATATCCTATTGGATACTTTTATTTAAAAAAATATCGTAGCTCTCTGTTGACGGTCCTTAATGCTCATTTTGACCGTCAACCCCTGCAGAGAATATGTCAAATATAGTCACCAAACATAGTGATAGGATTTATATCTAATCAATTCCACAAGTTTTGGTGAATACGTGAATGCAGGGACTAACTAGCAAAAGAGGAGGACATATGGGCTCAGGGCCAGGTCGGCCGACCCACCTAGGTCGGCCGACCTGGGTCTAAGCCTAATGGAGCCCATCTTTGGCCACAGCAAAGAAGCACAATCATGGAACATCTTGACCGCTGCTTGGGTGCCAGTTTCGATCAAAGGACAAGATGAAGCCATGTGTCTATCACTTGGATTGAGGGGCCCACAATGAGAACTAAATATACTCAATTCAAGCCGACCTATACAGAACCGACCTTAGGACCCACGGGGAAGAGACTTAGAGGAAGATGGGCCCAAGGCGAGCCAACTCCAGGTCGGCCGACCTGGCACGTCGGCCGACTTCCAAGGGCGACGGAATCGGTCCTCCTTTAACGACCAGCTCCATACCGACTCCAGGGACGCATCTTAGCCGTGCATGATACAAGACGGTGCATCTGAGGGTCAGCCGACCCCCCCCCCTCGGATCGGCCGACCTGGTCCCGGGGCCAAACGGCCTCAGCCGTCTCGAGCGACCTCTCCATCGTCCTACCAAGCTATAAATAGATGCACCCAGCTCCGGTTCAAGACACATAAGATTGAGAAGCCACAAGCTCCACTCCAAGGCGAAGCTCTACTCCAGTGTATTATCTAGAGAATAGGGAGAGAGTGAGGGGAAGTCCGGGGAAGTGCCGGGGCTGTCGGCACTCTTCCCCGATCTTGCACCTCGACGGATGCTTCCTTCTCTCAGTAAGTATTCGTGATCTCTTATGGTATTAAGTACTCTTGATTAAGTAAGTTCACTTCTATTGTTGCTTGCGGGTTTGCCGCTTTATTTATAAAGTGTTTTAGTCTTTAGCTAAGATTAGAGTATTAGCATATATCTTAAGCATGGTGCTTAGGTTATCGACTACTTTCGTTTGCCTCGTAACCCCACGGATTAGTAGAGGTAGGCGGCAGGTGGTGACAGCCCTGTCCGTCCATTGTAATCCTCCACGTTCGGGTACGGCGTAGAGCTGTATGCCGACAATTTCCTAGAGGCCTAGAATACCCCGGTGCCCAAAGTAAGCAAACCATAGACGCTGAGCTTATCCTTCATCAAGGTCCTTAACCATAGGAATCCTCTCTGCCCTCGCCATCATTTCTCTTGTTGTCCTTGGACGATATAGTTAGAAGATTAGCATACACGTTCCCTGTGGATTCGATACCCTGAATACTTCCGGGTGAAAGCTACAACGTATCCGTGCACTTGCGGATTTATCTGCGATCGTAAGAAATACCAACAAGCTCTCTCGCGCCGTTGCTGGGGAACGGTTGTTGTATTATCTTCGAAACTCGTTTGTCCTCGTATCTTTTTATTTTATTTTTATCTTACCTTATTACCATGGACCAACTATCTATTCTAGAATTCTCTGCTCCAAGGCGTGAGTTCTTTGAGCTACCCCCTTCTGATCAACCAATCACCACATCTAGCTTTGAACTCCACCCCGGGTTTATAGCCATGGTTCGGAATAAATCCTTCTTAGGGCCAACAACGAAAATCCTTATGATCACCTGCGAGAATTCGAGTTGTTGTGATCATGTCTGAGAATCTCAGGCATGACACAAGAGACCATTAAATGGAAGTTATCTCTGTTCTTCCTCGATGAGAAGGCAAAGAGATGGTACTACCAAACCGCCAGGGACGTAAACAGAAATTGGGGAAAACTACAGGACAAGTCTTGTCTTTACTTCTTTCCCATTCACCGTATATGTGCCCTTCGGAGGGAGATCGTTTGCTTCCAGCAAGGTGAGAAGGAAACTCTAGGTACAGCTTGGGAAAGATTTGTTTCACTAAACAAATTTGGCCCAGACTTAAGCATACCCGACTTCATGCTCATGCAACATTTTTGATCGGGCCTAAAAAAGGAAGCTGCTTTCATCCTAGATGGTGCCGCCAGTGGTTCGTTCATTCACGTAACCCTGGATGAAGGGAGAGCTCTTCTAGAAAAGATTCTGGAAAACACTCTCTCCACCAAAACACAGCACGAACCCCAGTACAGCTCTAAGACAAGATCCGAGCAAGATGAGCCTAGGATGACAGTATCCGAGCCAATCCTTTTTACCTCGCACGATCTAGCCTTAGAGTCCACTCCCGAACCAAAATCCTTGAAGGAAGAATAAATTCAACCTTCAGGATTCAATTTTAAATTTGAGGATGATCTATATGAAAACCATGAAAACACCTCGGACTACTCTCGGCACAAGAAGGCTTCGACACTCCCTCTTTCTCATCCTCCCGATCGTCAAAACGATGCATTTCTCGTGAAAGCCATAAAGGAGGAATGGTCGAATGGAGTGAGGTACCTTTCCGAAGAAATTTGGAATAGTTCACCTCCCATAATCCTTCCATGTTATATAAGGGGAACTGTCATAAAAGCCCATTTCAACCCCATCATGGAGATCCATGTCATGCCATAGCACCTAGCGTATGATCTCTTGGGAAATGTTCCGCTAAGGCCATCCGACATGGTCCCCAAAAGTTGTCCTTTTGGACATATCCTTCAATGTCGGGGGGCCGCAAGTGCCGTGGCGATCACGTTAGACAAAATTGAGGTAAACTTAGACTTCCACATCTTCGATACCCTCGATTTTGATCTTCTCCTAGGCCACCCACTAGAAAAGCTTCTCCAAAAAGAAGCATGCCATAATACCCGGGTGCCCGATCACGAGGATTACCGACTACCGACTCCGAGCGAAGAAGACTCCGAACAAGACACGACAGCTGAATCGCAGAAGGAAGGCCCAATGATAGTTAGAGTCCTACTAGATTTAGGTCTGTTTTGTCTTGTAAGGCCTCCCTGGATATAAATAATGGGGGGTCCTGCACGTAGAAGGTATTCCCAACCTTAGCCAATCCATCCGAGAGTACTTGTTACACCATTGTAATCTGTACTCGTCGAGATAATACAAGCAAGCAACTGGACGTAGGGTTATTACTCGATCTCAAGGGCCCGAATCAGTATAAAATTCCGAGTCTCTTTGTTCATCTACTGTGATCAATCTTCACACGAAGCGAGGTGCCTGCCGGACAAATATCTGCCGAGTACAACCTCGACAGAGGCGCGCCAAATAGGGGCCCTTGCATGAAGAAAGATCATGCCGATCGTCAACGGAGTCTGGTTCGCCGACGCGTTGAGTTCATCGATGCCCTACATGCCCAGTTCTGTCAAATCGGAAGTCATTGAGAGTTCTGCTTCCGCTTCCGATCTCTACGCTTCAAGCCATCTGGTGCTTGCACAGGAGATCCGATTTAGGGATCTCGTGTTCGAGCACCAAGGCAATTATGAGCTCAAGCTAACAGGGATCCATGATCCCAATCTCACATGCGCCGGTCGGGAAGTTTTCACCACCTTCGCGGATCCGACTCCCGAAGACATTGCTGATTGCATCGCACAGTTAGATCTTGACTACAGTGGATCAAGCAATGGGTCAGAACAGCCCGAAGACCGCCGCATCCACATGCTCACTGGGAACGAGGCAAGCGCCGCCGCCGAGTCGTCCAGCTCGTGCAGACCCCAGGGACCTCTGCATCTCAGCAACGACCAACACTTCAAACGGCTAAGTCCCGTACTCTGATAGCTCCATCCTCGTTAACTCCCCGAAATCTCAACAATGACTTCTGGGCGGTCGAACAGGACAACCTGCAGATCCGAACCCTCTTGGAGACAATGGAAGCAATGGCCGAGGGGACCCCGATGGCCACCATTGCCAAGAAGGCTCGAGAAGCAGTGGATAAGGCCAAGGAACGACTAGAGGCCGCCGCTGCCGCACCACCAACACCCCAGCCGGTTCGCTCCCGGTCTGTTAATGGACATCCTCGGTATCGCCCACAGTAGGGGCGTGACATGAGGCCGCAGCTCGAACACAATCGCAGAAATCGCGATGCTCGGGAAACTCTCAACTACAACCGAGATTACCGAGCACGTGAGGGCTACTACCGGTCCCATCCAGATTCACCACCACATGACTCCCGAACAGGCACTGGGGGGTGCCTCGCGTACTCCCCCGGCCTGCGCAAGGTCAGGTGGCCGGATAAGTTCCGTCCTACCAACATCGAGAAGTATGATGGAACGACCAACCCCCGCGAGTGGATTCAGATCTATTCCACGATCATCGATGCCACCGGGGGAGATGATTATGTTAAGGCCAACTACTTGCCGACTGCCCTGCAAAGGTCGGCCCGAACATGGCTCATGAACCTGCCCGAGGCCAGTATCAAGTCGTGGGCACATCTTCGGGAGACGTTTGAAGCCAACTTCTAAGGCACCTACAAACGCCCCGGACATGAAGGAGATCTGCTCAACTGTGTGCAGAAGCCCAGGGAATCTCTTTGAGACTACATCCGCCGATTCAATGACACCCGTAACACCATCTCTGACATGGTGGACGACCGGGTGATTGTAGCCTTCAATCAGGGCTACAGGGATGAGCGGACGGCGGAGGAACTTGCCAAGAAGAACCTGAAGACAGTGGCCGAACTCTACGGGATCCTCAAGGAGACCGCCAAGATGGCGGACGGCCAAGCTCGAGTCCAAGGTAAGCTCGAACAAAGCAAGCCGCCCGAGAAAGGCAAGAAGAAAGACAAGCACAAGAACAAGAAGCGCAAGACCGAGGGAGAGGAAGTCATGGCTGTGGACAGGAAGCCCCCATACCGGCGTCAGGAGAAGCCAGAAGATCTCCCGATGTACTGCCCTATTTACCGGTCGACGAAGCATCAATTTGTGGACTGCACAGTGTACAAGAAGCAGAAGCAGGAAGAGGAGAGCCAGCAATAAGGGGGCCCACACAACCAGGCCGCTCAAAACCCTCAGCCGGCAAACTACATGGATTGTGACGACGAGCCACAGCTCCCCAAAGACTTGGAGATCGCCACTATATTCGGTGATTGCTCGACCCGAACCTCCAAATCCCAGCTAAAACTGGTCGAGAGGCAAATTGCGAGCACCAAACCCTGCAAGCAACCGTTGAGGTGGTCCGACATCCCGATCACCTTCGATCAAAGGGACCACCTCGACACGTTGTACGACGGGCCATTGCTACCACTGTGCATCAAGCCCTGGATCGGGTCGCACAAGGTCGGGGGAACCCCGATGGACAGTGGGAGCGCCCTCAACCTGTTGTTCATCAATGCCTTTGACGAACTAGGTATCCCAAGGAGGTCATTGTCCCCAGTGGAGAAGCCCTTCTATGGGGTTATACCGGGCATCCAAGCCCTGCCTTTGGGGAGGATGGATCTGCAGGTGACCCTCATGGAGGGGAAAAACATCCAATCAGAGTTCCTCACCTTTGAGATGGCTGACATCACATCAGCCTACAACAGCATCTTGGGCAGACCATTCCTGAAGAAATTCATGGCAGTCGTCCACTTTGCCTACTCCATGATCAAGGTCCCAGGGCCATTGGGCCCACTCACCGTCTGCGGAGACCGCAAGGGTGCGGTTCAATGCGACATGAAGACCTTGGACATGATCAAGGGAGGAGAGCAGGAGCCAACCAAGGCTGCCGAACCTGCCAAGAAAAAGACCAAGAACCTACCCGCTACTGCAGGGCAAACTGCATTCGCTGAAACGTCCCAAGCAGCTGAGGCTCCATCAAAGGCGAAAGCGAAGCAGGCGCCTGCGGCGGCCAAGAAGACCGATGACGACGCCGCGGAGAAGCAGACCTCGGTGGATCAGACCCCGGACAAGGGGACGCCACCTCAAGCGGCGGACGGGTCACCAACCGACGCTTCACTGATCCCGCCACCAACAACGAAGGGTGTTGAGCTGGGAACGAAACCAGTGATCCTGGATGAGGCAGACCCGACCAAGACCACGAACGTGGGCACTGGTCTGGGTGACAAATAGGAACTCGAGCTCATTACTTTCCTCTGGGCAAATGTGGACGTGTTCGCTTAGGAACCGTCTGATATGCCCGGGATCCCTAGGGAGGTAATAGAGCACAAACTTGGCATACGAACTGGCGTTCGACCAGTCAAGCAAAAGCAAAGAAGATATACCCTGGAGAAACAAGATGCCATCAACGAAGAAATCAATCGACTACTCAAAGCTGGTTTCGTTCGAGAAGTCCCTTTTCCGGAGTGGCTGGCAAACCCAGTCATGGTGAAGAAGCCCAATGGGATGTGGCGGATGTGCGTGCATTAGACCGATCTGAATAAAGCGTGCCCGAAGGACGAGTATCCATTACCTAGGATAGATCAAATTGTAAACTCAACCTCAGGATGCGAGCTGCTTTGTTTTCTAGATGCCTACTCGGGGTATCACCAAATCAGCATGTGCATTGACGATGAGGAGAAAACTGCATTTGTAACTCCCTTCGGTGTTTATTGTTATATAAAGATGCCTTTTGGTCTAAAAACGCAGGTTACACTTATCAAAAATGTGTTCATATTGTTCTAGAAGGCCAAATTGGCCGTAATGTGGAAACATACATAGATGATATCGTTGTGAAAAGTAAGTTGAAGGGCGACTTGATCGCCGATTTGCCGAAACATTCGACAACTTGCACAAAAATAGGATGATGCTCAACCCCGCCAAATGCACCTTCGGTGTGTCATCGGGCATGCTCCTCGGTTATCTCGTATCCCAACGGGGTATAGAGGCAAATCCACACAAGATCAAAGCAATCGTCGACATGAAGTCTCCATGCAGCTGCCACGAGGTCTAGAAGCTAGTAGGAATGATGGCGTCCCTGAGTCGATTCGTATCCAAGTCATGCGGATGAGGTATGCCATTTTATAAATTGTTACGTAAGACTGATCGCTTTGAATGGTCGGCAGAGGCAGAAGAGGCGCTCCAGGCATTTAAACAATACCTGCAAAAAATGCTCGTGTTGGTTCCGCCACAACCCAAAGAAGAGATGTTATTATACGTAGCAGTGACACCGACAGTTGTTAGTACTGTTCTGGTGGTCGAAAGACCCACGAAAAAGTCAACAACGCAACACCCCGTCTACTTTGTGAGCGAGGTGTTGCACGACGCAAAAATAAGGTATCCTCAGATTCAGAAATTATTATATGCTGTGCTAATGACTTCCAGGAAACTCAAGCATTATTTTCTGAGCCACAAGATAAAGGTTGTATCAACCTACCCTCTAGGCACCATTTTACATAATCGAGATGCCGTGGGTAGGATTGCACAATGGTCTGTGGAGCTGGGGGCTTACGACATTGAATTCATACCCAGAACTGCCATCAAGTCGCAGGCTCTGGCAGATTTCATCGCAGAGTGGACTAATCCCGAACCTGAAGAAAGCGCCCAAAATCCCGAATATTAGACCATGTTCTATGACGGAGCATTTTGTAGAGCTAGCACGGGGGCTGGGGTGGTCCTGATCTTTCCACACAATGACATCATCGGGTATGCATTAGAAATCAATTTTGTTGATCTACCCCCTACTAACAATGTTGCCGAGTATGAAGGGCTTTTAACAGGACTTCGTCTAGCTGCATCTCTAGGTGTTAAGAGGCTACTCGTGAAAGAGGATTCCGAGTTGGCTGCAAAACAGGTCACGAAGGAGTACAGCGCGCAAAGCGACATCATGGCCAGATACTTGGAAGCATATAGGAAGATGGAAAACAAATTTGATGGGCTCAAAGTGTGACACATCAAAAGGGAGTACAATAGCGATGCAGATAAGCTGGCAAAAGTAGCTGTCGAACGCACACAGCTTCCAGGTAACGTGTTACTTGAAGTTCTTACTAAACCATCTGTGTCAGTATCTTTGCCGAACCAAAAAACTGTGCCTAGCAAATGCACAGTTTTCACAACCAACGAATCCATCAAGGAGTCTATGTTGGTTGATATGGCTCGAGCCTCCACTCTAGTTGGAAACGAGGAAAACTGGGTAGACCCAATCCGGGCGTACCTCACAAACCAAGCTATACCCAACGATGATGCGACACTGGAGAAAATCCATCGTAAAGCCAAGAATTATCAATTGGTTGACAGACGACTATACAAAATAGCACGCAATGGATTGCTCCTCAAATGCATCACACGGGCCGAGGGCATTAGTTTGCTCCACGATATTCACGGAGGAATCTGTGGATCACATGCTTCTCCCCGATATCTAGCAGGGAAGCATTCCGACAGAGCTTCTACTGGCCTACAGCTCTTCAAGACGCAAGCGAGTTAGTAAAGAAGTGCGAGGCATGCCAATTTTTCGCACGAAAATAGACTAAACCTGCACAAGCTTTAAACACTATTTCCCTGTCATTGCCCTTTGCCACATGGGGAATAGACATCCTTGGTCCTTTTCCAAGGGCTATCTGGGGTTACAGATTTCTGTTTGTCGGCATTGACACATTCACAAAATGGGTTGAAGCCGAACCGGTTCAGAAAATAACAAAAGAGGCAGCTGTCAAATTCCTGCGGAGTATTGTCGTACGATTCGGCATCCCGAACAGGATAATCTCCGACAACGGAACACAGTTCAAATGTAAAAAGTTCTCTGATTTCTGCTACGACCATGGGATCAAGCGTGATCGGTCATCGGTAAACCACCCAAAAACAAATGGGCAAGTAGAGCGTGCTAACGGCATTGTACTCCAAGGCATCAAGAAGAGGATCTTCAACAGATTGCAAGCTTATGACAAGCGATGGATTCATGAAGTCCCTATAGTACTATGGTCAATGAGGACCATCATGAACTGTGCAGCAGGCCAAACACCATTTTTCTTGGTGTATGGAGCTGAAGCAATTCTACCATCCGATATCCTATTACAAGCCCCATGTGTGGCATTGTTTTCAGAAACTGAAGAGCCCGATAGGCGCACCGATGAGCTACTCCTCCTAGAGGAGGCTCGCGACGTAGCTGCTTTCAGAGTGGCCCAGTATCAACAAAAGTTATGGCAATACTACGATGCTAATGTTCGCAACCGAGGCCTCTGCATTGGTGACATGGTGCTCAAATTAGACCAACGCACCAAGTACAAGACTAAGTTGTCCTCTCCATGGCAAGGGCCTTACATCGTAGTAGACATCGCCAGACCAGGAGCCTACAAGATCACGGAGATAGATGGAGACGTGCTGCCAAACACATGGAATATGGATCAACTATGCAGATTTTATGCTTAAGTCAAGGTAATGAAGCAAGTTCAAGCCTATCCAACAATTTGGCAGGAACATCGTCCCGTGTCACTTCCGACACCAACCAAAACAAAAAGATAAGTTCTATACACTTTACTCACCCTCACAATTACGCTCGGGGGCTGGGTGTTATTTTTCTATTCTGTTTCTACTCTTTGTTACCATATTGCATATACTAACAAAGAGCCGGGGACTACTACGCTGAAAGTTTTTCAGACCTATGCTATGCATCCCAAGCACAACGCTCAGGGGCTCCCCAAATGATCGGGAAAATCTTGTGACTAGTACTTCTAGACTCTTTTCTAGCATGTCTACATGCTACAAAAGAGCTCGGGGGCTACTATGGTACCACTACCTCGCAAGAATCGGGCTTTTTAAATCAAGAAAGCTAGACTACGCTAAAATACCGACACCATGACTACAAGGAATTACATAGTTCAGAAGACCACTCGCATCTCAGCAGCTAAACAATTCCAAAATAGCTTATGGCAACGAGGCATTTAGCTGTGTTAAAGCTATCAGTTGAAAAGTTCCACAAAAGGCCGATCAGCTCTATGACTTACACAAAAACATGCAAACATATGTCTCACAAAATAAAATAAAAGTCACAGACTAAAACCACCAAGTTTTTGCCCTATTACAGGATTCCATCACAGAGTTCAAGACGAGTCTTCCGAGTCACTCAAATGAAGGCCAAGTTTCTTGACAAAGGGTTCCACCAATGGGGCAAGATCGTCAAACAATACCTGTCCATCCCCGGCCGAGCACTTGAAACCTTGAGAGAGTAACGCAGCATCAAGATCGGGAACATGGCTCTTCAAGGCTCCAATGGTGTGCGTTGAAGCGATGCATGCACCCTCCATGAGCCTACTTTCTAGGGATAAGCTGCGCTTCTCTGAAGTTTCAAGGCGGGCGGTGAGATCGGCAACCTCCGTGTCCCGAACAGCAAGCTGGCCTTCCAGATCCGAGCTCTTCTTCTTGAGCACATCAATGCTCTTGGAGTTAGCTACAGAATCAGAGGCATAGTGTTAACAATAGTTTGCGGGATAAGAACCAAAGGCAGACATGATTATACAAGTCAAGTACCTTCTTTCTCGGACTGGAGAAAGGCAACTTGGGCCTCCAGTTTGGTCATCGATGCTTCCGCAGTAGAGGCATGAGCGTCCAGCGAACGCCATTGCTCCTCAGCTGCAGAAAGCGACACAATGATCGGGCCCAAGGGCGTCGGGACAGGTCCTGTGACCTCTGCAGTTCTCTCTGCACCATTGGGCTGGGTCGCTGTGTCAAGCTCGGGAGTTTTCTCTTTATCCGACGGCTTGCTCGGAGAGGAGGCTGCAGGTTTGGAGGGCCTATATTCCCCGAACAAAGATGACAATTAAAAAGAAATTTCTCTTTGGGAGAAGTGATCAAGCAAAAACCAAATAAGTCAAAGCCCTTACTCGGACGTCGGGAGTGTGACTTTAAACTTCTTCAGAGATACAGAGGAAGGTTTTGACAATGGTGGGGTCGGACGAATTTCCTGACGAGAAATCTCACGAACACATTTAAGTTTGGTTATGCGATCAAAAGTTGCAAATAAACGTCCGAATACGATCATGCTTGGTACCTGGTCTTCGGGGCGAGGCGGATCACGGGCAGCGAGCAACTCCGTGGCATCGGGCACACCAAGAGACCCTGATCTAGGAGTCACCCTCTTCATGCTGGCGTTGCTCGAACGCTTGTGGGTTCAAGGGATGACGACCTTGGGGCTGCTCAGGTTTTCTTTCTCCTTGACAGGCGGTTGTTTGGGAAATTCAGCTGTCAGGGTCTCGGCACCTTGGACTGTTGCTACTGGCTCGGCTTCATCTTATATGTTGATAGCCCCGCTTTGGACGGGAGCATCAACGGCGGGAGGAGACTGCTCGGGAAAATAAATCACCATGAGTGTGTTTATTCAAGAAGGGATGTTTTCTGAGAAAAAGTTTACCGCTGGAGAAGGGTTGTCAGCACTGTAGGGGGGCGGGACGCCTGTCCAATCTGGGATGTCGGCGTTCAGCATCTTCTTAAGGCGAGCAGCCACTTGAGAGTCTGGGACAACTGTTGGTTAAGAGTCATGACATTTTAAATGACTGAACATTCTCAGGAATATTATCGAACATAAGAAAAATAACTTACCATCAGGTTTCATCCTGTTTGGGTCGTTGTCACCAGTGAAAGTGTAGGCGTAGCGGTCATGAGCCATGAGCGAGATGAATCTCCATTAGATGAAAATCTCCGCCACATGAACTGCTGTCAGACCCACTTCACGAAGTGCCAAGATTCAATCAATATGCTGTTGCAACCCAGGAGTGACATTGGGTAGGGCTTTGGTTTCTTCCTTTAGATAAGGCATCAGATGTTTCCCTTTGGCCAAGGAGGCCTGGGGAAGGGTGATGTAATACCAGTGGCGTTGACAACCTTTCAGGAATCTTTCCCTGGAAAGGGGATGTAAATGTCCCGATCCCTTAAGGAAAACCCAATTGACCTGATCATGAGCTGGTCCTTGTAAAATGCAGGGGCGTAAAAATACCTCCACAAATTAAGTGAGGGCTTAATCCCTAACCAGGCCTCACACAGAAAAGCAAAGATGCGAAGCATGGTTATAGCGCTTGGCTTAATGTGCACGAGCTCTATTTGGTAGAAATCGCAAATACTGTGGAAGAAATTTGATGGGTAGACCCCGAACCAGCAGTGGAAGAACTCAAGGAACGCCACAAGCTCAAGAGTGTTGGGCGTTGGGTAAAGCTGACCTTTCACATGATGGCGAGGGAAGGTGTTAGTATCCGGAAGTAGTCTAAGATTCTCCAGTTGCTGCAGCTGCTTTGCTGTGGTGGTGGATTTGTCCCAGTACTTGTCGGTGGTGCAGATCGTGGATCCGCTGCGCAGCTTCCTTCCGGGGGCAGCAGTGCTGCTCTGTTCTCCAGATGATTCATGCCCGGATGAGGACTGGCGGGAGGAAACCATGGCGGCGAGAGAGTGGCTGGATTGATTGGGGGGAGCAAGAGGATGAGTAGCAGAAAGCAAATGCGGAATGGCGAGCGGTTGCAGATACGAGTAAGGAAGACGAATGCCTAAATGGTGACCAGGCAGCTGCGCCTGGGGGCTTTATGGTTTCGAGAGGGAGCACAAACCCCGAGAAAACTGGCCTTGATCCGCGTAATCCGCAGTCACTGTTAGGTCGAAAGATTCTTTCTTTTTTATGCGGCAGGCGTCATTTTGAAAATCGTGCATGTCAAATTCAATGCATTTGGGATTGATAGCTTATTGGAGAAGCTAACAATTTTAAATGACTAAATATAATATGTTCCGAGGAAACAACCCGATCATCTTGGATTGGGAGCAAATTTCCCGAACATGTTGAAACAGTTGGTTTGCTCAAGAGAAGTTTTGTTTGGGGGGATTTTGTTCTCTGAATGGACAGTTTCTACAAGCTGATCAACGCAAAATGTTCCGAACACAACTATTGCTGCATCTTCCAAGTGAAATTACTTCATTGATTCAAAAGGACTACATTTCACAGGAGATCGATAACTATCCTGAAACTAAAAATTTGAAACAACGATCCTGGCATGAGCGAACATGATCGGCCAGGATCAAGGCAGTCTGGCACCAGGTGGTGAAGCCTCCTCCGCGTTCTCCTCCTCGGAGTCGCTGACGAAGTCCACGAGCGCTCCGTCCCTTGGGATCCCGATCAAGTCGCGGTCCAGGGAGACGAAGAGGTGCCGGGCGAGTTCCTCGTCACCACTGGTGTTGACCGGAGCTGAAGGCGAAGATGCGCCTATGTACGAGGCCTCTGGCCTCAGTCGAGCTTCACTGGCCCTTTACTTTGGCTCATCATCGGAGGAGATGGAGATGGGGGACACCGGGGCTAGAGATGGCGATGCAGGTCTTTTCCCGGCGGCGATGCTTGACGCAGCAGCCTCGGGAGCCGGGGACGCCATCGTCAGAGCTTCTCCTTGTGGCTCGGCTTCGATTCCTTCATCCCCATACCAGGGGAGTGCTAGAAAGGGAGCCTGAGGGGAAGCAGGGGGTGGCGCCGGCGGGCCTTCCGGGACGTCGGGCGGCGGCTCGGCGGAGCTGCGAGGAGAGTCTCCGAAAAGGAGACGGGGTAACTTGAACTTACGGTTGAGTCTTTTCTTTCTCATGGTGTGGAGAGGAGGATGGCTTAGTAGGGAAGGTTCAAGTGCAGATCTATCCAAGGGATTCTATATTTAAAGACCCTGGGGCGGCGCTTCACACGCGGATCGAGGAATCAGAACAGTGCCGTGATTTACATCGCGTGCGCTGCTAGAGTTTCGGGAGACGTGCGTAGTGGATTTTAAATGCACGGGACAGGCTTCATCAACCCTTGGCGTTTCGGTTTCCAAGATGGAATATTTTTTATTCACTATGATTATGGCTGATATTTTTCTTTGACCCTATCATTCAGATGCAGGTTTCTCCATTCAGAGCCGGGATCTTTTTCCAAAACTCATGCAGAAGTGATTGTCGAGATATTTGCATATCCTAAAAATCACCCGAAGAGTAAAAAGACCTGAGGGCTATTCGAGGAACAACCTTTTCTCAACAAGATAAGCTCGGGGGCTACTGTTGAGACCATAATACCCGGGTGCCCGATCACGAGGATTACCGACTACTGACTCCGAGCGAACAAGACTCCGAACAAGACACGACAGCTGGATCACAGAAGTAAGGCCCGATGATAGTTAGAGTCCTACTAGGTTTAGGTGTGTTTTGTCTTGTAAGGCACGTCTCCCCGGATATAAATAGTGGAGGGTCCTGCACGTAGAGGGTATTCCCAATCTTAGCCAATCCACCCGAGAGTTTTTGTTACACCATTGTAATATGTACTCACCGAGATAATACAAGAAAGCAACTAGACGTAGGGTTATTACTCGATCTCGAGGGCCCGAACCAGTATAAAATCCTGAGTCTCTTTGTTCATCTGCTGTGATCAATCTTCGCAGGAAGCGGGGTGCCCGCCGGACAAATATCTGCCGAGTACAACCTCGATACATCTCATGGGAGCCTTCATGACACGCTTGGGAAAGTTGCTTTTGCCACTCCTACCCCTTGTTCAGAAATTCCAAGGGCAAAGTCATCTCCTAAGCATGACTCGCTTGAGAAGGTGATGTTTGTGTCGCCATTCGAACCGACTTCTCATGAACACGAATGACTTCCATCACCCTTGATCGAGCGTAAGCTTTGTCCCTTTGGCCCTCGGGATGTTGTTCTCGACAACAATCAAGAATCAACCCCAATCATGCACGATGAACCTTTTGAAAAGGAGAACATTTGTGCCATGGACAAGCTTGAAGCATTGACTCTGGAGTCCGAGCGAAAGGATTCTATAAATGAGCATGAAACCTTCTCTTTCGAAATCCCACAAGAGTCATGCTCATTTAATGAATCTCCAGAGATAGTCACACTTTGTGCCACAAGCGCATGCGGGGCTACAACCACCTTAAGGTCCTCATTTCTAAAATGTTTAGGAGGTTGGTTGTGGATGCATTCGTTTATCATAAACATTGCAGATTTTGTGTTGCATCTTTGGCACTAACATTACAGCTAGAACTTCAATGGTACATCTACAATTGACGATGGAGTGGGGAACTACGTCGCCAATGATAGCAGCAATGTGAGGATTCTCCATGGTCTAGCTTCAGACCATAAACAAAGCACTGCCGGGAGATGGCCCGGATTATCATTTATTTTTTCTTTCAAATAAAAGTAAGAACATGTTTTTAGGATAATCTTTCCTTCGGGTATTCTTGGTCGCTAACCATTTCAGGTGGAGATTAAGAAGAACGATGGACAGGTGATACTTAAGAACATGGAGATACATCAGTAGTAACACCTTGGTAAGTTTTGTTCGTGGAACGAATTTCGAAGGAAGCCAACTCACTTGATTTTTTTTGTTCCACGACACAAAAATCCAAGTGTGGGGGAGGTCGGTAAGTTTCGCAACATGTTCCATTTGTACAAAATTTTATCTTGGTTTTCAGGTGATGTTGGTCTTTCATCTTGCTCTATAAAAAACATGTTCCATAAAGCTTTGCATAACTAAATAAATAAATAAATATTTAAATCCAATAAAGGCTCTTGGTCTTTAAACCAAAGAGCCATTGTTTTGTTTCCATCATATGTGAATAAATGCAGGTACATGATCAAGTGTGGGGGTCTCTCAAGTTTTTTGATGTGCACATGTTCGAGACCACCCATAGATAGGCTGCACAACATCGCACAGTCTTACAAAGGAAATATCAAGACGATCAAGGCCCAGAAGGGGTCGGCTGAAGGCCCTTTGGTACCTCTCGCCTCCATTTTCGTCCAGAACGATGGTTTGCACAGCCTATCCTTCATCCTCTCTGATTCATGAGTTAATTCAATCCTATCTTGAGATGATCTCTAAAATTAAACTTATGGTAAAATGAACTTGGGTGCTCCTTTGGTTTACATGTCTATCCTTGATTGGCTTGCATATACTTTATTCCTTGCACATGTGCCTGCTGCTTGTGAACATATATCTTTAGGGAAACATGTTTATCTAAGTGGTTGATTAATGAGATATGGTATAATGAAAAAATTCTTGCTCTTTCTGTATAAGGTGCTTGGGATGTTTTTCTTGCAAAATTTAAAATCAATAGCCTTACAAAGCTCCTCAATGATGCCTTATTCCTACCAAGGCCATATGTTGTTCACATTGAAAAACCCATACATATATGCTGCTTGTTTATTACATTGAGCTTTGTCAAATTGTTGTGACCCTTTTAAGATGCTCTTCATGCTTTCATGATCAAGATCATGTACACTCCACATACACATGCTAAACTTCTACACTGGAAGTTAGCAATATTCCATCCATCCACAAAATAAATGCTCCATATAAGTATTGATCTCCTCTCCAAGTACCATTGCAAAAGAGACATGGGCTATAAAAAAAAGAAGAAAAAAAGAAAGAAAAAACATGCCCACAAAAGCATTGAGCATGATAAAAAAAATATAGATAGCCATGTTCTAAAAATATTTTGAAGAGGAGAGGGATCATACAAAAAGAAGCTACAAATTCCATTCTTCCACACACATGCACATCTTGATCATAATGTATGAATAATTTTCTTCTTGGATCCGCTCTTTGACTTTGCAATATATGTGATGCAAGTATGCCTTATTTTACTCCTACCTTGAGCTACATAAAAGCCTTTGGAAGTAGAGTGAAAGAAGGCAAAGAAATGCCTTGGTGAGGAATTATACACTTTGAGAGATCCGAGAGAATCATTTGAGGAGCTAGGTAAGGTTATGCTTTTGAAAATTTATCAAAAACCCAAGTGTCTTAACAGAAGAGTGCAGATGACTTGAATCAAAGCCGTTCCATTCTTTAACCATCCAAGATGACATGATAGACACTTCAAAATTCACAAGTGCAGGTATGTTTTGGAATAATTTATATGCTTGCATCATATCAGTTGGAGTCATGTTTTCCACCTTAGTCTTGAGCTTTATTCGAGGACGAGTAAAGGTTAAGTGTGGGGGAGCTTGTTGACGGTCCTTAAATGCTCATTTTGACCATCAACCCCTGCAGAGAATATGTCAAATATAATCACCAAACATAGTGATAGGGTTTATATCTAATCAATTTCACAAGTTTTGGTGAATATGTGAATGCAGGGACTAACTAGCAAAAGAGGAGAACATTTGGGCTCAGGGCCAGGTCGCCCGACCTACCTAGGTCAATCGACCTGGGCCCAAGCCCAATGGAGCCCATCTTTGGCCATAGCAAAGAAGCACAATCATGGAACATCTTGACCGCTGCTTGGGTGTCGATTTCGATCAAAGGACAAGATGAAGCCATGTGTCTATCACTTGGATTGAGGGGCCCACAATGAGAACTAAATATACTCAATTCAAGCCGACCCACACAGAACCGACCTTAGGACCCATAGGGAAGAGACTCAGAGGAAGATGGGCCCGAGGCGAGCCAACTCCAGGTCGGCCGACCTGGCACGTCGGCCGACCTCCAAGGGCGATGGAATCGGTCCCCCTTCGACGACCAGCTCCATACCGACTCCAGGGACGCATCTTAGCCGTGCACGATGCAAGATGGTGCATCTGAGGGTCGGCCGACCCCTCCCCAACCCCTCCGGATCGGCCGACCTGGTCCTGGGGCCAAACGGCCTCAACCGCCTCGAGCGACCTCTCCACCGTCCTACCAAGCTATAAATAGATGCATCCGGCTCCAGTTCAACGCACACAAGATTGAGAAGCCACAAGCTCCACTCTAAGGCGAAGCTCTACTCCACTATAGTATCTAGAGAATAAGGAGAGAGTGAGGGGTAGTCCGGGAAAAGTACCGGGACTGTCGGCACTCTTCCCCATTTTGTACCTCGATGGATGCTTTCTTCTCTGAGTAAGTGTTCGTGATCTCTTATGGTATTAAGTTCTCTTGATTAAGTAATTTCACTTCTATATTTGCTTGCGGGTTCATCGATTATTAATTATTTATGAATGCTTAGTGAATACTTTGGTCTAGGAATAAGACTAAAGTAGTAATTGATAGCATAGACGTGGTGTCTAGGCTTGAAGTTACCTTTGTTTGCCTCGTAACCCCACGGATTAGTAGAGGTAGGCGGCAGGTGGTGACAGCCCTGTCCATCCTTTGTAATCCTCCACGTTCGGGTACGGCGTAGAGCTGTTTGCCAGCAATTTCCTAGAGGCCTAGGATACTCCGGTGCCCAAAGTAAGCAGACTATAGACGTTGAACTTATCCTTCATCAAGGTCTTTATCCATAGGAACAGACAGGAAAATTCGGCGTTTGGCTTTCAAATATACTTTGGTTGACGATGAGTAGCATCGTCGCACCGCCGATGATTTGTTGCTTAAATGCTTGGGTGCTGATCAAGCTAGAGTGGCCATGGGTGAAGTTCATGAAGGGATTTGTGGAATGCATCAATCGGCTCCTAAGATGAAGTGGTTACTTAGAAGAGCTGCCTTCTATTGGCATACTATGATGGCCGATTGTTTTCGTTACTACAAAGGATGTGAAGAATGTCAGAAGTTTGGTAATATTTAGATGGTACCTGCTACATTACTTAATCCTATTACTAAACCATGGTCTTTCCGAGGATGGGGATTGGATTTTATTGGAGAGATACATCCTTCTTCTTCAAAGGGTCACCGCTTCGTGTTGGTTGCTACGGATTACTTCACTAAATGGACCGAAGCTGTTTCTCTCAAGAATATGACCCATAAGGAGGTAATTGAGTTTATTACTGAGTATATTATTCATAGATTTGGTATTCCACAAACTTTAACTACGGATCAAGGCACATCTTTTATGTCTAAAAAAGTGCGAGTTTTTGCCGATATGTATAAGATCAAATTGCTCAATTCATCTCCATACTATGCTCAGGCCAATGGTCAGGCCGAGTCTAGTAATAAGATTTTGATTAAATTGATCAAGAAGAAGATAGAGAAAAATCCCCGAAGATGGCATGAAGTCTTGTCTAAAGCTTTATGGGCTCATCGTATATCTAGACATGGTGCTACCAAAGTCACTCCTTTTGAGCTTGTTTATGGTCAAGAGGCCGTTTTGCCCGTTGAGGTAAATCTGGACGCTTATAGACTTGCTAGGCAAAATAAGCTTTCGGTTGGTGAGTATTATGACTTGATGATGGACAACATTGATGAAGTGACCGATAAGCGTTTACAAGCTCTTAAGGAAATTGAGAAAGACAAGATCCGAGTTGCTAGAGCATACAACAAGAAGGTTAAAGAGAAAACTTTACAAGTTGGTGATCTAGTATGGAAGACAATTTTGCCACTTGGTACTAGAGATAATAAGTTCGGCAAGTGGTCTCCAAGTTGGAAAGGTCCATATCGAGTATTCAAGATCAATGGCGGGAATTCCAATATGGTGGAGACGTTGCAAAGAGGACGTTTGCCTAAGACATTAAACGGGAGGTACTTGAAAAAGTACTATCCAAGTGTTTGGCAAGAGGCATAAAGTGGCACATGGCCGATATTTGGATATCGCCCTTAGAAAATTATAAAGGCCGGTGAATTCTGTTAAAACATCGTCCTTAGATGACAATTTTGGTGTTAATGTGTTTTATGGTACGCAAGCTTTACCAAAAAATAGGGGGCATATGTTGACAACCAAAGTTGGCAATTTGATCAGAAGGATTACAGAAGATGGCGCATGAGGCAGGATAGAAGACGGCGCGAGGAACAGGCCACGCCCAGACCGGTCTGACTGGTGTGGGGGACCGGTCAGACCGGTTACCTATGTGTAATCCGACTAGGACTCTTAGATTTGGGATTCCGATGTTGTAATGAGTTATAACTTGGTTTCCTTGCGGGACAAGACCTACCCTCCCTATAAATATAAGGGGATTCGGCCGATTGAGGACACACCAATCGAATCTATTAAATTTACTACTTTTATCTTTACTTTTTCGTATCTCTCAAACCCTAGCTTTTCCAACCTTACTTGCTGTTCTTCTTGCGTCTCCACGACGTTTTAAGGCGTCTTAGGTGGCCTGCTGACCCTAGGATACCCCTGCGCATGTGCTCCCCGACGTATCCTTCCAGGAGGCGTGTTTAGGGTTCGCTCCCGTTCTTCCTGTAGGAACCGGTCTGACCGGTTTTTCTGACCGGTCTGACCGGTCTGCGCAGGGAGGCTACGAGCAGCTCGTTGACGTGCCGCGCGATCTAGTGATTTCGTGTGTTGGCCTGAATTCTGCGTCAACAGTTAGTTCATGGAGACATCGTCTATGACAGGAGTGCCAAAAGTTTAGCATGAGGTCCGGAAAATAAATCGCACGCCACATGGCGGGGTAAATATGTTTGCACGAGGCTTTGCCTTTTCAACTTTGCGTCTGTTTTTCTATTTAGTTGGCTGGAGTGGAGTAGACGGATTGGCTGTTGATAGTGTTTCTGTTTTTGCCTTGCTCTTTCTCACTTCGTTTAGCTCTGTTTCATCGTCTATACGACGGCTTCACGCTACAATGTTTGCTACGGTACGGTGCTAAAACTACCATACATATTAAAATGAAGGAGAAAATCTGGAAAATAAATAAATAGAAAAAATTAAAATTATTACTTAATATATAAAAATAGAAAAGGAAAAGGAGACACGAAATCAAAGCAAATTTTAAGTAGATCGGCCCATGAAGCCCACGAATCTATAGATATGTAACTGAAACAAATGGGTTGTATGGAAAGGAAACAATAAATGGCCTTCAACATAAAATTCAGCCCAATATCCTCTGTGCGCGCTATCTGTCGCCAACTCCTTCCAGGATTGTACCTAGGATGAAGCGTTCAAAAAAAAAAACAGTTTCAATAGATTCGTCTCGCGAATTTACCCGGTGTTATGAAATGGGTTTCGTCATTAATTCATGTTTAATATCCATAATTAATGTCCTAACATTCGATGTGACGAATAAACAGTGGAAATTTGCTGAAAACTCGCCGATCTAAACAAGTCCTAAAAATGATTAAATGACATGGTGTTTTCTATTCGCCGAGTCACTACTGCCACCGTACCACGCGCGGCATGTACTGTTCTGAACTGAAATAAAGGGCTCGCGTCCTGCCGAAGTGCCGACGGTTTTCCTTAGTAAAATCAAAAGTATGGACAAAGTTCGAATAATCCACTAAACTATTTTTTTTGTCTATTTTACCTTTTAAACTATGTCACTTTGGTTCAATTTATTTCTGGATACATTTTGTCATTTTTGTTTCTCTACATATAATTTGAACCTTAGTTTAAAATTTTGCAGTCCCATAATGACATTACAACACATGCTTAAAAGTATATTATGATTTTTTTTATCATTGTTTTATGTATAATTTACATTCCTAGGATTAATTTATTATTAAATGTTGTACACTATGAAAATAATGATGAAAAAATTATGATATATTTTTAGAGCATACTTTATGAGGTCCACTATCATCTTGCAAAAATATAACTTAAGATTCCACTTGTCCGCGGAGAAAAAAAAGACAAATTTTATCAAGGGTTAAAATGGACCAAAATTGCATAGTTTGGAAGGATAAATGAACGAAAATATAGTTTAGAAGGTTATACGACTTTGGTCATACTTGAGGGGAGTAATTGGACTTTTTCAAACCAAAAGAATGAGCAGCAGACAGCAATGCCGGCGAGCAGAAATCCTTCTATTTTTTTCGTTTTAGATTCCCTACTACAGTTTCCAATATACTCATTTTGAGTATTATTTTTCTAGTTATATAAATGAAAATGTTACAGGGAAAAATTGTGAAAACCTACCTGCAGCTTGGTGAAATTCGCACGTGCAAGTCTATTGTTGAGAGTGAAAAGTGGAGAGTGAAAATATACTATACTGTGTCACTAGCAGAGGTGACACAAGCAAAATTTTAATCACTACACGAACCAAAAAAAATACTTATTCCAACCAATATGCAAGCGCTGTTGTAGCAAAAGACCCTGGCAGCGTAAGTACTGTGAGGACACTGATCAATGACATGGTAAAGCCATATCTGTACAAGTTGTCACAGCATTCAGAGTTTACTGAGCTAGTGATAATCACTTGGTATCAACTTGAGATAAGAAAAATCTTGCAAGATAAATGATAAGGGCATGAGGCACAAAGTATGAGGATACAAACAATTTTGTCAAGGTCTAGGCATACAGCACTACAGAAGCAATAAATTATTTAAATCATTACTGACACTACTAATGAATGCAGCATTTGTTGATAATATCCAATCACTGTTTGCTACCTAAACTTACTACTTTACACTTGGAAGAACAATTCATCTATCTAAATGCTAGTGTCAATGTGTACAGGTAGATGCTACAGTACACTATTCTTACCCTCCCTCAGTTATTAACAACTTGGGATTAAAAGAACAGCTGAACTGAAGCGATCAGAACTGACTAGCAGTAGTTATGTTTGTAGCTAACTTATATACTGAAGTGCTAAAGATTCAGCCTGGGGGAATGGTGATCTGAACATCACAAGATTCAGTCTATTTTGTTAACCAAGAACATCTCATTTGTTCCATGCTTGTGTTAACCAAGTCTATGTTGTTGTCAGGCATCTAAAGCATATCATCAGGAAATCAGGAGGGTGCTGTACAGAAAACTGATTTTTTAATCAAGAACATATGAACACACTTCTAGTCCCCAACTAGTAATACATCAATTGAACCAGATCCCCGAAGGATTACCATGATCTAGATCGAGGTGCAGGTACGACGAACGACAACGGTCAGAGCGCGGCAAACTGGTTCACAGTGACGGAGGAATAGCCTTGGCAGCAACTGGCAGAGATCGACGACTTGCTGTAGTGAATAGCACATATGCAAAAGAATTAGTTTAACTGACTCATGCGATGCAACCGCCAGAATTACAAGTCAATGTATACCACATTTTTATGGTATATATGGTGGATCATAGGAATTGAAGCACAAGTGTGTCACCAGGACAAAGAGTTCATTTTAGGCCCGGGTGTGCCACCGGGACTAAAGGTTTGTAGTTCCGGTTTGAAAACCGGGACAGATGAGGATTCCCAACTGGTATTATTGACCATTTTTCCACTAGTGTCAGTGTGGAAATTTGGAGTGGCATAGTCAAAAGAATCAACAACTTTGGCCTAAACAAAATCCGGCGCAGCGCACGCGTTATCTTGGAAAAGACTTTGAAAGTGGGAAAAGACTTTGAAAGTGGAAATTTGTAGGAAACTAAATCATGTATTACTATCATGGAATTGCTAATTGATTTGACTGAAGTTGGCCACATACATAGCTATGCCAATGTGATTATCTGAATAGTGCTAGAAATAATTTCCTCCAGTTCCTAGCTAGTTGCCTGCACCCCACTAAACTTTTTAGAGAAAAGTTCACTTTACACCCTCTAATCATAATAAGAGTCTGATTTTCAACCCTTTGCTATGAAACCAGACATCCTAGGCCAGCTAACTATCGAAACTGTGCAAATTTAGCCCTTCAAGTGGTTTTGAGGGCGGTTTTCCATTTTCTGACATTTTTAAAAATCTGGTTCAACTTAAATAATTTATAACTAATTCGTTTTAAATGAGAAAAATATGATACCAATACCAAAAAAATTTCTAAAAATGTAACCTATATGTTAGTGCTCGATGGAGAATTATTTGGGTCTTATAAATAAAAGCATGAATAGAATCAATAAAATAGTAGGAACAACAACAAATAAGATTCAAATAACTCCCAATAGAGCACCAATGTACATGTTACATTTTTAGAATTCTTTTGGTACTAATTATGTATTTTTCTAATTTATAATGAGTTAGTTATGAATTTTTTTAAATCAAACCAATATTTTTACATATTTCAGAAAATAGAAACCACCTTTGAAACCACTCAACGGGCCAAATTTGCACCGTTTCGATAGTTAGATGGCCTATAGTGTCTGGTTTTGTAATGTAAGGTTGAAAATCAGATGCTTGTTATAATTGAAGGGTGTAAAATAGACTTTTCCTAACGTTTTATATTATATCACTTAATGCCCTCTCCAATCAACTGTTTTTCTCGAGATAACATCGCAACTAATATCAAGATCCAATTATATTTCATAATTTTGGCTCATTTTTTTCTACTTTTGCAGACAAACTTTTAGCTGTGTCACTGTTTCTGTTGATCATTTTTTTAAATGGCATGATTATTAGAACAATTCAATAATTAATACATAGCCCATTGAGGTGATGAACTCTCAACATAATTGAATTTAAACGCATGCATCGTGCAAGGCTGAAATGTTAAGGGGCTCAAATAAACAATATTATAATTGGACTAGTTCTAAGGATGGTAGTGATATTATGCCTCTCATGATTGTTGAGCGCGTGTAGTGGGCAAAGTAAAGAAGCACCCATACATAAAGGGGATCTCTTATGCATGCATTTGCTTTATTCTGTAAGTAGGTACCAACCAATTCAACACTTTCTTATCTATACTATTAAGAACGAGTTCTTTTGAAACACATTTTACCCAAAAAAATTCCCGTACCCCCTCACAGAGGACCCACCTGCTAGGCCGGGGGAGGAGAAAGTTTTTGAAAGAAGAAAAAAATAGCATTTTTTAAAATATTTCTTCACGTTTTCTCTCTTCTTTTTTCACCTAAAATTTTCTTTACCCGCGCGCCCGAGCCGCCCGCGTCAATCACGCATCTATTAGTCGCGGCAAATCCATCATCCCCGCCCGCAACGCCTGGAAGCCTGCCATGTACTGTCGTCGTCCCTGCCTCTTTCGTATACACGCAAGGACTCGCGCCGCCGGCCTGTCCCTCACGCCGCGCTGTGCCGGATTCGTCACCACAAGGAAGCCGCGGTGGGATCCATCATCCATCTCTAGCATCCGCGGATGTCATCGACATTGGATGTTGACGATGGCAAGGAAGCCTCCATGTACGGGGGCTGCTCCATGCGCATCGTGCTAACTGGTACGTTCACTCCGGCGTGCCTTCAGAAGGATCCAGCGACAGTGGCACCACCGGCAACGTTGCTGGGTGCTAAGGGATAGACGTGGCAATGTATCCTTGCTGGTCACCTGATAAATCATGTGCAACCAGGTATGACACCTCTCACCGATGCATGCCAGGTGCTTGATGAAAGTACGAACTGAAAGAGTTGTGCTTTGATTGCCACATTCTCGATATAATTACCCATTGAAAGAATTTTTCTTTGATGGGACTGCGACCAACATATATGGATTGAGTTGTTGCGGCAAAAATACTAAACTTGATACTCTTTTGCTTGGTCTTTTCCAGTTTCTTCTAGGTCAGAAAATGATATTGGGTGATTGAAATAGATTTTAGAAACTTGTTTGGTCTCTGCAGATGTCGAATTTTTTCATTCAGATCATGTACAGTATTGGAACTAATTGGATCATGGCTTCGGGTCATTTCATCTTATGCAGGTTAGGTTCATACATATATTATTTGAATCTTCATGAATTGATTTATCTCATGTTCTTCTGCAACGTAGGAGTATTGCAACTCGCCTTGGATCGCCTTTTGCCTCGCCTTACACAGGTCAGGTTAATACATATTATTTCATTCTCCATGAACTGATTTGTCTCTAACACGTGGTTCTCACTAATTCATCTGTCACTAACAAAGAAGATACACATGTTAACAAGAAGTAATTGAACTGTAGTTTGTAATGCAGCTACAACACATTTTTCAGGTAACATTTTTGTTCTTTTCTTCTTGTTTTCCTCAAACACGCAAACTTGTTTACTCCATTTTTTTAATCGGATGAAGTACATGTTTCCTCAGTTAGTAGATATTAGACAATTAAGAGTTAAATAGTAGAATAGTTATCAACTATTCATCTTGAGATTGTAGGATAAAGTTTAGAATTATACAGAAGCTGACAGTTGCATACTGTGTCTGGTAGGATTCAAAGGATCAAAGAAGTTATACAGGTAAGTGTCTTTACATATAACAGTATACTATAGTAGAGACTTGGGTAGTCCCAAATGTAAAGTATGCTTTCATGTTGAACCCGCTAGCTGATTCTGGTGCTGATGCATTATTTTTGCATAATGCAGACCATACAATAGCTATGATTTTGAGTTTTATATGATGCAATTTTGGTCACTGATATACTAATTCTACATATCTTATTAAAATTTCAATTTCAATTGAATTTCTGGTAATTTAGGGACTTGTCAATCAATTGGCTTATTGGAGAAACCCAATTCAACTTGGTTTCCTGCAAGTGTCAAAGTTGTATGTGATACTAATTCTATATACCAAAAATAAATACTTTGAGTTTAATTATTTCAAGCAATGACTTGAAATATGTGACATATCTGTACCAGGTCTTTGCATGGGAACCGGTTTTTTTGGTCCTGTACCATCAATGACTGGCCTTATGCAGTGGCTTGCAGTCATGTAAGTTAAACTGTGACTTCTAAAGTTTCTTGAATTTTAAACAGAGGTATTGGCACTTAGAAAAAGGACAATGTTATATTGGGCAACTTGACGTACACTGAGAAATTGTAAGTTTTCTGTTTTTCACGTTTTTGCATAGTTGACTGAACAGTGATGCTTTTACCTATGCAGTTGCACTAATAGAAATTCTAGCTTTCGCCAAACTCTTTGTAATTGCCAGGCTGGTTCACCGTTGTTTTGATAGGTACAAGGTGCATGTTCCATGGAATGGATGCTTAAAGCAATTAACCTACCGGCTTCTATCTCAATTTTTTCTAGCTGCTTTTTGAATATTGTGAATAGCCCACTGTCCTTGTCATTTGGTGTTGTTACCTGAATAAAGCACTTGCAAATTATATCAGGTGAAAACAACGAATATGAGTGATAGTATGTTTACCTATTTTCCCATGAGTTACAAAATGTCATCTATAGATACCACTGGTTTGTACATTTATCCATCATTGATCTAATATATCAAGTACATGGTTGGAATATTGTTGTTAGATTTTTAACTTGCTCCTCCTTGTCTGTATACTGAAGCAAGAGCTTTTCTCAAATAGGCTTTAAATAAGAGACAACATTTGTACTTCTTTTATTGCTTGGAGAGAAGAGTTGAGAGATCCAAAATTTCTTTTTTTTGCTTGGTGCGTTTAATTCCCTTGCAGCCTCTTGCATTGGACATGGTAGCATCGGACTTGTTGCAACTACCATAGGTGTGGCTGAAGGAATGGCAAGGGTATCGTTTCCAAGCCTTGACGTCTAATGTGATCTTTCCCTCCCAGTTCTGACCCCTCTTATTATGTCTCTTCCTGAACGAATAACTACTTTGGATTGAAATTATGTACTGTTCATGTCTTCGATCAGTTTGAATGCTCAACTGCTTAGAATTGTTTAGAAGCCAGACACACTTCTTTTTAATATTTAGCATGCACTAGCCCCAAGTGCTCTTGATTTTTTTTTGCTTCATTTATCATTTCTGAATGTAACTAGAGCTTTTATATCTCTTCCTGAACGAATAACTACTTTGGATTGAAATTATGTACTGTTCATGTCTTCGATCAGTTTGAATGCTCAACTGCTTAGAATTGTTTAGAAGCCAGACACACTTCTTTTTAATATTTAGCATGCACTAGCCCCAAGTGCTCTTGATTTTTTTTTGCTTCATTTATCATTTCTGAATGTAACTAGAGCTTTTATATCTCTGATTTCATTTGGTTCTGATAATCCATAGATTAATTTTTTTGATTTGGTTGAGGAGAGAGGATGGCGGCAGTGGCAAAAGAGGAGTGGAACTGTGGAAGGAATGGGTGGGCCGCTTTGAAGCAACTGCTCAAGGTTAGGCCTAACATGTTAGTGCATCTTTTGAAATCAAGTGATGTTAGGAGAAGGTTGTTAAGAATTTGCAAGTTACGCTGGTGATTCTCATGTAAAATGAGAGATCTGTGAAAATCATTGCAGGTTGGGCTTTTCCATTTGGAGGCAGTCGTTGTCGACCAAATAATTCAACCTGGTTATAGCCTTCACACATTGGATGAATCCACAAAGGTTATCTCTAATTGGCAGCTTTAGTGGGCCAAAGAATGGGTGCATATACAAGGTACAAGAAAAATATTAGAATTTTCTTGCTGATTGTTTCATGATTGTGGATTCAAGAGCAAATCAATGTTTGGTACTATATATGATTTATTGCTTCATGAGTTCAGATTTGAAAAATGCTCTTCTTGAGATGATTCATGCCCATATTTGCATAGAAAGCCATAATAGTAACCTCGCGTAATTGTTTGATAGATACTTGTATTTTTCAATATACTTCGGAGTATCAAATTTCCTTTTGGTAGATATTGGAATTGTGAATAATACAAACAAATTCCGCAGCAGTGAACAGTTGATGGCTACAACATAATTCTGTTCCATGAGATCTGCTCAATGAAATATTATCACTACAAAGTAAGTCTTAGGACTGCAATAGTACAGTTTAATTTTGTATTTTTCACATTAACTGCTACCAATATGTGAAGTGTCAAAGTTGTGGAGATTTGATGAAGCCAAGCAAGATGGGAGTTCCTTCTGGTGATGACTGCATTGGAATACAAGGTGTCGCTGGCATTGATATGGATATGGACTTCATTTCAAAATTTGGTGCTACTTGACTACTAAAACAGAGCATTTAATTGATGACAAAAATCTAAGATAATAGTACACTTGGGCTTGGGGCAATTTTTATTGCCCAATGGAATATTACTCTTATGTTCAAGCAATATGCATTTCCACATTGACTTTTATGTTTTACGCGACTGCATTGCAGGTTAAAAGTGAAAATGCTACTCTTCTGAAAGGTGTTTGCATTATGGAATGTCTCACTCTGTTGGCCTACCAATTTGACTAATATGATACATTCATGGTATTTTTCATTTGTTGTATATGGCTCCAATAAAGTGGGAATGGGCTATGATTGAAGCGAGGTTAACCTATAATAATTTTACTTTATCTTGACTTGTTAGGCATCCGCATCCGTGGCATCTTCAGGATACACTTGATCTATGTCTTTAATCTTCAGGAAAGGAAGGACCATTGTTGCTGGTATTTTCTCATTCAGTTATTGTGTGGTGAGCTTTCACAACCTTTCCCCCCTGTTGATCAATGGTCTTGAATAAGTTCAGTCTAGGGGGTTTAAGAAATAAGCCTCCTTCCATCGAATTGGTCAATCCACATGTAACTAACCATTTTGGCTATGACATAAATTATTAACCTATGGTAGAGGCAAATTAATTATGGCCGATGCGAGTTTTTTTTTGAATAATTTCTTATTTTTTGTTTTGCAAAATCCAGTATGGTTAGGAACATGCATCTCTATGTACATTCTAAAATCAGTGTTTTGTAAAATGTTTTCTAGATTTTGGCACTATGTTTTTCACCGTGAAAATTTCCTACCTGCGTACCCCCACCCCCACCCCTGACCCACCTCCATCAATTTCTCTGCCTTTCTCAGCAATCACACACTAATCGCGCACTAATCCTGCATGTTTCCTGTATTGAGGTTTTTTGTTTGGATCAACTTGTAAAGTTCATGGAATTATCCAAGTTTGTCTTTTCAAACCTACACAGATTCATAGCTTATTAATGTTTGCCATTTTTACAAGCTAAGGAAGGTTGTTTGGTGAGGCAAATTTAAATACAGAATATCCTTAGTGTGTGTTTGTATATATCTTTCTAGAGTATATAAAAATCATTATGTCATAATTTTAATTACTACAATATCAACATACAGCACGCGCGTGCCGCGCGTGCATTGCTGCTAAAATGTTTCTTCACGTTTTCCCTCTTCTTTTTTCACCCAAAATTTTCTTTACCCGCCCGCCGTACCCACTCCGACCCGCCCACCAATCACGCTGGTCTCTCCCGATTTCTTTCCTTTTTGCCGCCGGTTTATTTCCTTCTTGCCGCACCATCCCTCCGCACCCCCCTACCCGACGGTGACATCCATATTAGATCGAGCGGGTCTCCCCAATCCCCATCGTCCCTCCCTCCGCAGTCCGCACCCCCCTACCCGACGGCGCCATGACCAGGAGACGCCACACCTCCCGTCGGCGGACGCCACCACCAGGAGACGCGGCATCCTCGGCGGGCTCCACGACGGGCGGACGGGCTGTCCCTACAGGTGCGCCAACGGCGTCCGCGCCGCCGTGGAGGTCGACGATGCTCGTCCCCTCGACGCAGCCGCCGTCCGAAGGTGCGGCCTTGAACCCCCTGTCCTATTTTTGCAGGGCGTCTCGGTAATGGCCCTGCCTGCGCGGGCGATTCTAGCGGCGCTCGTGATGCCAGACACCGTTGGAGATGGGACGAGGTGGGACGCGGCGATTCTAGCGGCGCTTGTGATGCCAGACACCGTTGGCGATGGGACGAGGTGGTAATTAGGGGAGTCCAAGTTGTGCCTTTGTGAGTCAGATGCTCATATTGTTAATTTGGTATGACTGATCCCACAAGTGGTTAGAATGCTTAAATGTGTATTTTTGCTCTACCTTTCCAAATTTACTTCATTTCATTTCAGAAAATATTGTACATGTCTCTTTCAGTTTTTTTTATAAGTGAAAATTCAATAGTTCAGAATTTGTGGCTGTGGCATATAATCTATATCCTTAAATATAGTTGACTGATTTTCAATGTTGTTGTCCTGACAGAAATAGTCATGGGTACTTAAGGAAAAGTAGCTTTGCTGGACTTGCTGACCGTTGTAAAGGGAACTGATGAATTTAGGAAAGACCAAGAAAGAACCTGGAGCTGCTAGCTGCAAGATGAAAGGTGTGTACTTTCTTGGCACCCAATCTCTTTGGTTTTATGCTATGTTATCACTCATCAACCAATCTTCAGATTGCAAAAGCAAACAAAGATGGGAACTTGTAGGTAAAAAATGAAGGACTCGAGATGTAAGCCATTCTTCCATTTTTATTCTGCACTTTAATTTATATCCATGTATTGAGTGTGCCTGAGATCATAACCATTTTCCAGTTTTAAAATGGTTTTAAGAACATACTTGGTATGGTCTCTCTGTACTGTAACCTAACAGGCATTGTAGAGATCAGGCCTAACCTGTATGGCAGAGCTCAATTTAGGGAAAAAATATATTTATTTGCTGTATTCTTACCTTTTCATTTCAAAGCTTTAACTCAAACTACAAGCATCATCACTTCATGCGGCACCAATATATATATATACATATACAGGTGCAACAGTGATATTTTTAAGTAGGGAAATAAACAATTTCATACAGTTGCATTCAGACATTTGTCATTTCTTGTTTTCCCTTTTAGGGAATCTCCGTATATTCCCTAATGCTGTATCTTTGCTTTATCAATTTTCAGCATATCTGAAGGCTTGGATCTTGTCATTGCAGCAATAGAAAAGGCTGGATATAATGGAAGAATTAAGTTGGCAATTGATGTTGCTGCTACTGATTTTTGTGTAGGTAAGTAGAAAATCACTGGTATTTCTTGTATGTGAACTGTGTAAATGTTCAAAACTTAGTCCTCTGAATCTAAATATCAAATAGACTATGAAATTTGATGATAGGATTTAATCATTCTGCTGCTTCGGTTGTGTCTGAAGGAAGAGTTCCTTATTTACCGTACTGTGTTGATAAACTAATGTTTCATACTTCCAATATTTTTCTGGCCCCTATTCATATTATGCATGCCTCATTGTTTAAGTATTGTAATATCTTTGTACTATGCCATCACTACTTTTCACCAGAATAATGCCGGAAAACATGTTGTTATGACTTACGACCATCTAGCAAAAATGTTGTAATTAATGATGCCGCTATGTACTCTACTTGCATCCAGATGATCATACTGTGCAATCTGGAACCTTTAGAAATAAACTTATGTAGTTGGGTAGTTTGTATTTACCATGCCAAGCAGTTCGCTCAATGGGTATGTTCATCCTTATCTTTATAGGTAAGAAATATGATCTGGAGTTCAAGTCAACAAAGAAATCAGGGCAGAGCTTCAAAACTGCAGAAGATATGATTGAAATATATAGCCAGCTTTGCTCAGGTATATGTTTGCACTGCCTGGCAAGGGAGTGAAGTCAGATGAAATTGGTGTGGCTGTCCTGTTCATGTTTCGGAGCTCTTTACACTGATTAGGACCTGGAGCTCCTGAATTTTGATGTTATATTGCTGCTTTATATGATGACAGCTTTACTGTTCCATTTGAATTGGTGTTCCAGTGCTCATTAAGGTATACCAGACGCCTAGAGGATAAATTGAAATACAAATTAAAATGGCTATGTAAAGTTGTACAATATTAAATATTTTCTCAATATGAAGGATGCTTGTAATGAATTTTGTTTCCCTTATCCCATTGTGCGCATTCTATTTACTGAATATTGTGCCATGCCACCTCCAATGTCTCTCTGAATAAATATTCAGTTTTCTTAAACTTGTTAGACAGTGGAGAGTTCCTCTAAGAATATCTCAAATCGCTCTCTGATTCTTTACATTTGCTCTTTGTCACACACATTCAGTGGAGCTCTTTTTATTTGTGGATTGATTGTCACACACATTCTCCATTTGTGAAATGATAAATTGTTTTTTCCATTGCAGGCAGTAGGCAACAGATGTTCACTGAATCTATATGGCACAAGGGGTCATGGCCATTTTTTTAATCCCCATCCCCTTTTGATCTTAGTTATATATGATGCATCAAAGTATATGCTATGTGAAATTAAGATTCTGAATTTAACAGCGGTTCTTCTGGTATTGTAAAAAAAATTGCATGATCTGGATATTTAATGATATCCAGATCGTGTCTTGGTGTTATTTGTAAATGATTTTTTTGTTGATAAAAGGAAATGGATCATACACCGGTATGTATATTTGCTATGACACACAAATATTTCTTAGTCAGTCATCCTTCTTTTTTTCTGGGGGCTGCTAGGGACGAATGAAAATGATTTTAGTTTGGCTTAGGAGTCTGCTAATCAGTATTGAGTTTTGATTGCTATGACATGTATTGAGTTTTTCTATGTGACACGTGCATTTAGCTAGCTTGTGCTGTTCACAAATCTGATTTCTAGCTTTTGCTAAGTTGAAAGATAAGGTGGTAATTTTAATCATGCATGGTGCGAAGGGGGTAGGGGTGGGGAGGCGGATTTGACGGCGGTAGCCGCCGAAGGCGCAGGGAGGAGGGTAGGGTGGGGGAACATGAGCTTGACAACGAGTGGAGGATAAAAGGTTGGGTGTGTACGTGAGGGGCGAAATGTACTGTGACAGAACTGCCAAATTAAAATTTAAAACTCTAATTAGATGTAGTAGCCATCATTTGAACACATCCAATACATTAATTTAAGTATAATCATGGTGGGGGGGAGGGGAGGGGTGGGTGGGTGGCGGATTCGGCGGCGGTAGCCGCCGAAGACGCAGGGAGGAGGGTAGGGCGGGGGCGAACAGGAGCTTGACAACGAGTGTAGGACAAAGGTTGGATGTGTACGTGAGGGGCGAAATGTGCCGTGACAGAACTGCCAAATTAAAATTAAAAACTCTAATTAGATGTAGTAGCCATCATTTGAACACATCCAATACATTAATTTAAGTATAATCATGGTGGGAGGGGGAGGGGTGGGGGGGAGATTCGGCGGCGGTTGACGGTGGGAGTCACCCGTGAGCAGGGGTTCGGAGGAACCCCCTTTTAGAGATTCGGCCTGGGGGAAAGTAACTGCGCTTGAGAGCGGGTGCACACGAGAGTTTATACAGGTTCGGGCCACTCGGGGAGAGGATAAACCGGATTGTAACAATATACTTCCTCTTGCAAGCCGAAACAAACAGGATCAATGGATAGTTGGAAGTGGGCTTTGTGAATATCAAATACTTGTTTACTAGATAATTTTTTCAAATGCGTGCGCTTTGTAAAATGTTTTCTAGATTTTGGCACCACATTTTTCACCGTGAAATTTTCCTACCTTGGTACCTCCACCCCCACCCCTGATCCACCTCCATCAAATTCTTAGCCTTTCTCAGTAATCACACGCTAATCGCGCAATAATACTGAACATTTCCTGTATTGAAATTTTTTGTTTGCATCAATTGAAAAGTTCGTGGATTTATCCAAGTTTGTCTTTTTCAAACCTACACAGATCATAGCTTATTTATGTTTGCCATTTTACAAACTAAGGTAGCTTGTTTAGTGAGGCAAATTTAGATAATATCTTCAAAATATTAAAGAATATTCTTAGTGTGTGTTTGTATATATCTTTTTAGAGTATATAAAAATCATTATGTCATAATTTTAATTACTACAATATCAATATATAGCGCGGGCATTGCTGCTAGTAAAAAAAAAAACAAAACAATTGAACACTTGTACACAAGCCCACCATGCTGCTCCTCCTCCTCCTCCTTGTCGCGGCAACATCATCATCAACAGCGCCCATGGCCGGAGCTGAGGAGGCGCTGCAGGTGATGAACCCTATCTCCTTCTTCTGCAGCTCCACGGCCTACCTGCCCAAAAGCACATTTCAGGTCAACCTCGCGAAGGCCTCTCATTTCGTCCCCGCCAACGCTTCGGCGTCCGGCGGCTTCTTCAAGGGGTCCTTCGGTGCCGCCGCTCCGGACACGCTCTACACCCTCGCGCTCTGCCGCGGCGACACCACACCGGCGACCTGCGCGTCGTGCCTCGAAGGGGCGCTCCAGCAGTCGCGCATTTGGTGCAATAGCACCAAGGACGTGACCTTATACTACGACCTCTGCCACATCCGGTTCTCCGGCCATGACTTCCTCTCTGGCTCCGGCAACGAGCCAGTAAGTGAGGCACGGAACATGGCCAACATCAGCGCGCCCGTCTTCCCCGGGTGGGATCCCGAGAACGCCGACAGCGTGTCCTTCGTCACCGGCACCGTGTACATGTTGCTGCGCGAGACGGCCAAGCGGGCGGCCTGCAACTCGTCGAGGAGGTTCGGTACCACTCACATGGTGGTCAGCAGCGCCTTCCCGACGCTCTACTCGCTGACGCAGTGCATGCCGGACATGTCCCCCGACGCTTGCTTCGATTGCCTCCAGAACATCACCCAGCAGGCACTGCAGTGGTTTCGGGGGAGGCCAGGAGGGCGGATCCTTGGGGTGCGCTGCGTCATCAGGTACGAGACGGACCTATTCTTCGATGTTGACGAGCACACGCGCTACATCGGGCCAGCAAGCACTGGTACGCAACCCAATCACGTTTTGCTGCCTTTATTTTTTTGGCAGATAGAAAGAGAACTTTCTCTAGTCCATCATCTCCTAGGACACGCCGGACCTAGTCCATCATCTCCTAGGACAGGCCGGACCTAGGAGATGATGGGCTAGAGAAAGTAAGGGCCAAACATTCTAATTCTATGTGGAAAGCTGATTCTTCTAGAGAAGTGATTCTGTGGCTGAAAGTGATTCTCTTTAATTCTCTAGTATAAACTCTCAAAATCAAGATGGAGAATCACTTCACAGAATCAGAAGAAGCTACTTTTTTCAGCTCCCAACCTCTTAGTTCATTTCAGAGAACCACTTCACACAATCAGCAGAGAATCACTTCTTTTTAGAAAAAGAGCTCCTGCTGGATTCAGTCGAGAATCAGTTCTGAGAGCTCTACCAAAGAGGGCCTAAGAAGTGGAGGAAACTATGGTCATGTTTTTTTCATAATGACCTGTTTCTAGGTATTTGAATTTCACGGTGGTATCTTTCAAAGAATGAAAATAATAGTGGCATGTTCCAAAACCAATTAAGTTGCACTGGCATAAATCTTGAGGAGCTTCAGGCTGCCTCCATTCCTTCACCTTGGCAATGTATCAATGCTGACTGAATCACCAAGAAAATATATTTATGTATGGACCATCTCATGGAACGGAGGTAATTTGCCTATACTGCAATTATAGTATCACGTAGCATATTTCACTTACGCTGCACTTGGATGTAGATATTCTGCCTTAGGGCAAGTACACCGGTGTCGTCTTATGGGCCGTCTCGTATAGTGACAGGCAATCTTGAGACGGATTAACAGACAACCTGTACAATAGGTTGTCTCATAAGTTGTTTTCTAGTAATTAATAATTTTTTATTTTGTGAATCTAGAAATAATTATTTGTGAATTGCATGGAAACAACTCATACAATGGTGATTGAGTAGTCTCGTAGTCCTAAATTATACCTTTAAGGTGATTGCTTCACGAAAGAACCACCTTATTCTCTCACCTCCCTCTCTTTCTTCCACATCATTAAAAATCCTTCGTGGATCTGCATGAGACAACCTATAAGACCACCTACGTGTAGCAATGTACTTTCCCTTAGGATTCGGAATCAGTATTAGTAGCTTTAAATATCAGCCGTTTGGATATCCGGGAAAATTCAGAATTGGAAATCAACCCCAATGCCAACTGGAATTAATGGCACTCTTGCCCTCAATACCGAGGTTGACATCTCCATTTCACTGGAATCATCCTCCCCCGACTCCCATGTCTCTCCTTCTCTCTTTGACATGAGCCGCCCCCTTTCCCTCCAGCCCTACCCGCTCACTCCCTCTTTTTCTTGCTCGGCGACGAGTGCTTGCGTCGGTGGAAGTGGCACCAAGGCCAGCCTAGCCCACTTGCTCCATCCCTTCCTCTTCTTCCCTAATGGCTATGGCTAGGCATGTGCAGAGCGGCGGCTGGCGATGGATGTTCATCCCATCTTCTTCCCCATGGTGGAGCCTCCTCCTCTTCTTCCTTGCGCCCAGCGCACCCTCCTCTTCTTTCCTGCACCCAACACTGCCTCCTCCTCTTCCCCGCAGTAGTGCCCCCTCTTCTTCCCTGCGGTGGCGCCCCCTTCTCTTCTTCTCCATGGCGTCGCCCCCTCCTCTTCTTCCTTGCGCCCAGTGCACCCTCCTCTTGTTCCCTGTGCCCAACACCATCTCCTCCTCTTCCCCGCAGCAGTGCCCCCTCTTCTTCCCCGCGGCAGCGCCCCCTTCTCTTCTTCCCTATGGGCGGTGCACCTTCTTCTTCTTTACTGAAGTGGAAACAGGAGCTCTGGGGTGGGGCCAGGATGCGGAGGCGGCAGGGATGGGCAATGCAGATGGAGTGTCTGCATAATGGCACGTGACCAAATTCTAGTTTCATCCTTTTGCACATCCAAATGAAAATTGAATTGGGTGGTTTCCAGGATTCCAAAAGACAATGCAATAGTCATCCAAACAGTGGAATTCGAATTGTGGCCCATTTCAATATCATGGCTAAATTGGTATTGGACACAATTCAATGCCAAGCCCACCAATATCGGCATCCAAACACACCTTTAGAGTATTCCAAGGTTTATATCGAATCCATAGAGACCAAAGCGTAAACGATGAATCGGTAAAAAGTGATATGACCTTCCTGAGTATAAATACTAGAAAAGCCAATGGGTAAAAGGACCAATCAAGTTGAATAAAGGTATGACATTATTTGAGGTTGCGCCACGTAGTTCCAGATTCACCACCGTGTGGTACCAGGTCTTGCTGGTAGGCTGAGATCACAACTTGTTCTTTTGCACAACTTTGCGATGGTAAACCTACTGAATCCCTATCAAGCTTGAGCATCATTTAATCTGTTCACTCCAATAGATGACGTCTTCCTGTTTTCCGCTTCCATGGTTTGGCTTCGGTCCTAGCCACAATGTCACAAATACTCATGGGATTTTTTTTAATCCCTGGAACGTCCCCTATGGTTTTGGCAAAACTCTATTTTGGAGGGACTTTCATAAATTGCCTTTTCTTGTTAGGTTCACAGTTAGGGTACCCCCCCCCTCACTTTTCAATGCGGGTCTCCTAAACTACTCACATATCTTCTACTCTAACATGTATTGCTAACACATAAGGCAGCTTCAAACACTCCCTTATATGCTAACGGTTGTCCAAGAACAAACTAAGCACCACAATTAGAGTTGTGTGCTTCTATCTAGCATGGGTATGCTAGAATGAAATAAATCCCTATGCAAGACTCATGGGCGCTCAGTAGTAAGAGTTAGATCGCAATGATTGGTATGATACAATAAACAAGCACTACAGTACATATAGATATTGTAATGGTTATGCCTCACAATGTTACTAGTGAATGTCCAATAAACTTTAGATGTAGATGGTCAATCAATCCATATGCTTTAGATGTAGATGATCAATCAATCCTTGTGCTTTAGATGTAGATGATCATTAGTGCTTTGGTGCACCGCTGGTGGATGATGATCTTCAACCTTGATGTTATGTTGCCTCCTAGTCCAGGTCTCTCATTAACCCTCATCTGCTTTCTGTTATGTCCCTTTGTGCATATCCCTTTGCGGCGATGCAAATAGTCTTTATTTATACATGAGGTCTTTCCATGCAAAACCTAGGTCAAGGCAACCTAGGGAGTTCAGGTGCTTGGAGGGTGCTGCATGGTGCCGCATCATCCACATATGTCTTGATATTTTCTTGAAAAGTTTCGGCCCACTCTTCATTCTTCAGGTTGGGTTGAGTCGAACATAGACGAGATGGGCCCTTCATATGGTTGGCGCCACATGGTGCTAGGCCTATTGCAGCCTGCTTGCCTCCATCTTTTGGCATCTGGGTTGTGCTTTGATATATGATCTCCCAAGCACTCCAAAATAGCTCATTGTTCCATCTATGTACCTAATTTTGCATCGTGCTTCAAAAACAGGAACTCTTTGAAGATACTCTATGCTTGTAATTATCCTAAAAGGGGAGGAGGTGAATTATGCAACTAAAATCTTAAATCTATTTTGCTTCCACTAATTGCACAAATGTAAACTGGATCATCTATCTATATGTGCAAGTATGGTTTTACTAGTGTGTTTGCACCCTTCTCACAAAGAGTTAGTATGGTTTTACTAGTGTGTTTGCACCCTTCCCACAAAGAGTTTTGCAACATAGAGTTAATTCTATCAAGATACTACTCTATGAAAGTAAGGGCACACAAATTGCAAATTTCAAATATGAAATGCAGAAACGTAATTGAGTGGGTTAAGAAACGCAAACTCGGCATGAGGGTTTATCCCATGGTATCAGTAGGCACTAAGCCAGCCCTAGTCCACGTTGGAGTTCCACAAAGGATGTGCTCTCGGTCACCAAGTCTTGATTCCTATAGTTAAGGCCTTGAACTTGCCACTAAGGATCATTAATATGGATGTTCACCTAGACACCAAGGCAAGGTGCACATCAACCTACTCTTCTAAAGATCTTGATGTCATCTTCGCTATGGAGCTTCTCCACCAAGGAGGGGGTCTCCTTGTCTCCCATACAAGGTCATCATTGCTGCTCCTCACTAAGCAGGAGGGTCGAATACTTGATGGCAAGTCACCAAGACTCCAAGGAGCGGTGCACAAGCTTACAAGAGTGATTGACTCCAAGAACCAAGCAGAAGGTAGCAACACCTTGCAATCTTTGTCTTTGGGCCTATCCTATAACTAATCACTCATTAATGATGCACTGGTCATATTTGGATGATCAATTATGCACTTGGGTGCCTTGAATGTCTTGCCAATGTGTATTAACTTCTCCTGAACTCCAACAACCTTGAATGGCTGAGTGAGGGTGGTATAAACAGCCCTAGGGTTTGAACTAGCCATTGGAAAAGAGGTCCATAGAAATTGTGTATGTCAGTCCTTCCGCTATGTGAAGCAAGCCATCATTGGAAGGTGCAGCTTGTACCTTTTTTCTAATGTTCAAATCCACTTTTGAACTTTTGACGTCACCCCAAAACTTCATCATCCATTGCCGCTATAAACGGCACGCACCACCGGAACAAGTGGCATGTACTTCTTCTCGAACTCCAACCCTCCATGCTGTCTGCATGAAGCAGCAGCGTAAGCCCCACCGTTCGTTGCTGAAACAAGTGTCATGTAGAAAACCATAGATTCAGCTTGCTCTTCATGTCGTGGCTTTGCTCAATACCCCGATATGTCTACAATAACACTGGAACTTCTTCCACCATGTAGATCACACCAACTTCACACCTTGCACGTCTTCCCTTTCTTCAGTACTCCACCGTGCAATGCTGCTTCAATCGCCTTGTAGAACCTGGGCAGCTTCAATTGACATGCTCACTCTATGAAGCAGCACCTTAATTATGTCGTCCATCAACGAAAGAAGCGCCATGTAGAAGCTCCACCTCAGCATTGCCAAACCTGCATGCCAATGCTTTTCATCAAAGCTCCGCCGATTGAATATTCCCCTTGGTAGAAGTAGCAGTCTGGAGAATCAAAGCAGACTTATTTGCTTCATACATTTTAAGTCTTTGTTTTGATCCTGGCTGTCTTTCGGTGCATCTTTGGGACCTAAGGATCTACAAATATGCCCTAAATAAGTTCATTAGTCCTAAAGGGCAGTTTCCTTACGCTCTTTGACTTATCGTTTGTTACAAACATAAATAGCATTATAGGCATCAGTTTAAGTATAGATATTAGGAGAAACAAGCGTAAAAAGGTAACCTTAACGAGCGCCAACTGTACTCTAAGATAAGTGCTCTTCCAGATAGTGCTATCCAAACCCCCTTGTTATTAGTCATACATATCTTGCTCTCCAATGGCCAAATTTTAGATACTACAGGCGGTGAACAAATCTGAAGTACGAGTATTTAACTTCACTAGGGACAGAAAAATCAGAAAGTGATTTTTCAAGATCTCGTTGATTGCGTGTATTGACTTTCAAATGGTATTTATATTTGGTTATTAAAATCAAATTCTGAATTCAAAAAATTTAAATTGCATTATAACTTTAGGCTGTATGGGGTTTCTTGTTAGCGATAGTGGTTTTTCAAGATCTCGTTGATTGCATGTATTGACTTTCAAATGGTATTTATATTTGGTTATTAAAATCAAATTCTGGATTGAAAAAATTTAAATTGCATTATAACTTTAGGCTGTATGGGGTTTCTTGTTAGCGATAGTTTAATGCTAGTCTATACGAATATTATGTGGGAGTGTAACTATTGTGATATGTAATTTTTTGTTTTGATATATGTAAGGAGCTTTAATTTCATATTACTGCATCTAAAAAATGGAAGCAGAAGGAAGACTAAGGTCGTTATTATTACGGCAGTAGTTGCTTTGCCGATGCTTCTATTTATGTTCTAGCATTGGCTTTGGATGGATCAGGTCCCATAGAAAAGGTTAGTTGTTCAAAGTTTCTTAATCCTTCTTATTTCATCCTTCCAGTGAACTAACGGTTTTGGTATCAAATACAATTCTCAAATAAAAAATTAAATATGCTAATTCTCTACCAAGGAAAAGTGCTATTGCAAGACAATTCGGCAGTGAATTTGAAACAAGAGGAGGCATTGGTTTGGACCATGGAAGGGAACATCAGTTCAGAGTTCTCGTTGTTTGACGTTGCAGAAATACAAGAGGCTACAAGCAACTTTTCTGAAGATAACAAACTTGGTCAAGGTGGCTTTGGCCCAGTTTACAAGGTTTTGTCTGAGACATACTTATCTAAGATCCTTCTAATGAAACTTTTGTCGTTGAATTATTTTTTATCAGAAATAATATAACAAGAATGATCGTAGTGTTTCAAGATATAGCTATACATGATTACCACTTTCTTAATTGTAAGCATATACTTACAAAAATATATTATATGATAAGCACTTTGGGCTTTTAAACAAAATTAAAATTAATATTTTTATACCTGGGGTAGTAAATACTTGGCTGAGATGCAATGTGTGTATTGTGATATCATTAACTGCAGTAGAAATATCAGTGAACATTTATTTTCAGGGAAAACTACATGGACTGGAGATTGCGGTTAAGAGGCTTTCCGCAAATTCAGGACAAGGTTTGATAGAGTTCAAAAATGAAGTTCAACTTATTGCCAAACTACAGTATACAAATCTGGTTAGACTTCTGGGATGTTCCAGCCAAAGGGAAGAAAAACTAATAGTCTATGAGTATTTGCCAAACAAAAGCTTGGACTCATTTATCTTCGGTGCGTATGCAAAGTTTCATAAAGCATTACCAATCATTTTTTGATGATGTTGCCTAAGTATTAAAATTATTCAATCTCAAATAGTTCTTACAATTGGAAGAATAAATATATGTGCCAATAAGTCAGATATATTCTTTGTATCATTCCCAAATATGTAATTATCAATTTAGAATCAATGTTTACAAACTTTAAAAATATTGACAATACTAGTACATGCCATATATGGACAAGAGTGTGACTGCAGACTATGTTGATGCCCAAAACGACTAGTGAAAATAAGAGTGAATATATGTTAAAGTTTTTATAATATGCATATAATTACTGAAGTTAGTCATCCAGTTCCTCTCTAATGTATGTACATATTTCACAAAAAAAATATTCTACTGTTATGCTCTCAGTTTAACGTCCATTTTGCATTTTTCTCTTCACATTGCTTTGTACTAATATCCTGTACAACACAGTGCACTTCCATAAGGCATTGTCACAGAAAATTATTGTTCTTTTCTTACGTACTAATTGGGGACTAATGTGCAGATAAAAAAGGAGAAAAGGGCTCTGCTTGATTGGGTAAAACGACTTGTGATAATCGAGGGAATAGCACATGGACTCCTTTATCTACATAAGCATTCCCGGTTGCGTGTTATACACAGAGATCTAAAAGCGAGTAACATTCTATTGGATAAGAATATGAATCCTAAAATCTCAGATTTTGGGTTGGCAAAAATTTTCAGCTCAAACAACAGCGAAGGAAACACGAACAGAGTGGTGGGGACATAGTAAGCATATCGACTTTGTCAGTTACATAATGTTTGCAAGCTCTAATACTAGAATTTCAAATACTTATGTTTTACTAGTTTATTAATGCTCTACATCTTTTACAGCGGTTACATGGCTCCTGAGTATGCATCCGAGGGTCTCTTTTCAATCAAATCGGACGTCTTCAGTTTTGGTGTTCTACTCCTTGAGATTGTGAGTGGAAAAAGGAACTCTGGTTTTCGTTGAAATGGTGGTTTCCTCAATCTCCTAGGATATGTAAGTGCATATTTTTTGCGACAAAGAAATCTTTAATAATTTTAAATCCCTTGCATCGAGTTGATACAAAGAGTTCAGAACACTTCCGTCCTCTACACAACCAGGATGCACACAACCTTAGAAGCAAATCATACTGACAAAGGCACACTAATAACACTCAAAATACGATGACTAGACTACCACCCATGGATTTGGGTACAAAACTCGTTGGCCACCTACGCTTAGTGTTGAGATGCCGCTGCAACCAAGTCCTAAGAAGTAGGCTTTTGTACGGTAGCACATGTAAGCCAGTGGATAAGCGAGTAATAGCCTACCAAGGGGAACATGTAGTTTTTTGTTCAAAGAATAAATCATTTCTGCATAGCGAACACGACCAATAAGTGGTCGCCCACCTAACGTTACTAGCAACCTCAGATCCTTACTAATACCATAATTCCAGGCCCGAACATATTTTGACACACTATGTGGTTGATAAATACATGATGTCTGTATAATTAAACCACACAACATGGGCAAAAAGATGCCTAATTGTCTCATCTTTTTGACAAAAGCAACATTCCTTGCTATTTGCAATTACACTTAGCTGGGTTATTTTTTGTTAAAATTATTCCCCTATGGAGATAACAAAGAAAGATTTTGATTATTTAGTGGTGCTCTTAATTTCCATAAATGCATGTTAGCGCTGGGAATTTTGGGATAATGCTAGATAATGAGATTTGACCGAGAACTGACTATTGGGATGCAAGTTCCAAAGAACTCATACTCCTCCTAACTCAACTAACATTAGTGATACATGGCAACAAGTTGTTCCACGCCACCATCTTTTGTCCAATTATATCTCTACACCATGAAAGGTTAGGTGGTGAGGTACCTAGTACTTTAGCAGCCGTAACATGCTTATGATGGGCTATGTTATATAGGCATGGGTACCATTCCCGTGAGGCTCTATTCCCCAACCACCTATCTTCCTAGGACTTGATTTGTGGTTCATCTTTATTTATGATAACGCCATAGCAAAGAAAATCATGTTTGAACTTCATAAGGCTAGCCCAAAAATGTGACTCCCCATTTTTCCATTGTTCTTGAGAAAGAGAAATTGAGTCTAGATATTTGTTGCGGACATTGTTGCCATGTTTTTTCAGTAGTAAGTAACTTACAAAGCCATTTACTAAGCAGATTATGTACTCCTAGCCTACCTTTGTGTCTTGGTTGGCACATAATATCTCATTTAGCTAGACAGTATTTTTGTTTATGTTCATCACTTTACTAGAAAAAAACACGATCAAAAGTAATCCAGTTTCTTAAGTATACCTCCTAGGATAGCCAAAAAAAAAAGACATCATATACATGGGTAGGCTGCTAAGCACCGAGTTAATTAGTGTAAGTCGTCTCCTGGTAGAAAGATGCTTACCTTTTCAACTGTTGAGTCGCTTCTCAAAATGCTCCTCTACTCTTTTCCGATTAGCATTTGATAACTTATCCTATATACATACCCAAATAGCTCATTGGAAAATTTCCCATATCACACCCAACTAACTCAGTGTATTGAGTGGTAGCTTCCTGTGCAGCACCAAAGCAGAAGAATTTAGTGAAAATTAATTTTGAGCCCTCACAGGTTCTCGAAAAGCACAAAAATAGTAACTTCATATTACAAGCTCTTTCGAGGTCATGATTCATAAAGTGGATAGTGTCTTCAATATATGATGCAGCACCACAGCACTCACTTGACCATCTACGTTGGCACTATTAATTAAGATGGCTAACATATCTGCCACAATAATGAAAAAAAAACTCGACCTGCGGGGGGTAAGACAGCCCTCGGGCATTTTGCTAAGAAGAAGATCTTCTCACGTAGGTCAAGAAAACCCCTGAACCTCTGCCCCACCCTTACACAGCGGCACCGTAGCCCATGTGAGAACGACCGACTTTAGCCATGAGACAAACGAGGGGATTTTTTTAACCCCGGCCTGAAATTCGCTCCCACAGGGAGTCGAACCTAGGACCTGAGGAGTGCTACTAGAGCCACCTAACCAACTCACCTAGAGGCCCGCTCGCTGCCACAAAAATGAACAAGATTGGGGATAAAGAATCCCCCTGCCAAAGACATTTTCTCGTGTGGAAATAAGGTCTGACCTCATCATTAATGTTGATTGCAATGCTTCCATCCGAGATCATAGACCACACACAATATATCCATATACGTGAGAAACTTTTCATCTGAAGTGTTTGCAGTCGGAATGGTCATCTTATTTTGTCCTAAGCTTTTTCAATGTCAAGTACTCGATTTTAAAGATAGCCTCATTCTTCCTTCTACGTATTTGCAGTCGGAATGGTCATCTTATTTTGTCCTAAGCTTTTTCAATGTCAAGTACTCGATTTTAAAGATAGCCCCATTCTTTCTTCTACGTAGCTCATGGACAGTTTCACGTAAGATGACACACCTTCTAGGACATTACGCCCTCGCATAAAAGCCGTACTAGAATTATTATTCAAGAAAGCTCCCATGGTTCATGTGTCTAGCATTCTAAATTCTATTATTAATGCAGGCCTGGGAGCTGTGGAAAGAGGACAAATGGCATGAACTAGTAGACACGTCATTGGTCATGGAGCATTGCAAATCAGAGTTATTAAGATGCATTAATATTGCATTACTGTGTGTCCAAGAGAACGCAGACGATCGGCCTGCCATGTGGGATGTAGCTACAATGCTTGGTACAGAGGGTTTGCCCCTGCCTGAGCCAAAGCATCCAGCATACTACAATGTAAGGGTGGCAAATGCAGAGGCACTCTATATAGATCTTGAGCTATATAGTATCAACGAAGTGACCATCACAGCCCAGGAAGCCCGATAGTCATCTCTTTCAGTTCATTGTTGACAGTTTTAGTCCAGGAAGCCCGAGTCATCCCTTTCAGTTCATTGTTGACAGTTTTAGTCCAGGAAGCCCGAAGTTAGGAGATAGCATATATCTTGAAGGGTGATTGTGTGTGATTCCATTGTTGTTAAAAAGTTTGGAACGCCAGCATAATTAGGAACTCACATGGAGTCTTGTGCATAAGCCTTCTGACATGGATGATTACTGTTCCACCTGAAATCTTTGTTTATCATTGTGTGCTAACTAGAATTAAGTTGCTAGCAGGGAAAAAGTTGTTTAAAGGAAATTGCATTGCGTTGGGAATTTGGGATGCAGCCTGATCATTTTTTGTTGAATGTGTTGTCCCTTAGTTCAGTTGGCATTTCAGGTATATTTGTGCTAATAAGTTTTGAAATTTGGGAAGTAGTAGCCAATCAGTTTCACCCTGTTTTTATTGAAAGCATCTTTGTTTGCATTGGCTGGGATCCTGGGAATACTAACTTTGCAGTAAGAGATTTTTTTTAAAAAAAAATAAGAGCCGTGAGTTTTGCAAAGCTGGAAAATTCGGTTCTCTGTTTTTCTCTCAACTCTTTCCTAACCAACCAAACCGGACTCATATACTGTGCAGTACTGCAATTGCATTGAGAGTGGCTAGATGTGAACCCCTGCAGAGGATATGACTCCAACCAAGTCAACGGAAATACAGCGGTTCGAAACAAAAGGTATACATAGTAGCCACTGAAACGTTAACAGCATTCTCGAAAAACAAAAAACGCTAACAGCAAACCAGACATTAAATACTGCAAAAGGTGTAGCTGAAATGTTTAGGTGTAGTTAACGTTGTCGCCGCACCTCAAACTTCATCATCACAGTCACAAAGGTGGGGTGATATTACTGATGGAATTATGTTCCATTTTGCTACTTTGTATACTGATAAGCAGTTTTTTTTAGTTAATTCTTGTGTACTTTGTACTTATTAGTAAACATTTATTTGTTTTTGCCAATTTGTTTTCTGTGATTCCAGGAGGATACTGAGGATGCTTTTGATGACGAAGCAGGTCCTCTGACACTTAATGCATTCAAGCTAATCATTCTTTCGCAAGGATTGAATCTTGCAGCCCTCTTTGATCGCAGGCAGGTAGGATGCTAGCGACTTTATGCTGACTAATGTTTTGACAAACAAATATTTTATACTTTGGGTGTGTGGGTGTGTTCTTTACTAAGACTAGGGGTTATTTGTACTTATTCTATCTTATGAAATGATGCGCAGCTCTCCTGCGTTGTTTGAAAAAATATTTTAATAAAGAAATATTTTATAATAAAATAGTTGTAATATGAAATCCCAGATATAAGTTGTTCTCTTACCATTATGAATTTATGTTGTTTGCACATGGTGATGTGGTTGCTTATTGTTAGTAAAAGTGAATTGTTGAAAGGCTGGTGAAGACCTGACTTAACTTTAATTTGTATTTTCTGCATTCTCGTGTTGTAGACATGGCACAAATTACAACTCATTTTATTCAAATTAATGTTTAATTGTTGGAGGACAATGTGAAAAATCTTGGCTCATCGGACCAAGAACAAGAAGTCTGTCTCCCCTGTCCACTAGATGTTTTGAGTTGTTTCATCTCATCTTTTTCCCAGTCCAAATCTTATCTCATCATGTTCCCAATCCGAATCTTTTAGAAAGATATTGATTGGCAAAGATGCAAAAGTTTGACCGCATCTCTGTCCTAAAAACAACTATTTTAAACAGGGAAGTAAATACTCAAGAATGGTATCGCACCCGAGGTAATTCATAATATCCTAGTATCACATAGTTATAGTTACTGTACCTTCCTAGCCGGTCAGAAATGTTTTTCCGGGTGAATTCATTTTAACACGAAAATTCTAAAAGGTCAACTACGACAATTTAATTGTTAGTGGAACTTGCGAGGTATGTAATTAATGTTTCTGATATATGTAAGGGAGCTTTTGTGTTTCGTCACTCATTATACATGGCGACGAAGCAAAAGCATACGTAAGCTCATTGCTATACTGCTATTGGAGCAGTTCCGTTGCTGCTGCTTCCCGTGTGTTTCTTCATTGGCTTCAGATGGATCAGATCGCGTACAAAAGGTTGATTTGATGTTTTTTTAATCTATAGCAAATACTCTATCGCTAACGATAAAAGGTAATTTGATCAATTCGCAGATACAGCAAGCTACAAACAACTTCTCTGAAGTAAACAAACTTGGGCAAGGTGGCTTTGGCCCTGTTTACAAGTTATTGTCTTTTTCTCGAAGCAAAACAATGTATTGTTTTCCATGTTGGCAGAATGCATGTACTAGTCAATATATTTATTATCTTGAATGAAACTTATAGTAAATTGATCATATTAGTTAATTTCTTTCTGATGTTAAGCATACATAATCTCTAAAAAGCATATTATATATGAAAGAAGCAATTTTGCTCAAAGATAAACCTTAGGGGCTTTTATAGAAAGATGGAACTTAGAAACAAATATTAAGATTCTTTTTCACCAGATAGTAGTAAACCTATTATTGTTATATGTTATCTCAATTGAGTGTAAGAGCAACTTCACTGGACCCTCCGAATAAGTCCCACAAACCAACTACACCAGACTCTCTACTTCCGCCCCTAAAATGGGTAGCCATCCAAATCTCCTCCCACACACCCAGGCCTAGGTCTCTATGGGCCCTCTGAGTCTTAAATAGACACAAACGGGTGGGCCAACAAAGAATTGAGGATTGTTTAGAGGGTTTTGCTAGAGTTGAAAAGAAAAATAAGCTTCTAGGAAATAGAGGCAGCCTTTAAAAAATAAAATGCTTATTTAAAGGGTATTGTTGGAGTTGCTTAGCAACAAAAATGACACTTTTTGCCAATTTGATTTTCAGGGAGAGTTGGCTGACGGGATGGAGATTGTGGCTAAGGGCAAGTATACTGCGACACGTAAGCGGTCTCATAGGTTGTCTTATAAGTTGTCTTATAGCAATTAATAATTTCTTAATTTGTGCATATAAAAATAATTATTTATGAGTTTCATGGCAATAATAAATCTTATGATGGCGATTGAGTGGTCTAATAGTCCTAATTTTTAGCTTTGAGATGATTGCTTATTGTAATAACCACACCTTATTCTCTCACCTCTCTCTCTCTTCCACGTCATCAAAAATCCTACATGGAAATTAGGTTGTATAGATTGTCTGTTAAACCGTCTTTAGAGTATGTGTCACTGCATGAGACGGTCTATTAGGCAACACCAATGTACTTGTCCTAAGAGGCTTTGCATAAATTCAGGATATGGTCTATGTGTTAAGAAACAATGTCCAACTTTATTCTAGCTGAACTACAGGACAAAAATTTTGTTAGAATGTAAATTGGGACGTTGCAGTCAAAGGGGAATAGAAAATGCTAGTCTACGAGCACGTCCCAAACAGAAGCTTGGACCTTTTCGATATTTGGTACATAAAGGCAAATTGTCGATGAGACCAATTGAACTAGTCTCAGCGCTTATACTGCTATATATTCTTCCTTCGACTGTTTATAACCTTAATAGAGGTTAGAGCACCTCCAGTGCCGCTGCACCTGGAATATACCAAAGAGCAACTACAACATGCTCCTACTCCTTTTCCTCCTCGTAACGGCAGCGCCGGCGACTACATACGGCGAGGCAGATCCACCGCTGAGAATTTCCATATGCAACACATGGGGTATCGACCGGACGAACACTACGTTCGAGGCCAACCTCGAGAAGCTATCCGTCATCGTCCCTGCAAACGCCTCGGTGTCCGGCGGCTTCTTCAAGGGATCCTTAGGTTCGGCTTCGGACACCGTCTACACTCTCGCGCTCTGTCGAGGGGACACCATAGGTGCAGACTGCACGGTGTGCCTCCACAGGGCGTTCCAAACCTTGATTGACTCGTGCGGCTACGCCTGGGATGTGACCATTTACAAGGAGCAGTGCCAGGCCCGATTCGCCGACGTGGACTTCCTCGCCGGCGAAGTGAACGAGCCAACGGCATCCGCATCGAACCCCGGCAGCATGACTCTGTCCATCTTCCCCGGAAGTGACCCCAATGATACCGAAAGCATCGCCTTTGTCACCGCCACCGTGTCGATTCTTATGCGAGAAACAGCCAAGTTGGCGGCCTACAACGCATCGAAGAGCTACGCCACCGCCGTCATGGACACCGGCGGCGCCATCCCCACGCTCTACTCGATGGCGCAGTGCACTCCAGATTTGTCACCCGATGATTGCTTCGCTTGCCTCGAAGATGTCGTGGGGAACTTACCCAAGGACAGGGGGAGCCGAGGCGAACGGATTCTCGGGGTTCGATGCTCAATCAGGTATGAGAGTGACGCATTCTACGGTGGAAAGCCCATGTGGATCTTCGGGCCGACGCTACAGAACGGTATGTTAATGTAGCATATCATCCTGATCTCCTTGAACCTTTTCCCCAGCCTAATTAGAATGATATTCCAGTTGATTATCGTCCAAAAAACTATGTTTGTTTGATTTAGCTAAGGAGCTTCCGTGTTTTCTCATTTAGGACGCAGAAGCAAAATCAAGATTCTTACTGCGACAGTCGTTCTTTTAGTGGTTCTTCTCTTTTGTATGATTGTTGGCTTTTGGTGGATCAGATCTCCAAGAAAAGGTTTGCTTAAATGTTCTTTTTTATTCCATACCAAATACTGCATGTCACCCACAAAGAAATGGTAGTTACAGCAATTCTCAACTTAGGAAAAGTGCAATTGCAAGGCAAATCAGCATTGGATTTGCATGAAGAAGATGCACTTGTCTGGACAATGGAAGGAAATGTCAGTTCGGAGTTGCTGTTGTTTGACTTTGCACAGATAAAGGAGGCTACAAGCAACTTCTCTGAAGACAACAAACTTGGGCAAGGTGGCTTTGGCCCTGTTTACAAGGTGGATTTGCATGCCTCTCCAGGAATTTATAATCTTCTTGCCAATTTATCATGTATTTGTTCTTCTACTGTTAAATTGCCACTAATTTCATTTTTTTGTAACTAGGTAAACAAGTACGTCACTGGTATATGCTCGTAGTCGAACATTTTTCTCTTTAAACAAAATCTCATACGACTTGAGATGTTTAGTAGCTGGAGTATGTTTAGTATTTAGTTCATCCGCTCTAAGTTAGTAAATGAATCACAGTAATTACTTTATTTATAATGTTATATACAACTTAGAAATATAACATGACAAACTCCCATGACCAAAGCAAAGGGCACGTAAAGTTTAAGCTTAAAAGTAAATATTAATAAGTTTTTGCCCAGATATACTGTTACGCATATATTTTATCATGTCAAAAAGTTAAAGTAACAAAAGAATTTCCTTTCAACATTTCATTATTTTCAGGGAAAATTGCCTGACGGGCTAGAAATTGCAGTTAAGAGGCTTTGCACTAATTCTGGACAAGGTTTCATAGAGTTCAGAAATGAAGTCCAACTTATTGCCAAACTTCAGCATACAAATTTAGTTAGATTGTTGGGATGCTGCAGTCAACGGGGAGAGAAACTGCTAGTCTACGAGTATTTACCCAACAAAAGCTTGGACTTCTTCATATTTGGTACGTACCCACAAAACTTTGAGAAAGCATACTAATCGTATTTATATATTTTATGAATTAATTAAGTTATGCCTAACCACCTAAGTATCTAAGCCTAAAGAATAATTTGAAGTCAAGTTGATCTTTCAACGGAAAATTAAACAACATGTTCCACCATCAGTCACATGTGTACGCCCCACAACATTATTGTACATATGAATAAAGTTGTTTGCAACTTCTTGCTCAGTGTCCGAAGGAAGTTGTCAAAATTTTACTCAGTATTGATTATTGAACCTATCAATCAGCTGTCAACTATTATACCTGTTTGATAGAGCCAGGGCCAGTCATCATCTTTGGATTGTGAAATTGAAGGAACAAGTTTCACTGCACCTTCATGCTGACAGAGAAGCTCTATTTTAGACCGGTAGTTGTTCAATGGCCACTGTCGATTTTCTTTTTCTCTCCTTTGCACATTTCCTTTTTTTTTTTGTCCTTT
>CM014274.1:42962632-43093105 GCA_004135705.1 Alloteropsis semialata
CCAGGCGCGGCCGGCCCCATGGCCGCCGGGCGCACGCGGGCTTGGTCGGCACAGCAGAGTAATTTTTTTCTATTTTCAGAGTACCTTGTAGAGATAAGAACATATGTTGTTGAATGTTGCTGAGATTTTTGATATGAAAGAATATGATGTGTAATCTACGGTTTTTTTAATTTTTCATGTAATATCTTTGTTTGAATATTGAATCGAAGTGATTTGGTGTGGTGAAACTCATTGGATGAGAAAGGATTGGAGAAGAAGAAGGATAGAGATTGGGGAAGAGATAGATGTGGATGAGACATGGTTGGAGAAGAAGGATAGAGATTGGGGAAGAGATAAGGATTGGATTGGGGAGGGAGGAAAAAGGGGAGCGAAGGTGGCTGGTTACGGACTGTTTCTTTGTTTTTTCATATAAAATTCCTTTAGTACCGGGTGACAATACCACCCAGTACTAAATCCTTCCTTTTAGTATCGGGCACTACGCCTGGTACTGTCACACCCGGATTTACGAATAAACCCGAATGCTACTATATGTGTACCCAGGAAGTCCAACACACACATATAGCTTTAGGATAACAGAATATCAAAGTAAAACAAGTGCTCGAATACAAAAGAATAGCATCTCAGAATTATTACAAATAAGACTCAAGTCTTTAATCAAAGTTTACGCATACGAAAAGATAAACTCTCGTGGCTCCATCTACTCCACAAGGACACCAACTGGTTGACAGCTGCCTAGAAATCTGGAAAGTCTTCGGGAAACTCCACATCACCTTCAGGTTCATCTGATTACCCATCCGGGATTTTGTTGAATAATGCAAGTGTAAGTAAACCATCTTACTTAACAAATATAACACGAGGGATGAAGGCTTAAAAGGCTAGACACTGTTTAACTGCGGTAAGCACTTTTAATTGTTCAATTTTAGCATTAACCAAATTACTACAATATGTTAGGTATATCCCAGTTGTAACCCCAAATTATGGATGTAAAGATCATCATTATCTCATCATCATATCATTACCAAGTTTTAGTTAAACATCACCAGGGTAAAAGTCACCATTCGAAAAGGATCCAGGCCACTCGTAACCGTGAGTACGGCTGTTATAACAGTTTTACACTCTGCAGAGGTTGTACACTTTCCCCACTGGTCGCGTAAAGTTCAAAAGAACTGTAGCCCAACCACGCAGTGCTGATCAGGCACATTCATCACACTTCCTTTGGTATGACTGCATAGGGACGCTACGAGACCTTCCAAAAGTCTCCCTAAAAAGCCAAGGGCCGCTACGGTTTCAACATAGGCGCATGAACCCCAACTCCCGGGATCAACAAACACCCATGGCGCAACGTGAGTGGTTGACGGCGTTCAGGGCGCAACGTGAACAACAATGCCTACGGACGTCATGGCGCAACGTGAGTCCGTACCCGAGCAGATCAGGCTCATACTTAAACCACGGATCCCCTTTTGCGCCTTTCGGTAACCCTCAACTAATTAGAGTTGTGCTTTTTACTTAGTCAAGACCAGAGCCCATTGATTCCCGTGGTTGTACTGTTTTCCCGGGTTGCCACTTTAAGATAGACCATAACAAGTGATGCCCAGAACAAGCACACAGCAATGCTCCAGTTTAAAGGTTGTTTAGGACAAAGCACACAACACATGCCCCATTTAATTAAGTTGCCTAGAACAAAGCACACAGCACATGTTCCAGATCGTGAATTGTCCAGAATAAAGCACACAGCACATATTCTAGAACAAGAGTTTGCTGAGAACAAAGCACACAGCACATGTTCCAGCTACCTAACCAGGTTGCTAAAAAGCAGGTTTTAACCATTCATCATTAAGAGGTATCAAGTATCACTGTCCAAAGACAGTAAGCGCATGTTGTAAAGCCTAGCTCAATTTACCCATCAATGCATAACCCGGTTGAACAAGAAAGTAAGTCTCAGAAGTACTAGAGATATCCTAAAACAAATTAACTCATGCATGAATGTAAGTGAACATTAATGGTGTATAGGTATCAAGGATTTCTCGTGTTATACTTGCCTTCCTCTTGGTACTGCAGCTGCTGCTCTTGCTCTTCAAAGTGCTGCTCAAAAGTCGGCTCGAAAGGCTCACCGGCTGGACACGACCAACAATCACCAACACACAATCCAAGCAAGCCAGTACATGCATACCAAGTAAAATATATTAGAACAGTACACCAATCAATACAAACAGTGGCTAAAAAGCTAATGAAACTATTCTACGCATCACTACGAACACATGAGCGCAAGAATCACTGAAATCGGAGTTAAAACGCATAGTCTAGGGCTAAAACAAGGTCTGGGGGCTTAACTGCAATTAACAGAACTTCCTAAGGGCTAAACAGTAAGGAACCGAGGGTATAAATATAAATAAAGGTCAAAATCAGGGTCTAAAGGGTGAAAAAGGCTCTGGACGGCGGGTTCCATTATCTGAAAACTTAGGGTTCAAACTGAAAGAAAACAGGACCTAATCGTAATTATTTTCTAAAGCTTTAGGACTGCGGGTTAATTACTCAAAAACCAGGGGGCTCTTAATCAAAAATGTGAAAGGGTATGCGGGATCTGATCTGGGCCGTCAGTTTTTGGATGGAGGGCTAGGGCGGCTCGGCTCGGTTTTGTTCGCCGGCAGCAGAGGGGGACGGCGGCGTGCGACGGCGGCGGTGGCGAGCTCGCCGGAGTGGAGCGGCGTCGGGGCTACAGTGCACTATTTCCCCCACGGATTGGACCGGGAGGAAGAGTGGAAAGCGGGGGTGCTTACCAGAGGGTCGAAAACGGGGTTTGGGCGGCGGAGCGGGCGCACGACGGTGAACGGCGGACGACGGCTCGGCGTCGCGTTGCGGGCGGTGCTCCGGGGCTCGGCTTGCGGCGTGCGTCTATGGGGTGTCTCCTGGAGGTACCTACGTGCGCGAGAGGGAGGTCAGGGCGAGCGCGGAGCTTCGGGTGGCAAGCACGGCGGCGGCGGCGCTTACCTCGGCTATGGCGGGCGGCGGCCTTCGGGAGCTCGGAAAACAGGTAAGGGAGGGGGGTCGGGGTGGTTTTATAGGGCGGAGGGTCGAGGGGATAAGCGCGCGGAGGATCCGGGGCGGATAGGGGCCGTTAGCGCGGATCCCGGGCGGCGGTTGCGCGGCGGCGCGTCGGACTCCGACGGGGAGTCCGGCTCGGACGGGAACGACGGCCCCGACAGGTGGGGCCCACCTGTCGGTGGCTGGGCGAAAGCGCACCAGCGCTCGGGCGTCTTCGGCTGGGGAAAACGGCGGGGCGCGAGTGCTGGGCCGGACTGGGCCAGCTGGGCCACGGAACGAGGGGGTGATGCGGCTGGGCTGGGAGAGTTAAAGGGGCAAAAGCGAACCGGGCCGAAAGCTTAGGGGGCAAAAACAGACTTAACGCGAAAAAGGAATTAACCACTCAATCCAAAGCATTTTAAATGGGGACCTTAAATACAAATTTAACATCCATCATTTAAATTGCTAACAAACAAAAATATGCATCGGCATGAGTGCACAAACATGTTTTTCTACGCTTACCTTTGTTTTTAAATTACTAACAAAATTCTAATTAATTCCTATATGACATGAACAATTCATAATTAAATATATTAAATCCTAATTTTTATTTAGGCCTAATTTTTAGGGTGTTACAGGTACTAAAGGGTACCCCCTTTACCCTTTAGTACCGAAATTCCAGTACCGGGCAGGGATCCGATACTAAAGGGGGTTACGAGCCGGTACTAGAGGCCCTTCCTCTAGTCGTGTAGGGTGTAATTCTTGCAGCTTACCGAACTTTTACACTATGAGTGCTAGTTTATCAGGTCCAGATGCTTGATGAGCGAATGCTAGCTCTGTGTATCCAAAAGTTTGTTCATCAAGCCCAGGCCAGATTGTTCATCTATTCGATCGTCTATATACAAGTTTTGTCTAGAAAAAGAATCATTCATAATATATCAGCTAGCACGCAGCTGAGAGTGAAATTTTGGAGGGAAAGTTGGTGGCCCCTAGGCAGAGGCAACATGCATGCAGATGGGCACACCTGCACCGGCGGCAAGCTCTCGAGAAATACACCGGTCGGCCGCGAAGGTCGCCGGCGTCGGCGGGACCGATGATATCGCCATACCGGCATCGATCAGTCAGTCAGTTAGCTCATACCCGCAAAAAAAGAAACGAAAAGATCAGTCAGTCAGCTCTGGAAAGATGGCGGTGTGCAGTGGCCACCAATCAGTTAACCGGTACGGTAGCCGTAACCGTAAGCGTAGCTAGGCGGTTTGCTGCTATTTCTCGTACTATCAAATACTGTATATATATGCTCTTGGTAAGGTGAAAAAGAAAACATTAACCAAATGTTCATGTTAGTCTAGGGCTATTGTCAGTCAACCTTTATACATTTAGATAACTAATTCCATATGAAAAAAACCCAGAGGTAACTTGTTGACTCTGCATATATAGGATTTGCTCTTCTCTCCTCTTCATCGGAGCAATCTACACTATTGATTCTAACCAAAATCAATGGCTCACAAGATCTAGGCTTGTGGGCTGTATTTTCCTGATTTGTTGGCCCTCTTATCCACTTCAAATTGCATACATGGGGAAAGAGAATCTTACTATTACTAACTGTGCCTTCTTTTGAAGCCTCCACATTAGTTCTCACAAGATGCATTGGGGGGAAAGATAAATCATAGAAACTCTCATAAAAGTCAGAAACATCTAACCATCAATCTGTAGACTCAAATCATCATAATTGTTGGATTTATTATTTTTTGTAAAAAATTACCCACTTTTGTCATTATGAAAATAGTCTAAAGTAGCACCCCACCCCTAAAAACTATAGCCAAATTACTCACTTTTGCCATTATGAAATAGCCTAAAGTAACATCCCAAATCTTTAGCTAAATTATCCACCTCTGCTAATATGGAAAATAATATAAAGTAACCACTTAAAATTGTCTAAGTTATTCACCTATGTCATTATAAAAACAACTTAAATAACCCCTAGATTAATTACCTACATCTGTTATTATTAAAAATAACATTCATATGTTAAAGTTACGTCAATATACGACTCTAAATTACCTACTTCTGCCACCAATTATTAATAAAAAAAATATTAATTTAAGATATGTATGCACTATTATCTCTCCATATAGACCATTCTGAATGTAGAAAAAACGATGAGGACGCACGATTCCATATTAACACATGTAGCCCAAACTCTAAATTTGCATCTAAATTGCCGTGCATTATTATTATATATGTTATTATAAAAAAAATTCCAAAGTACACCAATATATAATTCTAAATTATCTATTTCTATAATTTTTAATTTAGAAAATACTAACTTATAAAAGTATATATGCATGATGTGTGTCACTATTTAAACCATATATAGAAGTTCTGCACAATAATTATTTGCCTTTGTGTTCTTTATGAAAAAAAGGTAGGTTAGTGTTAGTTTTCTTGTGCTTTTGGCCATAACTGTCTAAAAAATGTCACTCGCAAGGATATTTCGGTTTCTAGTAGCGACAGCGGGGTACTAGTTATTTTTCGCCATCCAAGTCGTCGACCCTGCATGCCTATTTTACTGTACTAGCTAGCTAGGGTTTCATGAATCTTCCTTTTTCCGGTGTCTATTTGGTACAGTTTCACTGGTTCGATACCAACATAATCGTAGTGTTTACTTTGTAAACCGTGTGGTACTATATATATTTTGGTACCTGATCGAGGTGCAACTTTTCAATACCTTATCAAAATTCTAAGTTTTATAATTTGAGTGTTACCTACAGGAGCAGAGGAAGGGAAGAACTCGGAGGTTTTGGGGGATTCGGGAGAACGAGATCCGCTTAGGAGGGAGAGGTTAGGGTTCAAGAGTTTAGTACAATGTTCATAGCTGAATGACTCTCATCCTCCCCTTACATCTTATCCTCTTGCTGGGCGAGCTACAGCCAGTCGCCGCTGGAGAAACGCGAGCTCTTGGTCCTGGGCCGACGCAGCCCATTAGCATCTTCTGAGTCATGGGCCTAGAGCGGAGCGGGCTTGTTGCTGGCCGGGCCCATCATGCTAACATCTCCCCCTTCTTTACCTGTTGTTTGTCCCCAAACAGTCGCCCATGGAAACTGCTGCTTGAGAGCATCCAGATCTTCCCAAGTTGCAAGAGACACAGGGGTGTTAGACCATTTGATGAGAACTTGTGTACCTTGATGCACTCCATGGAGAATAGGTCGACGCTGCAGGATACGCTCAGGGATGCTCCACTGGAAGAGATGATCAGGGAGGGACTCAGTTACTTGATGGTTGTTACCGATAAGCTTCTTCAATTGGGACACATGAAACACTGGGTGCACCAAAGAGGAGGCAGGTAACTGAAGTTTGTAAGCCATTGATCCCACTTTAGATAACACATTGTATGGCCGAAGAATTTGAATGCCAGCTTTTGATTTGCCCTTGGAGCAAGACAAGACTGCACATAAGGTTGGGCCTTCAAAAACACCCAATCTCCCACCTGAAGGAACGATCTGATCTATTCTTGTCTGAATATTTCTTCATCCGCGCCTTTGCTCTGGACAGATGTTGTCGGACCAATTCCAACATGACTTGGCGTTCCTGTAACCAGTCCAACAGATCAGAGGACTCCACATGGTCAACACAGATGCCAAAATGATGGGGCTCATGACCATATAGAACCAGAAATGGGGATTTGCCAGTAGCTGAGTGACCACTAGTGTTATACCAAAACTCGGCCAAAGAAATCCACTTAGACCAAGCTGCTGGACAGGCGTGGACAAAACATCTCAAGAATGTTTCCAAGCATTGATTGACCCGTTCTGATTGCCCATCAGATTGGGGATGGTATGCAGTGCTCATAGACAGATTCACATCAGCGAGACGGAACAGCTCTCTCCACAATCTACTGGTGAAATCCGGTCTCTGTCAAATACAATTGCCAGGGGAAGACCATGAAGCCTGTATACTTGGTTGTGAAACAGCTTAGCCACCGATGCAGCTGTAAATGGATGACGCAAATGGAAGGAAATGTGCATATTTGGAAAAAGTGTCGACAACCACCAGAATACAGTTGTAACCTCCTGACTGTGGCAGCCCCTCGATGAAATCCATAGTGATTACTTGCTAAGACATAGATGGAACTGGAAGCGGTTGAAGTAGCCCCAGGAGTTTAGACCGATCTGCTTTAGCCTGTTGACAAACTAAGCAGGATGTGACAAAGGCATGTACAGCTGACTTGAGGCCATGCCAAGCAAAAAGTCTCTTCACTTTGGCATAAGTCACTGGCACACCGGAATGCCCCCCTATAGCAGAAGAATGTAATGCCTGCAATATGGTGTGCTGAAGTTGGGAGTCGTTGCCAATCCAAATTCTCCCTCTGAACCTCAACAACCCATCCTTCCAAGTGTAGTGAGGTACAGCAGCGGGGTCGATTGCAAGCTTGGCGACCAAAGCTTGAACATGCAGATCCTTGTCATAAGAACCTTGGACTTGCTGTAACCACTGTGGAGTGGAAAAAGTGATCATCACACATTTAGTGGAAGAAGGCTTGCACCTAGACAGAGCATCAGCGGCTCTATTCTCCATCCCTTGCTTGTAAATTATTTATAGTTTAACCCCAGTAGCTTGGTAAAGACTTTTTGCTGCCAAACGGTGTGTAAGCGTTGTTTAGACAGCTGGCTGAGACTTTTTTAATCTGTGAAGATATGAAATTCCCCATACTGAAGGTAATGCCTCCATTGTGCAATAGCTACGAGAATTGCCATATACTCCTTTGCATAGGTGGACAAACCCTGGGATTTGGGACCCAAGGCTTTGCTGAAATAAGCCAAGGGATGACCCCGCTGCATCAACACTGCCCCAATACCAGCTCCGCTTGCATCTGTCTCCTAGCAAAATGGAATGGAAAAATCTGGTATGGCCAACACGGGCACTGTACTGAGCAATTGTTGTAATGTCTCAAAGGCCACTTGGTGAAGGTGTGTCCAGATAAACAAGGCTCCCTTTTTCAGCAACTCTGTGAGAGGCTTGGAGATAACACCAAAGTTCTTGACGAATTTCCTGTAGGAGCCGGCTAAACCAAGAAACCCTCGTAACTCCTTAACATTTACTGGCACTGGCCAATTCAGAATAGCAGATATCTTGCTGGGGTCCATAGCGATGCCTTGCTCCCTGATAACATGTCCCAAATACGACACTTGCCGCTGAGCAAAGGAACATTTGGAGAATTTCACCTTCCAGCCATCCTTTTCTAGGAGTTGCAACACCAACCTCACATGTGTGACATGATCTTCATAAGTGGAACTGTAAATGAGTATATCATCGAAGAATACAAGCACACACTTCGGTAACAAGGGAGCAAGAGTGGTATTCATTGCTTTTTGGAAGGAGGCAGGAGCACCAGAAAGGCCAAAGGCCATCACCTTGAACTCGTAGTGGCCAGTGTGTGTTTGGAAAGCAGTCTTATGGGAATCTTCAGGCCTTAAACGGATCTGGTGAAAACCTGCTATGAGGTCCAGACTTGTAAACCAGCTAGCATTACCCAATTCATCAAGGAAGTCGTCAATGAGAGGCACCGGATACTTGCTTTTAATCGTGATGGCATTGAGATGTCTGAAGTCGACACAAAATCTCCATGTCTTGTCCTTTTTCTTCACCAATAGCACTGGGGAGGAGAAGGGGCTAGCGCTGTGTTGGATAATACCTTCCTTCAACATGTGAACGACTTGCCGCTCGATCTCATCTTTCACAGATGGGGGATACCGGTAGGGGCGGACCACCACAGGTGTAGCACCTTGCACCAGTGGAATGCTATGACCGCAGTCATGGGCAGGGGGAAGTCCCGTTGGAGGGTCAAACACTGGATCAAACTCTTCCAGCAATTTAGATAGCTCTGATGGAATATCCAGTTTGGTAGCCCCTTCTTCTGTAATCATAACAGCACACAACTGTACCACCGTCCCTTGGGGAAGCTCAGGCAAGGTGCCTTGAAGAAGACAAGTGTCACCATGATAGGGAATAGCCATCCATTTTTGTTGCCAATTTACTTTCATGGGACTATGTAACTCTAGCCAGTCCATGCCTACAATATAGTGGCCAAGTGTAGTACCTTGAGATCAGAAGTGAATGTACCCTTGGACAGACCACTGAGCAGCAGGAATATGGCTGATGCACTGCAATTTCCCTCCATCAGCTATTTGAACACCCACTGATGTAAGCAAATTGGTGACTCCACTCAAGGTAGAAGCCAACTGACTACTGACAAAGGTATTTGAACTCCCAGAATCAATTAAGATCAACACATCCTTGCCTTGAATGGTCCCTTGAAACCTCATTGTCCTAGAACCATCAGTACCAGTGCTAGCCACCACAGAGAGCATCAACAATTCTTCTTCCCCTTCACTGCACAAGGAGTCAGAACTGCCTACTGTTGGAGATCCCATCTGAAAGAGCTCCCAAATCTCCTTCAAAGCATGAAGCTAGATTGATTCAGGGCAAGTGTGGCCCCTACTCCACTTCTCTGCACATTTCATACACATGCCTTTAGCGCGATGGTAAGCACGCAGCGCTGCCAGCTTTTCATCGAAGGCCTTGTTCTTGACAGAATCAGTTGAACGCTTGTCACCAGTAATAGGAACACCAGTGGGCTTCTCCAGTCTGGGAGGAGGAGGAAGAGGTAGAGGACTGCATGCCACTGATTTTGCTGCTTGGAAAAATTCTGGTCTGAGGAATTCCTTCTTCTTGTCTTGATCAGATACTTCCTCCTACAACAAGGCGAGCACACAGGCAGTATCGAGATCGAGAGGGCGCTGAACAATTATAGCGGCCCTAATGTCACTTTTCAACCCATCAATAAAACACATAGTATAATAGAGAGGGTCTGTTTTAGTTTCATAAGCAGTAAGCTGATCAACTAATTCAGAAAATCTCTCTATGTACCCTGATACTGAACTAAGTTGCTTGATATGAAAGAGTTGACGGATCAGTAATTCATGGTGATCTTTGCCAAAGCGGTCCAAGATCATTTTGGAAAACTCTTGCCAACTAGCATGTTTTAGTTTCTTTTCCTCTGATTGCAACCAACGACCAGTCTGAATGGAAAAGCGCATCGATGCAACCGTTATCCAGCGGCTTGGCTCAACATCATACAACTTAAAGTAATCCTCACATCTACTAAGCCATAGTTTGGGATTTCGCCCTCGAACCAGGGAAACTGAAGCTTGGGAAGTCTACTGTTAGTATTTTTAACGATCACAGATAAATCCGCAAGCGTACGGATACCGATGTAGCTTTCACCCGAGAGTATTCTAGGATATCGAATCCATAGGGAACGTGTGTGTACTAGTGACGAGTTAAGAACGACCAAGAACAAAAGAAGTGATAAATGTGTAGAAGGTAGAGAGGGTTATTTCTAGGTATTTTGGATAATCAAAGGATAGCTCAAGTCGTTTACTGTATTACTTGCTTCAGGACGCCCAACCTGTGACACCCCGGTGTCACTAATGTAATTCAAACCCTTAATTAAATTAATTAAACTCATTATGACATGCATCATTGCATAATTGTGGTGTTTGTGCATAATTGTGTGTATGTGTTGACTTAGTCAACCAAGAATAATCAAAATAGTCAAAATATGAAAATTATACCAAAATGTCGCAAATAATGTCAACTATATGAATATGAACTCAAATGAGTATGGAAAGTTCAAACAAAAATTCGAAATTCGATTTTGAACTCATTCGATCGTCATTTCATGTGTTGCGAGTTTTGCTTTTTACCCTTTTCGAGCGTCTAATATCTTTATATTTTTCCTAAACACTTGAAATTTCACCAATATAAAAGTTGGAGTGCAAAGTACCCTCTTTACAATGGTGGTGATGTGGATCAAGGAAAACTGGGTTTGGTCATTCAAAATCTTGGCCAAAATCGGGTAAAAACTCTGAATTTTCAACACTTAGACGAAATCGGCTAAGTCTGAAAACGTGGTTTTTGCCCGTTTTCTTCGCCCCGTACCTTTCAAACCGCTCCCCAAAAGGACTGACACTCTTTGTAAGAGTTGTAGCCTAATGTACCAGCTACAACTTTTGTATTGGACAATCTTGATGTTTATATGTAAATATTAGAGAAAAAGGTCGTCGAATTTGGGCCGAAATCAATCGATTCAGCCTTAGAAATTTCAGTTCGTCAGTTTGACAGCATTTTGGCCGGTTTTCTCCACGATTTATCTCTCAAACCATTGATCAAACACTATAACTCCCTTTGTAGAAGTTGTAGCCTGATGTGCCCTCTTTAACTTTTGTATTGGGCGAATCAACTTTTTATGTACAAAAAGTGGAGTTTAAGGCAGTGGAAGTTGGACCCGTGAGCTGAATTGAACTCTGAAGATTTCGGAAATTCGAATTTTTGGCTGAGAATTAGGGCCTTGCAACTTCCAAACGGTTGAGCAAATGGTATAAGTTCCTTTGTAGGAAGTGTAGCCCTATGAACCATCTACAAACTTTGTATTCGTTTCTCCTAGAGTTTCTACACGGAATCGTGCGAAAATTCGAAGGGATTCAGCTGCGTCGTTCGGCCACCTAAACTGACTCGGCGGCCTTCAGTTCGAACGACGGCCAGCAGCTCGGCCTCGGCGTCGTCGACGCCAAACGCCGGCCTCCAGCTGTCCTGCCACGCGTTCGCGCTTCACTCGTGCCTCCTGGACGTGCCAAGCGAGCTCGCTGAGCTGTCCAACACGCTGGCGAGATAAGGATCCGCGTCGACCGAGGACAGTAAAGGACCCGAGCTTCACCGGCCAAAATTCACTCCACCTGCCCTGCCATTCATCGATTCACTCCCTCCAGAGCATCACCGCCTCGCCAGCTCCACCCTCGACCGCTCCGCTCACTCCGCCATAGCCTAGCCGCGGAGGATTTCGCGTTTTCAGACCACCATTGCCGTTTCGGTCCGAACTCCAATCTTTCCAAAATCGTAGCTCCTCGTTGCTTCTCCCTCCATTCCGAGCATCAAGATGACATCCCCGTAGTTCACTGATCGTCCCCGACCCCTTTCCCCTCCTATTCCGGCCACCAGTAGGCCGGACTGCCGCCGCCTTCCCAGGCTGCTGAAGGCGCCCGCGGCCAGGGGCGGTTGGGCAGCAGCCGGCCGCCTGCTCCAGGCCAGGCGCGGCCTGGGGAGGGGCCTTGGCCGCCGGCCTGAGCGCCCAGGCCAAGAGGGGGGCGCCGGAGCCTTCAGCCGTCACCAGTCAGAACCGGCCGGCAAGCCCAGCTCGGCTCTGTTCGTGAACGACCGAAGGTAGAAGACAAGGATCCAAAGGTAATACGTTAGAAACTTCAGGGGGTTATCCATAAGATTCAAGGACTTATGTGTGAGGTGGAAAACTTGCAGGTACCTGGTTGTAAGTCTTCGAGGACCCTTCCGCGATGAAAGGACCTGTTGGCAAATATTTTTAGTTTCTCAGGGGCCTGGATGTAAAGATCGAGTTTACTATTCATGTTTTATTTTCCTTTGAATTCGACTGAACTTTCATAAATCACCAAAAATTCCACAAAAATCGTAAAATCACAAACTTGGACTTTCTGGAATCCTTGAGAAATTATATTTCCAGTGGTGTATCATACGCATATGGAAACTATGTAATTCCCAATGTATTTTTGAATGTATGAAGATGTGCTTGAGAGGGTGTTTATTGCTTTATAAATCATAGGGATGTGCTAAAAATGCAAAACCACTTTTGATGGATCTATTGTGATCAGTATCTGTTGGCCATAGTTTATTCATGATTTTGGTAGATTTGGAATTAAGTTGATTATAACTAGTTGAGAGTGGATAAATCACCAAATATTCTATACAACTCAGAAATCTGAAAAATTCACATAAAATGCCTCTGGTAGAATAGTAGTTGCAGTAAAAATTTCAGCTGTAGAACATTTTTGTAGAATTTATTATGATTTTCTAATTGGTGATAAATGTTGGCTGTTAAGAAAAATAGAAAATAAATAGGTAAAATGCTGGAAAATTCCTGAAAAATATGTTTAACTGTCAAGAACACAGAAACATGATTATCTTAAGTTGTGTTTATGAAAATATATTTTCTAGGCTTTATTTGGTAAGAACTAGTTAGGAAATGCTTAATTAATAAATGGTTTTCTTGTGGTAAAAAATAATTCTACAAACATGTAAAGCAACCAGGAGTGCTGAATGTTGGATTTAGCAATTGAAACTCCATTTTATTACTAGTGGTTATTTGTGGATGTTTTATTTAATTTATGTAGTAACTTAAGTGGTTATAACATATTAAAAAAAGGGTTAATAAGATTTCTTTATATATTATTTCAGAACTGAGTTAAGTTTAGTTAGCAACTAAAAGCAACCCACCCCGCTTTATTTGTGAGCTTCTTAATTGTTTATAATCCATAAATGATTGTCCAGTGATGTATTAGTGAGTTGTTGCAGTAATTTGGTGATTGTTTTCTTGTCCGCTGCTGCATCTCATGCATCTGCATTTCATGTAGAGCAAACCCTTGTTGACGGAGTATACAAGATCGAGGTCGAGCCCACGGACGATCTAGCTACTGCCGAGTTGAACACTACTGCTGCACAAGACCCGAACCAAAGTTCGGAAGGGCCCAAGGCCAGCGGTGATCAGGAAGGCAAGCCCCGGAGCATTACCTACTGTTCAACTAACTCTTTTACCTTGTGCCTTAAATTGTGCATTTACGTTTAAGGAGTTGTTTGAAACCCTAGCTGCATGATCCCTAGGTACCTATGTCCTAATACTAGTATGTGTAGGTCGTTAGACTGCCATGCTTAATTAGGATCGGTAGAAGTCGAGTGATTGCCTTGTCACTCGCGAGAGATAGGTTTACTTTATATCAGTTTATGAAGCTCGGCAAGCGGGGCTTGTGCGATATTCCTGTTTGATTGAACACCCCGCTTGCACAGAAGATTGTTGGCTAAGGCATTGCTTGTGTGGCGTTGTTGGTCAAGCTTTTGAAGGTACTAATCATATGCCGGGAAACGTGGTAAACTGGTAAACCTAGTACTTGATTCAAACTGACGTCTGACGGACATGTCCACTCCATTGGGCGAGGGGGATGATGGCGAGTGTAGCAGTGGCCGCGACACAGGTTTGCCTGGGGCACCTGGGGTTCGTTGGGGCGTGCACTCGGGTGGAGTGGTATCTGATGGCAGATGGCAGGGAGAGATGGGGACGGTTGCCTCGTGAGGTCCGGGGTGTCTCTCACGGGTCGTACGATTAGGTTATCCCTTGCATGGTGAAAAATCAACTCGAGTTGTCCGTCCTTTGCGGTTACATGAAGCTGCTTGATCACTTGTTGCACATCAGTGGCTGGGTCAATGGGTTTAGAAGGGTGATTGGATGAGAAATGTTATTATCATGTTAATCAATTGTTTTTCGACACTGAATGTTATTGGATAGCTTGGCAAATCTAGCAATGGTTAGTTCACTTTAAAACTTGGCTAAAATATTGAAAATAGGGATCAACTTGTAGATGCTTTCGGCAAAACAAACCCCACAGCCAGAAAGCCTTGCATGTCTAGTATTTAACCTGGTCGGGTAAGTCTTGCTGAGTATTAGTATACTCAGCCTTGCAGTGGCTTAACTTTTCAGATAATGGTGTTGGTTATGATCCTGTTGCTGCTTTGACTTGGCCTGGTGTGCTCCCTGATGGTTGGACAGTTGAGTGGGGGCCGTCTGAGTCCGACTCAGGCCGCGGGGACTGAATATCATATGTGGGCTCCATGTGATGTTTTGGTGTATCGACGTTTAGACTTCCGCTGTATTATACCCAGAGCATTTGTGAGACCGAAAGACATCACTAGGTACTCATACTAGGCCGCGGGGAATATCATATGTGGGCTCCATGTGATGTTTTGGTGTATCGACGTTTAGACTTCCGCTGTATTATAACTCTGGTTTGTAATAACTAAAACATATGTACTGTATTTGTATAATTATCTATGTGAACCCCGTGTTGTAAAATTTGTGATGAGTTGTACTGCCTGGGCCCATCTTCGAGTGGGACTGCTGCTATTTCGTTTCGGTCGAGAGAAAAGGTGGTTTAATCGGGAAGGTATCCGACGGATTGCACGATTAGCTCGGTTTAAGGGCGTGGAGTACTGCTGTGATAGTGGGCCCATGCTTTTAAACCGGATTAATTGGGGCGGTCTGCCACAGCTGGTATCAGAGCCGAAAAATAGGCAGCGGGTGGTATGACAAGTCTTAAAAATATTTTCTTGATTTGCAAAACCTAATCTGGACTTTTGAAAACATCGTTGGTTACGCTAGGGTTTGATGAGAGTAGAACGTGAGCCCTAGGTTATATATGGGTAGTCTTCAGGTGGCTTATATAGTATATGTATATCACTGACTCCCAGCACATTTATTTTCTGCAATTTCAATTCTGTAACGACGCAAACAGACGTCAGGTGAGTAAATGGTCGCCCATTGCCAGAGGGTGTGAATACTGGACGCTGTTCCCCAAGCAGTGGCCTACTTGGGGTGCAGTCAATATAACATCTTTGGTGTTATAATGACTGTAGTGCTTTTACTTTATTGGTTGAACTGTTGCTTCTATAGTAAGCAACAGAGTGTGGTTATCATATGCGGGCAACCGCATATGCGTCACCCATGTGGCGTCAGGTACATGGGGGCTGTTCGTGAGTGCTGGCACGAACGGTTCAGTGATGAAAATTTTCTGCAGGTACACTAATCACGAAGCCATAGGTTTGTGTTCGCTAGAATTTCGAATAGATATTATAAGGAGAGACGTATTATATGTGCCACCGATGACTAACCCCGTAAGTCCAAGAATACTTGGCAGTTGTTTCTTTTTGTGAGGACGAATAGGTCGATTCATGCATGCATCATATCATGAATAACATGTAAATCATGAAATCATTAAGATATGGGTTAGTGAGCCTCTAGGAATTTCTTAAAAATTTACCATTGGGGGAGTTCATGTCAAACCTCTAAGGGTAATTTAGAAACTTTTGACCCTGTCTGTTGGTATAAGCTTTTCGACCCACAAGACCACCCCAACTGTCAAGGCTCAAATTATAAAAGTTGTTACAAATTTCATTGCTTAGCTCCTGTCAAAATTTCAAAATTTTTGGCCCCACCAATTGGGAGTTATGTCAGTTTTGTCATTGTGCTGATTTCTGTCAACTTTGTGCAGATCTGATTGCAGCAATGATATCCCCTTTTTAATGATGTTTCCTTTGAAACTCATCTATAACAAAGTTGTTGCCAACCTGATGCTCTATTTGTTGCCAAACATTCAGGTCATTTGGCCCAGTGGATGAAGAGATATAGCCTTTTTACTAGCTCTCGGTTCTGCTGAAATTCTGGATGCACTAGTCATCAAACTTTAAGGATTTGAACCTCTTGCTGATATATTTAGCCCTGTCATAGAATACCAAAGTTGTAGATAACTTGTCTAAGAACATTCTGGTGAAATTTCATGATTTTTGGATTGCTCAATTTTGAGTTATGAATTTTTGTAAGTTTAGTCCAGAATCTGTCCGTTTCAAGTTATGCCATTTCATAGCTAGGTGTTTGAACTAAACTCTATTTTGGTTCAATTCTTTCAGATGGCCGGCCCTAGCAACCGTACTATGCACATTGATGAGCAAGGGCGTTACCACTCCACGTGCCTCCACTTGGGGGTTTTCCCGCGCTTCTGTGGGAGACGGTGCAGCGCTGCGGGTACACCGAGCCACCTCGCTACGTTGGGGTGCACCGCGTCGAGTGGAACGTGATGCAGTTTGAGGTCACCGTCACCATTCCGAGCCCACCTGCAATGAGGCCAGAAGACTTGGTGGTGTCCACCAGGGCCCACGCTTTCTTGTCCGGTTGCGAGCTCGCGGCACAGCACGCGTTGCTGCTGTTTGGGCAGCAACATCAGGTGCAGCTCTACGACACTCCGGCCGCCTTGTTTCCACCACGGCCTGGGAATGCCATATTGTGGTGGGACAGCAGGGCCCAAGTTCAGGACCCTACCACGAATGCTTTGGTTAACTATGGGAGAGCATCTGCTGACCTCATTGAGACACTCGTTCACCAGAACCATTTGGTGGCAGCAGCAGCTCAGGCTCTGGCTGATCAGGTCAGGGGCTTGGATCACCAAGTCCACCACCTCAACGAAGAGCTAGTTGAGCAGCACGAGTTAGTGGCCCACTTGGAGGGTGACCTGAATGAAGCTCAGGAGGTGATTGCAGAGTTGCAGCATCCTCCACCAGCGCCTGTGCCTCCAAAGCTACCCGTGCAGGGCGAGTCGGGCCTGGACACCGTTTCAGGGCAGCCGGTTGAGCTGAATGATCCTGCCATGTCAGATGGAGAAGGCTCAGTGAACCAGGCGCCACCTCCTAATGGTGGAAACGATGGGTCCGATGACGAGGAAGATCCAGAGGAGCTTTACCCTGTTGACTCCGACTAGATGATGTTTTAGGGAGTGACCCTCTTTTGTATCCATGGATGTAACCCTTGCACTTATGGTAGACTTTTGATCCGCCAAAGGGATGATGTAAATTGTTCATGGATATTGTGAGATATGCCCCAAGTAGGTGATGTAAATTATCCCATGGATCTTGTAATATATACCACTAGTATGGAAGAACCATCCATGTATATATGCTATTTTCAGCTTTGTTGCAATCACCTTGTCCTCAGTTTTACTCCTTGAAAATGATGTTTTTTAAAAGGGTCATGAATACCAAACTTGTGCACAATTTGGTGATCTAGGTTGTGTCAAAACTTCAGCTCTTTTGGAGCAAGGCAACAGAAGTTATGCTCGATTTACTCTGACCCTGCTTGCTGAAAATTCCAGCAGGACAGACAGTTAGAAATTGCAAATTTCACCTTCTTTCAATTGGAACCAGTCTGATCACCAAATACAAAAGATTTAGACAATTATATAAGCTCTCTTCTGGCAAAAGATGAGAAGTTTTGGGTTAACAGAACTGCAGATATGAATTTTTTAATCTCTTGTCAGAATTCTGTTAACACCACAAAATTGATATTAGCAATGCATCCGATATCGGGTAGTCTCCTTATTACCCTTTAGCAAGATTAGGGATGCGAGTACAACATGATGGATGATGATTTCTACTAACCTTGTAAAGAACCATTCTTATATTTGTTAGTAAATTTTATCATCCTATTGTGTTGTACTTATAAGATTGCATGACTAATGGGAGTTATGGATGAATGCAGATGTCAAAAAATCCCGATGGTGGTCTACCTCCTCCACCACCTCTGCCCACCAACCTCGCCGAGGTGCTGGCTATGCAGACAGAGCTTCTTCGGCGCTTGACCGAAGGGCAATTGAATCCACAGCCTAATGGGGGACGTCACCATCAGTATCCTCAGGAGGCGACGTACTCGGATTTCACTAGTACCCAGCCGCCTCTATTCACCAAGACGGAGGATCCTCTGGATGCTGACGCTTGGCTCAACGTCATTGAGTCCAAGTTCTCCCTGTTGGTGTCTCCTTGTTCAGATGCCAACAAGTCCCAGTTTGCCGCTCAGCAGTTACGCGGTCCGGCACGCTTATGGTGGGATACTCACATTGGCATGCTCCCTGCCGATCATATTGTGTCTTGGGATGAATTCAAGACGGCTTTTCGTGCCCACCATATCCCCGCTGGTCTTATGGATCGCAAGCTAAATGAATTCTTGGCTCTCACTCAAGGAACCCGCAACGTGCTGCAATATGCCCAGGTTTTCAATCAGTTGGCACAATATGCGGGCTATCATGTTGATACGGATGCAAAGAAGCAAGACCGTTTTCGCCGGGGCCTTAGCTCAAAGCTGAGGGACAAACTTTCTCTTGTCAAGGCAGACAGCTATAATGATTTGGTGAATATGGCCATTACCAAGGAAGATAGCATAAATGCTCACAAGGCTGAGAAGAAGAGAAAGGCCCTAGTTGGCCAATTTAGCACTACACCGTCCAAGTTCCGGTTGGTGCAGAAGAGTCCTGCTCAGTCTTTTCAGAGGGCCCCTCAGCCAGGGTCATGGGTTATCAGGCCTCCACAGCAGCAGAATCAAGGTTATCGTGCTCCAGCTCAGGGACAGCAGCCGTCTCGTCCTGGTAATGCTCCCTGTTACAACTGTGGAAGGCCAGGCCACTTTCCGAGAGATTGCAAGTTGCCCAAGCAGGGTGGAAATAATGCCCAAAGGCCGGCAAATAATCCAGGCAAGAAGCGAGTGGCAGTTGTCAGGCAGGGCAGACTTAACTTCGCTACTATGGATGACCTCCCCGCTGGCGCTCCAGTAATGTCGGGTATTTTCTCTATCCGAAATATGCCTACATATGTTCTATTTGATTCTGGAGCATCGCATAGTTTCATGAGTAACAAACTTGCTGCCAAACACAATTTTACTTTTATGCACACTACTCAACAATATGTTATATCTACCCCTGGTGGTAGAATTGGGTCTCATCAAATTGTGCAAAGGGTACCTCTCAAGTTGGGTAGTAAAGTATATGAGACTAATTTCATTCTCTTGGAGAATCAAGGGATAGATATTATTTTGGGTATGAATTGGATGGAAAATCATGGGGTCAATTTAGATATTTCTTCCCGTTGTGTGGAAATTAATTCTCCAACCCATGGGGCATCAACACTATATTTGCCTCGGCAAGAACTCAGCAATTCTTGTGCATTCTCTGCAATTGAAACCCCTTTGGAGAAGATTCCGGTTGTATGTGAATACCCGGACGTATTTCCTGATGATTTACCGGGAATGCCGCCTGACCGGGAAATTGAGTTTGTGATTGAACTGCAACCCGGTACAGCTCCCATCTCCAAAAGGTCTTATAAAATGGCACCCAAAGAATTAGCTGAACTGAAAGTCCAACTTCAAGAGTTGCTAGATAAAGGATATATTCATCCTAGCTCTTCACCCCGCTCTGTTTGTGAAGAAAAAGGATAAAACTCTGAGGTTATGTGTTGATTACCGACCTCTCAATGCGGTAACTATCAAAAATAAATATCCTCTTCCCCGCATTGATGCACTCTTTGATCAATTGTCCGGAGCAAAGGTATTCTCGAAGATTGATCTTCGCTCTGGGTATCATCAAATCAAGATTAGGCCAAGTGATATACCGAAGACGGCTTTCTCAACTCGCTATGGGCTCTATGAGTACTTAGTGATGTCTTTCGGTCTCACAAATGCTCCGGCATATTTCATGTATCTCATGAATTCGGTTTTTATGCCTGAGCTGGACAAATTTGTGGTAGTGTTTATTGATGATATTCTAATCTATTCCAAAAATGAGGCAGAACATGCTCAGCACCTCCGCATTGTGCTCCAACGCCTCAGAGATCATCAGCTTTATGCAAAATTCAGTGAATGTGAATGCTGGCTGTCCAGTGTAAAATTTTTGGGGCACACTGTTTCAGCCGAGGGGATTGCTGTCGATCCAGGAAAAGTGCAAGAAGTACTGGATTGGAAGCCTCCTAAATCAGTCCATCAAATTCGGAGTTTTCTGGGTTTAGCCGGATATTATCGCCGCGTTATTCCGGATTTCTCCAAAATTGCCAAACCTATGACTGAACTCCTCAAGAAAGGAGAGAAATTTGTGTGGGATGAAAAGTGTGAACAAGCTTTCCATACATTGAGGAAGCTTCTGACCTCCGCACCGGTTCTAGCTCAACCGGACACATCCAAATCTTTTGATGTTTATTGTGATGCATCTGGCACTGGTCTTGGTTGTGTGCTTATGCAAGAAGATCGAGTCATCGCTTATGCTTCCCGAGCTCTTAGGCCTCATGAAATGAATTATCCCACTCATGATTTGGAATTGGCTGCTGTAGTCCATGCCTTAAAAATTTGGAGGCATTATCTTATGGGCACGCATTGCAATATTTACACTGACCATAAGAGCCTCAAATATATCTTTACCCAAGCTGATCTTAATATGCGTCAGAGAAGATGGTTAGAGCTAATCAAAGATTATGATCTTGAGGTGCATTACCATCCAGGAAAAGCCAATGTGGTGGCGGATGCATTAAGCCGCAAGGCTCAATGTAATTGTCTCACCACAACATCTTTCAATGAAACTCTTTGCCATGAAATGTCCAAATTGAATTTGGAAATTGTTCCTCAGGGTTCATTAAACCACATGGTGGTAGAGTCCACATTGAGGGAAAGAATTGTCGTGGCCCAATCAAAAGATAAAGGAATTGCTCATATAAAGCAAGGGCTAGCTCAAGGGTTGCCCAAATACAAATGTTTCCGGCAAGACTGGAAGGGAATTCTTTGGTTTGAGCAAAGGCTTGTGGTGCCTAAAGACCATGAGTTGAGAAAACAAATTCTTGATGAGGCTCATCTATCAAAATTCTCTATTCATCCGGGTAGCAATAAAATGTACCAAGATTTGAAGGAGAATTTTTGGTGGACAAGAATGAAAAGAGAAATTGTGAAGTATGTGTCCGAATGTGATACATGTCAAAGGGTGAAAGCAAGCCATTTAAAGGTGGCGGGAACCTTGCAACCACTTCCTATTCCATCTTGGAAATGGGATGATATATCCATGGATTTTATTGTGGGATTGCCCAACACCTCTCGTAGACATGATTCCATTTGGGTGATTGTGGATAGGCTCACAAAGACCGCTTATTTTATTCCGGTCAACACCAATTATAATGCCAAGAAGTATGCGGAAATTTACATCGACCGAATTGTTTGTCTTCATGGAATTCCTAGGACAATTATTTCTGATCGAGGCACCCAATTTGTTGCTCGCTTTTGGGAACAATTACATGCTTCCCTAGGCACCAAATTGATTTGTAGCTCCACTTACCATCCTCAAACTGATGGGCAAACCGAAAGGGTGAATCAAATAGTGGAGGATATGCTTAGAGCTTGTGTCCTACATTATGACAAGACTTGGGATCAATGCTTGTCGTTGGCGGAATTTTCCTACAACAATAGCTATCAAGCAAGTCTAAAAATGGCACCATTTGAACCCTTGTATGGGCGGCGGTGCCGTACCCCTCTGAATTGGTCCGAACCCGGTGAACGGAATTTCTTTGGACCGGATTTAGTCCAAGAGGCTGAAGATAAGGTGAAAATCATCCAGAAAAATCTTCAGGCTGCACAATTCCGCCAAAAGAGCTATTATGACAAAAGAAGAAAGCCGTTAGCTTTTGAAGTGGGTGATCATGTTTATATTCGGGTTTCACCGACAAAAGGCGTTCAAAGATTTGGTGTAAAGGGAAAATTAGCTCCTCGCTACATTGGACCTTTCCCAATCTTGGAAGTTTGTGGACCCGTGGCATATAAGGTGCAGCTCCCAATTAATCTCTCCGCTGTACATAATATATTTCATGTCTCTCAACTCAAGAAATGTCTTCGAGTTCCAGAAGAGTCCATCTCTTACGAAGAAATTCCCCTCGAACCCGATCTCACTTACGAGGTTCGTCCTATCAAAATTATTGATCAAAAGGATAGAACCACCAGGAGAAAGGTTATAAAATTCTATAAAGTTCAGTGGAGTAATCATACTGAAGACGAAGCTACTTGGGAGGAAGAATCATATCTGAGATCTAAATATCCGGATTTTATGAACTCCATTACAGGTAATATTGTTTTCCGCACTAAATTCTCTCCACCGGAATCTCGGGGCGAGATTCTTTTAAGGGGGGAGGGCTGTGACACCTCGGTGTCACTAATGTAATTCAAACCCTTAATTAAATTAATTAAACTCATTATGACATGCATCATTGCGTAATTGTGGTGTTTGTGCATAATTGTGTGTATGTGTTGACTTAGTCAACCAGAATAATCAAAATAGTCAAAATACGAAAATTATACCAAAATGTCGCAAATAATGTCAACTACATGAATATGAACTCAAATGAGTATGGAAAGTTCAAACAAAAATTCGAAATTCGATTTTGAACTCATTTGATCGTCATTTCATGTGTTGCGAGTTTTGCTTTTTACCCTTCTCGAGCGGCTAATATCTTTATATTTTTCCTAAACACTTGAATTTCCACCAATATAAAAGTTGGAGTGCAAAGTACCCTCTTTACAATGGTGATGATGTGGATCAAGGAAAACTGGGTTTGGTCATTCAAAATCTTGGCCAAAATCGGGTAAAAACTCTAAATTTTCAACACTTCAACGAAATCGGCCAAGTCTGAAAACGTGGTTTTTGCCCGTTTTCTTCGCCCCGTACCTTTCAAACCGCTCCCCAAAAGGACTGACACTCTTTGTAAGAGTTGTAGCCTAATGTACCAGCTACAACTTTTGTATTGGACAATCTCGATTTTTATATGTAAATATTAGAGAAAAAGGTCGTCGAATTTGGCCGAAATCAATCGATTCAGACATAGAAATTTCAGTTCGTCAGTTTGACAGCATTTTGGCCGGTTTTCTCCACGATTTATCTCTCAAACCATTGATCAAACACTATAACTCCCTTTGTAGAAGTTGTAGCCTGATGTGCCCTCTTTAACTTTCGTATTGGGCGAATCAACTTTTTATGTACAAAATGTGGAGTTTAAGGCAGTGGAAGTTGGACCCGTGAGCTGAATTGAACTCTGAAGATTTCGGAAATTCGAATTTTTGGCTAAGAATTAGGGCCTTGCAACTTCCAAACAGTTGAGCAAATGGTATAAGTTCCTTTGTAGGAAGTGTAGCCCTATGAACCATATACAAACTTTGTATTCGTTGCTCCTGAAGTTTCTACACGGAATCGTGCGAACATTCGAAGGGATTCAGCTGCGTCGTTCGGCCACCTAAACTGACTCGGCGGCCTTCAGTTCGAACGACGGCCAGCAGCTCGGCCTCGGCGTCGTCGACGCCAAACGCCGGCCTCCAGCTGTCCCGCCACGCGTTCGCACTTCACTCGTGCCTCCTGGACGTGCCAAGCGAGCTCGCTGAGCTGTCCAACACGCTGGCGAGATAAGGATCCGCGTCGACCGAGGACAGTAAAGGACCCGAGCTTCACCGGCCAAAATTCACTCCACCTGCCTCGCCATTCATCGATTCACTCCCTCTAGATCATCACCGCCTCGCCAGCTCCGCCCTCGACCGCTCCGCTCACTCCGCCATAGCCTACCCGTGGAGGATTTCGCGTTTTCAGACCACCATTGCCGTTTCGGTCCGAACTCCAATCCTTCCAAAATCGTAGCTCCTCGTTGCTTCTCCCTCCATTCCGAGCATCAAGATGACATCCCCGTAGTTCACTGATCGTCCCCGACCCCTTTCCCCTCCTATTCCGGCCACCAGTAGGCCGGACTGCCGCCGCCTTCCCAGGCTGCTGAAGGCGCCCGCGGCCAGGGGCGGTTGGGCAGCAGCCGGCCGCCTGCTCCAGGCCAGGCGCGGCCTGGGGAGGGGCCTTGGCCGCCGGCCTGAGCGCCCAGGCCAAGGGGGGCGCCGGAGCCTTCAGCCGCCGCCGGTCAGAACCGGCCGGCAAGCCCAGCTTGGCTCTGTTCGTGAACGACCGAAGGTAGAAGACAAGGATCCAAAGGTAATCCCTTAGAAACTTCAGGGGGTTATCCATAAGATTCAAGGACTTATGTGTGAGGTGGAAAACTTGCAGGGACCTGGTTGTAAGTCTTCGAGGACCCTTCCGCGAATAAAGGACCTGTTGGCAAATAGTTTCAGTTTCTCGGGGGCCTGGATGTAAAGATCGAGTTTACTATTCACGTTTTATTTTCCTTTGAATTCGGCTGAAATTTCATAAATCACCAAAAATTCCACAAAAATTGTAAAATCACAAACTTGGACTTTCTGGAATCCTTGAGAAATTATCTTTCCAGTGGTGTATCATATGCTTATGGAAACTATGTAATTCCCAACGTATTTTTGAATGTATGAAGATATGCTTGAGAGGGTGTTTATTGCTTTATAAATCATAGGAATGTGCTAAAAATGCAAAACCACTTTTGATGGATCTGTTGTGATCAGTAGAGTTGAGTTGAGTATCTGTTGGCCACAGTTTATTCATGATTTTGGTAGATTTGGAATTAAGTTGATTATAACTAGTTGAGAGTGGATAAATCACCAAATATTCTATTCAACTTAGAAATATCTGAAAAATTCACATAAAATGCCTCTGGTAGAATAGTAGTTGCAGTAAAAATTTCAGCTGCAGAACATTTTTGTAGAATTTATTATGATTTTCTAATTGGTGATAAATGTTGGCTGTTAAGAAAAATAGAAAATAAATAGGTAAAATCCTGGTAAATTTCTGAAAAATATGTTTAACTGTCAAGAACACATAAACATGATTACCTTAAGTTGTGTTTATGAAAATATATTTTCTAGGCTTTATTTGGTAAGAACTAGTTAGGAAATGCTTAATTAATAAATGGTTTTCTTGTGGTAAAAAATAATTCTACAAACATGCAAAGCAACCAGGAGTGCTGAATGTTGGATTTAGCAATTGAAACTCCATTTTATTACTAGTGGTTATTTGTGGATGTTTTATTTAATTTATGTAGTAACTTAAGTGGTTATAACATATTAAAAAGGGTTAATAAGATTTCTTTATATATTATTTCAGAATTGAGTTAAGTTTAATTAGCAACTAAAAGCAACCCACCCCGCTTTATTTGTGAGCTTCTTAATTGTTTATAATCCATAAATGATTGTCCAGTGATGTATTAGTGAGTTGTTGCAGTAATTTGGTGATTGTTTTCTTGTCCGCTGCTGCATCTCATGCATCCGCATTTCATGTAGAGCAAACCTTTGTTGACGGAGTATACAAGATCGAGGTCGAGCCCGCGGACGATCTAGCTACTGCCGAGTTGAACACTACTGCTGCACAAGACCCGAACCAAAGTTCGGAAGGGCCCAAGGCCAGCGGTGATCAGGAAGGCAAGTCCCCGGAGCATAACCTACTGTGCGATATTCCTGTTTGATTGAACACCCCGCTTGCACAGAAGATTGTTGGCTAAGGCATTGCTTGTGTGGCGTTGTTGGTCAAGCTTTTGAAGGTACTAATCATATGCCGGGAAACGTGGTAAACTGGAAAACCTAGTACTTGATTCAAACTGACATCTGACGGACATGTCCACTCCATTGGGCGAGGGGGATGATGGCAAGTGTAGCAGTGGCCGCGACACAGGTTTGCCTGGGGCACCTGGGGTTCGTTGGGGCGTGCACTCGGGTGGAGTGGTATCTGATGGCAGATGGCAGGGAGAGATGGGGACGGTTGCCTCGTGAGGTCCGGGGTGTCTCTCACGGGTCGTACGATTAGGTTGTCCCATGCATGGTGAAAAATCAACTCGAGTTGTCCGTCCTTTGCGGTTACATGAAGCTGCTTGATCACTTTGGATGAGAAATGTTATTATCATGTTAATCAATTGTTTTTCGACACTGAATGTTATTGGATAGCTTGGCAAATCTAGCAATGGTTAGTTCACTTTAAAACTTGGCTAAAATATTGAAAATAAGGGATCAACTTGTAGATGCTTTCGGCAAAACAAACCCCACAGCCAGAAAGCCTTTCATGTCTAGTATTTAACCTGGTCGGGTAAGTCTTGCTGAGTATTAGTACACTCAGCCTTGCTTGTGGCTTAATTTTTCAGATAATGGTGTTGGTTATGATCCTGTTGCTGCTTTGACTTGGCCTGGTGTGCTCCCTGATGGTTGGACAGTAGAGTGGGGGCCGTCTGAGTCCGACTCAGGCCGCGGGGACTGAATATCATATGTGGGCTCCATGTGATGTTTTGGTGTATCGACGTTTAGACTTCCGCTGTATTATAACTCTGGTTTGTAATAACTAAAACATATGTACTGTATTTGTATAATTATCTATGTGAACCCCGTGTTGTAAAATTTGTGATGAGTTGTACTGCCTGAGCCCATCTTCGAGTGGAACTGCTGCTATTTCGTTTCGGTCGAGAGAAAAGGTGGTTTAATCGGGAAGGTATCCGACGGATTGCACGATTAGCTCGGTTTAAGGGCGTGGAGTACTGCTGTGATAGTGGGCCCATGCTTTTAAACCGGATTAATTGGGGCGGTCTGCCACACAACCGTCCTAGCTCAGAAAGGGATGAGAAGGGGGCTAGGCTAGCCAAGCAATGGTCCTACTACTCTCTAGTACTTCTCACGTGGTGGACTACATAGGCCGTCAGGATTGTCACCACCTGGGGCTACCACTACAAATACGTGGCACTAGGCGCACTCTAAGGTATCCATCTATTCTATTGAATACTATCTTAGCTTTGCAAGTACTAAGACACTTATCACAGTGAGGAGCCCACAAGTAAATAAGTAAAACTTGAACTTAATAAAATATTAATCTAGAAATACAAAGAAAATACCTGAATGATACTCGAACCTGAGCCGCATCCGCCGAGGTACAAGAAGAGGAGAGGAGCCGACATCCCCGGCTTCTCCCAGACTCTCGCCTCACCTCTCACCTATTCTAACACTACATTGGATCTTTGCCTTGAGCTTTACTTCATTTCATTGTGTGTTGAATGAATGAGTAGGGGCCTCTATTTATAGTGTGGAGGAGACTTGGAGGAGTGGAGATCCTCCCCTTGATGCTAGGGAATATTCTCCCTCAACCTTCTCTCCTCCCTCCACCTGTCCACGAAACCGTCCTCCCTAGTCGGTTCGGTGCCCCAGACTTGCGCACACCGACGTCCAGGGGCGGTGGGAGAGAAAACCATGAAGGAATAGTAAAAAATCAGATGAAAACCGGATCTCCACGGCTTCTGTATGTTGGCTGCAACAAGAACCGGGAAAACCTGCCTCAAAACCGGCCCCTCTCTCTTGTCTACGCACGGCGGTGAACAAAAACCGGACGGAAACCGCGATCGGAAATAAAACTGGCCGGTTCCCCATGCAAAACCGCACCTGACCGGCCCTCAGCCTGTCCCGCAACGCCACGTGCCCAGCAAAACCGGCCGGCCTCCGCACTCCGTCAATGCTCGCGCCACTCCCCTTTCGACACGTGGCCCTGGTCCCGTTCTCCCGCGGATGAACGAACGCGCTGGCGCCGCCAACGCCGAGCCGCCGTGTGTCCTGGCGGCCGGCTTCCCACGCTCGCGCACGGAGTGCGCCACCTGGGCCGCGCCCGGCGCTGGGCTTGGGCCTTTGCCGTGCAAGCTGGACGGCTGACGTGGGTCGCTGATGTCATGGTGATGTCAGCGGCCCATTTACCTCCCCCTACTTGTTCTTTTGGTATCTTCTCCATCCGTGCTCTGAAATATACAAATAATATATCTGTTTCGATCGTCTCGATGAGCTCTACATGATGGAACATTCCAATTGGGAATTTGAGATAATTTATGATAATGATTGTCACACTCGGATTTACGAAGAAAATTTGAATGCGACTATATGTGTACCCAGGAAGTCTTAAACACACATATAGCTCCAGAATAAGGTAAATCAAAGTAAACCGGTGCTCGAATAACAAAAACAACTATTACGAAAGACAAGAGTCTAAAACAAACTACAACGAAAGTCTATTTATTATCTCTGACGATGAAGCCTCAATGCCACAGGGACGCCGGCTGGTGAACCACAACCTAGAGCTCTTGAAAATCCTCTTCAAAATCTTCGAGTGTTGCTCATCTGAGTACCCATCCGGGATTTTGTTGAATTATAGCAAGTGTAAGTGAACCATCTTACTTAGTAATTATAACACGAGGTATGAAGGCTTAAAAAGGCTTGACACGGTTTGACTGCGATTAGCACTTTTAGTTATTCAATTTTAGCATTAACCAAATTATTACAATGTGATAAGATCCCAGTTGTAACCCACATTAACTAATAGAGAAGTATATTATAACCATCATCATCATCATTATCATCATCATTAACCACCATCTAAAACAAGAACCGGTATCAAAAAGGATCCAGGCCGCTCTTGACCGTGAGCACGGCTGATATATCAGTTTTACACTCTGCAGAGGTTGTACACTTTCACCACCGGTCGTGATTCCTGTTTGCCAGGGTTTGCAAGGCCCATATCGCACTTCCTTAGGTGTGTGGCTGGTTTTCACTACGAGACCTTTCAAAAGTCCCTCTAACAAGTTAGTGGCCGCTATGGTTTCCACATAGGCGCATGAACCCCTCACCCTCCAGTCAATCCCACATGTAAACATGATCCCATGCCAGAGGCGAGCCGAGATCCATACTTAAACCACGGAGCCCCACTTGCGCCTTTCGGTAACCACTAACTAGCTAGAGTTGTTCATTTTACTTAGTCAAGACCAGAGCCATGTAGTCCCGTTGGTTGTATGGTTTTCCTGGGTTGCCGCTTTAAGAACCAGGCCTTAAGGAGAGATGCTTAGAGCAATCCAAAGCACATGCTCAAGCTCCCTAACCATATTGCTAAAAAGCATATTTTAATCACAATTCCATATACCATTAATCAAAGTTAACAACTGATATCATAAGGTCATTGGTTCATAAGCAAAGGTTGCGAAGCATAGCAATAATCTACCCATAAATGCATAGCACGATCAACACCAGCACACAAAATACATCTAATAAAGCAATACACTAATCAATACAACAGTTTTGAAAAGCATACTACTAGAAATCACTAGCTACTGCAAACTTGGGAGCTCAAGAAACACTAAAGACAGAGCTACGGTTGAGAAGGTACGAGCAATTGAAGGATCAAGGGTATACTGGTACAAAGAACATAAGCTGAAACTTGGTTGGGGACAATAAGGTTGTGGCATCGTCAAGGCATAAATGGATCAACAAAATTTAGTATATGCACATACAATTCAGTATACTATTTTAATATCTAGATTTCACACATGGCCACCATATATGAATTCAGTATTAAAATAATATACTAGGATTATAGTGGTTCATACACTAAATATTTATTAAGCCAAAAGATAAATTATAACAGAAGTACAAGGTATAGGTGAATTATGTGGCAAACAAAAGGATGAAAGATATGGAATTTGGATGAGTTATGATCACCATGAAAGCTTGGGCTCTGCTGCACCTATGGGCAAGATATTTAGTGGGTTCATGAGCAACTACAACATGTAAACTTCCAGGAAATTAAGGTTTGCTGATCGGCATGTTTGCTAGGAATCTAGGATAGACTGATAAACTATAAACGTGAATGGGAAACTGGACACAGCCCGTAGAGTAAGCATGATCTCTGCAGAATAATAAACCAATAAAATAATTGAAAGGGAACCAATAGCCTTTGCTTGATCACATGCGTACAGAATGCATGTGCACCAGAGGGCCGAGGGCTCAAGGCAGTTCTTGCTCCTACTACACAGGGACAACGACATGGCAGGCTTGCTAGCTTCTTCATGAGTGGTTCATCTAGGGGCCGTACGCAAGGAGCTATGCTGGTTTGCTGCAAGTGTACGTACAGAGAGCTAGCATGCATGAGAGAGCTAGCATGCATGGAGCTAGCATGCATGGTTGGCAAGGCTCCAATGATGATCAGATACAAAGCTAAAAGAGCAGATAGGAATCTTGGTGTGCTCACCTTGGGCCGAGATGCTTCGCTTGATTTTGGCCGGCGACCGCAGCCGCTGTTTCAGTTGCAGGAGTGGAGAGCATCGACGATCGACCGGTGGACGGCACCGGGGTCGTCTTGGTGCTGCTCATGGCTGACGATAGCCTTCAGTGCTCCATGGCCGGCTTGCATGCGAGTCGTGGAGATCAACACTTGGGACGTTTGGCTAAAGGGCAGCTTGGTAGATGTGCATGCAGGGGCGAGTGGCAAGGTCGGCATACTGACCAATGAGCAGGGGTGCGGCCTGGTAGAGCACAACAGCATCAGCGAACCTGGCAGACAGAGAGCGAGCAAGTACAGGAGAACTGCACGAGATCGTCACCGAGATGTGTGCGCATTGCCATGCGGGCAGTGGGCGGCGGCTCGACCTTCGAGTGGTGATCGACGAGCTCCTGCAGTGGATCGACGACATGGCCGACGGGACGAGGCGAGTCATCGCAGGTATCCCAGAGGAGCCTGGCAGCACTAGTTTAAAAAGAATGCACTCCTGAGGGATTCCCAAACTTTGGGGCCTTCCTGCAAAGTTGTGTATGGTGTATCGTTTCTAGAAGGGAGGTGCTCTGTATATATAGGGAGAAAACCCACCATCTCTTCATCCATTAGCAATATGGGACTAATAGATTTAGATGGCTTAACTTCCCTCTAATGCTAATGGGCTTCAAAATTCCACTACCACTAATGGGCTTGTGAAATTTGGGCCAACTAAAGAGGTGGGATGGATTTAGGACAACACGGGCCCGATTACAGGTCAAAGGCTGGCCCAAATAAATTATTATTTTTGGAATAAATAATTTCCTGGTAATAAATAATTCTAGAAAAGTCTAGAATTCATATTTAAACCATGAAAATTATTCAAAAAATTCCAAAAATCATGGAAAAAATCCCAGAGATAGATTTGGTCATGATGAACCCAAATAAAATATTTGGAGCTCATGAAAGGCTTCTAGTAGCTTTCAAAAATTGGATTTAGCTCTAGAAAAAATAGAAATAAATTCCAGAAAAATCCTGAAAATTCCAGAGGAACCTATTCGAGAACCTAATCGGGTTTTTAAAACAAACTCATACAATAAACACTATGCAGCTCGACATGAATGCATCACTCACTTTCTATTTAATTCTAACCAAATTTTAGGATTTATTGAAAACCCTAAGAAGGCCAAAAACTAGGGTGTGACAGTTCTACTCTACTTATGGAATCTCGTCCCGAGATTCAAGAGGAAGCTAGCAAGAAAAGGTTAGGGCTATAGGCATGACTCTTCTTCTTGCTTTCCTGCAATCATCAGGTATATCTTCTAAGTCTGCTGAAGTTTTTCGATCACACCTCTTCCTGCTCTTTCCTTGACATCCCAATAATTCTTTTCTTGAACAATCCATGTAGATATTGGGTGGCCAATAATCCTCTTATTTAAAGTGATTTGAATAGAGCTGGATTTGCTGCTCTATTATCCCGTTAGGTCTGCCTGATGGTAATTCCTTCTCATTTTGCTTTGAACACACCATCTTCTCGCTTGTGGAGGAGTGTCGAAGAAGTGAGTATCGTTCCATGATGCACGTTGCCAATGTTCAGGGAAAGTCCACCCTATGTTGCAGTCTTGTATTGGGTCTGCCATTGTGCAGTATATTTCTCTCCAGCTGGTGTTTCTCAATGATGAAACTAGTTCTTCGTGTGTCTTCACTCCATCTTTTATCCCTATAAACCTAATTGTGTGTTGCTCGTCTTGTCATGGAGATTTGTATAAGCAACCTGGGGTGTTACAGGCCTACCCCACTTAACATGAATCTTGTCCCGAGATTCGCGTAAAGTTTAGTGAGGGGGAATGTTAGTTGCTTCCTATGAGCATCTTCTTGGTTTATCCTTCAGGTTGTTGTATGCTTCCTTCTTTGAACCTTACTTCCATATCGATTACTCATGTATGATCTCCTATCATCTGTATTACTCCTTGATTTCGAAAGTGTCTCTCAATTGTTTGTATCTTCCTCTGATTCCCATTCTTATGCATCATTCTAGGAGTATGACTTAGCACTACCCCATTTAACAAGATTCTTTCATACCCCAAGTTGAACTCTGGTGAAACTAAAATCTCCTGGTGACCTCTTCATGGCTAAGTTAGCAAGAGGACAAGGGAGTTGAGACAAACAAGGAACTCAAGGATAGAGGGTGAAAAGCCAACTACCTATCTATACTTACAATCAATACAAAGATCCAAATCATAACATGGCATAATAACAATCAGACAAGAACACATAGGAGCATACTAGCAGACAACACCTTAACATCGTTGATCTATCGATAAATTAAAAGGCTTAGGTTCAACTCCTATGACACCAAAAACACTACACTATCGAGGGCTTGGAGTTTGAGCAGTATTGAGGTCTTCAAAGCACCATGGAGCTCTATTGATGAAGTCTTCAGATTCTTCAGACGATTATGAATCATTGAGGCAAGGTCTTTTCTAGTCACTTCAGCAACATCCTCATTGATCGTAGTAGACAAGTTAGGTTGACAGCTAAAGAATAATCAAGGGCATGGGAGAAACAACTCTTTTAGTAAACAGAGGGAGTGCAGCATTCAAAAGAGAGATGAAAAGCCAAGAAGGTGAAATTTTGCAAAAGAAGGAGAATTTATAACCTTAATATCGACCATTTCTATCTAGGTTGCAATCCTACAGACAGCACGGCTTTGGTACCACTCTGTCACACCCGGATTTACGAAGGAAATCCGAATGCTACTATATGTGTACCCAGAAAGTCTTAAACACACATATAGCTCCAGAATAAGGTAAATCAAAGTAAACCGGTGCTCGAATAACAAAAGAAACTATTACAAAAGACAAGAGTCTAAAACAAACCACAATGGAAGTATATTTATTATCTCTCACGATGAAGCCTCAATGCCACAGGTACGCCGGCTGGTGAACCACAACCTAGGGCTCTTGAAAATCTTCGAGTGTTGCTCATCTGAGTACCCATCCGGGATTTTGTTGAATTATAGCAAGTGTAAGTAAACCATCTTACTTAGCAATTATAACACGAGGTATGAAGGCTTAAAAAGGCTTGACATGGTTTGACAGCGATTAGCACTTTTAGTTGTTCAATTTTAGCATTAACCAAATTATTACAATGTGATAAGATCCCAGTTGTAACCCACATTAATTAATAGAGAAGTATATTATAACCATCATCATCATCATTAACCGCCATGCAAATAAAGAACCGGTATCAAAAAGGATCCAGGCCGCTCTTGACCGTGAGCACGGCTGATATATCAGTTTTACACTCTGCAGAGGTTGTACACTTTCACCACCGGTCGTGATTCCCGTTTGCCAGGGTTTGCAAGGCCCATATCACACTTCCTTAGGTGTGTGGCTGGTTTTCACTACGATACCTTTCAAAAGTCCCTCTAACAAGTTAGTGGCCGCTATGGTTTCCACATACGCATGAACCCCTCACCCTCCAGTCAATCCCACATGTAAACATGATCCCATGCCAGAGGCGAGCCGAGATCCATACTTAAACCACGGAGCCCCACTTGCGCCTTTCGGTAACCACTAACTAGCTAGAGTTGTTCATTTTACTTAGTCAAGACCAAAGCCATGTAGTCCCGTTGGTTGTACGGTTTTCCTGGGTTGCCGCTTTAAGAACCAGACCTTAAGGAGAGACGCTTAGAGCAATCCAAAGCACATGCTCAAGCTCTCTAACCATGTTGCTAAAAAGCATATTTTAATCACAATTTCGTATACCATTAATCAAAGTTAACAATTGATATCATAAGGTCATTGGTTCATAAGCAAAGGTTGCGAAGCATAGCAATAATCTACCCATAAATGCATAAACCCAGGTGTACAAGGTAAACAGGATAAAGTATAGCTAGGTAAAGTCCTTAGAGTTCATCAAATTGGACACATGCATATATGGATATGATAATTAAAGATTATTGGGTTGCTAGGAGTTTCTAGCTACTGCGAACTTGGGAGCTCAAGAAACACTAAAGACAGAGCTACGGTTGAGAAGGTACGAGAAATTGAAGGATCAAGGGTATATAGGTACAAAGAACATAAGCTGAAGCTTGGTTGGGGACAATTAGATCGTGGCATCGTCAAGGCATAAATGGATCAACAAAATTTAGTATATGCACATACAATTCAGTATACTATTTTAATATCTAGATTTCACACATGTGGCCACCATATATGAATTTAGTATTAAAATAATACACTGGGATTATAGTGGTTCATACACTAAACATTTATTAAGCCAAAAGATAAATTAGAATAGAAGTACAAGGTATAGGTGAATTTTGTGGCAAACAAAAGGATGAAAGATATGGAATTTGGATGAGTTATGATCACCATGAAAGCTTGGGCTCTGCTGCACCTATGGGCAAGATATTTAGTGGGTTCATCAGCAACTACAAGATGTAAACTTCCAGGAAATTAAGGTTTGCTGATCGGCATGCTTGCTAGGAATCTAGGATAGACTGATAAACTACAAACGTGAATGGGAAACTGGACACAGCCCATGGAGTAAGCATGATCTCTGCAGAATAATTAACCAATAAAATAAATGAAAGGGGACTAATAGCCTTTGCTTGATCACATGCGTACAGAATGCATGTGCACCAGAGGGCTGAGGGCTCAAGGCAGTTCATGCTCCTGCTACACAGGGACAACAACATGGCTGGCTTGCTAGCTTCTTCATGAGTGGTTCATCTAGGGGCCGTGCGCAAGGAGCTATGCTGGTTTGCTGCAAGTGTACGTACAGAGAGCTACCATGCATGAAAGAGCTAGCATGCATGGAGCTAGCATGCATGGTTGGCAACGCTCCAATGATGATCAGATACAAAGCTAAAAGATCAGATAGGAAGCTTGGTGTGCTCACCTTGGGCTGAGATGCTTCGCTTGATTTTGGCCGGTGACTGCAGCCGCTGTTTCAGTTGCAGGAGTGTAGAGCATCGACGATCGACCGGTGGACGGCGCCGGGGTCGTCTTGGTGCTGCTCATGGCTGACAATAGCCTTCAGTGCTCCATGGCCGGCTTGCATGCGAGTCGTGGAGATCAACACGGGCCCGATTACAGGTCAAAGGCTGGCCCAATAAATTATTATTTTCGGAACAATTAATTTCCTGGTAATAAATAATTCCAGAAAAATCTAGAATTCATATTTAAACCTTGAAAACTATTCCAAAAATTCCAAAAATCATGGGAAAAATCCCAGAGATAGATTTGGTCACGATGAACCCAAATAAACTATTTGGAGCTTATGAAAAGGCTTCTAGTAAATTCCAAAAATTGGATTTAGCTCTAGAAAAAATAGGAATAAATTTCAGAAAAATCCTGAAAATTCCCAGAGGAACCTATTCGAGAACCTAATCCGGTTTTTAAAACGAACTCATATAATAAATACTATGCAGCTCGACATGAATGCATCACTCACTTTCTATTTAATTCTAACTAAATTTTAGGATTTATCGAAAACCCTAAGAAGGCCAAAAACTAGGGTGTGACAATGATATATTTGGATCCATATCAAGCCCTTGGTGTTATTTCGGGCATTTCCTGCAAGACAGTTCAAAATACCAACACTCGAGGAATTCATTAGTATTAAACCCTATCACTACGTTTGGTGTTTATATTTTATATATTTTCTGCAGAAATTGATGGTCAAAAGTGGTACTTAAGGACCGTCAACAAGCTCCCCCACACTTAGCCTTTACTCATCCTCGGGTAAAGTTCAAAGACTAAGGTGGAACAACATAACTCCTTTTGATATGATGCAAGCATATAGGTTATTCCAAGACATACCTGTACTTGTGAATTTTGAAGTGTCTATCATGTCATCTTGGATGGTTGAAAAATGGAACGGCCTTGATTCAAGTCATCTCCACCCCTCTGTCAAGTAACTTGGTTTTTTGATGGATTTTCAAAAACAAAACCTCACCTAGCTCCTCAATTGAATCTCTCAGATCGCTCAATGTATATATTCCTCACCAAGGCATTAACTTTCTACCTTTCACCCTACCTCTAAAAAGGTTTATGTGGAGCTCATGGTAGGGGTAAAGATAAAGCATACTTGTATCACATATATTGCAAAATCAAAGAGTGGATCCAAGAAGAAAACTATTCATACAATCTGATCAAGATGTGCATGTGTGTGGAAAAATGGAAAGTGTATGAGAACTCCTTTTTGTATGATCTCTCTCCTTTGAATTTATTTTGAGAACATGGCTATCTCTCTCTTTTTTCTTTCTTTTTTTCACTTTTTTCATGCTCAATGCTTTTATGAGCATGTATATTTTTTTTCTTTCTTTTTTTTCTTGGACCTTCATGTGTACAAAATTTTTCTATAGCCCATGTCTCTTTTGCAAAGGATATTTGGAGAGAGATTCATAAAACACATGGAGCATTTATTTGGTGAATGAATGAATATTGCTAACTTTCAGTGTAGAAGTTTAGCATATGTATGTAGAGTGTACGTGATCTTGATCAAGAAAGTATGAAGAGCATCTTACTAGGGTCGCAACAATTTGACAAAGCTCAATGCAATAACAAGCAGCATATGTATAAGGTTTTCAATGTGAGCAACATATGGATTTGGTAGGAATGGAATATCATTGAGGAGCTTGCAAGGCTATTGATTTCAAATTTTTTTTTTTTGCAAGAAAATCTTCCCAAGTACTTTATACAGAAAGAGCGAGATTCATCTCATCATACCATATCTCATTCCTCAACTATTTAGATAGCATACTTTCCTAATGATATATGTTCACAAGTGACAGATAAATGTGCAAGGAATAAAGAATATGCAAGCCAATCAAGGATGAGCATAGGAACCATAGGAGCACAAGTTTCACTTGAGTTTAATTTTAATGATCATCTTAAGATTATGTTTAAACTCATGAGTGAGAGGGAGTGAGGGATTGGCATGCAAACCATCGCGTTGGACAAAGTGGAAGATGTAGCATGCCAGAAGACCTTCAGTTGATGATGAATTCATTCGAGCCCTCTGGTGCCCGGTCGACGTGATCTTTTTTATGCCGATCCATGCGATGTTGTGAGGCGTAGTTGTGGGTGTTCTCAAATGTGTGAACATGAAGAAGCCTGAGAGACCCCCACATTTGATCTTGTACCTGCGTTTATTCGAAACCAGGTGGAAACAAAACAACGACTCTACTGGCCTTACAAACCAGGGAGTCTGATCTTTATTGGAATTCAAATATTTTTGGCGTTTTTAAGTTATGCAAAATTTTTTATGGATTTTTTTAAATAATTTTTTTCATGGCAAACAAAACTTAGCAGGGGGATTAAAGTAGAAAATATGCACAAGGTGTTTTTGGATACTTCCCTGGCGAAATTCCCCCAAGCTCTGATCTTGCAAGTTGATGCAACATTTGACCTTGAAAGTGCCAAAAGATTTGTTCACTGTTCATCCTGCTTCATCGTGCAAATTTCTTCCATGTGACTAAGGGTTTCAAATGTTGGCATATGCTCGCCATCCTTTAGTCATTACTTCATCCCTACAAAAAGTTAGTGGACAACAAATACCCAAGGGACTATAAAGTAGATATCATTATCGCCATAGGGTTATTTGTTCACACCACACTTAAAAACAGATTGGTCTTTAACATATTAAGCGCAGATCATGTTTGCCATTTTTTTTTTGTTATTTGTTTTCAAAAGGTTTTTTTCAAATTTTATTTTCACCACATAACACACACAAGGCTGAATTTAAATTGCATCAACATGATCACATGGGGGGGAGGGGTTTGCAATATACTCACAGTGAACCTTCGAAAGGTGACCTGTACCTCCTTGTATGTTGTGCAACATTGTTGCAGTGCATCCAATGCCTTGGTTTATCTCAAATTCGAATCAATCTTGACAACATTTGAAAATTTTCCTGCATGGGTTAGTCCATACATACATCTCGTATCAATGAAAGCAGTACTCCAAGGTTCATTAATCAAAACTCGACACCATGTCTAATTTGATTAAAGAAGACCATTTTAACCTAAGCACCACACTTAATTTAAAAGGTCTACGAATGTACTTCGAAGACACATTCAAACAAGAGCACACGAGAATAGATAAAAGAAGCATGAGAACATGGTCAAGAATTTTTTTTTTCAAATGGAGATAACAGGAGTATATGAATGGTGAACATCGGGTTACCTCCCCGAAGGGCTTTGTTTAAAGTCAAAAGCAAGACATGACACTTACCTTAACATACTTACCGCTGGCATTAGATGATGAGTTTAGAATTTCCATCGCGGTAGCTCCTTGGATCTTGATGACATTATTAACGGTGACGTGGTCGCCCGTGGATAACATGTGTGCGCTAAATGTTGGGGTTGCTCCCAACAAGTAGTTGACACAAATGCAAAACACGAGCATGCAACAAACACCTCTTTTCATGAAAGTGCGCACAAGAACCAAGGAAGCAAGGCAAAGCGGAGTGGAGCCTGGTGACCTATGGGGACTACCGAGGTGTAGTGCCACAGTGGCCTGTACAGCTGGATCATAATCCCGCTGAGGCTCACCGGCTATTTTAATGTAATCATGGTTGGGAAACAAATATGCCAACTAAATTAAAATGTACGAATGAAACAAATATGTTGCGCGGTTGGAAATCCAAATGAGGGAAAATCAAAACATGATATGCAAATTGTAAGAAACTCAAGGCCTGGCGTTTCCCAAAGCGCAAACTGATCACCCTTTTGATCTAAACGACATGGTGGGAGTCAGTTCCATTTAACCCTATTGATCGGTCTACCAACCACGTTCTGGCAATTAATTGACCCTGTAGGGGCTGCATGAGTTGGACTAGGAACCTGAATAGATAGGTGATGAAAGATTTCACCACCCACCTAGACTAGGCACAGTGCCCGAATACAGTTCAAAGCCAGGAGCCCACAGTAAAGCTTGAACTTAATTAAATATTAATCTAGATATACAAAGAAAATACTCGGGTGATACTCGAACCTGAGTTGCATCCGCCGAGGTACAAGAAGAGGAGAGGAGCCGACATCCCCAGCTTCTCCCGGACTCTCGCCTCACCTCTCACCTATTCTAACACTACATTGGATCTTTGCCTTGAGCTTTGCTTCACTTTCTTGTGTGTTGAATGAATGAGTAGGGGCTTCTATTTATAGTGTGGAGGAGACTTAGAGGAGTGGAGATCCTCCCCTTGATGCTAGGGAATATTCTCCCTCAACCTTCTCTCCTCCCTCCACCTGTCCACGAAACCGTCCTCACTAGTCGGTTCGGCGCCCCTGACTTGCGCACACTGACCTCCAGGGGCTGTGCGAGAGAAAACCATGAAGGAATAGTCAAAAACCGATAAAAACCGGATCTCCACGGCTTCTGTACGTTGGCTGCCGGCTGGAACAAGAACCGAGAAAACCAGCCTCAAAACCGGCCCCTCTCTCTTGTCTGCGCACGGCGGTGGACAAAAACCGGATGGAAACCGTGATCGGAAATAAAACCGGCCAGCTCCCCATGCAAAACCGCACCTGACCGGACCTCAGCCTGTCCCACAATGCCACATACCCAGCAAAATCGGCTGGCCTCCGCACTCCGTCAATGCCCGCGCCACTCCCCTTTCGACACGTGGCCCCGGCCTGGTTCTCCCGCGGACGAACGCGAGCGCTGGCCCCGCCGACGCCGAGCCGCCGCGTGTCCTGGCGGCCGGCTTCCCATGTTCGCGCGCGGAGCGCGCCACCTGGGCCGCGCCCGGCGCTGGGCCTAGGCCTTTGCCGCGCCAGCTGGACGGCTGACGTGGGTCGCTGACATCATGGTGACGTCAGCGGCCCATTTAACTCCCCCTACTTGTTCTTTTGATATCTTCTCCATCCGTGCTCTGAAATATACAAATAATATATCCATTTCGATCGTCTCGATGAGCTCTACACGATGGCTCATTCCAATTGGGAATTTGAGGTAATTTATGATAATAATACATTTGGATCCATCTCAAACCATTGGTGTTATTTCGGATATTTCCTGCAAGACAGTTTAAAACACCAACACTCGTGGAATTCATTAGTATTAAACCCTACCACTATGTTTGGTATTTATATTTTATATATTTTCTGCAGGAATTGAAGGTCAAAAGTGGTACTTAAGGACCATCAACATCTACCAATACTGGATCCACTAGACTGAGAATCAAATCTACGGCTAGACATGGGAGCAACCAATTTAAGTGGATCTGGAGACGTACCCTGGGAATGCGTATGGGTGAAAACCGACCCAAACACACTCTCTCGGTGATGATTCTCGACGCGGTGCCCATCAGGGCCGTCGACCGGGTTACCGGCAAAAGGATGCGCCGCGGTCGACCCCGGTTTGGTGAAGATCCCCGCCGTCGCGGCAGAGGAGGAATCGAGAACCACTCGATTCACAGTCTTGCGGAGCGCGCCCAACTCGATGTGAAGATCATCCATGGATGCATCCACGCGCGGCTTCCACTCGTCGAAGATCTGCGCCGCCGTCTCCATCGACTTGAGCTTGTCGCCGATGGTGTGCTCGACGCCCTCGATCCGCCCGGTGAGGGAGGACTTCAGGTCTTCGACCGACGTCGTCACGGTCTTGATTTCGTCGAGGATGAGCTTCAATTGGGGATCCATAGCGCCCAAATCTTTGCGAAATCTGGTGAAATGGTCGTGCGAGATCTCGTGGGGTTCCGGGGTCAGTGAATCTGATACCAATTTGTTAACTACGGGAGCAAAGGAAGGGAAGAACTCAGAGGTTTTGGGGGATTCGGGAGAACGAGATCCGCTTAGGAGGGAGAGGTTAGGGTTCAAGAGTTTAGTACAATGTTCATAGCTGAATGACTCTCATCCTCCCCTTACATCTTATCCTCTTGCTGGGCGAGCTACAGCCAGTCGCCGCCGGAGAAACGCGAGCTCTTGGTCCTGGGCCGACTGGACTGGCGCGGCCCATCAGCATCTTCTGCGTCGTGGGCCTAGAGTGGAGTGGGCTTGTTGCTGGCCGGGTCCATCCAGGGCCGGCCCTGAGGGGGGGCAAGAGGGGCGGCCCAAGGGGCCCCTCCCCAGATATATATGCAGTAGGTAGAATACGTATATACACTGCTACACCGTGAAACGAGACGAAAACGAAATGATGGGCGTATCAAATCCATCGTTCCAACTTCCAATCTATCGTTCCAGCTTCCAATTTTTTTCGCACGCACGTCACGCCGCGCTTTCTGTATCGGCGCCTTGGCGGCTCGGCACTCCGCCGCTGCAATTCGCGATCGTGGTGAAGGGCAGTCGCTCGCCGGCGACTCACGCGCGGCCGCGGGACGTGATGGAGGTCCCATGGGCGACTTCAGATCCGAGGCTGCGAGCACCCATCTCCATCAGTCCGCGTAAGTCCTGTGTCTGTGGCAATTGATCTGTTTTTGACCCGAATGGCAATTGACCTGTTTATCAGTTCATTTATGTCTCGATTCTATAACCGCGATTAGTATCCTATGGCCAGTAGATACTGCTTTAGCACGCGCGCATCAATCAGCAAGGACTCGATGAAGCAGAACCTGAGTTAAGCCAATCCAAAATATCCAATCTCAGGAATCAACCAATCCGGCAACAAGCAAAATATAGAATACAACTATACAAGTATATCATATTGATGACAATCTATTTTGCCCTATCACAGTGACGGCACTCATTGGTAAATGTGTTTTTCTCTAATTATAGCACAAAACAATCATGTTATCTAGAAAATATGCATCTGGTAATCAGAAAATTATGCATCGAAAACAAATTATTAGGTGAGATTGATGATTTTGCATTTAGAAATGTTAACATAGTTATATATTGGTTATACGAAATAATTTTTGATATATCTTGAGTGTATTGGTGATATTTAATATATAAATTTTATATTTTTATTTTACTATATTATTATTAAAATAAAAGGGCCCCATATTAAGTTTCGCCCGGGGCCCCTGAATTCTCAGGACCGGCACTGGGTCCATCATGCTAACATTGAGTACCTTGTAGCATAACTTTTGATGGATCGGGATCTTTAAAAAAATGTTCTTTTGTTAAAAAAACTACATATACTTTTATCATCTTTTCTAAGCAAAGATCACAAACATGAATCACGAAAGGCATGCGGTACACCTTATAAAATACAAAGTTAAACAGATGGAGCAATTCCTTATTAGCTCGAAGGCTTGTATAAATGCAGCAGCTCACCTATAGGTACGTGTGGTACGCTGTACGCGTGCACTACCAAACTGGGAAGTAGATGAATCATGCATTTCTTCTTCACGTTGCCAAATCGATGGAATGCATGGCCGATATTATATATATGCATGTGCGCTAGCAGGTTGCAGCTGGAGCATAATCGATACCACTCGTATCAGGCTGACAGCAACATGTATCTGCAGCGTGCATGGAAGTGAGAGTAGGGAAACTTTGGTTCGGTGCCAAAAGACGCCTCGCCAAATTGTAGGCGCGCCTTCGCGTTTTTGGCGGCTGCTTGGATCGGCGCCCGCAAGTTGGCGCGCCAACGTCCCGACGCCCGACGCAGCGCAACTCCAGTTATTTTTTGCGCCCGCGAGTTGGCGAATCGAGGGCGACAGAATCGTCCGCCCGCGTGTTGGCGCGCCCGCAGTTGGCGAGGCCACGCAGGGTTAAAGCCAAACGCATAACTCTCACGCACCTGCCGCTGGGTCAAGCTGTAAGCCTCTTCCGCCTGCCGTGAAGGTCACCCGGTTACAGCAGTGCCAGTTGGGAACCAACCAGGTGAAGCTGAAACGATGGCGGCGTGCAGCGGCCACAAAGCTAACACGTCGATCGTATCGATTGCTGGATATCAGTGTCTGCTACGTGCTGCATGTTACAAGATATCCTCGGATGAAAACCGAAGGATGAAGAAACTGCGGCATCCTAGCTAGATTGGCCATGCATGGCCCGCTGGGCCAGCCCTAGCCCGGCCCTAAAAAGCTCGACACTAACCCGACACGGCACGAGACTCAGAGGGCTCGGGCCGGCAATATGGTCGGGCTAGGGCCTGGGCCGCTACCTTGGCCCGCTAGGCTAGCCCGAGCCCGGCACGATGTTTGGGCTGGCCCGATAACAGCCCAACGAAAGGTGTATATAAAGAACACCTCCTCCCCACAAACCCTAATCCCTCATGCTCCTTGTAGCCGCCGCCCCTCCCTCCCGTGATCCCGTCACACCCCCTCGCTCCTCTCCACGTTGCGTCGCGCCCCCGCCACTCTCCTCCGCGTGGCGCGGTCGCGCCACCCCGCCGCTTCCCTCCCCGTCGTGCCCCCCGTCGCTCCCCTCCCCGTCGTGCGCCCTCTCCCCCTGCTACGGAGGCGTGACGGAGTGTCGCGCCGGTTGCCGCCGCCAGGAGCCGCCGAGGCCACCACCGGGAGCCACCCCGCACCAGTCCTCACCACCGGTCGTCGCTGCCGGAATCGAATTTGTGTGTTGTGATGAAATTTCTGTGATGGATTCATGGAATCAATGATATGTGTGTCATGGAATTTGTGGTTCTGATGAAATTTTCATTCAATTTTATCTCCCCTTATGATTTTAGTGCCTGGGCCGGCCACAGCCCGATGGGCCAGCCAGGTCACCATGCCGGCCCGGCACGAAAAATAGGCCGTAGTGCCGGGCCTAGGCTAGCTGCTCGGCACGGCTTCCGGCCCGGCCCAGCACAGAAATCCGTCGGGCCTTCTTAGGGCCGGGCCGCGTCGGACCAGGCCAAATCGGGCTAGGGTCAGGCTAGTGCCGGGCGGCCCATCTAGCCATCTATATGCGTGAGTAACGGGTCTTGAAAACCAAACTTCAAGCTGCTTGTGTCTGGTTGGATCAGAGCGGGTCAACATGGTTTCAAGCTGAGGCCCATGTAATCACTTTTGTATACAGACCGACAGACGAGAGTGAATGAATCATGTTTGAAAGGATCAAAATGTCTAAGAGGGAGGGTGAATTAGACTTCTAACAATTTTTTGCGAAAATAAACACCTAATCAAGCCAATTCACCCCATGTGTCTATTCCTAGCTAGTGTGACTATCTAGTTGCTAAAAGAGTTTTGCAACATAGTTCCAATCCTAGTCTAGCATGGCAATTCTAAGAAGGTAAATGCGGAAATATAAATTGCTGAAAGTAAAGAGAGAGTCAGGAGACCGGATTTTTTCCCGAGGCATCAAAGAGTCGGCACTGTCCCCTAGTCCTTGTTGGAGCACCAAACACGAGGGTGTTGCTCCCCCTTGATCCAACATGAGGACCAAGTGCTCTCTAGTAGATGTCGATTGTCCCCTCCGGAATGACGGACTACAAACGCCGTGTATAGCTTCTTAGGCCTCTCACAAGACGCCTCCTTGAGAGATCACCAAGAACACCACCACCAAGCCATCTAGGTGATGCCGATCACCAAGAGTAACAAGTAATAGCTTCACTTGACCTGCACAAGACAAGAGACAAAGGTGGATGCACACTTGCTACTCACTAAGCACTAAAAGATGTCCTTAATCTTCACAATCAAGAACTTCTCAATCACTACTAGTGCTTTGCTTGTTCTTAGCTCCCAAATATTGCTATGAACTTCCTCATGTCGCAAGAAAGCTTAATTGAACTAATACATGAAGTATATATAGCCCAAGCAAAGCAACTAGCCGTTGGGGCGCAGCTGCTGCTGAAATCGAAATGACCGACTATTGCGGTCACGTAAAAGTACATGCACCGTAACAGTCGGTGCTCACTTTTTACCAACTTCCAATGGTCACTGACAGGGGGACCGACTGTTACGGTGGGGTAAAACCTCGTCGCACCGCAACAGTCCGTCAAACTAGAGACGAATTTGTCTCTGGCCCTGAGGGACCGACTGTTGCGGTGGTGCTTCTGCTGAGCACCGCAACAGTCGGTGGTGGACTATCCACTAGGCCCTCTTGGCTTCTGCACGACCGACTGTTGCGGTCAGTGCTCGGCTAAGAACCGCAACAGTCGGTGGTACCAAGTCCACCGGGCCCTCCTGGCCCAGCATTGACCGACTGTTGCGGTGACCAAACTGGTCACCATCGCAACAGTCGGTGCTGTCGACTTTTGCACTGCTAAGTCTAGAAACTTGTCTAATTCAAATTTAAGTTTCTAACTTTCTTCCATAGCTTATGTGGCTTCATCTGAGCTACCTAGTGCTAGAATTTCACAAGTGTGCATCACCTTTAGACTCTAGTCTTATTTAGGTCAAGCTACAACTCTTGCCCCCCTTAATAGTACGGCCAAAGGAAAAACATGCATGTCTCACCTAATCGGCAGCTGGATCATCTGCAGCGCATGCCTTGCCTACTGCACCGGCGGCAGTAGCCGTGCAGTGTGCCTCAGCCTCAACTAGAAGATCATGACACACAGCATAGTGCATGTGCATTAGTGCTGCAGGCATGGTAGTATGCGCATGTATATGTATCAATATATATAAACACACGAATGGGATCGATCATGATAGGATGGCCTCGCTCATTAATTTGCTGATCAGCATGCATATGCATCTCTCTAACTCTGAGGGACTGACTTGACTGAAGAGGAGTGAGTTCTTGGAGGATGCCGCTGGAGTTGAAGAATCAGGAACACACCCAAACTGGGTTTTCCAAAAAAAGAAAATGCAACCAAATTGAAGTGAAGAGGCCCCTTTATTCGTGGGCCCACGGATTCGAAGGGGACAACTTAAGTAAAGAGGCCCACCAGATTTCGGCCTGCTGGGCCGTATTCTGCTGCTGTAGTTCCCACGATCCGCGGTCCCCTAGCGTTTTTCGTTGCTGCTAGCCTGACGCATAAAAAATATTTTTTTAGAGTTAAACGGATGAAACCCAGCCTTAAGATAACCAAAAGACCGTTTGCCACTATTTTTTTTATTTTTTTGCCTGGGCTGTAGACCGGCCACACATACAGTCATAAGTATATAAGAAAGTTCATATCGCTGGTGAAATGCGGACGCTGGGAGGCCACGGCGCACTGTTCAGCGTATTTTTTCTGCGGTTGGTGGGCCGTGCGCGTGTGGTTTTCTGGCCCGTGGCCATTTGCGAGCCCGTGTCCGGTCGTGAATTCGGCCTGTTTAGACGGCCTGCCGCTCCCTTGCTCGGTCGCTGCTCTAGGGTTCGCCGCCGCTTCACGCGTTCTTGCCTCGCGCGAGTCATTTAGGTCTAGGTTTACCCTGCCGCCGTAATAAAGACCTTGCGCTCGTGTGCAGGGATCGCTTTTCCTTCCCCGCCGCCGCCGCCGTTCCTCCTCGGCTGCGTCGCCGCTGTTTCTCCTCGGCTCCGTCGCCGCAGCTGCCTCGCTGTTTCCCTGCCGCCGCCGCAGGTCCTCCTCCGCCGCGTCGCTGTTGGTACCATCGCTTCTCTTCCTCTGTCACCCCTCTCCTTCCTCGCCACTCTGCTCGGCTTGCTCCCGTTGATGTTGCCCTTGCTTTGTGAGATTGTGTCATGTGTGATTGAGGTTTTTTGTTGTCCGTGCTGCAGTGGCGGAGTCTCGGGTTCGGCTGTGTGCTCCCTGAGCTGTTCGAGGCGACGCTCGGTGCGTCGTCGGTGCCCAGCGTGCTACTGCCTCTGTGCGCCGTGCAGAGAGCTCTCTGGGTTCTCTTGCCGCGGGATCTTTGGTCCGTGGCTCCTTCTTCGACCTGGCTTTCGGCATTGGGCGGATTCACGTATTCTGGTATGGGCGTCGGCGCTCTGCAGTGTTTCTTCCCCTTTGTGCTCTTTGCCTCGGTGCCTCACGGCTTCTAGCTCTGTGTGATGCTCTCTCTGTGCTCCAGGGGTGGAGCGCTCGGTATGGCGCTCGCCATACCTTGATTTTCCCACGAGAACCCCCAAATATTCACGACCCATGGTTGTATGTTTTAGCCAGTGGCCATGGCTGGCTCTCCAGGCTCCAGACTGCTGAGAGAAATGCGCAGGAAGAAGAAAGGGGTCATCAGGATGTGAATCGTTACCAGGTCGAGCATTATTTTTGGACATTACAGTAGTTGATTTGTTCTTCCGTCTGCTGCCGACCCAATAGTCCAAGCGTCATCCTATTGCCCAAGCCTGTCAGTCCATGGTGCGGGCGATGGTTAGCATGCGCGAACGCGAGATGCGAGAAGATCGCCTTATCAGCGACAGCTGTTGGCTGGGCGATGTCGAGGCTAGAGGGCAGGGCATGCTGCGACGAGCACAGTTGCAGGAGGAAGGCAAGCAGTATCAGCGATCATGGAGGTGCCGGCCTGCGGCTGTGCGGCGTCCGCTAGCTGGCTGGCAAGTAGAAGCAGCACACGTGGGGAGGTAGAGCTATTCTGCACTGCATAGGCAAATCACAAGTGCTAGACCAAATTAAGAGGTGCAACTGCATTTACAATCGTTTTCATTTCCAATTTGGTACAAAAATATTTGGTCTTTGTTTTCTATTATCTCCGTTGGTGAATTGGATGTGGTGGATTGCATATTTGAAGAGATTTTCAATTTGAGTTTTACTTTATTCTTTATATAACTTCGCCGTACCTTAAATTTGTTTCGTCCTCCGCCACTGCTGTGCTCTGCTGCAGTCTTGGTGTGCACAGTCGGCTGGGCGACTTCATCCTATCGTCGTGTCTGGGATTCGGCCGTTGCTGTTCAGTTTGAGCTCTCTCTTCGTCTGGTACGACCTCCTCTTCCTTCCTCTGCCTTGGATTTGGGCTGCAGATCTGTGATGATGTGATTTGTCTCATACTCAGTTGTCTGTCTGTCTGTCGTCTTCCACGAAAAGGACCGGTTCCTCACATCTACCGTTTCGTGCCTATGTGGATGTGCATCAGCTCTCGGTGTCAGGTCAGTTGGTTTGCATTTGTTCTGTTCTTCCGTCTGTATTGTGTTCTTAGTGCAAAGTACTTTGTGGGGTTATGCAATATTAGTTTCTCATGCTAATTACTACAAGTTGTCTGTTCTGTCCTGTTCACTTGGTTTTTGTGTGGTCTTGCATTAAGTTTGTCCATGTGCTCTACTACATGTGGTAGTCAGAGCTGTCATTGCTATCAATGCGATGGGTACGATTGCGGTGTTCCTATTTTATAGGCATTGTTTCCATTGCGATTTTATATTCAAATATATGCGTTTAGCGTCTCCGATTCACATTGCTGTGACTGATCATGCTTTCAGTTTCTTTCGTGGTGCACCTCATATCTTATTTGTCTTTCATGTGCTGCCTATGTCATTATTTCGTTGGTTTGCTGTCAATGAGTAGTCTTGGTTGCTAACCATGCTTGCCTGTGGTATTACAGGCTATATGCTCCTCTTTCTATAACATGTGCCTGTCATGACCATCTTAAATTTTAGGTTATCAGCCAAATTCGGGTATAGGTGCCTGCATCTTTGTGTTACTATGCCTGCTAAGGCCAACAAATCTGTGCATCGACCTATGCGACGGACGCGTGAAGATGCGTCCTCCTCACGGTCACCTGTTGGGTCAGATCGGTGCCACCCCTCTATACCTTTGTCATGTCGGTCACCTTTGTCAGTTCGCCACGCCTCTGGGATTGGTCATCGCCGTTACATAGCTTGGGGATGGTGGCCTGTAGTGCGTTAGTACCCCTCTTCGCTGCTTTTTCTGAGTAAAATGATGTCCTATTTGTTCTTATTTCTTATGTGTCATACCGTGCAAACTATATTGGGCTGTCCTCACAGGAGATCACTTCTGTCCTCTGGTTCCTCAGTATGAATCGAACAAGAACCGTGCTAAGCGCATGTCACGAAATAGGGTCAAATTGTTAGCCATCCAAGGTCTGTCTGTCTTATATTAATGTCTTTTGTTTCTTTCAGTCCTGCTGTTCTGTCCTTAACTGCTCTCCTGTGGATCGAATCTGCCGTTCTCCTTACGTCGAACCTGTTAGGGCGTTTCCTAAGGAGTATATTGATATGCTCAAAGGTAAATCGTCGTACATGTGCCTGTCTTAGGTCGATCCTTATGGCTTCCCAATGTTCGTTAACCTATTAGTATCCATTTTTCGGTCTTTGTCGCTTCCTCAGCTAGGATCCTGAACGTTCTTACTATAGCGGCCCTGACTATGTTTGCGAGCCCTAACTACGGGAGGCAGTTTGAACTGCGACTCAGCGTTTCGCGTGCGTCTTTGCAAAGAACTAATATTACATATCAGGTTGACGCCGTTGTTGGCACTGCTGATGCCCCCCACCACTGCCGTCTGCGATACAACCCTGTAAGTTGTGTTCTATGCAACTAATTCAGATTTAGATTCAATTCCATTTACCAGATAATTATATCACCTGTGTTTCCTCCCATCACCTTGCAGGTCCAACCGAGCATACCGAAATGAGTCTTCAGCCACAAACAGGTGCCTCGGCTTCAGTTAGCGACCACAGCCACTAAGCTCCTACCATTTACATATGCAATGGCAGTTCTGGACATCACCATTTATTTTTTCCAATTAAATGCTTATTCATCACCCAGTACTTTGTCCAGGAAACAAGCCCACCTCCCAGCCAGGTGCAACCGTCTCAACTTCCAACCCCTGATACTGCGACAACACCACACAAAGAGATACAGAAACAGGTACCCTTAAGAATTTAGTTATGTCTTTTAACACATAAACTACCATTGAGGACCTTGCAATTGTTTCAGCATGTCGAATCGCACAAACCTGACATAGAAAAACGCATGAGGCGCAGCAAACACCTGCTATATCAAAGGTTCGCATCTGCTAACACAGCATAAAACTTCCAATGTATTGCTTGCCTCATTCCGTTTATACTGTATTCGTGGGAATAATGATAAGGCAACTACCTAAATCAGCAAAATTATTTGAGAAAAGGACACTAAAGCGCAAATCAAGCGGAACAGAACCTGAAGAAAGTGAAAGAAACACAAGGTACCTATGCCATACCTGCTGAAAAAATCTATGTATATTGTTCAATGGAATTGATGCTCTGATTAGTTCCTTGGCTATTTGCGTAGACCAGTTATCGTCTTCCAAGTTGTGAATACATTTAGGTTCAGCAGCCCATTGTTATGCAAGAATAATTATGCGTTATAAACCACTAGCCTTTCATGACTTATATCTGAAGCTAAAAAAAAGATATACTATATGCAGCGGCACAGATGGCAGCACTATATCCAAAACCAGGAGACGCCTTGCCATCGAAAGCAGCAGCGATACTAATCAGGTACCACCAGAAACAATTGACATGTTACTAAATCCGAACCATATTTTCCATGAGACTGATACAGATCTGCTTCATGTTTCCCTTATGTAGGAAACATAAAGTGCAGACCAGATGATCGTTGCTTGCTCGTTTTGGGCAGCTGATGCCACTATGAAATATCGGGGACCTGCACCGGTGCTATGTTCTTTCACCGGTTGGTCATCGCCAGTACAGAAGCGCCGTCACAGCAGCGTCTTTGACTACATGGCTTTTGATGGCCACGCCATCCCTATTGCGCTGCCTAGGCCCTAGCCTTAGCTTTATGTATGCGCCAATTTGTGGATGTAAAGTATGTATGGTCGACCACCAGAACAGAACACGCTGCTGTATTGTAGTCGCTGCTGCATGTAAATTAGAATGAAATTTGGTAGACGAAATACCCCTGCACTAATATCTGAATGTTAACACTCCTGCTCTTCCTGCCAAATGAAACGCAACTGCTTGCTCAAAAACGGTGCACGCCTAAATGTATTTCTCTCAGATTCGTTGAATTTTTAGCGCTGTGCATACATGCCATGTTTCATGTCTCCGAACACAGATTGAGCCAGCAGACAAAAAATACATGTATGTCTAATTATGTTGGACCAAACTTTTGCAGATTTGCATGCACCAGCATAGCGCACATACAGTTGCATACTTTGGAGGTGCGTTCCACCGTACCTGCCCTTGCAATGAGGCTGCCCACAAATGAATAATCTACACATGAGCGCTGAAGCCCACGAGCGCGGCGAAGCGCGCAAGGCCAACCTAGTATATATACTCCTGAATCTAGATGGCTCTATTATTCCCCACCTTTTTATTCCATTTTCTTTACATTCATTTATAAAATTTGGTTCTTTCCTCTTCTGTATAAATATAAGTTCGGCAGAGCTCCTGCTGGCCGTTTAAAAAAACAAAACAAATAGTTTGTACTTTGAACACTGCCACTATTTATAAAGCACGGTTATGACCTATATAGCTAGAAACATATTCATTCACATATGCCCGATACAGATGTTGTGTGCCCACAGTAAAAGATACCACAATGTATAGCACGTACGTCGTCGGATCTTTCACCTTTTTTTCTCTTTGTTTATTCAAACATCTCATCTCCATATATATGCTCCTTAATTTAGAATTCTTATATAGTTGCCGGCGTTCCAAATAAAATCAATATGCTGTACTCATAAATGCTTTTTTCCATAGCTCAATGGTCGTTTCAATCAAGATTGCGTGCACGGGAACCTTCAAATTATATTTCTGGAAGTGGAAGCAAATGAAAGAGTAGCTATATATAGGTAGCTCGTAAACATAATTGCACGGGATCACGATGTGATGCTGCATTGACATTTTTGCACAGAAAAGAAAGGAATAAAATTGACTACCAAATCTCCCGGACATGTCCTCCTCCTAACGACCTACCGTGACAGCTAATTGCCAAGATTACACACTTGCTAATTGCTGAGATTAGACATTTAACAACTCTCATATTAGTCACTATATCAACAAACTTATGATATCGTCAAGTCACATCTTTTAAAGCAAATTGGTACCAAGATGTATGCGCAATAGTAGCACAACGAAATTGGATAAATAATGTCACCGAGCATACATTGAGTGATTATTGTGTTTTCTCATTATCACTTAGTAATTATGCATTTCTTTGATAATGAAGGAATTCGGGCTTCACACATCCTCTTCCAATGACACACCATACCAAACTACTATATTTATAAGCACTAGGCCATAATGGATTTGTGCGGGCACCACCCATGTTTTGTGCTGTCGGCTATTAATGGCACCCGCTAGCATAAAAGTGTGGGTGGTCGGTGCGTCTACAGCCATCGCCTGTCGGCACAAAGCCATTTGTGCTGGCAGGTAAATACTATAATAAATTTTTAATGTATTGGATTAAGGCCAATCCCAGTGAAGGGTTTCATTTTGTTGTTTCCAATGTGCCACATCAACAAAATAAAAATAAAACTAACCCTCCTAGTAGGATGGTTTCCATAGCATTAATGAAGATGCCATGTAAGCAATTTGGTGATGTGGCAAGAGAGTTAATGAGGTGAGAGAAGGAAATGGTTTCTCATGCAAGAAATCATGTCTACACAAAAACCAAGAAATGAAGGAAGGGGATAGGGTGAGAAAAGAGAGAGAAGAGAGGAGATTGGATAATAATTTATTTTGAAGAAACTGTGCATTGGGAGGGTAGTTTCCATGATAGTGTCTATGTGACATGGCAACTATGGAAACTATATGGTAGTGTCTTGGGTTGGGGATGGCCCAATGGATAGTTTCATCTTTGTTGTTTCCTAGGCTCCTCTAACATTTAATTCTATGACTCATTGAGAGTTGGAAACTGTGCATAAGGAGTTTCATCTAGATGAAACTGGTTTCTTCTCTCTCTACTTTACTTTCATGCCATGTCATCAAAATATCCTATGTGGCATGCCATTTAATGTGCATGAAACCCCAATGAAACTCCCATTGGGAGTGGCCTAAGGCCATCCCCAACCCATGGTGTCCATAGATAGTGTCTATGTTGCTAACTAAACAAGACACTATGTTTAGAAACTACATCTCTCAATGCATAGTTTCTTCATGTAGGTCCATAATTAATACTCAATCCATCATTCTCTCTCATCTCTTCCAATCATATTTGTTGTTCAATTATCATGAGGACACTATCATCTCCCAATGCATGACTTGGTGGTGTCCAGTGCATAGGTTCTCGTGAAGAAACTGGGTCTTGCATGAGACCCGGTTTCTTCCTCTCTCCACACTCTCTCTTATTTAATATAGTGCCATTTAAGCTAATAGTCCTAGGTGGCAATGTAATTAATGCTATGGAAACCATCCCAGTAACTCTCTCTCCCTGGTGAAATCCGCGGCCGGAGAGAGCACCTTCTACTGTGCGCGAATGTTTTTTCTGACGGGCCGTGCACTTTGCTCTTTTGGTCCACAGGCGGTTTCGGCCCGTTGCCATCGCGTGTGCATCGGTGAAATGGATCTCTCTACGTTGGCCCACGGAACCTGGGTTCATTTCACAGGGGTTTACTAGGGTTCCTATCCTCGGTGCCACCGCTTCCATTCGGCCGCCGCTCTTCCTCCGTCTCCTGCTGCCCTGTTGCTCGCCGTCGATTCGTCGCTGCGGTAAACGGCGGGGCGCGTCGGAGGTGACCTGCGGCGGAGGTCGCTCGCAGGCCGCATGCGTGCTCAATGCTTGTTGCACATGGCTATTCTTGCGTGCTCATCCTTTGTTTGTCAGTTTAGTAGCGTTGGTGCTCTGAGCTGTTGCGGCGCCGCCGGATTTGGTCTGGATCGTGTGCTGTTGCGTTGCGCCGGTCCAATTTGTTGTGTTCCCTTCTGAGGTACGGATTTATTTCCCCTCTGTTAATGTCACTGCTGCTGTATTTTCAGTTCATCTTGCCTGCCATGGTTGCCATGTGCTGGATTTGTCTTGATTGGTCCTTTCTTTTCCTGTTTTTGGCTATGATTTCCGATTGTTGGAGGTGCCTTGCTTGCATGCCTGTGCCGACGGCAGCTGCTTCGATTGGTTTCCAGTGTTGCTGCTGTGTGCCTATCGGAAACGTCTTTCCTGCCAAGGTATGAGGCTGTTCCTCTTCTGTTAACATGCCTGTTGCTATATCTGCATTTTACAGTCAAAACCCATTTTTTCAGTAGTCTGTTCCTCGCTGCTCCTCTTCTGAAACATTGCTTTCCTTATTAACAGAAGAGGCCTAAGTCAGTAAACATTGCTTTCCTTATTAACAGAAGAGGCCTAAGTCTTAGAACTAAACAAATGGGGGAAACACAATGCATCTCCAATTTCGACGCATCTTAAGATACCATTTTTTTCATGTCAGCATTCGATTCCTCCTCTGTCCCTCATTCAGAATTTCTGATACTCCACCAGCCTCCCATATAGTTTCTCATAACTGACATGCTCACATTTCTAAGTGTATCATTCTGAATCTTCCATCTTTGTTACCAGGTGGCATGCCCATGACAAGGAGAGCTCCAACAAAATAGGTGCTAGAACAAACCACAAAAGCAAATGTCAAATTGTCAACGCAATATATTCAAGCCAGTGTATAGGTACCCTAATTTTTTTAGAAGATTATTTTGTTCACATTGTAGCAAGTGTTTGTCATTTTTATTATTAAATGTGAATTGCTCTCTTAGACATGCAAGTGAAAGATTCTGTTAGTTTTTTAAGAATGAACTACAAGCATGTGCTGAGACATAAATTAACAGCTTCTGTATATTTCCTAAAGTTATATATTTGGCTCAATATTTTCTCCTGTTTTATGTTTTTCTAGAAGCTACAATGTCCAAATTACTCACCACCAGGTGGTTGGTTTCCTCTTCCTACCAGTGATTGATTGATTTGGTGCTGACTACAAAGCTACTCGGGATGTTAAGCACTAACATGTATATCATGTACAGATGTCGCAAGACATAAGTGTATTGACCAAGGGCATAGTCCCCAAGGATGAGTTGGAGAGCTTCATGAATATGGTCCTATTCTTGCATAGGCTCAAACCTCATCTTTTTTTGGCTTTTTAGGAGTTCAACATACCGAGTAATCTATAGCTGAAATTTCAAGGATCATGTTGTTATAGACCTGTGTGACATTGCATGTTATGTAGATCTCTGTTAACCCATTTACCCCACAGCTCCACAGATCTGGGTAACGAATGCTTTCAACAATTGGCATGAGAATGGAGCTTCCTAAAGGCAATGACCTGCCTATCATTTGAAATTTCACCCTTTCTGATTCAAGCGGTGACAGTTGTTTACTCTATATGTTTACTCTATATGGTGAAGCTTATTGGCACTTTTTAATGGAGTGTTTAGAAATCGGACATTGTTGCCATGGCTGAATTGAACTCTCTTTTTTTTTGCAGTTCCCAAGAACAAATCATACAGAATTGCATGGAGAGCTCTTCAACAAAATTGTAAGTTGGTTCCCCCTTTTAGACTAAACATGATATATGACTTATAGATGAAATTCCTTATTTTGGCAAAAGCTTCCACATGACATGCATGCTAAGCTGATATATACTGAACTTCTTTTTCCCCCACAAATTCTAAGCTGTAACTTACTATGAAGACATTTGTATTTTGTTTTCCTTTGAAAGACTCTTTATAGTGTAAGCGAACACCTTTTTTTGTATTGTACAAATTGTACAATTATTTGGTGGCAAGACCGTTGTATTCCTATGACATGATTGTTGTCTTAATTGATGTAACATTTTCAGTTAGTAAGAAGGTTATTTTTTGGTGTTGAGCGCTTGAGATGGTTGTTGCCCTGCTCATAGGAAAGCTAATTCTTACTATAAAGAAGCTACTGATTCTTACCATCAACAAATAAGTTTTGTTTTCTTATGTCAACCTATGCATTTAAATTAGTCTTTCTTTTATTTGGGGATCTGCTGCATATGCCTTAATCCATTTATTTTGCTTCATCTATATCTCGGGGGCTTAGAGCATCTCCAACAAATCCCCTTTCCCTTTTCCCCTTTTTTCACCTATAGGGGAATCCCCTTTCACAATTGGAAGATATTAGGGAGAAGTGCTGTAGCAGATTTCCTTTCCCCTTTCCCCTTTCTCTCTCCTGCCATGCGGGCCATACCTGTCAGTGTAATTTTTACTTCTTCTTCCTTCCTCCCTCGCTGCTTCCCAGTCTCTCGTCTCTTCTTGCTCGGGATAGAAAAACCGCCACAGAGCCCGGCAGCGCACGGAGGCCTTGGGGATGAAGGCTACTGTCTCCTCGGAGGCCTTGGGGATGAAGGCCTCGTGGTGGGGTGTCCGCCGCCACCACGCCGGCGCTGCTGGCCGCTAGCCCCAGCAGCACGCTCACCAGCGCTCCGGTCAGCGCCTTCCCCACCGGGGTCCGCTTCTCCGACCAGATGCCCACCGCGGCGGTGCTCAGGAGGAAGGTCCAGTTGCCCCAGTGGTCAGCCGCCAGAACGAGGGGCGCGCGTCCGTAGCTGCAACGCGGCAATATCGGGCGCCGGCGGACACTGCCACACGACGGCGACCGTGCAATCGCTAGGCCGCCCGAGTAGTTGAGGCGGAAGCGGCTGTTGCGGTGGTGAAGGAGCGGAGCGGTGGCGCTGGTTGGGGCGAAGACCGCCGTGGCAGTTGCCATCCTGAGGAGAGAGTCAACGACAGGATCGCAGGACAGATGACTAGGTGAGCTGAGCTGACAGACTGAATATGAGACAGTAGCCTCGACGAGGAGAGAGTCCAGCAGCTTGGTCCGGAGCCGCGACTTCAGTTCCGCTCCCGCAGCTCCTCGACGAGGCGGACCGCGAACGAGCTCGCCGAGATCCGACGCCGGGCGCGCCGGCTGCACCTGCGCGGACGAGCTCACCGGGCTCCGCTGGAAGCCCACGGACCGGTGGCGCGGCCAGCTCGGGCCCGTGGCCGGTGGCGCGCATGGCCGACGGCTCCAGTGGGCGGCGCGTAAAGGCCCTCGGCCGGACTTCGGCAGGCATGCGCATGGCGAAGGGCGAGCAGGACCTAGCGGCACGGCGCGAGCATGGCTGGTGGGTGAGCAGGGCCCGGCGGCGCGGCATGCGAGCAGGACCGTAGCTGCTCATCTCGGAAAAAGAAAATCGGACGGCCAGGAGATTTCATATCACACAGATCCGGCGGTTGGGGAGGAAAGGAAGGAAAGGGGAAAGAAAGGGCAGAGGAGCAAATCCCCTTTGAAAAGGGGAGAAGAGTGGAGATAAAGGGGATTGAGAAAAAATTAAAGGGAAAGGGGAATAGAAAGGGGATCTGTTGGAGAGTAATTTTTGCATCTCAATCCCCTTTAACCAGAAATATAGGGAAAGAGGATTCATATCCTCAATCTGTTGGAGTTGCTCTTACCTGCCAATTCTAAATGCCGAGTTTTGTGTGCAGTAGGATACGGGCGCAACGAAGTGCGCTAATCATCCTAGTACAGATACAGCGCGGTACCATGTCCTCAGTCACCAGCTTGTTCCATTATGCAACACGTCCTGCTCTCCGGTTCCCACACAGCAGGTCCTTTTTTCTTTAAAGCAACATGCTTGTAAATATCCTGGGGGACCGATTTTCCCCGGTTGTTTAATGCCACCATCTTTCTCCATCTGACAAAACGCCACTCGACTCATCATCTCATCGTGGCAGGCAACCACCAAATCGCTAGTTTTCGTCCAAAAAAGTCCGTCCAATGCAAGGGGAGTGTACGACGACGTCTAGAATATATACAGGTCGGACATCATGAGCAGTGGGCGTCGTTGTCGACGGATGCTCGTTAGCCAGCAGCGTCGCCGTCGACGTGCTAATCGGTTGGTGTGGCTCCAGCGAACGACAGAGGCACAGCTCTCATCAACTGCTGTTTTTTTTTTTTTTGATAACCATCAACTGCTGTTGTGCGTCGATGACAAAGACGCGACTGATATTTCCATGCACAAGACAAAATTAGCCCTACCACTAGTGGGAGCAAGGGCACTGACGCCTGACGGAAGCTAACAGAGAAGTTTTTTGACGAACAACAGAGAAGTCCATCTTGTTAGAAACACGCGAGGGAGACGGTGGAGCGAAGAGTCACTGAATGTGGCCCCCGCAAGGTACCGGCAGCTGCAGTTGGCAAAGCCTCCCTTTGTCATGCCGCGTAGCAAGCGCCAAATAACGCTCGCAACGGTCCCGGGCTCCCGCCAACCCATCATGCAACTTGTCACGTGCGCGCCAGCCCAACGGGCCCAAACGCTCCGCGACCGCGACCTGGAAAGCACCAGCAGATGCCGAGATCCCTTCGTTTCATTGGTCACGCGTAGAGCTTCGTGGCTACCCATAATTTATATCTGAATCCACATCCACCTCAAATAGAGAAGGTATAGACAAAAATTGCTTATCCATTACAAATGGAGAGGGTAGGATACAGGGAGAAAACTACTTATTCACTAGATAGGTATAATATCTAGTAAAAAAATTATCCATTTGATATGGGTGGGAATGAGAACGGTGAGGATTGGATAATATATATTTGGATTTGGATATGAATAAGAGTAGGTTTACCCGTACCCTCCCCAGTGGCAGGTCTAGTCACGCGCACCGCATGCATTTGGGCCGAGATGAGATCTTTTTACAGCATGCCACAGCATCACATTCTCTCCAAGGATTATCGGTTGGTTTTTAATTGAGTTCTTCTCCATACTACTCTATATTAGTGTTCAAAAAAGACTAGTATAAAAAATAGTACATTTGAAATTAATTGTATATTATAGAAACTTTAACTATAGTATGGTAGTATACTCCCTCCATACCCATAATAGAAGACGTTCAGGGCTCTTGGCCCGTTTTCACAAAAGAAGACGTTCTGGGCACGCGAGGACACGTATCGCCATCCGTTCGCTTCCCTCCGTATTAATTGCGTCGCCTCGTCTCGTGCAGTAATAATAGCGTCGCCTCGTACATCGTCTCGCGGCAGTAATTGCGCGCATGCTCGCCTCCCTTCTTCTCCAACAGCAAGCTCCTCGTTCGCTCGCCTGCGGCATGCTCCTTCTTCTCCCACAGCGCGCCGCTTGAAGCCTGCTTCCTCGCCATGGAGCCCGGCGGCTTGAAGCTCGGTCGCGGCATGCTGGAGGAGTCGCTGGACTCAGTGTTGGCCCCAGACTCACTGCAGGTCACCGCGGAGGACGACGTGCCGGACTCGGAGCACATCTCCGCAGAGGACGTCGTCGCCATGGAGATCTCGGAGACGGTCGACGCGGAGGACGCCGTGCCGGACTCAGAGGATGTCGTCACCATGAAGTTTGCTCGTGCCATGCAAGACTCGGAGATGGTGCCGGACTCGGTGGTGTCGCCGGACTTGGAGATGGTCGTCGCGGAGGACTCGAAGATGGTGTTGTGTGTTAGCTGCGGCACGCTCCACGCTGGCGGCGTCTTCGGATAAGCCTGCTTCCAAGCTCGCCGCCATGCTCGCAGGTGTGCCTGTTGTGGCCTTTTACATGAAGACTACAACCTCCCTGCAAATACTAACATGTTTGCATCTTCTAATATTCTACTAGTTTGCTGCATGGAGACTAGCAATGTATTCAGCAAGCAAGGAAGCTTCACATGAGATTTGCAATGGCAACCAATCTTCGCTCTCTAGTTGTTCTTTATGCATGTGAGGAATCTTGAACTTGTTGCATCCTTTAACCTTCATGGCTTCCTTCAAAACACTTTGAAGTGTTACAAAAATCCTGTTTGCTTTCCATGGAGAGTACTCTAAGAATGCCTACAAAACATTAGTTCAAGAAATGAATCAATGAATGGACAATATTGTTAAATGCCTATAAAACATGTGTGAACAATTTACCTGTTGGACAGCTGGAACTAAATCTTTTATGGTTTTTCCATTCTTTTTGTATAAATAGCTTGAATAGCTCGAAAAAAACCCAAGTCAATAATGTTGAAATCTGGAGAATTTGGTGGTTGACAAATTAGGCGAATGTCAAATCCTTCTTGCTGAGCAGCCTCACAAAAAAATTGGATCATCCAATTTTAAATGAGAAGGTGCATTATCCTGTTGAATGAAAATTGGTTTGCCCATATCTTCTCTTGGTCATTTGGCTCGAATGGCAGGCGACACTTTGTTGATCATGAAATCTCTAATCACTTCTCTTGTGATCGAAGTTATGGGTTTCATAACCAAGTCTCCATGGACATGGCCGGTTCTCTCGTTACTTCTTATAGCCGGTTCATAAGTGACAAGTGGAAAACAACCAATCCACCATCAAAAATACACTCACCATCCCTAAACCTTGGCCAAGCACAAACACACAAGAACATGATCCTAGGGATGTAATTCTTGTTCTTACAAGTGCGATGAGGATCGTCTTCTTCGGGTAGCAAGTAATATTTTTCAGATTTTTGAGAGAGGTAGAACCATTTTTCATCAATGCACACAAAGTCAAAAAAATCCTTAAACATTGGATCACCAAGCAAACCCTGTTGAATCATGCCAACACACCACTTCAACCTAGTCTTCTTGTTAGCATCTGTGAGGAATGGTTTGATGCTACTAGAGTGGCGCCTAAGCAAACCTTTTTTCAAATACCTTTGTATCCTAGATTTGCTTATACCAAGTTTACTAGACACATCTTCTATTGTCATTCTTTGCTTGAGAGGAATGTTGCGCAATGGCTCCAAATCAAGAGGGGTTGCCTTACGACCACTTCTACCCTTCTTATGACTAGCAACCACAACCGGAATGTTATGAGCAAGTTGGAGTTTACCTCGCTTCCATAAGCATTGAACTGATCGAATGTGTACTCCGAATTGATCAGCAACAATTCTTGTATCTTTCTTGCCTAGTTTCCCATTCTTGCTTCTAGTCAACAATGCTTGGTAGACTTGTCTTCTAACTGTTTCTGTCATGTCCTTCCTTCGAGTCTGTACAACATGTTCTAAAAAACGAAAAAAAGCAAATTATAATTAATAGCCACGGCTTGGAAAAAATATAAAAAGGAAAGAACAAACTGAGAATAATTACCAACGTGGTTTTGTAAAAAAATCTAAGTCAACTGCACCAAATCTTACTATTACTAATTGGAGACTCTTTTTGAAGCCTCCAGATGAAGCCACCTAAGATCCTAGGTGGACACTCTAGAAAAAGAGAGAAATCCTAGAAATCCTCATAAAAAGCAAAACATCTGGCCATCAATTGGAACACTCAAATCATTGTGGCCATTAGATCTATTACATTTTCTAAAAAACTACCCACATATGCCATTATGAAAATAGCTTAAAGTAACCCCCTAAATCTATATCAAAATTACCCACCTCTGCCATTATATAAAATAAACCAAAGTAACTCCTAATCTTCATGAAAATTACCCACTATGCCATTATAAGCAATATTTAAAATAACCTCATAAATATGGCACTAAATTACCCACTACGAATACCTAAAAAATTACTTAAAGTAACCCTTTAACTTTACATCTATATTACCCACATATGTCACTATTAAAAATAACAAGAGGTAATCCTATGTTGGAATCCAAATCACCTTAATTAAAAATATACACCAATATAAGATTCTGAATCGTGTATTTCATATACTATTGGTATATTGTATAGTGATTAAGGTATATACGCATAATGTGCATTGTCATTTATAAAAATATAGCGGAAGTGATGATAATATAGAATGCTACGTTAAAATTATAGTTCAAACCTAGGATTCATTAAGTAAATTCAAGGCATACATGTGATGCAAAGTGAAAATTTAAAGATTATAATTGTGTATGAAAACATTATAGAGTAATTACTAACAAAGATCTATCATAATTGTATGAAAATAATAAGTACATACTAACTTCATATAGGAAAAGGAAGTCGTTTTGAGGTTGTCCTAAGTCAAAAATTTTAAACTTTGACTTTAAATATTTTTTATGTGTTAAGTTTAGAAATATAAAAATAATATGAGTAGATTCATATTGAAATATAGTTTCAAAAAAGTACTATTTAAATATATTTTATAAATATTTTATAGCAAAAAATATTAGTCAAAATTATGTTTTGGAGACCGTGTCAATGTCCTAAATGACTTCCTTTTCCTATACGGAGGGAGTATCTATATAGGTATTGTGTTCGAATATTTAAACAAATGAGAGATAGTTCATAATAGTTTGGTAGAAATATAGCCTTAATTTTTTAATTAGAGACTACGTATTAGTTCTCACGAGACACGCTTGAAAAAAGACAAATCTTAGAAATTCTCACAAAAATCAGAAACGTCAATCATGTAAACTCTAATAACCATAGTCATAGTTCTATTATATTTTTTTAAAAAGTTACCCACCACTATCATTATAAAAGTATTCTAAAATAAATACTAAAAAATATCTAAATTATAGAGCCATGCTATTATAAAAAATAATTTAAATTAACCTCTTAATTTTTATCTAATTTATACATGCATATCATTATAAAGGATAACTTAAGATGACATTCAAAATTTGTATCTAAGTTACTCACGTATGTTGTTATTAAAGATAATCTAAACTAATCAACTAAATCTTAATCTAATTATCTTCATGTATATCCTACCAAAAAGTCCAAAGTAAACTGATATGTGATTCTAAATTATGGTAATTTATCATTATTAATATAGAAATAAGAAGATAAGGTATATGTTGACACCAGGTTTTCGCACCAGATATGCTGAGTCAGATATGACGTGGTGAGGCTGGAATTACGCAGTGGGCCCGTTGACTGGTCAAACAAATAGTGCCAGAAAAGAAAACCGAAGATGACAGAGAGGAAAGCCGACGTGAAGAAGAGGTCCGATAAGGCAAGGGAATCCGATCTAGTGACGAACGAAGGAAGATGCGTCGGCTCAGAAGGAAGCGTATCAGATACAGGGGCTATTTCCTTTTTGAAGGCATATTGAGAGTCCCATTCTATATTAGATCTAGTTTACTTTATCCGCAAGTTAGTCTGGTCCGATCAGGACTCTCCATGACCAGGGTATAAATATGAACCCTCGTCCATTGTAAACTATTCTCACAATCAATACAACCCGGCTTCACGCCAAAAACCCTAGTAGTAGTTACCGACGAAGCTCATTGGTGGACGGGCTGCATCAGTTTTGATCTCCGGCTTACCAGTAAGTTAGTCAATTTATCGAACTAGTATAGGCTTTGAATTGAGGCGCATCGCCCTTTCTCGTTTGTACTGTTCAACCGATTTATCTCTGGATAAGCAAGATTGATCTAGATTCCCTACGTCGGAGCTAGATCTCTATTGATTATATCAACTAGTATAGGCTTTGAATTGAGGCGTATCGCCCTTTCTCGTTTATACTGTTCAACCGATTTATCTCTGGATAAGCAAGATTGATATAGATTCCCTACGTCGGAGCTAGATCAATATTGATTATCCAACAGTTAATCGTTTTATCGGGTTGCACTTTAAGTCTAGATTCCCTACGTCGGAGCTAGATATCAAGATTAGGCTAGATTCCCTACATCGGAGCTAGACTCATCTTGGTTACTAAAGGCAGCTTTTTGCGGTTTGTTTGGAGTTGCTAGATTGGTTTAGATCTACGCCATGTGAATCAATTCTACTTCTTCGACGGCTTTGAGCATTGGTCTTGGTCCGATTTAAGCAATATTTATCTTACAGCATCGTTCTAGGTTCGATCCTGCTTTGTGGTTTAATCTGGTTGTTCTTTGAGTATTGCGTTTGATGTAGATTCCCTACGTCGGAGCTGGATCTTCGCAATATACTTAGATTGATCTTTGATTGTCATGCTTGGTCTAGATTCCCTACGTCGGAGCTAGATTCATCTTGATTAGTCAAAGGAAGCTTTGGTTATGCCTTATTGCTATTTGAATGTTAAGTGTGGTTTAGATTCCCTACGTCGGAGCTAGGTCTCGCTTGATTATTTGGTAGTATATCTTAGAATCAGAACGATCCTGTTAATGTTTTATATGCTTATTTGCTTAATCTGATTAACACCTGTGCGAGCATCTTGTTTAGTTGTCAGATTGATGAGTTGAGTTTGACTGTCTAGCTATCTGATCTGATCATTGTTACTGGAGAAATCTAGATTCCCTACGTCGGAGCTAGATTTCTCTGAAAAAGTTATGGTCCGATTGGCTAGTTAGATGGTCCGACAAGATGAGTCAAACTGGCAATTAGGCAAGATGGACAATGTATCGGCTTACACTTTGATTATTTAATATCTTGTTCAAAGACACAGCTGATCCATTATTTACATATTGGCCTTGTTTTATGCTTTATTTTATTATTCAAAGGCTGATCTGTTATATAAGTCAAGGTCCGATCCTGATTGGTTCGATTCTGAGGTCCGATTTGATGATCTGATTGAGGTCCGATCACTCGGTCCGATTGACGTCATCTATGAGGTCCGATTTTGAGATCCGATTGGCATCGGCCGATACGTGCCTGATTGGGTCTTGGCTAAAATCCGACGTTCCTCCATCGTCCGGAATAGAGCCGGCACAATCAAAGAGTAATTTAACTGTTTTATTCCCTTGTCAATTTCAGGTCAAATTGACTGGCACGCCGCGAACCTGAACTGGAGTGTAGGCTGGCACTGGAGCGAAGCAGATCTCCCTGGTCTTCGTGTGCTGACCGTGGAGGATACGACCGCCGATTTTCCGCGTCAACACATTTTTTGGCACGCCTGGTGGGACACGAGAAGCAAAATCCAAGATGTCGTCGTCTGATGCTGAAAAAGAGACCGCAGCAAAGCTCGCTGCTGAGAAAGAAACTGCAGCAAAACTTGCTGCTGAAAAAGAAGCTGCTGAGAAGGCTAAGAATGACAAGAACAAGACGCCTGAGACGGCCATTCCAATTACAAAGGCCGATCTGTCTAAAGCTCAATTAGATGCAGTTCAGGCTCAGATTGATGCATTCGAGAAGCTCTGCCTTGGCCAATTTGGACGTAATCGTTCAGGACCTATACTCAAAGGTCCTCTCCCAGATCCAGAATTGATCAAGAAGACAACTGATGCTCGGGAGTACCAGGTCAACATGACAGAGATGATTCACCAGGCTGTTCATCATGCATTGATTAACCAGTCAGGCACTTTGGTGAATTCTTTAGATAATCTCATCAAGAAGGCGGTGGATGATGCTATTTGCTTGAAAGGTCCAGTGTTTATACCAGATTCTGCGGGAACATCAAGGTCAGGAAAAGGCAAAGAAACTGAAGATAATGCAATGACTGTTGTTCCACAGATTTCGATTGCTCCACCACCTCCTATTGAACTGGCCAACGGTTTTCTGTTGATGGCCGATGGATCTATTGTCGGCCCACATGGTGAAAAATATGCTAGGACTCTGAGCGAAGAAGAGAAACAACCTGCAGCTGCAAAGCCACGTGCAGAGATCCCTACACATCGGCGTATGATCGGAGATTGCAATAATTATATGATGGATATAGCTGATGGGATACCACCTGGAAGTCAACAGTCCGATTGGTCACAGAAAATAGCCGAGGTGATCCAGAATCAATTCGGCTTGAAGCTTAAAGATGAAGCGAGGTTGTATCGGCACCCGTACCCGTCTTACTTTGATGCAGTGCCACTTCCTCCACGTTACAGAGTACCGGATTTCTTCAAATTCTCCGGGCAGGATGATATGACCACCATTGAGCATGTTAGCCGATTCCTGGCTCAATGTGGTGAAGCTGCTTCAGAAGAGGGACTCAGGCTTAGATTCTTCCCTCTGTCACTATCAGGGCCGGCGTTTACTTGGTTTACGTCGTTGCCAGCAGGATCAGTCACAGGATGGTCCGATATGGAGAAGCAGTTCCATAAGTACTTCTTTTCTGGTCTCAATGAGATGAAGATTTCTGATTTGATTGCTGTCAGGCAGAGAAACGATGAAACCGTCAAGGAGTATATCCAACGGTTCCGTGATACCAGGAATCGATGCTATAGTTTGAAGCTATCTGATATGCAGTTGGCCGAGCTTGCATTCCAGGGTTTGCTCGCGCCGATCAAAGAAAAGTTTTCTGCTCAGGAGTTTGAGACATTGGGACAACTGGTTCAGAAGGTGTCAGCCCATGAGGTCCGATATCAAGAGATGAAGCGTACAAAGTTTTCCAAGCAAGTATCTTATCTCTCTGATTCTGAAGAGGAGGCTGATGTCAACATAGCTGAATGGACCAAATCCAAGAAGCCGGTATCGCTCCCATGGATCAAGCAGAACCCTGAGAAGTTTGGTTTTGATATAACGAAGGCCGATAAGATTTTTGATTTGCTGCTCAGTGAAAAGCTTATCCAACTCTCTGCAAATCACTCAATTCCATCGGCCGATGAGTTGAAGAAACGCAAATATTGCAAATGGCACAACTCAACTTCTCACGAAACAAACGAATGCAAGGTGTTCAGGAGGGAGATCCAATTGGCTATTGAATCTGGCAAGATCAAATTTGAAGATAACAAGAAAGCCATGAAGATCGATGGTCATCCCTTTCCTAATAACTTTGCTGATTTCTCCTTTTCCGTTAATATGGTTGATGCCGATGAGAAGGGGAAGTTTAAGGTGCTTACATCAGACCACGCCAAGAGTTCTGGTGCCGTTGATCCTGCAGTTCAAGTTACTGTTGAAGAGCTGCGGAGGAATCATCAGGCATTCGGGCGTGAATCTAATGCTCCTGGTGGATATCGGCCACGTGTGACTTCCCAGATGCTGATTAACAAGTACAAAAGGCAGCAGGCAGCAGCTCGAGCATGGGAAGAGCGCGAGGAACGACGGCGTCAGAGGCGCGAATATCAGGCGAGACGGTTTGATGATAGGTTTGATGATCGGCGCCAATACAATGACAGGTCCGATGGCCGACGCCGATTTGATGATAGGTCCGATGGACAATACCGATATGATGATAGGTCCGATGGACGGCGCTGGTGCGATGATAGATCCGATTGGCATATGGACAGACGTCAGACCTATGAGCAGTGCGATCAAGATGATGGTCACTGGAGATGTCCTTTCTTCGTGTTCTGCTGGAACGAGAAGCTTAGATTACCATCCAAAGCAGATTGTCCTGAATGCAGTTTCCAGTATGAAGAATACAGAGCTTTCAAGAGAGGTCGACGATCAGTTCATGAACGGATCGGCGTCAGGATTGATGATCATCATCAAGGAGATGAAGGCCGAGTTGATGCTCATGGCCATAAAAATATCGAAGGCCAGGTTGATGCTCTTGGCCCTGAAAAAATGGAAGGAAAGGCTCCAGTCCGGGATCGGACTAAAGAACCTCAAATGAAGCCTGGACAGTGGTGCCCATCAGGAATTTCTAGGTTCAAAAAGAGACGTGTTCAGAGGTTGCGCTATCATGAGCAGATTCAGGAGTAAGAGTTAGCCAAAGAGAAAGTTTGGCGCGCTAAGATGGCCAATGATGATGAAGCAAGCGCATCGGCCCCGGTAAACATGGTTTTGATGTTGCCTTTTGATTTTGCTGCTCCTGATGAACAGAATGATGGTGAGGTTAATTATGAACTGGAAGAAGCCGCCGCATGCTTAGTTCTTGATTCAGAAAAGGCTGTCTTTGAGAAGCCAAATGCAAATGGATATCGGCACCTGAAGCCTCTGTACATCAAGGGATATGTTGATGGGAAGCCGATGACCAAGATGCTGGTTGATGGAGGAGCTGCTGTCAATCTCATGCCCTATTCCACATTTCGCAAGCTGGGTAAAGGGATAGATGATCTAATCAAGACCAATATGACGCTCAAGGATTTCGGTGGAAATGTTTCAGAGCCTCGGGGGGCAATTCATGTGGAATTGACCATCGGCAGCAAGACATTGCCAACTACTTTCTTTGTGATTGATGGCCAAGGTTCTTACAGCATGCTCCTCGGACGTGATTGGATCCATGCCAATTGCTGCATCCCATCCACGATGCACTAGTGCTTGATTCAATGGCAAGGCAACAATGTGGAGATCGTCCCAGCTGATGATTCGGTTAGTGTTGCAACAGCCGAGTCAACGATTTGGGAGTTTGAAGGGATTGAGTGCCTGTCAGAAAAAACATGGGATGGCGACTTCCTCAAGGTGTCCGATCAAGGATTACAGCCGATCCAAGCAGTCGGCTCTGAGACTTTGTTTTAAATGACCGATTGTATAGAAGATTTTGAAGACCGAAGTGAATTCGGTTTAAGCCGTAATATTGTTGAGCATCGGCTACCCATCAAACCAGGATATCGGCCGCACAAGCAATACGCAAGGAGATTCAAGACTGATATGTACGAACCAATTAAGGCCGAAATAACAAAACTGTTTGAAGCTAAGTTTATCAGGCCATGCCGGTTGCTGATCGGTCACAGGTAACTTCCAAGAAATAGCAAGAAGGATTAACAAGGGAAGTTCCAAAGGACGTAGCTCCTCGGTGATTCCGCCGATCACTTCGTCCGCATTGGCGACTACATCCGCATCGGCAATTCCGCCGATCACTTTATCAGCGTTGACCCTGGAGTGATACCACCAACAACCCACCATGGCCTGGTTTGCCGCCAGCACGAGGCTACCGGAGGTACTGCTGCAGTGCTGCGAAGATACTAGGGCGAAGGAACGGCACCAGGATGATCAGGATGGTAATGACGCAGAGCTACCGGAGTTAAAAGCTACAAAGACTGAAGTCCAATACAAGCAACTCACGTAACGGTTTAACGAGCTGAGGTTACTTGCTGCACCGACGTTTATCACTCAGCTGAGCTGATGGCCGATGTTTATTATTAAGAAGGAAGGGCTGATGATCATAAGATTGTGTTGCTGCCAATGCCGCCGCTACTATTGCCAATACCGCCGCTGCTCATGCCGTCGCTGCCGATGAAGGAACAGTGCTGGAATACCAAGATTCAGAAGAGAAGATTTTGACATCTATGCTAACACGATGTCGGCTCATCGATCCAAAAACTTTGGTATGATCAAGTAAACTCTATTTCTTACTGCGAAATACTTGGGAATTTTATTTTGTGAAAATAAAATACATAGCTTAGTTCCTCAATGATATGAAATTCCTACCAGAGCCATATGTTGATATCTTCTGAAAACCTTACACATATGCTGCTTGTTTTGTATTGAGCATTGTCAAATTGTTTGTGACCCTTGTGAGATTCGTTTCATGCTTTTAAGATCGAGATCACGTACACTCCACATATTATTCCATTGTTGGGTATGCTAGACTTTAATTTCCGGGCACATCGGTCGTTTGGTCTGGATTCGCATACTCGACTATTCATATGCTGACTTCTGCACTGGAAGTTACGCAAAAACATGCCTTCCATCCATACAAAAATACTACGTCCCTTTGACATGACTTTTCAAATTCATTATGCAAAAGGTATGGGTTATGCAAAAAAGAAAAAAATAATATATTATCCGTGCTCAAAAGCATAAGGAAGAGTGATAAAAAATAAATATGAAAGATAGCCCATATCTGAGAAGAAAAGTAAAATGAAGAGTCATGCAAAAGGGAGTTTCACCCAAAAAATTCCACACACATGCACATCTTGATCTGATTGTATGACTTATTTTCTCCACTGGATCCAGTTTTTGACTTTGCAAGATATGCAGTGCAAGTACGCTTCCTTTCTATATCCTACCCTGAGCTCCACAAAAAAGGCCTTATTAGAAGTAGGAAGAAAAAGAAACGATACAGTGCCTTGGTGAGGAATAATACACATTAAGCGATCTGAGAGAATCATTTGAGGAGCGAAGTTATGTTTTGATTTGAAAATGAAAAACCAAGTTATTTAGCAGGAAGAGTAGAGTTTTCTTGATTATTCATATTGGCTAACATGTTATGATAAAGAAGCTTGAAGAAAGGTATCGGCTATGAAAGAGGCAGTGCTAGAGAAGTCAAGGTGTTGAATCTATGAAGCGAATTGCATCGGCTAGGAGATTGAGACGCTGGATTTACAGAATTTCGAAGCATGAATCCTTCATACTCCGAAACTGGGGGGCATGTGTTGACACCAGGTTTTCGCACCAGATATGCTGAGTCAGATATGACGTGGTGAGGCTGAAATTACGCAGTGGGCTCGTTGACTAGTCAAACAAATAGTGCCAGAAAAGGAAACCGAAGATGACAGAGAGGAAAGCCGACGTGAAGAAGAGGTCCGATAAGGCAAGGGAATCCGATCTAGTGACGAACGAAGGAAGATGCGTCGGCTCAGAAGGAAGCGTATCAGATACAGGGGCTATTTCCTTTTTGAAGGCATATTGAGAGTCCCATTCTATATTAGATCTAGTTTACTTTATCCGCAAGATAGTCTAGTCCGATCAGGACTCTCCATGACCAGGGTATAAATATGAACCCTCGTCCATTGTAAAAACTATTCTCACAATCAATACAACCCGGCTTCACGCCAAAAACCCTAGTAGTAGTTACCGACGAAGCTCATTGGTGGACGGGCTGCATCAGTTTTGATCTCCGGCTTACCAGTAAGTTAGTCAATTTATCGAACTAGTATAGGCTTTGAATTGAGGCGCATCGCCCTTTCTCGTTTGTACTGTTCAACCGATTTATCTCTGGATAAGCAAGATTGATATAGATTCCCTACGTCGGAGCTGGATCAATATTGATTATCCAACAGTTAATCGTTTTATCGGGTTGCACTTTAAATCTAGATTCCCTACGTCGGAGCTAGATATCAAGATTAGGCTAGATTCCCTACGTCGGAGCTAGACTCATCTTGGTTACTAAAGGCAGCTTTTGCGGTTTGTTTGGAGTTGCTAGATTGGTTTAGATCTACGCCATGTGAATCAATTCTACTTCTTCAACGGCTTTGAGCATTGGTCTTGGTCCGATTTAAGCAATATTTATCTTACAGCATCGTTCTAGGTCCGATCCTGCTTTGTGGTTTAATCTGGTTGTTCTTTGAGTATTGCGTTTGATGTAGATTCCCTACGTCGGAGCTGGATCTTCGCAATATACTTAGATTGATCTTTGATTGTCATGCTTGGTCTAGATTCCCTACGTCGGAGCTAGATTCATCTTGATTAGTCAAAGGAAGCTTTGGTTATGCCTTATTGCTATTTGAATGTTAAGTGTGGTTTAGATTCCCTACGTCGGAGCTAGGTCTCGCTTGATTATTTGGTAGTATATCTTAGAATCAGAACGATCCTGTTAATGTTTTATATGCTTATTTGCTTAATCTGATTAACACCTGTGCGAGCATCTTGTTTAGTTGTCAGATTGATGAGTCGAGTTTGACTGTCTAGCTATCTGATCTGATCAGAGCTGGAGAAATCTAGATTCCCTACGTCGGAGCTAGATTTCTCTGAAAAGGCGCTGGTCCGATTGGCTGGTTAGATGGTCCGATAAGATGAACCAAACTGGCAATTAGGCAAGATGGACAATGTATCGGCTTACACTTTGATTATTTAATATCTTGTTCAAAGACACAGCTGATCCATTATTTACATATTGGCCTTGTTTTATGCTTTATTTTATTATTCAAAAGCTGATCTGTTATATAAGTCAAGGTTCGATCCTGATTGGTCCGATTCTGAGGTCCGATTTGATGATCTGATTGAGGTCCGATCACTCGGTCCGATTGACGTCATCTATGAGGTCCGATTTTGAGGTCCGATTGGCATCGGCCGATACGTGCCTGATTGGGTCTTGGCTAAAATCCGACGTTCCTCCATCGTGCGGAATAGAGCCGGCACAATCAAAGAGTAATTTAACTGTTTTATTCCCTTGTCAATTTCAGGTCAAATTGACTGGCACGCCGCGAACCTGAACTGGAGTGTAGGCTGGCACTGGAGCGAAGCAGATCTCCCTGGTCTTCGTGTGCTGACCGTGGAGGATACGACCGCCGATTTTCCGCGTCAACAGTATATACGCATCATGAGTGTCACCATATAGACCATTTATACATGTACTAGCAACCTTGCCCGTGCGTTGCTACGGATGAAGATCGTTATATCATTTTTCTAAGCAAGTAAAAGTAATTAAATTGCTTTTTCTAATCTGATTGCGGTATAAAATGGACTACTCCTAATCCGATTAGGGGACAAGATGAGGCATGTCTAATCGATCGTGAGACGTATATGACAGACCGTTGAAACGTTCATTCCTTTAGAAATAAGTAAAGATATATATAGATAGAGATAGAGAGGTAGGAGATAAAGATTAATGGGTTCAGTTAGGACTATAATCTAATTAGAAAGCCGATGTCGACAATTAGAACCGTGGTTACAGTTTGTCATAACAGGTGGGACCACCTGTCAGGATGGGGGAAAAAAAAGGAAGAAGCAATCCTCTCTTTAGAAAAAGGTAAAGATATGTGAGGAAGTAATGAAAAATATTTTTTATGTTAAATATAATGTATGGATGCGCGATACAAAATGTAAGAAGTGTAAAATGTGGATGAAAAAGTGTATAGAGTAATTACTAATTAAAAATCAATCACAAATGAAAAAAGATAAGTACATATATATGAGCATTATGTTAAAGTATTGACAAAAATGAAAGAGTAGTATGTAAACAATTTTAATTATTAGGTAGGAGTTTAATTTTTGAATAAATTTAAATAAAATAACTTTTAAATATATTAGCCCGTGCGGGAGCACAGGTTCATGGACTAGTTCATCTAATGGCAAGTTCAAATCAAATCCTGTCAACAAAAGAAACTAATTTGATGTTGCTGTGAATATGAAAAAAAGGACAGAACACACACATTACTATTATCATTGTGATCCTCCAATATTGGCTCATTGAGATTGAAGGGAAGGTTGTTGTATTCATCTTCTTCTAAGCCTTCTTCTAAGCGAACGTTCAGATCAAAGACAGGAACTCTTGGCACAACCATTTCATGCAGTAGATGGAAAGACAAGAAGAGACTGGAAGTGAGGAGATGAAGCACGGTAATGCAAAGAGAAGAGGCTGGGGGAAAGACTCTGTTTAAGGGCGTGTTTGGATCAGATTCACGCAGCTTCACTCCACCAACTCCACCATAGAGCAGATCCACCGTGGAGTTGCAAAACGTGGAGCACCTCTTAAGGAGCTCCACAAAAAACGTGGAGTTGGCCTCCAGATTCACGTTTTTTGTGGAGCTGTAAAACGTGGAGTGGGTGGTGTTTGGCTTGAAATTATTAGAGTAGAGCTAAAACACGTGGAGCGGAGCGGATCCAAACACGCCCTAAATAGGCATGATGAAACTGAAAGGACGGAGCAAACGAGCGCTAAAAAAAATACTGCTCGCGCCATGCAGCCAAACCGCACGCGCCAAGCCGAAAAAAATCGCGCCATGCAACAGCCTCCGTCACGCACGCGCCAAGCCGAAATAATCGCGCCAGTGCAACAGCCTCCGTCGCGCCAAGCGAGAAAAAATCGCCATGCAAAATGAGGCCAGCAACAAAAAAATTGCGGCCACCAGGTATCGACCTCAGCACTCACACCTCGACGCGGTAGCCATCTGAGCTGGGATACTTTCTCATAAAGAATGCGTCCTCAAACCTATTTAATAGGGGCACACAGCAAAAATACCCCTTAATTAATCACTCCTTGATAAGCACAATCCTGTCCTAAACAACTTGTTTTATGGGTACGGAGGGAGTACAGTGAGTAGTATAGTAGTATATGGGTATTTTGGGAAAGAGTAAATGTTGTAAATGAAATATTTATATTTTAAAAAATTACTTTGATCCTTGGTACATATCCAATCTCTAATTTCATTTTCATCCAAGTAAAATTAATAAACTAACCCTTACTTATAATGATTTATACTATATACCACTCATTGGTAGTATGGAGTACCGTAAAAGAGCTCTTTTAATTTCGTTGCTGCTCTTGGTCTTAGCTTCCATGTGTTAGGAGTATTATTATGTTGTCCCGGACCCCCTTCCGTTTCCAGTCCATTCCGATAGCACGTCTGCACGTGAGACTTGAGAGCTTGGTTAAAGATCGTGCTGCTCCCTTCCTTGAAGCGTGTACTCCTACATAAGAACAGAGACACAGGTAATAAATGGTTGTAAGAAGCAACTCTATTCTCATCCATATCATGAACATGTATATATGGTCTCCTTTAATAGATTGAACTGAAATGATAGAAACTCATTAGTCTATCATTATGATTGGAGCCTTCCAGACGTTAAGGCAAGATCCCACTAATTTATTTAGTAGAACTGTTTTTTTATGAATTAACACCGTGCAGCCCCCTTCAATCGGTGAGATGCGGCTCTGTGGACCGACTGGATTGATTAACCTCTCTTCATCTGCCCCTACAAATAGCATACATACAGACACTATCGGTCGTTAATTATCGCATAACAATATTTCCATGTAACCGACCATTTATCTATTTGTGCTTTTCGAGCTGAGTGAGAAAGACGAGCGCGTTGCATGAGAACAAGGAACACCTCGCATCTCAAATTCTCAAGTGGCAAAAGTACCTCTCGCTTTCTGTTTTCCTTTTCTTTTTTTTTTAAATTTACAGCAGCACAAACTGTACAGCAGATGTAGTTGACCGCGTCAGTGATTTTGTGGTCCCACTGGGCGCATGGTGGAGAGTACTACTCCAGTACAGTACCGTGTGGCAGCTGTTGCCCCAGGAAGCAGGGAAAGGTCTCGTCGCCGCGCACATGCAGGTGCAAAATCATGGTTCCCTGGTTGGGGTTGGGCCTTGCTTTTTGTTACCCTTCTGCCCTGGCCCCTGGTTAACGGTAACCTAATTAACTATATGTAACCGAGATTCAAGCGATGGTCCCAGCAGCAGCTTCTCTTCTCACGTGGCCAGTCCGCTGCAGAAGACGGATTCTGTGGCGAAGCGAAGGCCACAAAACTATACTATTATTAGGAAGCATCGGAGGACGCTTTTAGCTGGACAGGGGACACCCAGCATCATTTCTGCTACCGCTAGCTTAGCCGTGGAGAGCTCAGATTCCGGCCGTTGGTTGCCGCCAAGATGGCTTATTGATTCTTTTCCATTTCTTTTTTCCCTTTTTTGATGGGTTTCTCTTCCATTTCTCTTTAGTCAACTGGCTGTGAACTACTGGTTGTATATTGAAAGGGGCCAGAGATGGCATTTTCTGCTCGCGTCTAGCGGTGCTGATCAAAACCTTACGACACAAAACCAATCGGTTCATGTGAACATGTAGCGCGTCGCCTTCGTACCTAATGGCCTTAACGACGATCATGGGTTGGGTCGGGTCTGCATGTGAGAACGAGTGCCCATACCTATATACGCTAAGCTCCTCGTACTAGCAGCTAAGTATATACGCGCGCAAATCATGGGCGATGGACTGATGCTCTTTAACAGCAGCAACGTGCAGGACAGGTGGCCACACGGGACGCCGCCGCGCCCGCGCGCGCCTCACCGACCTGCGCTACGCACCCGAGTCAGCAAATCCGCGGATTTCGCAAATCTGTAGCAGCTACAACAGAAAACGTAGGGGGCACTGAAAAATGACAAGAGAAAAGGGCCCTATGCCCCTATCTATCCTAGCCTGCATGCTGTGGCTGGTAGCCGACACGCAAATCAGAAGCGGACGAATCGGCCAACCGATCCACGGAGGATCACAACGGCTTAGAGCTCCCCATTGCAATCCCCGGTAGCAAAAAAAAAAATGAGTGTATTGGAAATGGAGGAGAAAAAAACAACTCCAACAGATCTCCAATAGCTCCCCCATTTTTTCTCTATTGACAAAAAACACCTCTCCATCCCCACTATAGTGGAGATAGCTCTCTCATCCCCAATCCCCACATTTTTGGGAATGACTTATTGGGAAGCTGATGAAGCAGTTTTTCCAATAATCCAATATTTTGGTTTTGTCCATCCCCAAAATCTCTCTATTGGGGATGAAATATTCTCAAGCTGTTGGACTTGCTCTTAGGGGGTGTTTAGTTCACCCCCTCTCCCATTCATTTTGTAAAACGCACAATTCTCAATGCACTTTTTTCTCTCTGTACACGTGGTCCAACACGCATCTATTTTGCAAAATGGATGGAACTAAAAACACCCCAAAGTAACCAACCAACCAACCAGCCGCCCGCGCCCGCTGCGGCCATTGCCGTGGAGACAGACGCGTGGGCGCGAGTGTACTCAACACGTGCTCCATCGCCTGGCCCTGCCGTGTTTTCCGGCGGGCGGCTCGCTCGTCAGCCGGTTGACCTTCTCTGCCGGCCGCCGCGCGCACACCGAAGCCGCTCGCTCTGCCGTCTCAAAGCGTGGCCGCGACGCGTCACGAACAGGCAAGCGAGGCGAGACGGAGAATAATCGCCGAACCGGCGAGAGGTCTGGACGGGGAAAAGAACCAGCCTGAGGTGATCAGGACGAGCCGCAGTCGGAGCACGGGCCATTCTCGGGCCCAGGCCGTGGGGCAGGTGGGCGTTGCCGACAGGCGGACGTACGAGGCCGACGATGGCGACGGCGTCGGCCGGGATACCCACCATCCTCGTGGATTTTTCACGCCCCGCGACAAGCACACGCCGATTACTAGTCCGCTGCACACGCGCGCGTAATTTGACTTTGGTACAACTTACATATCGACCTTACCTCTGGCTTACCAAATGTGTGAGGACACCACATACCAGTCCGGCGACTCAAAGTACATGCAATTAGCTTCTATAAGTTGTATCAGTACTACAGTGTCTGATTGGAGTACCTTGGACACTTTTTTTGCTGTACGCGGAGGGCAAAATAAAATGATTTTTTTTTAAAAAAAACTTTTCTCAAGCGTGACACATTACTACTACAAGTAACTGCTCATTGGGCGGCAGAAAGTTAAGTTACTGCTCTCAGTGTATGTAAATCAATAACCAAGTTATTTCCGTGCACACTTGAATGCTCCTGTGCTGGGGCATGTCTGGCGGCCGGCTGGATCCGTCGAGGCCACGCCACGCCATGCAAGGCATGATCACCTTATTCACCTCCGAGAGCCGGCAGCCGGGCATCCTTTCGATCGCTGCTTCCGTGGACCCCCTTCGACCACGCTGCGGCTCACTCATGAACGCTTCCAGTTCACGTCTGGCCGTCCATGCCCAGTGGCCACGCCCCCACACGAGAAACGCGCAGGCGCAGCAACTGCAGCTTGCCCCGTTTACTGGTGACAAGGCCAGGACGGCTACAACCAAACCAGGCCACTTCTTTCCTTTTCCTCTCGTGGCGGCCGCGGGGGCCGAGGAGGAAAGTCGTAACGCCCGAGCCCTCTCTCACTGACAGCGCGGCAGCCGGCCACGGTAACGTCTCCCTTCCCGTCGCGCGCCCCACGGCCCACGCCCGCCCGCCGACCCCAGCGAGCACAACCAACGAAAGGGACCGCGCGACGCCGAGAGAGAGAGAGAGAGAAGAGAGGAGATAAATCCGGTGTCCCTCTCCGTCTCCTCTGTTCTCTCCCTCGCGCTCTCCCAGTCTCAGTGCCAGTGGCTGCGTGTACCAGGCGGCTGGGGGCGTCTCGCTCTTGGCCCATTGGAGGAGGACCGGGGACCGGGGAGACGAGAGGAGGCGGGGGAGCCGGCGGCGGCGTTAGGGCGATGGCGGGCGGCCGCGCCGGCGGCTAGGCGGAGGGGAAGCGGCGCTGCTTGCTTTGCGGAGGGCGGCGAGCCTCTGTGTGTGCTACTTGGTCCCAAGGGCGCGCTGGTTGCTCCTCTTCTCTTCGCCGAGATTACGCTCTTGTTCGTGTGACTGAGGGAGGTATGTGCCGTCTCTTCCTCCCTCGCGGCCTCTTCGCCTCCTGTCTCGTGGCCTGCTCCGCTATCTTTCGCTTCGAGTCGGGGCCATCAGTCAGATCTGGGCTCGCACGACGCCCCACATTTTCTTGTTGCTGCTTTCCTCCTGCTACTTGTTTCTTTTGTTGCCGACGTTTTGGTTGCTTTGCCGAGTCCATCTCTTCTTCTCGCTTCCGACTGGGGACGAAATTTTGCCTCCTCCGATCAATTGCGCTCGAGTTGCCTGCTTTTCCAAGGACGGCTGCAATGGAGGAGCCATACCAAGAGGGCATTCGTTTCACCAAAAGATTGACGGGGAAATCGTATGGAACCGCAACCTTTGGGCCGTTTCTTCATAGGCACCACCGTCGCAATTTTGCAACTCGCCGAATTTTGTTCCCCTCAAATTAACAGTACAGCGCTACTCAAATAAGTACTGTACCATGTACTTCTACTGCAAACTCGCACCATTCTCTTCTCGTAATCAGTTTTTTCAGAAAACTACTGCATAAATGTATCAATTTTTCAGAAGAAAGAGTAGTACAACAAATGGATTTGGCTTCCATCGTTTTTTAATTTTCGTACAGTATTATTAAAGCTTTTTCCCCTTGAGGCTGACAGCTTAATTAAGGTCGACAACTTGGCCTGCCTAATGCCACCTTTAAAGATTTGCCGGATATAACCTTTCTTGGCGCCGCTTCAACATTTCCAGGATGTCTTGACGCTTCACACGGACGTTTCCTAGTGGAACGAATTTATGCAAAGTTTTATGACCTTTTGAGCTGTCAGCGGCCTCACGCCTTAAATTCCGCACTTAAAACCTGGGCGTTTATTGTTACTATTGCTGTTGCGTACTAGTATACGTGGGCAAATGATCCGGTTAGAAGTCTAATCCAAGCAATACCAGTATGATTTTATTTTGCTATTTTGAAGCCTGGATGCCGGCTTAAAATCGAGCAATTTCTTCTGGTACGGAGAATATAGATATTTGATTCTACCCAAGATACTTAGTGACCTACTGTGGTTGCGGCCCAGCTAGCATCTTCTGGGTTTGATGTTGACACTTCACAGCATGAAGTTTGTTACTTATCCATTGAATATCCCATAGCCTATAGGAAGGGAACATGAGTCTGCCTGGATTACACTAGCTAGGATCACAATTGGCTTCATTTCTTTGGCTCCCTGGTACAAACCATTTTTTTTATACCAGATAGAAGTGACGTCCTTTCCCTGAGTTAAAGCATGGTTTGTCGTGTGAAGCATGGAGTTCCGTTATACAATTGGTCAACCAAGAATCAATATTTTAAGGGTTGCCTATGTCTGTCTTTTATTTCTGTTCCCTGGTTTTTGTGCTGATAAGTCAAAATTAACTTCATATATATCTAGGAATGACTCATTACATATGCCGCGCTGATAAATTGCATAGTATTACTCATGGGTGGTTTATGACAACATTCTTGGCGCTCAAAGAGTTCAAAATTATTTGTGAACAGTTTCATTCAACTTGTAGTTACCTACAAATTGTTCTCCAATCTCCAATACCAATCTATAAACTAGACACAAAAATTTGTGCTGCTTATGTGTTTCAGAGTGATTTTGTGTTTCTCTTTTGCAATTTACACAAAGTTGCCCCATGTGAAGTGTTTGTCCTTACATAGGTCATGTTCTCTATAACCTCGTCATTCATCACTTCTTATATTTGGTTTTGTTTACAAGTGTGTTCTTGTGACCATGCTGTCTAGTGGTAAATGATTGTGTTCTTCTTTACATGTTGCAGATAAATTCTATAGGATTATCCGAAGCTATTTAAAGGACAACTATGGCTGATATTAGAGATATAGGCCTCTCTGCAGCTCTCAACATACTGAGCGCCATAGTGTTCCTAGTAGCATTTGCTTTCCTACGACTGCAGCCAATCAATGATAGGGTTTACTTCCCAAAATGGTACCTCAAAGGTGCAAGAGAGAGCCCAAGTCATGGGGGTGCATTTGTTCGGAAATTTGTCAATTTGGACATGCGGTCATACTTGAAGTTCTTAAGTTGGATGCCTGCTGCTCTCAAAATGCCTGAGGATGAGTTGATTAGCCATGCAGGGCTTGATTCAGCTGTATATCTGCGGATCTACTTAGTTGGGTATGTGATTTGTATTCCATATATTGTGGTCATGTTTTAGTGCTTTTGTTTGTCATATCAGTTTCTTTCTCTCCAGTTACACCTGAGATAGGACATTACTGACTACTAGGTTCTATCATTGGAGAAGTAGGTTTCTGTTGGCCTAGCTATGTTGGCTAATTCAGTGCTAGGTCTTTGCTCTTTTTGGTTATGTCAACTACTTTATATTAGACTACTACTTTGCCAATTGGATATCTAGCAAAGAAAAGGGAATTCACTCGCTTCGATATGTCTATTGATTGTCGGTCATTTTACCTCTCACTAAATGTTTCAGTTGAATCATAACATTTGCTGTCCCCACTTTTTTCTATTTCTCACTGATTGCTGCCCAACTCCATTTTTCTCTTACCTTTACTTATTTATTTGTTTCAATTGTTGCAGGCTTAAAATATTTGCTCCAATCTCAATTCTAGCATTCAGTGTTCTTGTCCCTGTTAATTGGACCAATGATGCTCTGGAATTATCGAAGGTACAGCACAGCAATGTTGATAAACTTTCGATATCAAACATACCTGTTGGATCAAAAAGGTTAGCACTTGCTGATCTCTTTTTCGCTTTGAAGTATATTTACAGCTCTATATGAAGCTTATTTATGCTTATCTTCGGGGAAGTATTGGCTACCAAGGCTTATTATTTATGCATATCACATGATTTGATAGTTAAAACAACCAATGTTTTTCAACATGGTCTATGGGGTTGTCTGAGATAGAATAGAAGGCATGACTTGTGAAAGCAAGATAGCTGAGTTATACCTAGTTCGGCAATATGAACTGTTACCCAGCCTCTGACAGAAGCTGATTTTGGAGAGGAAGATGTGGTAGATTGCAAGTGAGGAAACTTAGGAGCCAATGTTCATAACATGGAATAGATAAAACAAATTTGCAGATAAAAATGCTTCAAGTTCAAGCATTAGATTTAGGGAAAGGGGTTTGGATGCTAAAAGAACCTACAAAGTTTACAGTTCATGGTACCTGCCATTCAAATTAGGGATTGTAGTTTTGAGTTTACATTTTTTTATCTGCGAGGTAGTTTTGAGTTTACATTGATTTCTCTGGAGTCCTAACTTATTTCTCTTTGTGAAGGTTTATAGCCCACCTGGCTATGGCTTATGTTTTCACATTTTGGACTTGCTATGTACTCTTACGTGAGTATGAAATCGTTGCACAGATGAGACTGCGTTTTCTTGCATCAGAGAAACGCAGACCAGACCAGTTCACGGTATGACTCTGTTAACCTGTTGTGTTCCTTTTATTTACTTTAATTAAATAGATGAAATGCAGTTCGGTGTGCTTGAGTGTTTTACCAAACGGTATGACCGTTTTCTTTTTTGTATTTCATTGCATTTTCCATTAAATATTGGCTGATTATTTATCAATCGCAGAGAAAATGGGGGAAGTTATAAGTTATTGTAAGGGCTGTTAAGAGATATAGCTTACTGTTTGCACTACTGTAGTGATGGGTTGAATATCAATTGTGAGTAGGCTTGCAGAGGAAAATATATTTTATAATGCTCCCACATGGCCACATAAGACTAAAATGAAGTGCAGATGAAATTTATGTCAATTGATTAAATTATGCCTTGAGCACCTAATCCTATCAAGATGCTTAGCTGAGTTGAACTTGATATACATACTGTTACTTCATTTCACATTGATTTTTAGATATAAACTTGTTTCTTTCTTTTTTAGAGAAAAATATCAAGGGACCTTGTTGTTTTGATTACTACTCTTTGAACATGACTAACCAATGTTGTGTTTTAGGTCCTCGTACGGAATATACCGCCTGATCCAGATGAATCAATTAGTGAGCTTGTTGAACATTTCTTTCTTGTGAACCATCCTGATCACTATCTGACGCACCAGGTAATAATTAAATATATTTTCTTATTATGTAAACCATAAGAAGCATGCTATGATAGATTCATTGCATGCACTTTTGTAGGTTGTTTATAATGCAAATAAGCTTGCTAAATTGGTGAAAGAGAAGACGAAGATGCAGAACTGGCTGGACTACTATCTGCTGAAGTTTGAAAGAAATGCATCTAAGAGGCCTACTACTAAGGTTATTCCACAGAAATAAACCATATCTGTCTACTTCTCTTTCAAGTAGTTTCTTCATCTTCCAATCCAAATAAACCTTTTGTTATTTTCATTCTAATTCTTTTCATTTTCTCTTCTGCTGCAGACAGGTTTTCTTGGTTGTTTTGGTGCCAAGGTGGATGCTATTGATTACTACAAATCAGAAATTGAGAGGATAGAAAATGAAGTGAGTCACACCATCTGCTGAGTGCTCATCATTTAATGATAAATATTCATCTTGAACTACAATTGTTTCAGAAAAAAAAAAGTCAGATCATAACCAAAGTTCTAGATAGATAGACACTATGGAAGAAGTCCATTTTCACCATCCAACTATCATTGAAGAATTTTGGTCCTAACTCCAAAAAATGGTATCTTTGGCACTAACAATCAGAACTGTTTGCTTTACACCCTTGGTCGGTTTCAATGGTGCTTTTGACCGATTTTGCGCCATGTCATCTTGCCTGGTGACCACACCTTTCTTTCAATAAAAGACACCCAGGTCTCACTTCTCCCTGTTGACCACACCTGACTACCACACTTCCTTCTGCCAGAGGCCAGGCTATGCTGCCTGCTGCTGTCTTCGATGCATTGCCTTGACTTGTACAGACAGCACGCGAGCATCTGCATTATCCACTTGGACGAAAAGGAGGAAATGATGCTGCCGTGGTGGTGACATGGCAATTGACGTGGCACGAAACCACCTTTGGCAAAGGGTGAAAAAGAAACAGTTTTGACAGTTGGGGTGCCAAAGATATCTGGATTTGGAATTTGAGGGCCAAAATGGGACTCCGGCGATAGTTAAGGGTCAAAATTGGACTTCTTCCTATTTCAATCTATATTTGGCTGTGTATGTCTCCTTCGTAAGCGGAGTCTTCGGTATGTTGTGACACAAAATGTGCTACTGTAGTGGTCATTTTTACGTAAGTATTTTACATGCAACAGGAAACCAAATTTTGATAGAACTATATGCTTGTCTTCCACCATATTATAGTTCCTTTTTTTTAAACAAAGGATACCTATCACAAACTATCAGATTCACCACCTCATATAAATGTTATTTAGGAAGCAGAAGAGCGTGAAAAGATCGTAAAGGATTCCAGGTCAGTTGTCCCAGCAGCATTTGTTTCCTTTCGATCACGTTGGGGTGCAGCAGTTTGTGCTCAGACTCAGCAGACCAGTAATCCAACAGTTTGGTTGACTGAATGGGCTCCAGAACCTCGCGATGTGTACTGGGATAATTTGTCTATTCCATTCGTCTCCCTGACAATTCGAAGGTTGATAGTGGCAGTGGCATTCTTCTTCCTGAACTTCTTCTATGTGATCCCAATAGCATTTGTTCAGTCTCTTGCAAATCTTGAAGGGATTGAGAAGGCAGCTCCGTTTCTGAAGCCTCTGATTGAAATGTACGTCTACGTCGACATGTCATTCCTTCTCCACAAATGTTTCTATTTTCAGTTCTACTGTAGTATTATGCTGTTGGTTTTAAAACTTCTACTTTTTTCTTCCACAAATATATCATAGCTGATAGCTCTATGCTCACTACTTCCTCCGTTCCAATAGTTGTTTTGGCTTTTCTAGATAGTTTTTACTATGTATCTAGGATATCATATAGGTGCAAAGAAAAAAGCTATGTACCTGGAAAAGCCAAAACAACCTATAATTTGGGACAGAGAGAGTATCTAAGACAGTGTGACCTTTTGTTAAAAAGGAAAAAAAAACAGCTCTATGATAATGAATTGGACTAGAGAAGCTGATCATAACTCTGGTATGGATGACAACAATATGACTGCACTGGTCTTTGAGAATAAGATCTATTGTAACATTGATTTAACAAACCCTGTCAATGTCCAATATTAAACCTATATTTTGGAGTACACACTGTATAGAGCTGTTTTTTTTCTAATTAAAAATCATTTGAGACTTTGAGAACTATTTATATTGGGGCAAAAAAGACAGACTGATCTGATTAAACTGCTAGTGTCTACTACCCAAATGGAAAAAGTGTAGCATGTAAATATGTGTTTTGCACATGAACCATGGGATACTTAGAGGCATAACTCTGCTTCTGTAGCTATGCTGTGGGGTGAATTCTGGTGTGGCTTTGTTGTAATGTTTTTATATTTGTGTGCAGAATCCTTGAAGTCCAGTTGCATTTTGTTTGTATTAGTTTTCCATTGTTGTCATGGTGACGAGATATTTTTCTTACACTACAAGGAAATCCAAGCATCACATAAGCGTTTGCATGTAGACTTTTATCTATTCCTAACTTTGTATGCCACTTATAGTTAAAGATTTATAGTTTCTGAACTTTCCTATTTACGCCACTTTGCTCCAACCGTGAGTTAGGTCAAACCAAAAAATGATGCGCAAACTTGTTTAGGTGTGCTACCTAGGTCATTGCTGCTGCATACATTCTGTCATCTAACTTACTAATTGATTAACTGGAACACAGAAAGCTACTGGCATAAAGTTAATTTTCAGTACCAAATTTGCATACTCATCCACTTGTTTATTATGCGCTGTTCTGTGGGCATGTTCCTGATCTCTGAAACCTTTCAACTGTTCTTGCTCAGATCTACTGTTAAATCATTCATCCAAGGTTTCCTTCCTGGAATTGCTCTGAAGATCTTCCTTATATTGCTCCCAACCATATTAATGTTTATGTCTAAGGTTGAAGGATTGACATCAATATCTTCACTGGAGAGAAGATCTGCATCCAAATATTATATCTTCATATTCTTCAATGTGTTTCTGGCAAGCATTATCGCAGGATCTGCTTTAGAGCAGCTAAAAACCTATATTCATCAATCGGCAAATGAGTATGTCCTTCTCATATTTGTTATCCTTTATGCTGCACCATTAATCATTGTCATTCTTGTATGTACTGGAACATTTAAGAGAAGCAATAACATACTCCCTCATTTTCTTTTTGTAAGTAGTGGTTTGATCCCGTTCGGTCTCCTACGCGACACTTTGACCATTAATAACTATATATTATATTGTTCTTAACCTTTTTTTTAGAAACATAACCATGAAATTGTCATCCTTGATAAAGTGATTGCACTTAAACATTGAAATTATCCTGCTTAAGTTAGAAATATGTGTTCATGAATATAAACAATGGCCAGCCCTTACAAGTAGCTATTAAAGCAGTAAATATGTTAGCCTTTAGACATAGCGTATAGTTAAAAGTATCTTTCCGGAGCTGTGAAAAACAATTATGCTACGTTTGACTGGGTATGTTGGATATGCCTGTACTGTAAATGTTACATGGTGCTGTCAAATCTAGGGTTAATATGTTTGCCATGATATACTTGTACTTTAAATTCTCATGGTAAGGACTAAGTACTTCATTTGGATGGAGAGAATGTCCTGTAAATATTTAGTTTCTGGATAAGGGTAGCAATAATCTTGTTTCCTCCGTCGTGAAATTATTTTTTTGGCATGCTAATTTGCATCTTGTGCAGAATACCAAGGACAGTTGGTGTAGCAATACCAATGAAGGCAACCTTTTTTATAACATATGTAATGGTGGATGGTTGGGCTGGGGTAGCTGGTGAAATACTAAGATTGAAGCCATTGGTAATCTTCCACTTGAAAAACTTTTTCTTGGTCAAGACTGAGAAAGACAGAGAAGAGGCAATGGACCCTGGAAGTATTGGTTTTGACTCAAATGAACCTCAAATTCAGCTCTATTTCTTACTTGGTCTTGTCTATGCTACGGTGACACCATTTTTGCTCCCTTTCATATTGATATTCTTCGGGTTTGCATACATTGTATACCGCCACCAGGTAAGCAAGCATATCTTAGATGCTTGGCATTTCTAACTTGACTTTTTTTAACCATTGCATCTGGCCATCTTGCATCTCATGGGACTGTGCTACATTAGTGAGCGCATTATTTTGATATATTCTTATTTATCTAATTGCCGTATTGCATGTGTTTATTATGGTTTGAGTTACTAGGATATCAAATGTTCTGACCATGGTGTGTAACTCTCCTTATACAATCTTTACACCGTTTCAGATAATAAACGTGTACAATCAAGAATATGAGAGTGCAGCAGCATTTTGGCCAAGTGTTCATGGACGTATAATCACAGCATTGATTGTATCACAGCTGCTTCTCCTTGGATTACTTAGCACAAAAGGCGCTGGCCAGTCGACACCAGTGCTCCTTGTTCTTCCTGTTGTAACCTTTTATTTCCACAAATACTGCAAGAACCGCTATGAACCTACTTTTGTGAAATGCCCGTTACAGGTACGATTCTTTTTTCAAATTTGGGAGTTAATACATGAATAGATGTTTGAGTGGCATTCATGCTTCTTTTGACATTAACAAGTCTTGTTGTTTCTTAAAAAATTATTGACTTCTATGCTCAGATTTTACCCATTTAGGTTCAGATTTTTAGTTTGGCAAGTTAGATTCATAAATAAAGGTGTCAACTACCACCTTTGATTCCAAATATAGGTCTGCATTTTTTTTGTAAAAGTATACTGTTTTAAATGGTTAAAATTATATATCATGAAAGTGTCTTCTATGATAAATCTAGTAACATCAACATGTGTTGTAAATCTATGTAACTTTTTATATATTGTATGTTGATTGACCAAGTTAATAAAGTTTGACCAGACAGAATCCTAAAACTGCCTACATTTGGAATGGAGTAACATTTTATAGCTATCTGCTAATGTTATGTCGATACCAACACAATTATTCTACATTGATCCTACGACACCAACTGTTTATGCATTATATGTTAAATGTATGACCTAAATATGATTATATTAAACATGGCATAAAATCAACATGTTTACAACAGTAACATCATGGGACATAACTACTAACACATCTCCATTTTCTTTATATTATATGTTAAATGTATGACCAAAATATGATTCTATTAAACATGGCATAAAATCAACATGTTGACAACAGTAACATCATGGGACATAACTACTAACGCATCTCCATTTCCTTTTATAGGAGGCAATGAAGAAGGACACCCTAGAACGTGCAAGAGAGCCAGGATTTGATCTCAAAGGATACCTGATGAATGCCTACATCCACCCGGTTTTCAAAGGTGATGATGACGACGAGAAGTTCTCGATCGCTGATGAACCAGAGGCAGAGCAAGTCCTGGTGGCAACCAAGCGGCAGTCTAGGCGGAACACCCCTGCCCCTAGTAAATACAATGGCTCGGAGTCACCTTCGCTGCCTGAAATTGTAAATGATCAGCGGCTGTAAAAGTTCTGCGGTTTTCTATGTATATTAAGTGAAGGGCATAATAATGCTTTTGGGTACCTCTAGTTTATACAAATAAGGGGTAATGGGCAATATATATTTATGCCTAGTTCTTTTGCCTAGTGTGTTCCCCTGTTCCTGTCAATTATTTCTTCACTCGAGAAGTTGTTTTTTTTATAGGGAAAAACTGTGGGGGAGATCCCTACAGTATAAAACCTTTTTATAAATTTGAATAAGAAAGAGGGTTCTTACGGTGCTGATTAGCTATAAGCATCTAACCAAAAGCCAAAGGCAGATCGAAGATCTGTCTTGAATCTAACTAAGTGTGATGTGCATTGGGTTACAAAAAAGCGAAGCCAGTTCGCGAAGTTTGTGTCTCCTCTGTTGAAAATTTTGGTGTTTCTCATCTTCCAAATTTCCCATGCAGCAATCAGTGAAGCTTCCACAAAGAATCCCAAGCCATGGTCCTGCTTTGCTTTGATCATCCTATCTTCAAGTCCCATTGAAAGTTGATGGCATTCCAGCACTGTTGTGCAAACTGACATTCAAAAAATAGGTGATCAACTGTTTCTAGTCTCCTGTGTCGCACATGACACAAAGCTCATCATCATGTACATAGATGTGTCTTCTCGTCAACATGGTCTTGGTGTTCAGCCGATCCACTCGTGAAGTTGTTGATGGGATTCATGTTTTCTGGGAAACTGATGACGGATCAGCTTAGTTTGCTCCATGGATGTTGCTGTGCTTTCACACTATTTGTTGAGCTCAGTTTGCTCCATGGATGTTGCTGTGTTACGCACTACATTTTGTGCTAGCAAACAATACTTCGCTGCCATTGCTAGTTTCGTTATGGGAATCAAATGAGGGTGTGATTTGAAAGTTGTTGGAGCTAGGCTGGTTCTCATGTCTTAGCAGCCGATCGGTTTGAGTGTGTTGGTTTGTTACATTTTATTGCTTTTTATGCGTTAAGTCTAAACAGACTAGTCGTGCGCGAGCGTGATGGCGCGAACGCATGCGTCGCCGTGTGCCGCTGTCGGCCGGCCGATTAGGGTTAGGGTTTGGGTTTCGGTTTGGCGAGGCGCCACTGGCGGTGGTGGAGGCGGGCACGGTGGGCGGGAGTTCGTTGAGTTTGAGGAGAAGTATGTGGAGTGAGAGAGGCGGAGGCGGAAGGGAAGGACGAGGAGGATGTGCCAGTATGAGGAGGACAATGGGCTGCCGGAGACGACGATGGTGGCGGCACCCGCGGCGGGTCCGTCATAGGATATCCCGGTCCTTTTTATGATTTTTAGGTAGTTTTCTCTGCGTTTGATTCTAGTGGTCTTTGTTTTGCCAAAAAAGAAAATCAGAGAACGTGTTTAGCACGTATTTCAATAAAAGAAGAAGGAGGTTTATAAACAGCACCGACACACAAGAGAAACCACAACAACACCAACAAAAAAGGCAACAACACAACACTACAAGCTACGACAACAAAAATTACCACTACAACAAACTGGAAGAACTACGGCTCCAGAAGCATGTCTTTTATTGGAGAAGACCGAAGAGCTCCTAGCAAATCGAGACGACCGAAGAACTGACACCTCACCGGAAATGGAGGAAGCGACCGATGCAGCAAAAACAACGGGACCAAAGGTCAGAGGGCATAGGAGGAACTGTAGGACGATGCCTTTAAGAAGGCTACAATGCAAAGAGCGATGCCATTGACCATTCGTCGGAGGACGAATTAGGTTTTCACCCGACAGAACCAGATGAGAAGGGAGACCGTCACAATGCCCTCAATAGAAAAAACCACGCAAGAGCATAGTCATTGCCGGCACCGATAGAAACCGGGCAAGGTTTTCACCCCATGGCGTCCACACCCCCAACCAAGCACTCATTCTCAACGACCAAACAGCCAACGCACCTGTGACTAGCACCAACAGAGCAACGTTGCTCCCCCCCCCTTCCACGCCACGTCAACACGAACCACCAACAGCCATCAGCATCGCCACAAGCATGCCAAAGAAGCGACCAAGAATGACATGCAAACAATGAGCAACCCCAGTCCATGTCGCCACCGGCCCCCGCCAACACCAGTGCAAACGAAAGCAGCAAGTTTTCTGAGCGGGGGCTGGGGGCGGTAACCCGCCACAAGCCGATCAACAGCGGCAACAGCGGCCACCAAAGCAGGGCAAGGAGCGGCCTGGCAGCGTGCACTTGCCCCCCCTCCCCCCGAGTCGCCTCCGAGAGCGACGCGGCAGACGGCTTCTTTTACCGTTCTGCCAAAAAAAAAACATTCACTTAGAGCAACTCTAGTAATACCCTCTAAACAAGCTCTCTACTTCTTTGAGTAGAGGCTGCCTCTATTTTCTATGGACTTGATTTTTCCTCCCCACTCGAACAATACCCTCTAAACGACCCTCTACTTTCTATTGGCCCACTTGTTAGTTTCTATTTTGGAATAAACAGCCCTCTAGAGACCCTCGAGGCCTAGGGGGTGTGCCAAGGAATTTGGAGGACTCCCTATTTTAAAGGGTAAAATAGAGGATCTGCTAGAGTTCGTTTATTTAGCCTCGCTCTCTAAACTTAGAGTAGGGATCGAGGGCATGCTGGAGTTGGTCTTATCTGCTGGGATATAGCATATATGTGTTCGTAATATTGGAAATATTTTGTTTCGAAAGCTCACCGCCGCGCCCATCCCTGTCGTGGTTCCGAGTCGCCAAGGTCGCGCGACCTCCCGGCGGTGGAGCTTGAGGCCCGCAAGGTGGGGGCCGATTCGGCGGCCTAGGCAAGCCGGGAGGGACGGGGCGGGGCGGCGCGGTCGTCTTGATAGGGAACGTGAGCCGAGCGCCGCGCCGAGCGTCGCCCCCTCCTCTTTCTCTCCGGGCTGTGAAAGTTATAACCAACTCGATTTTTGGTGCCGAGGTGAGTGTCACCGTCAAAAGCGTATCCACCTTCAGTGGTCCGCACGCGCACCCATTACAGGTATTGCCGCCAAACTCCTCAAGTATCCCAAAGAACATGTACCCGCCACAGGTACCACATAGGATGTGCCCAAGCACACAACCCAAGCCCTCGATACAGAGATCGAGTTAGTCTGCTCACCCCCGCAAAGTTCCCAAAACCCCTGCTCCTTTCCCAGGTTTTTGCCCCAACACACGCTAAGAATCCTAGCACATCCATCCCATAACACATGCAAGCATCGCAAGCATATAGCATCATAGTGTTTCAGGTTATCAAGGAATACAGTATTAAAATAAGGCCATGCAATAGGTCAAGCATCATCATTATGCGAGAAAGTAAAGCGCTAGCATACTAAGTAGCAATGCCTAATGGGATTCAAAAGTAGGGTGGGCGTGGACACCTGTGACTTTACGATCCAAACTCATCTTGACGTAGTCGTACTAGTCTTCACTCGCCGAGGTCCAAGTTGACGGGGTCCACGAAGTCTTCTAGATCTTCCTCAGATGCTAGCACACACGCACGGCGGCTTCTCCGTGCCGCGCCGCTCCGCCGAGGACTGCTTCCCGCCTCTGGTACGCTTGCATTGGATTGGGAGAAGTTCCATCTTTTGGGTGCCCGGCCCGGATGATGCTTTGAGCTCTGCTTTGCTGAATCATATGGTTTTGGGGGCGTGCAGGATTACAGCCAGCAGCGGCCGTCGCAGGAGCTTGTCGCCAAGGATTTGCACGGAACAGAGTGGAGGTTCCGCCACATCTATCGAGGTACCATCAACAAATATTTGCAGGATTTCCTTGATTTTGTAACTTGGATACAACACGTGCATGTATAGGTCTTGTTCATTAGGCTTCTGTACTGCGTACTGGTTCACCCTCAATCCATTCGGTATTACTGCATGAGCTTGAATGGTAGCAGTGGAATTGGTCCCTTTTCAGAACTTGCACTTCTTGTTCGGTATTGAGAGAGAGATATGTAAAGTATTGAGAGAGAGATATGTAAAGTATGCCAATGTTTCGTATGCTCTGCATTTGCTTTCTTGTGTGCTGCACACAGCATTTCTATCGAAGTATCTGCACTAGTTATTGTAGCTATATCTAAAATTTACCTTCTGCTCATTAAAACCATCTAATTATTGATTGGGAAGTTACGGTCCCTTTTTAAGAAATGTAAAGGACGAACACGAGAAGTTATGTCATATGTGGTCCTTGATTTCTGATGAATCTGCATCGCATCACGAGGGGTTTGGATGGACTGCGGGTTGATTTCAACAAACTACGAGGGCTTTTTTGCAACTTTACACGCGGTTGGCTGATTCTGGACAGTCGGATCGAGATCGGACGGTGCGTAAAATACGGGTGACGTAGCGAGCCTCTCGGGCGCCGAGGCTGCGCCGGGTTCATTGGTTGGATTTGCACTTCGGAAGAACTGGAGACGGATGGTTTCCGTTCGGTGAAACAGGCAGCGGCCGGCGAGCCCTGATGCTCTTTGACACATATTACATCTAGGCCCCTTTAGAGAATTGTGTCTCTGGCTACTTCTGTTTTCCGGCAAACGTTGATGCCCTTCGACAGTTATGTAAACACGTTACAACGGATAGTTCTGTAAACATATACATCTAGACCCTTTTCGAGAATTACTTCTGTTCTCCGGCCAGCGCTGATGCTCTTCGACGGGCAGTTCCGTTTTGCCAGTCTGTCTCGCTCCATAACTCTCGCTGACCACGTCCCATGGAATCATGCAATGCAATTCGTTCATGTCTCTGCTTCAGCGGCGAAGCTTCTTTGTTCTTTCACCAGCTGGAGGCTGCACGGATGACCAACAAAGCGCACGCTTGTTACTAACAGTGGAAGCCATAACTCCTCTGAATCTGAATTCTGAACCGAATGAACTCTTTTGTTTTATAGGAAACCGAATAAACAACTGATAAGCCATAGAACCTCTAAATCCGAGCCAAATGAAGAGTACCCATACAATCTACTAAAATGAAGACATGCCTTGCATGGTTTTTATCGGAGGATCTCTCTGTCGCTTTAAACGATAAATAATAGTAGTACTAACATGTCAAAGAAGATTTACAAATAATGTGTACAGAAACAGGATACAAACATAACACCGACGCCAAGTGTGTTTCCTTCTCCATGGAAACACCACAATGACAAACCAATAACACCACATTTGCAATCCAAGGGGCCTTGTTCGATCCAACGGCGCTGAAATTCAATAACAATTTGGAGGCTTTGGGCAATGAACAGAGCGCTCAGGTCATCAGCCCTGTGCCACTGGGTGATCAGCTCTTCTGATGGACAGCGATATGGTGGATGTCCATCTCCTTCAGCATGACCGATCGTCCACAGGAGTCGCATGGTGCAGTCCTGGATCCGCAGATACTCTCGTGCTCACACATGTTTCGGAGCCGGTCACGAGCATCAACTGGTTCTCCACCAGCATGCACTGTGTCACCACAGAACCGGCACACGATCAAGCGCAATGGGCAGGTTGAGGATTGGTGTTGTACCTGAAAATTAATAAACAGAACAATTTTAGTCAGAAAATAATATGCTTTATAAAGTAGGTTACCAGTGTAGGTGCACAGCTGCCAGCTGGTATAGTGAAGATAAGAAGGCAAGACGTACCATATCTTCCTTTTCCAGAACCACCCCACAGGGGCACTGCAGAGGCTCGTGGAAGACTTTCATATGCTTCTCCATTTCTCTCTGTTGGAAAGCTCGCCCACACTTGTTGCAGTGCACATGATCTGCTGCCTCTTCTTTCCGGAGAACAACTCCACAGCCATCATGTGGGCAGGCAACATTGTGTCTCATGCAGTATGCCTCATGAAGATGAGCAGAGCGGCTGGCTATATGGCGCTTACAGTTCCTACACAGCACTGAATCAACATCAACACTGCCTGAGGCACTAGCATGGTCACCAATCCTTTGGCTATTAACATCCTTGATGGATACAGAGAGCTGGTACTTAGAAGTCCCTTTGAAACCATAAACTCCAATACTATAAACACCACTGACCAAACTAGAATCCCGCGGTTTGAGTATAAGAACCTTTGATCCCATTTCATGAGAAGACCACTCATGTCGGTGCTGAGTTGGGAATACTAAAGGATGCCTTGAAACATAGATATCAGTGTCACCACCACTCGCATCCGTGTCAATCTTAACCTCAATATTAGCACGCCCAGAAGCTACTTTCTCACTCACACTTTCTTCAACGGAAAATTTGTAGTATCTGAACTTCCCTTCTTCCACAACACTGGATTCTACCTTTCCAATCGCAAGCGGCACAAGCACATGTTGGTTCTCTTCGTTGTCCAAAACTGAATCTGATCCCTCGATGTCAACTTCAACATCTGTCTCTAGGACAGATACACTTGATGCGGGCTTCAGTTCAAGAACCTTTAACTTGTATTGTAGTTGCCCATAGTTCACCACAACAGTATCGTTTTCAGATAGTGTCGCGTGATTGCGGAGTGCCGTTTCAAGGACTGCTCTATGGTTAGGGAGATCCGAAAACCCAGCCCCTTCCGGCTTCAACTTTGCATATGTTCCTTTGGGCAAACTGACATACTTGACTTCGATCAGAGGGACGTCTGGGGTGTCACTCCGGAACAGGTTGTTCCAAACATGCAGCGGGAGTTCAGCAGAGCCTTCCCTTGCAGTGAATTCAAGAACACCACAACAGGTTGCCTCCTCGGTGTCTTGTTCCATAGCGGCACCTGGGACTGTGTCCTTAACCTTGGACAATCTGAAGTACATGGGACCTTTATCCAGAGCTCCTTCATCAGACAACTCCTTAAATGAAGATGGTGGAAGCTTGATCTTATCCCCAGGGCCATCATATCGAAGTGCCTCAAACATGTGCAAGAATGAGACCCCCTTTCCGAGCTGCATCGCCTCTTCCATTTTCTGGTCAGCCTATCAGGAGTACAAAAGACGATTCAATCAGCAGCCAGTAGCAGAACAGAAGACAAAGACTACAGCTGCTAGTGCTAGAGATGAGCAGTACAAACTACAAAGAGAATCAGTATTCTAGTATTTGCTATCTGAAGCAGGTAGTGAAGATGGACAATGCAAGTAGCATAATCGCAACAAACAGTGCACGAAAATCAAATAAAAACATTGCCCTCGGCCCCAATCAGGTTTTTGGATCGAAATGTTTCTTTTCATGTCAACTGAGAAGACTTTCGTGATCAAATTGGGCACAAATTAGAGCAGCTTGCCGATTAAACAAGAGAGATAAATTAAATCGCAAACTGAATCAAAAGGATTGGGCACTAGCAATAGATTTCCCACACGGGCATGTAATCTGCGCCACGATACTACTAGGGCGTGGTGGCGGTGGCGGTAGTTACCTCTTCTTGGGCGCGCGCGACGTCGAGCCGCCGCTCGCGGTGGGACGCCTCGAGCGCTTCCCGGCGGCGCGCGGCCTCGGCCTTGGCGCGTCGCTCGCGGTCGGCCTTGGCCTTGGCGCGCTGCATCCGCTCCCGCTGCTCGCGCTCCAGCTTCTCCCGCGCCTGCCGCAGCTCGAAATCCATCCTCTCGTCCCCTTCCCCACCTCCGATCCGATCTAAGACGGGTTTCGGTTCCTCCTCGTCCCCTCCTCTGCTCTCGACGATCCTCGACGGCGGGCGGCCGGGAGGGATATATGGAGGTAACGGGAGGCGCCGCGTCGGGTTGGGGTTCGGGTCGGTGGCGGCCGGGGGAAGAGGAAGCTTCGAGAGAGATGGCGTGCGTGTTGTCTCGTGTGCGGGAAGGACCGAAGGAGGACGTAACGGCGGACGCACGGGACGGCCTCGGCGTAGCGGGCCCGGACGCGGCTGTGTGCGTGGGATCGGGCGCATCTGTTTTACGAGTCAGGGAAACGTATAGGAGGGGAGCTCCGAGTCCGACATGGTCAGCGGCTCAGGGTGCTCCGATTCACACTGGAGTCCGGCTAGATCCCACGTATCATCTTCCATCCATCTAGCGTTGCCGTTGGGCAAGCTGTGGGCATACCGGATGGCAAATGGTAAGTGCATGGATGAAATATTCGAATTCGTATCCGCGAAAAATGATATATGAATATCTGTATCCGCATTCGATTTCAATGTGGTAATTTAAATGGATACATTTGAATTCGAAATAAAACGTGAATATAAATGGATATCCGATATTATCCGTATTCGTTTAGTATAAGAACTTCTCTAAACCATGCAATAAACATATTATATTGATTTACTTTAAAATCAGTACAGATATTGATTTAATTTACTCAAAATAATTTATTTAATTATTGTAAAATATATTTATATTATTTTATGTATTTATTATCATTTAATTTTTAAAAATATTTATAACAAAAAATATTTTTAACTAATAATCTTGTGTGCATATGTTGTATTTGACGCATGCTTGTATATTTTATGACGATTTCATTCTTTCAAAATCATAAAATAAGAAAAAAACTTGCTAAATGCCATCATTTAAGTTAAATGGATATCCGAATTCGAATTATTCGTTTACCATCCGAATTTGACAACATCCGAATTCGTATTCGAATTCGACTTATTATGTGGTAAAAAGTGCTATTCGAATTCGATATCATCCGAATCCGATCCGATTGCCATCCCTAGCATACCCACACTTTCCTCTATCCACATCTATAAACTAATTATCCAACCATTGTCTTCCCCATATCCAATCCACTTTGAGTTGCCTATACCCGTTGGATAACGGGTAAAACTGTTGGATATGGATAGAGGCATAACTAGAGCAATCATTTAAGCACAGCCAGACGAAGCATAGCTGCAACTGAACTACCAAAGGCATCTCGCCAGGACGACGCAGAGTAGAATAATGTGGGAAGACAATGAATTTGCCGCAGGTAGTTTGGGCAGCAATTTTAATACTCGGACATACCCTTTCACTGAAGCTAACACAAGGCATATTTATCTTTACATTATAGAATCATAAGACAAATTTAACTTTAATAAATAAACAGATATGACAATGAGCCAGCTCTGAACCTAATTTGCCAACTTGTACTTCTTCATCGACATACCCTGGTACCATAAGCTATTTTTGCTTCCAAGATTTTCAATGACTAAAATACAAATAAGAAGAGTTAGAAAAAACTTGTGTGGATGTTGTTTTTCTAACATGCAACAATGAGTACATTTCACTTTGCTCAAACAGACATCTTAACAAGAAAAAGAGAGAGAAATGTACAACTCTGAACTTGGCTAATATATTTGCCACTAATACAAATATATTAGCTCTTGCTCTGAATAACCACTAGCACACCTCTGAACTTGGCAGGAGCACCAATGCTCCTATTATTCTGACATGCTTTGCTAGTACTGACCATTAAGAGAAATAGATAGAACCATATGTAGGTGTTCTGGGAGAAGCTTGGAGGTCTCTCATTGGCTGCACAAAAGGGACTTGCACTATTGCTGCAACAGATTTGGTCAGCTAGGTGCTCCCCCCCTCTAGAAACTCATGGCAACTTGTTTAGAGGCAGCTGCTAGCATGGAGGACTGGAGTGGTTGGGGCTCACTGAACTAGATGTGATAAGTAAAATGATGTGTAAAAAACACATGAAACCATACCTTATGAAACATGCTTAATCATCAATCGATTCATCTTCTTGACTTCTGTTTGGTATAGATGATTCAGAAATATGCACAATATCTTCTACAGCTCTAGCCTCAACTGTTTCAAACAAGAAAATGTTAGAAAGCCTACATAAACAAATAAAATATAGCAAGAGTCAATAATGGAAACACATGATAGTCAAATAAAGCCTACATAAACAGTTGTTATTTAGAGATATGTACCCGCTATGCGACCCTTCAACCAATCATCAAGTATTCCCTTGATAGAGCTAAAAGCTGATTCAGAGGCAACTGCTGAAAATGGAACACTCAATATATCATGAGCCATCCGAGAAATGATTGGATATTTTGGGCCATTTACTCTCCACCAAGCCAAAATATCAAAAGAACTATTGCCAATTCAAGGATATGATGGGTCTTCAAGATACATCTTCAAGTCTGATTTACTGTTTCAACTTGAATTGCTCTCAGATATGAACCTCTCGAGTCCCATTCTGGTTACAGACAAGCTTGATGATGAACTCAATTGAACTAGCTACTCCCACCTCCAAATTTCTAGGTGTGCTAGAATCTGATGATGTTTGTGAAGGTTGGCTTGCATATTCATCAAACAACTCAGACAATGGTTTCTTTGCGGATTCAATTCTTAGTTCAGCCACTAATAAATCATAAAGCAACTTATAATAGTACTCAATAGATTTCATTTTTAACCGAGGATCAAGAATAGTTGCAATCTCTAATAACTTGTTAGAAATATCCCAATATTTCTCAATTTTTTCCAACATCGGTACAACCATGGCAGCAACAAATGTATTACCACTGAGCTTCCATTCATGGAGAAGAAGATAAATTCCACAGAAATCATTGAAATATAGACTTGCACTAGGGTACTTCGTACCTAAAACTCCTTTTGTGACTTCACTGAATACCTTGAGACAATCTGCTACATATTGGATATGCACCGAGTCATCATTTGAAGGTAAGAATTTGTATGAGCTATCACATTCAGCCAATCTATCAAAAGCCTGACGAAATTTCATAGCTCTTTCAAGCATATGAAATGTAGAGTTCCATCTAGTTGCAACATCTGTTTTGAGAGATAGATTAGAAGCATTAATTTGTTGTGCAATCAATTTGAACTTTTACTTTTTCAATGTTGATCCATTGACATACTTGATAGTCTCTCTAATATTACCAATGGCTGAAGAAATCACACTAAGACCGTCTTGAACAATTAAATTGAGTATATGAGCAGTGCACCAGATATGAAAGAGTCTTCCACCCAAGTGCAACACTTTCTTTGAAAGCAAGAACTTCTTAACATCTCGGACAACAATATTATTTACACTGCAATTGTCCAAAGCAAAAGAAAATATTTTTCTATCCAAATGCCAGGGATATAGTCGACTTATTATTTCTTTGGCAATGTGTTCACTGATGTGTGGTATCTCTACATGTGCAAATCCTATGAGCTTCTTTTGAAAATTCCACTCATCATCTATATAATGTGCTGTAATGCTCATATAACCACTCATTTCGATATGGGTCCACAATTCCGATGTTATGCTGAATCTCCCCGGCTGTTTCTCAAACATCTGGTTTACTTTGAGGTTTTCCTCCTCATAAATCTTAATGCAGTCATCCTGCAGAGTATTTCGATGTACTAGTTTGAATGAAGGTTGCAGGTTATATATGAATATTCTTGTATAGTAATGTTCAGACATATTAAATGAGTAGCCATGACCAAGAACCATTCTAGCAAAATCATCGCGGCTACACTGTTGATGTGGTGGAGAGTGTGTGCGAAAAACAGCTCACCAGTGTTTCCTTCATCGCTAGCACGGAGCATGTGAACCAAGGATGCATGCAAGCTGTAGTTTGATTGTGGCTATAAGGGCACATACAATAATACACATCAGCTTGTCTTATAGCCAAGCCACTTCAGCGAAATCCTACACTGGAGAAAGAGAAAAGTGGATAGAGAGTGAAATTGGCGCCAGATACATCGACCGTCTCATCACGCATTCCAAGGTGCAACCACCCATGAAAATTAGTACTGACGGGTGGGTCGCGTGCCAATAAAAATTGATCCGGAACTCTGAAGAGCCCGGTTGTTGTATGCCTAGGCTATTAAAGTTTTCTACTGATGACTTAGCTTGGCTAATAGCCAAGCTTATTATACTTGCTCTAAAAAGGAGAGAGGGTGAGTAAATATGTGGATCCCACATAGTAGAGAGAAAACAATACAAGAGTAAACAAATTCATACAAATAGGCCCTACACGATGATGTGTACTTGGCCAAATGGCCCATAGCCCGTGGGCCGGTTCGAGGCATGGGATTTTGTTCATCTACAACACGGGACGTCATTGGAGATGGAGAAGAAGGAGAGAATCAGCTCATGGGCCGTGCTCGGACTAAATAGGCTGGCCCAACGAGACATGCTGGGCCGGCCTGAGTCACGGGGCCCGTTGGCCCATCGGGCATGGTGCCTTGGCATATATAGCCAGGACGCGGCCGCCGGCGCCGCCTCAAACCCTAGCCTCCAGTCATCCACCTCTCTACCTCCTTGCCTGTCCCTCTCCAACTCCGGTTGCCTCTCGGGCTCGCTGCCTCCGCTCGCCTCCTCGCCTCGCTCTCACAAAACCTCCACCTTCACACCTCCCCCCTCTCTGGTGGCCGGATCTACACCACCATATGTCCCCTTATGCTCCTCGCCTCACCCTCTCCCTTTCTGGTCACATATCCGGCTCGCCTTGCTCTCATAGATCCACCGTGTCAACACCTTGCCCTTCCTCTCCGGTGGTTAGATCTACGACGGCAACTGTGCCCTGAGACTCTTCGTTGTGTCAGCCTCTCTCTCCCTAAACCCTAGCCTCTCCCTCTCACGGATCCCTCCTAGATCCGTCTTCCTCCCTATCTAGTGGCCAGATCTACGCCACTGTAGGCCGGCTCGCCGCCCGTTTGGCCACCTATGCCTCTCTAGAGATCTAATCCACGCCTTTGGACTTCTAGAGTCATGACTCCTAAGGTCATGAGTGGTGAGCTTTACTAGTGTGTGCGCGTGCCGTTTGCCCGTGAACTGGTCCTCTCCTTCTTCTCCTTCTCCGGTGACATCCCCTGGTTGTGGATCCGTACATCAACGACGACTTTGGTGCTCCGATGCGGGTAAGCCTGTGAGCTCATCCTCTCCTTCTTCTCCGTCTCCATCCCTCCAAGGATTTAATCCTCTCTTTTTCTTGTGCGTAGGCCATGAGAAGCTAGAGGTCATGATGGACGATGATCCTACCTCCAACAACTATGAGCTATGGCTGTTGGGGCTGCCCGGAGATGATGATGAGGAGAACTTGGCCGCAAATTAGGAGGACCTGTTTGGCACACAGATTTTGCTATCGACGCTGCTAATCTTGTTGGCGATAGCGGTGGGGTGCATATTGTGGGGAACGGTGCCGGTACGACGAAGACATCTGATGGTGCGAACACTAGCGTGAATAGGAAGAAGTCATCCAGATTGAAGTATTGGGATAATGTCAATGAGATCATTGGGATCAAGAACGACAAGGAGGTAAGAACTGGTGCTAGATGCTTGCATTGCAAGAAGTTATTTTCTGGGCAATTCACTAATGGTACTGTCCATTTGCTTAGTCATGTTCCTATCTGTCATGCTTTGAAATCTCATTCTGCTATGGCTCAATCGTAGCTTAAGTTTAATCCTGATGGGTCTGTGCATTGCTAGGAGTATAGCCTTGAGGTGGCTTGTACTCAGCTGTGTTGGTTGATTGCACATTTTGATCTGCCTTTATGCTTTGGTGAGGCTAATTCTTTTGAGGAGTACATTAAAGAAACTCATAATCCTAGGTTTGCCACTATTTCTAGGCAAACAACAACTAGAAAAATTGCAAATTTCAATGATCATTGTGCTAAGCTTGTTAATTGTTTTCAATCTGTTTCATCTATTGCTCTTACATTTAATATTTGGTCTGGCAATGCTATGGAGGATTATCTTAGTGTGGTTGCTCATTGTGTGAATGTTGATTGGTAGTTAGTGTAGAAAATATTAGGCCTTAGATTGATTGATGTCTCTCACAATGCAGATAATATCTCTGAGCGTGTTGCATGTGTTGTTCAAGAGTATGGCTTAACTGATAAGATGTTCTCTATTACCTTGGACAATACATCTGCAAAAACCAAGGCCATTAGTAAGCTAAGTCCTGTATTTTTTGGTTATGTTGGTACCTTGTTCTTGCATCAGAGATGTGCATGCCATGTCATAAATCTTCTTGTTAAGGCCGACCTTGATATTTTCAAGCCTATGCTTACTTCTTTTAGCACGACAATCTCATTCTTGAATTCATCTAACCAATACATTGCTGCATACAAGTATTATTGCATTGCGGTGGGTGTCCGCACTCGTATGTTTGGTTTGGATATGGATATGAGATGGAATGCCACTTATCTCATGCTTAAGCATCTAATGCCACATCAGCCACTACTGACAGAGAACCACTGGTATGTTGCTGAAAAGATACTTGAGTTTCTTGAATAGTTTTATGATTCCACTGGTTCTCTGTCTAGTGTTTATTATCCTACATCACCATTGGTACTGCATCATGTTCTTGGGATAGATTCTCATCTGAACAATTATGAGAATGACAAGGAACTAGGAGTAAAAGATCTCCTTCTGGCTTGTTCATGTGAGTTAAGCTGTGTTGGCGCTCGTTATTGTCACCATTTTAGTGACATTTAAGCATAGAACAAAAAGTCGGACCGGCCATCGAACCGGTGGGGTCAGCGGTTCACTAGTTCAGTGGTTAGAGCAGAGGGTCAACCGGTTCAACCTGGTCCATTAATATTCATAATTATTATATGTTCCATTGAACCACATGTGGAAAAGCCAACCAGATGGCTAGATGGGGCGGCATTTAGGGCGCAGACCTAGGTTCGATCACCCCGTCTGCTCCTTAATTTTGTCATTTTCACATGATTTCAGGCTTTGGGCCTTTGTCTGTGCACTACTGGGCCGATTGCAGCCCAACTACACCAGTTTTTAGCTCAGACCGATCTTTTGTGTGAATCGGACGGGCTAGGTCATCGGTTCAATGTTTTTCTGGTTAAAGCACTGGTCCGGTCTGGTTTTTGTGTACTATGCATTTAAGTAGTAATTTTGGACTAATCCTTATACTAACCCCCCACTTGGCATGTGAAATAACCTTATTTTCGCATATGCATGTATTTTTGGAGGATTTGTGTTTACGCAGGTATTTGAGCTACTTTGGAGCATTTATGGACGAGGACCAAGATCATGTGTAACATGGACAATTATGAAGGCTAAGAACCTATTATAACTCGGATTTTGTTCATGTTCATCTATGGTTAACTGGCCCCCAAGAGTGAGTAAGGGCTAAAATATGAAGATAATGTTGGAAGACTTCGGGATCAAGGTGAACCAATTTAAGATTTGGGATGTGTCGGGGGTAGACCCCCAGGGGTACCCAGAAGACGGATTGGCCCAACCAGCAAGGGGCGGCCCAATCTGAGTGCTATCGGGCCGGTTTGTCAGACTGGGTGGTCCACCACTCGGGAAGCCCACCAGTCGGGCGAACCGGACGACTACGACGGCGCGCGCGGCAAGGAAGCAGACGGCGTATCCCGCAAGAAGCTCGGAGATCAAGATAAACTAGCCGGATTTATAGGGAAGGATATCTGTAATCGTTATAGGATCGCATCCTTGTATTTCGGGTAGGTTATGATCTCTAGCCGACTTGTAACTCAAGGCGGCCGGACTATATAAGGTGCCTTGAGACCCCCCTCCAGAAGACGATACGAAACCTAGGACAGAACCCAACTACGGAGATCCTTCAGGAACTTCATACACAGCAATCCATACACCCAACACAGGACGTAGGGTATTGCGTCATCCTGACGGCCCGATCCTGTTCAATCCTTGCGTCTTGTGTTACCATCGACTTCTGATCCTCGATCTGTCCCTCGACAAATCAACCACGCGGACTACCCTGTGTGGACTGCCGGGTCCATAAATCCGACAGGATGTTATCAGGTTTCAATTATATCTCGAAGCAACCGATGTCCTGGGCCCACATGCATTAGAATGAGGATTCTAGAAGGTGCAAAAGAGTTCACACGCGAAATATGGAATTGAGGCAGGCCAAAAGGGCCCCTGTGCCGTCTCACCTTCCGCTTTGAGCTAAGGACTCCTCGGACTATATATACTTCTCATACCCGGCGGCACACACAGCCATCCATGAGAAGTCAGTGAAATCAAGGGATACACACCAAAGGGAGACAAAGGGTCGGTTTGACCTAGCCCAACGCTAGCCGCCATGGCCTCCCTACGCAGTTGTGCCATGGTGGAGTTCAGGAGTCAAACCCCAAGATTCGTTGAGGTATGTACACACACAATGGTGATATCAATCTAATCTTTATTCAAGTTGTCTCAACTTTGGTCTACTTCTTTGCGTGCTTCATATTCATATGTACGACCATCATATGTTCTTAGTAGGATTAGATCTAATCATGGTGATTAGTCTATACCTTGCGGATACATTGAAGTAGTGCGTTCTAGCTGGTCTGTCGATTACCCTGGTGTGGTGACATCATGCTGGAGGAAAAGGTTCTAGCGATGATGCGATATGGAGTTGGATAGATGGCGAGTACCATGGGAGTCGCTGCAGCCACTACAAGGCCGCGGCAACAACTACAACTACTCCAACTAGCGCAACAACAACTCCAATGACGACGAATGCCTGCTCTGCCAGGTATGCTACAAAAAAGGTCGTACTGCAGAGGTGTGCTGGCACATGCATAAAGAGGACTTTTTTCTCGACAAGAAGATAGTTGCAACGGCCACCCGATCCTACACTGTGGACATAAATTGGTACATTGATACTTGTGCCACTTATCACATCACTGGAGAATTAGAGAAGCTAAAAGTCAGGGACAAGTACAATGGAGGTGATCAAATCCACATTGCAAATGGTTCAAGTATGAATATTAGTCATGTTGGTCATACTGTTCTGTACTCCCCTAGTCACACTATTCATCTAAACAATGTCCTTTATGTTCCTCAAGCCAAAAAAAGTCTTGTTCCTAGCAAAGTCATAGATTTATCCACACTCCTGCATTTCTGTTGGTATTTCTTACGGTCGCAGATAAATCCGCAAGTGCACGGATACCATTGTAGCTTTCACCCGGAAGTATTCAGGGTATCGAATCCACAGGGAACGAGAGAGCACTGTCTAATCACTAAAGTTGGCCGGATCGATCAAGTTTATATGAAGGCTGGGTAGAGAGGATAACTTAGTACTAAGTTGGGAATATAGCGAAGGAAGTTCTCCTATGCTTGCTTTGGGCACCGGGGTATCCTAGGCCTCTAGGAAATTGCCGGCATATAGCTCTACGCCGTACCCGAACATGGAGGATTACAAAGGACGGATATGGCTGTCACCACCTGCCGCCTACCTCTACTAATCCGTGGGGTTACAAGACAAACGAGGGCAGATATATTCCTAAGCACCACGCTTAAGATAATATCAGCTATCCTAACCTTGGCCAAAGATTAAGATACTTTATGAATAAAGCAACGAACCCACAAGCAAAATAAAGAACTCAGCTTTCTATAACTCAGACTTAAATACTTAGCTGAAATCCCAGATACTTACTATGAAGCTCGCATCCGCCGAGGTACAGGTGGAGGGTCGCCGACATGCCGGGACTTCTCCAGACTCTCTCACTCTCTTCCTATTTCTACTCTAAGATATGAGGAAGGCTTCGCCTTGACTTGTTGCTCCAGCTCGATGATGATCTTCAATGGCCGGGGCGCAGCTATTTATAGCTTGTAGAGGCGGTTCGGAGTGGACACGTGGAAGATGAGGACGAACGGACTCAGTCTCAAGTCAAGCGACGCGGGGAGGTTGGCCGATGTTGGATCCACTGCCTTGAGTGGTGCACGGCGTAGATGGACTCCTGGAGGCGGTGGGAACACGCACGAGAAGGATGAGGCGGTCGGCCGACCTAGGGAGGTCGAGCGACGTGGCGCCGGCACATCTCGGGCCCATCTTCGGCTGAGTGACTGTGAAGTGGGTCCTTATGATGGTTCCAGGTGGTAGAGTTGCATTTTAGTACGTTTAGTTTGTGTGGTGGGCCCTTCAATCCATGTGACCTCCCTTTGGACCATTCCCATCTCTTGGATCCAACCGACATGGAATCAGTGGCTAGGATGATCCCCAAATGTGCTTTTTTGCCCTGGAGAAAAGTGGGCCCCATTGGGCTCTGGGCCAGGCTCGGCCGACCGGGCTAGGTCAGCCGATGGCCCTTTTGTGCCCGATTGTCCTCATCTTTTGCCAGCCACTATCTCGTAGGCCCTGGAGTCGTACCCAAGGTGACACCACTATTTGAGTATGTGTACTTGTGGATGTGGCCGCAGGATCTATGTGCTTTTCTTGAGGTCCTTCTCGCCTATGGGCTTGACCCAACCTTGGTGCATAGGCAAGGGTTGGTGTAGAGTGGCTTTTTTAGCATATATCCAAAGATAGGCTAATTTGGCCTTGGTTGGGCATCGGCCGACCTAGGGGGTCGGGCGACGGCCCACCGAGCCTGTTTCGCCTCAAATTTCACCTATTGCCTCCTACATACACATAGTCATCAAAACTAGTTGAAATGGTTAGATATAATCCCTATAGCTATAGTGAATGTATATTTGTATGTCAAAGTTTACTGTCTGAGATGTGCATTAATGACTATAATATTTTTTTTGAGAACATGGCTATAAAATATTTTTGAGAACATGGCTATAATATATTTTTTTCATGATACTTGGGCCTTCATGTGCCCATATTTTTTTCTCTTTTTTTTCTTGGACCTTCATGTGTCCATATTTTTTTTCTATAGCCCATGTCTCTTTTGCAATAATACTTGGAGAGAAGACCAACACTTCAATGGAGTATTTATTTTGTGGATGGATGCAGATTGCTAACTTCCACAAAGGATTTAAATGTCTTGATGTTTCTATAGTATATACATATCACGATATGTAATCTTCGATGAGAATGTCTTTCCTTTTTCCCAACTACATGAAAATGTTGGAGCTAGGCTGTGATCAGAATTCATCCATCTTTCCCCTTCTTTACTCAATCCCAATTTCTTTCTAAGGGGTGAACACACAGTAGATCAGCAGGCTAATGATTTATCTGACCATGCTAATGAGTTTGTGGAGACTGTTGTTCAAAATTTAGGTGAAAATCAGCAACCACAAGCATCAAATACCACCACAAATGACAAAGCCATGGGCGGGACAGACAGTGAAGATGATTCTCCAACATGATCAGCTCCCGGATCGGCGTCGCTCCATCCTGCGTAGGCGTCAACATCAAGTTCCGGTGCGGTCAACGCAGTGAATGTGCCCGCGCATCCCCTGTCAGGGGGGGGGGGGGGGGGGCAACGCTCCATCTTCCACCCCGTCTCTCGCGGACACATGTCTGTGGTCTGCCACAACACTGTGTGCTTATGCGGGTGAGTATCAGCCGAGCGGTGGGAATCAATCTGGTGGCGACGCACGTCATCCTGCCGTCCCTGCTGCCAGATCGGACTCTGGGGAGAATCTTGCCCCTGGATCTTCTGCGCCAAGCGACGGTATGACTTGAAATAGAACTTTCCAGACTGGTACTCGCAAAGAAAATGTCTACACCGACGGAACAATTATGTATGGCAAATATGGCTTCTTGTCTTCTGCTGGTGAACCTCTCAGTGTGGAAGAGGCTTTTAACAGATTGAAATTGGAAAAGGAGCAATGGAAGCTGAATTTGATGCTCTTAAGAAAAACAAGACATGGCATCTTGTTCCACGTCAAAAGGGTAGAAATATAATAGGATGCAAATGGGTATATAAGATTAAAAGGAAACCCGATGGAAGCTTTGACAGATATAAAGCTAGATTGGTAGCTAAGGGTTCAAGCAACAATATGGTATTGATTATTAAGATACTTTTAGCCCTTGGCAATCACTATAAGAATGAATTTCTCTTGCTGTCTCATGTGCATGGAGTTTGCATTAGTAGATGTTAATAATGCTTTTCTATATGGGCTTCTTGATGAAGAAGTATATACGCAGCAATCCCCTAGTTTTGAAGACAAGTCTAAGCAAGGGTATGTGTGTAAGCTTGATAAAGCTCTTTATGGCCTCAAACAAGCGCCTAGAGCGTGGTATTCTAGGCTCAGTACAAAGTTGATTAGCCTTGGATTTCATGCATCAAAAGCTGACACATCTAAGGGCAATGCTATTATGTTTATACTTTTCTATGTTGATGACATAATAGTAGCTAGCTCAACATAGAAGTCTATGACAACTTTGTTGCAAGATTTAAAAAAGGAGTTTGCACTCAAGGACTTGGGAGACCTTCATTATTTTTTGGGCATAGAAGTGAGCAAATTAAGTGATGGTATTGTGCTAGCACAGGAAAATATGCGTCTGATCTATTGAAGAAAGTGGGAATGTCAGACACCAGAGGCTACACCGCTATCTACTAGTGAGAAGCTCTCCCTACATGAAGGTTCTTTTTTAGGTCCAAAAGATGCAACTCGCTATAGAAGTATGGTTGGTGCCTTACAATATCTTACTTTGAATAGACCTAATATTGCCTTTTCTGTTAATAAGGTGTGTCAAATTTTGCATGCTCCTACTACTGTTCATTGGGCAGCAGTAAAGATAATATTAAGGTATGTGAAACAACGTACATGGTTGGGACTTAAGATTAACAAATCTCGGTCTACTTTGGTCGGTGCTTTTTCAGATGCAGATTGGGCTTGCAGTGTAGATGAAAGACGGTCTACTGGAGGTTTTGCAGTATTTTGGGGTCCAACTTTGTGTCATGGAGTGCTCGCGAACAAGCTGTAGTGCCCTTAGAAGCCTGGAACGCGGAACGTGGCCGTGTTCCGCGTCCCGGGAACTTCGTCCCGGAATGAGGAACGGGAACGACGCGGAACTTCGTCCCGGATCCTAATGGAACGTGATCTGGTGCTGCTGGGAACATGGAGACGGAACATGATCCGGTGCTGTCGGGGACATGGAGACGGAGCGTGATCCAGAGCTGCCAGGGACATGGAGACGAATCGATCCTAATGAAATTCGAAGCGTCACCTGGGGCTTGGGTATTTGCTATTAATAAACACCTTGAGCAGTGTAACAGTCACATCAACCTCAAGTGAATGCTAGCTAGCAGCTTACGGCAGAGGAACTGAGGAGTCCACGAGGGACGAGACGAGACGACGGACGACTGACGAGTTCGCGAGTCCCGGATTTCGGAATCGTTCCGGAACATCGTTCCGGGAACATCGTTCCGAGAACATATGGAACGCGTTCCATCCCTAATAGGAACATACGAAATAGGTATACCCACGTTCCCTTTGGTATCACAAAAATAGCGTTCCACGTCCCCGTTCCTCGTTCCCAATGTTCCGGGAACATGGCTTCTAAGGTAGTGCCAAGGTCAAGTACAGAGTCTAAATACAAGGTAATAGCAAATGCAACTGCAGAGGTAATGTGGGTTCAAACCTTATTGTGTGAATTGGGAATAAAAGGTCCAAGGACAGCAAGACTATGGTGTGATAATTTAGTTGCTAAGTACCTCTCTGCTAATCCGATGTTTCATGCAAGAACAAAGCACATTGAAGTTGATTATCATTTTGTAAGAGAAAGGGTGTCTCAGAAGTTGCTGGACATTGAACATTTTCTTCAGGAGATCAAGTTGCAGATGGCTTCATGAAAGCCTTGTCAGTTCGACTACTTGAGAATTTCAAGAGCAATCTTAACATTACATGGTCATTATTGAGTGAGGATGCTAGTATAGCAAGACAGACTAGGAGTAGAGCTCTTTTCTGTTCTGTTATAAACCAACAGAGATTGGTTAACCGTGAGATCTTGTTTGCTGTTTTGGATAGCTTATGGTGTAGTCTGTTGTAACAACTCAATGTGATCGATCTGTGCTGGTTATCCATGTAATCCTGCTCCTATATGTACAAGCCACAAGAGGGGCTATTCCTCATCTAATCAACACGCATTTGTCGACCCTATAGCAAGGGCGATGTTCCACCCAATGCGCTTCTGATCTTTACAAGAAATTGTTCCGTAGCAGCGACATTTTGATGGATATTTTAGTATCTTAAATATCTAATACTACCTCTGGATCGTTATAATTGACATTGCAGAAAGAAGTTTTGGCCTGAAATCAGGTCAGTTTTCTTGTCTGAAACGACAAATAAACCGAACCGGAGGTAGCAATTCACAAAAAATGTGCTGATTTTACCTTTTTGTCATCATCTGTATGCAGCTACGCCTAGCAGCAGCAGCTATACTGCCCCTGCCCGAGCAGCAGCAGCTGGTGCATGACTGCATTCTGCGTTGCTGCCGGCTCTGCCACTTGGCGTTGGTCCACTAGTCCCCTCTGGCCCCGTTGATGAATTTTGTGCAGAGCAAAGATGTCTCCTGTGAGACCGAGGTAGCGACTCTACCTCTCCAGCAAGGTGGCGCAGCGGTGCCTGGTGCGCATCGCCGGAGCCTGGAGGTCGCTCAAGATGGAAAGTGGAGCACTGCAGCAGTGAAGCGGACGGCAGGAGGGAATAATTCTATCGCCGAGATGCCTTTCTTTGGCAAATCGGGCTGGTGGGAAATTAAGCAAGTGGTACTGGGCCACCTGCTTGCTCACTTCTCCTAGCCCAGAAGCCGGCCCAAATACCGATTCGGCTTTCTTCTTCCTCTGGACGTCGAGGCCGACGGGCAAACACTCCCCGGCGCCGCCGAACCAGTGCTACAGCCTACAGCCGCTCAAATCACCATGGGGAACAGTTGGGGGAGGGTCGTGCTGCCTCCGGGTAGCTGGGGCAGCTGCCCCACTCTGCTGTATGGGGAGCTCCGCCTCTGTTTCAAAGGTGTTGCTTAGGTGTTCGGGCAGATCCAATTCGCTCTGTGCAAACAATTCGCCTTGTCTCATAGGCGCTTTATCACCTTTGAAACATTGGTTGTTTGTCAATACTTAGTAGGATCGCAAGGTTTTGACATGGTCTCTACTTACATTCTTTTGGAGCTATTTATCACTAACGGCTAGTGCTAAGGAGCAATTGGAGCTGCTAGGTTGGGGTGTGACAAGGTGGCACTGATGACAATGACAATGATGACTTATAAGCAGTCTCCATTGTGTGTTTTCATTTATTTTTGCTTGTTCTAGTAGTGAGCATTCCAAATATATTTATATTCAATAAGTAACGAAAAAAGCCCTTTTGGACAATTACAAAATATTTACCTCTATACAAACTTGGGTAGATCCTAACTGGTCAATTCACATACATTGCATGAAATTAAACCAGTGGTGCATGCTGAGGACTTGTTGCCTATCAGCAGAACGAGAATCAACTTCAAGTAGAACCTCGAGTTGCCACTAGCCGCCTTTTACATTTATCCCTATCCAATCCATATGAGGAATGTTAATAAGTTGAAAATATAATGCCCAAGCTTTCATCAGGTCATGCAGAACTAGAGCTAAGCTCAACAAGCGAAGCATATGTTCCATCCTTTATCCGCATCAACTCTTCATGCCTGCCTTTCTCAGCTACGGCCCCGTTCTTCAGTACAGCAATGATATCTGCACCTCTGATTGTTGTAAGCCGATGCGCCACCACCACGGTCGTTCTACCGACCATCACCTGGTCCAGCGCCTCCTGCACCACTCGCTCTGACTCTGCATCTAGAGCACTTGTTGCCTCATCCAACAGCAGCACCTTGGGGTCCTTTATGGTGGCCCTCGCAATGGCAACACGCTGCTTCTGCCCTCCAGACAATTGAATTCCTCTTTCGCCGACGATGGTGTTGTACCCGTCAGGCAAGGCGGAGATGAACTGATGTGCATTGGCTGCTTCAGCAGCAGCAATGATCTCTTCTTCAGATGCTACCCCTTGCTTCCCATAAGCTATGTTGGTGCGGATGGTGTCGTTGAACAGCACGGGCTCTTGGGCAACTAGCCCGACTTGCTGCCGAAGCCAGCTAACTTTGAGGGCTTGAAGCTCCACATCGTCAAAGAGAATCTTACCAGAGTCTGGGTCATAGAACCTTTCGAGTAGCGCGATCACTGTTGACTTCCCACTCCCACTCTCCCCAACTAGTGCAACAGTCTGCAAGGATAATAACGTCACTAAAGTTTAGTTCAGTTAGAAATGTATAAATGACTGCTTTGATCTGATTGAATCTGACCTGTCCAGAAGGAATGCTCAGTGATAGATCATTGAAGATATGAACATTTGGTCGTGAGGGATACTTGAAGCACACATTCTGGAAATGAATGTCACCCCTCACAGTGGTGATGATCACACCCTCTTCACTGCTATAATCGATCTTGGATTTACGGTCAAGAATTTCAAAGACAGATGCAGCCGCATCATTAGCCTTAGTGCTGTCTGCACCAACTGCACTTGTTCGTGAGATTCCACTTGTTGCTAAAACTAACACGAAGAAGACCTGAAAGCCACTTCATCAGTGAACCATGACATGTGAAACGATCAATCCTATGCAGAAATAGATAAAAATTTGATCTCACCCTAAACACTTCAGGAAATGTGGCGGTTCCTTGCTGAACAAACTTGGCACCAACATAGAAGCACAGAGCATATGTAAAGTAGAAGGCGAGGAATGAGAATCCAAACCCCAAGCCACCAACAACACCTTCTCTTATTCCTTGCTTTATTGGAGATTCACATTTCTTCTCATAGGCGTCCACCACCTTCTTCTCGGCAGAAAATGACGCCACAGTTCTGATGCCGCCAACTGCATCAGTTGCTATCTGACTTGCTTCTTCATACTTCAACTGCATCCCACCAACGAATTAGACATAAAATATTTGCCATACGATAAGTGCTCGTAAGACCAACACTTTTGATTGTAAACCATTGTATTTACCTTTGCATTTCTATTGAGACCTTTTAGGAACTTCATTTGAGCATAGGCTTGGAAACCCACAAAAGGAACCACCACAGTGATAATCAGTGCCAACTTCCAGTTTGCCACCATTGCTATTGTGAAACCTGATATGACAGTTGACAGAGTCTGGACATTCAATGCTAAATTGTCCCCAACAAGTCGCTTAACATTCGCAGCATCAGTTGATAGCCTTGCACCAATTGATCCACTGAAGCAAAAAAGGAAGAAGAAAGAAACTTGTGCTATGAGTAGAGTTGATGGATATAGTGCTAACTAGCATACATTCTGTTCACCAAAAGCATACATGATGACCAATAAGAGTATTTAGCACCACAATAGTAGTAAGACAATAATATTATCTTATAAAGTCAGGTCAACACAATTTATGATTTCATAGCGTTAAGAATCTTAAACTAGGAAGATAGGTTATAAGATTTCTGCATTACAAGATTAAGGACAAAATAATATAAGTTAAGTTCTAGTCAGAGCAGAAACCAGGATTTCATACTTGTAATCTTTTTTATTATAAAATACAAACTGGTGGAATGTTTCTTAGGATAACAGGGAAACATAGCTTTTCTTATGAAAATAATGATAATGTAAAGACTGAACACATACCTCGAGTGTTCAGGTTTATCAAACCAGTTGATCTCTTGCCGCATCACACTCTGGAATGTCAGTGACCGTACGCGCTCCACCAGCTTCCCACCAGCTAATCCAAACAGGAAGTATTCTATTGGAATCAGAACAAACGCACAGGCACCCAGCACAACAAACATGCTTGCCCAGAACCTGGAATCCTTCAGTAATTCTGCTGGTGGCTCATAAAACACCTTTATTGCAGTTGAAATCAATGTGCCATATATTGGAAAAATGACTCCATGCATGGCAGCAGTTATAGAACCAAGTGCAAGTACAACAGCTTCTGGTTTGTTCAGATAGAAGAGTCTACCGATTGGAGCTTTCTTTGTAGTAGTCATTTTGTCTGTAGTCTCCTCTACATTAGAAGCTTCACTGAATTCCATTGGATCAGGTAGGCCAAGCGGAGCAGGGAGAGAGTGCCTACCACTATGCCCAAAAGAGGAAGAGCCTTTACTAGTTGATCTCCTGGAGATACTTTGGCTACTTGGTTTGTTAGTAATAGATCTGGAGCCAAAACCATTTGTTACTATCATATCAGGGTCGACACTAGAAGATTCTGCCTCTTGCCGAGTCTCTTGTAGATGTATTAGCTGAGAGTAAGCACCTTCAGGTATCTTCATCAGTTCCACATGTGAACCTGTCCAGTTTTCAAACAGACAACTGCCAAGTTATATACCCAAGTTTGCAGATATGCTGAGCAAAACAGAAAAATATTTTATATGCATAAAACAGGAGTTATCCTTTTAGGATCATAAGGGTGTTCTATGGCTATTACAGAATTAGTAAATAAACTGTCAGCTATTTGCCAATTAGTGATCAGAAGTATCTTCCATTTGGTACCTTAATTTCAATTTATGAACTGTGCTTACAAGAGTAGAAGACTACAAATAAAGTGATGTAACTTGTGTATGTTTTTTTATGTGGCATAAATATAGTATTGTTCTACCTAAAATCTTACAGCACAGCAGACGGGGACAACATATGAACAATAACTCTTCTAGAGGTTGTAGGAAAATATATCCATTTTTTAGCTCCCACTTTCACATGGTTACCTTGTTCCACCATCTTCCCGTGTTGTAGGACAGATATCACATTGGCATTCTTCACTGTGCTTAGGCGATGAGCAACGATAATTGTAGTCCTTTCCAACATTACCCTATTCAATGCTTCTTGAACGACCCTCTCAGATTCCATATCCAATGCGCTGGTTGCTTCATCAAGTAGTAAGATCCTAGGGTCCTTTACGATTGCTCTAGCAATTGCTATTCTTTGTTTCTGCCCTCCAGACAGTTGAGTTCCACGTTCCCCAACCATTGTGTCAAGACCCTGTATGTTTTCACAAAATATCCTATTAATCATTGTATGTAAGAAAGTTAGATACTAAGTTAAATACGAGTGCATTAGTTATGTGTACATTTGGCAACTTATCAATGAATTTAGCAGCATTTGCAAGCTCGATTGCTCTCTTGATCTCATCAAGTGTTAGATTTTCTCTCCCATAGGTAATGTTTTCCCTGATTGTAGTTGAGAACAACACTGGTTCTTGGCTGACGAGACTAATTTTTCCTCTAATCCATCCAAGTTTTATTCTTCTTATGTCAATACCATCAATTAGAACTTCTCCAGCCTGCGGATCATAGAACCTCTCCACCAAACTGATCACGGTCGATTTCCCACTGCCGCTCTCTCCAACTAGGGCCATAGTTGTGCCACTTGGTACTCGCAATGAGAATCCATCAAATACCAAATGTTCAGACCTGGTAGGGTAGCTGAAGTACACATCCTTCAGTTCAACATCACCCTTGATGTCCTCCAATATAATGCCAGAGGTATCATATATATCAATATCTGGTTTCCGTTCAATTGTCTTGAACATTCGGTATGCTGCTCCTTGACCTTCTGCAAAAGCTGTCACTGCTGGCGTTGCCTGACCTAAGGACCTGCAAAAGAGAAGCATGTAACTGAAATCAGCAAGCCAATGGTCCAAAAAACGAGAGTTGGAAAGACCACATTTGAAACATAAATGATTCTAAATTTGTTGGGAAGTCTTTTGATATTACAAGTTATTGAAAATGTTGTCCTATGAAGTGCAAACACTATACTTTGCGTTTTAACGGACAGAATTAGATAGTCACAGTGAAGGTGTGAGGCACATCCATGCAGAAACATGGCTCATTTATCATCAATGTCATTGCTCACTTAAGAACCCTTAAGTGGCTCATGATTAGTTTATGAAACTTACATTGCACCGATCATGACAGCCATTATGACAGAAATAATCATGCCACCATTGTATCCTCGCTCAACTATCAATCTAGATCCATACCAAATGGCCATTCCATAACTGCAAAATAAGATTCCCATTACAGAACCCAATCCAAGCCCATTTAGAGCACCTTCTTGTAGAGCAGATTCATATGCTTTTCTTATGAACTTGTCATACGTTGTTATAGCCTGCTTCTCACCATTGAATGAAACAACCTTCAAAGCATAAGAAAATAAATGAGGTTGAAAGAACATCAACACCTTAATTAGTGGCGATAGATCCAAGGATGACTAATCATAAACAATTTCCTAGTAGTACTAACCGTTCTAATGGCTCCCAGTGTTTGTTCAACAACATTTCCAGCATCACCATATTTTGCTTGCATGCGGGTGGAGAGTGTTGTCATAAGCCTCGATACAATAGCACCAGCAATGGCGATTGGAGGAATGCTTGAGAGCATAACAAGGGATAAGAGCCATCCTCTCACAAATGCAATAATGAAGCCACCAATAAAAGTAGAAAGGAGTTGTATAGACTTCCCAACCTAATAAATAGAAGATGTGTAGAAACATTACAAATAATTAAGAATGAAACACTGCTTATATTTTACCAGACGCTCACACACAAAAAGTACCCATATTTATTTTTTCCATAATAATACTAATTTGCAACACTTTGCAACATATTACATAACAAGTTCATGCTATCAATATTGTCTGAAACCAGTCAGTCTCCACTTTGGCATTGGCAACTCTATCAAATTGCTTTTTGAAAGTATTGCAATAAAGTGAAATTTTCACTATTAATAATGATTGGTGTCAAGTCATTATTTCTGAATTTGGAGGCATTGCAGCTTGCCTATTTTTCTAGCAATGTACAGTGCACAACTATATTAGATACACTGCCTATTAGAGAAGAGTTGAACTAAAACTTATTTTTTGGTAACAAATTCATATAGTTAACTTAAAAATATCTTGAGTAATTAACCCAAACTGGCAAACCCTGCATGCCATGGACAAAAAGAAAAGGCACTGAATTATACTTTTTTTCTTCTAAATGCAACATAAGAACGATATGTTTTTATTTCTCTCACTAATAGATAATTTCTAGGAAGAAAACTTTGGTTTCTGCACAGGTGAAAGGTAGGTGCACAAGTGTATGTAGAATAATTGTATAAAAAGCTTTCATGTTAATAAATACAAAAGCTTTGCTAGGATCGAACAATGCACTTAAAATATAGCCTTTTCCACAAGCTGCATCATATAGATCGTAGATATCCATATATCTAACAGTTTAGTAATGGTTTTTCTGTTTGCCTTTCACTTATCATCTCAAAGCTGCGCACCTTTTCTCCAATGGCATCTTGAATGAGGAATGTGTCTCCTGCCATCCTCTCCACCACTTGCCCGGTGCCCATCTCCATGTCAAAGAATGCAATATCTTGTCTCAGGATCGCCTTAAGGTACAAGGCTCTGATTCGTGCTGCTTGCCTTTCTCCAGTTATTGTCCAACAAGATACCTCTAGTAAAAAAATACCAAATTACTAAATTGAAGGAGGTATAATAATATTAATTTATTATAAATATACTCTAGAAAACAGTACTTAAGTAAAGCTATTCGTTTCTATTAGTTGGCAAATACTCAAATTAAAATATAAAGAGAATTTCTGTCCAGAAATGGATACGATATATTAATTTTGAATAGGAAATCTACTTACGAAGTGCTGAAGCAAGCCCTGATCCAATGGCAAGATAGACAAAGTTCATGACCACCTGAAATTATGAAACAGAACATAGTTCAAAGAGAAAGAACAGAGCATGGATGTGAAGAGAAAAGTCAAACGCATCCGAATTGCAACAAAGGAAATACTAAATTGTTTCTCTCGGATCATTCTGATTGTACTAGCATTGTAGGCTGTAGGGGTGAATTCCTATAAAACATACCTGAATCCATGATTACTCAACAGAGCAACGTCTCTACAGTCTACATGCACATGAACAACAGCAAGTACCACAAAACTAAGGCACTAACAAACAACGAAATTATTTATGTCAAATGCGCGAAAAACTCCACCTACATGTGCAGGTCGCACTTGTTCTTTTAAAGAAAAAAGGATCATCGTCATTACGGAAGATCTAAAATTTGACAAAACAAAATATGAAGACTTTCTAGGAGATCTGATTGCGGAATGCGGATGTTGATTTGCGAATACCATACTGCATCAACAGATGGATCAAATCATCCTGCCGCACAAGAAGGCGGCAACGGCATATTCGCAGATTCCTCATCGCCTTCGCGACTGCGACGAGCCGCCGGCAACGACAAGCCATGGCCGAACTCAGGAAGCAGGGCAAAATAGAGAAGCAGTCTAGAAGATTGGTTTAAGTATGGCCTTCGCGACTGCGACGAGCCGCCGGCAACGACAAGCCATGGCCGAACTCAGGAAGCAGGGCAAAATAGAGAAGCAGTCTAGAAGATTGGTTTGGGCCGAAATACCTTATGGGCCCATCTTTTGTTTTGTTTGATCATGGCCGAAATACCTTCGAGCCTCTTTGATTTATTATTTTTTTTAGCATCACCTCTTTGATTTATTATTACTCACTCAGTCAAGTACTCAAGTGTTATTATAGTTATAGTACAAGTTAAAAACCAGTCAAATAATTTGAACTAAATGATATTATTGCTGAAAAATATCCAGTTGTGTAAGTAGTTAAGCGTGACCGCATGAACCATTGTGGTTTATCTTCAAAAAATTCATGTATCGCAATTAGGTCCTGTAAGGAGTGCCTTATTAATTGTAAATTCTGTTTTGACTATGTAGGGAAGTATAAAAAGATGATAGTGGTGATGTAATGGTCCAGCTGCCCGTCATATAACATATTACTACAATGTGACGTCAAACACCGGACGAAGCACAGACATGCCGACATCATCCAGCAAAGTCCCTACAAACAAGCAAGACACTTGCCGCGCCCTCTTATAATTTGAAGACGCGATAAACAAATTCTTGTTGTGTCAGTCTACTCTTTCTGTCCAAAAATAACTGCAAGTTGTCCAAATAGAATTGCAATTATTTTTGTACGCAAGAACTATGCGGAAATAAAAACCATATTGTATCATGATTCATGCATGTTCTTGTGGCCATGGCGCACGATTAATTTACTGCCAGGCCGGGTTCCGACAGTGATAGGTTTATTTTCTCCTCCATCTGTTTTTAAATATACCGCATCTTAGATAGATGATTAGCTTTAAAATAACCTAGCTAGCTTGTTTAAACTTGGTATATATTTAAAACAGCTAGCGAGAATGAAAGGAAGAATGTATTTTTTAAACTTACTGTCACGTGTAATGAATATTAGTTTGAAGCAAAAATAAAGCTCGTCCTGTTGCACTAAAAGGAACTGATCTTTTCTGTGGAGGCAAAAGGAGGAAAAGAGATTGAAGCAAGAAGTAGGCTGTGGCACCTTGACAACCCTGTGGACGACGTCGCCGGAGGACGCGGCGGAGCCGAAGGCGTCGATAACGTCGCCGAAGATGAAGGTCATGAGCGGCTGCGCCATCCCGTTGGCAACCGCGGCGATGGCGCCCACGGCCATGAGCACGGCGTCCGCCCGGTCCGCGAACGCGAAGAGCCGGTGCAGCGGCACGCGGCCCACGTCCACCGCCGGCGGCTTCGTCGTCGTCGAACTCTCACCGGCAGGGGTAGCTGCGGCTCCCGCCCCTCCTCCTCCTACCATGACGGTCAACGGCGAGAACCAGCTGCGAATCAAGCCCCGGAGAGATCGATCGGCTGTATATGCTGTCTGTATTCATGTGATTATAGTAGGCGAGTTAGTTGCTTGGTGATGGAGGCTGCCTGCCTAGCTCCCATGTTTGTCGCGAGGGGCGCGGTACCCTTGACGCCCGCGGCGCCGTATGGCATATAAAAAGGTGTCACGAATTGTGCGTGCACGGGTGCTTGGGCTCCACGGCAAAATAAAATCTTATATATAGCATATATATGACGATCGACAAGATGCAGCCAAGCCTCGGTTCACGAAAATAGGAACGGATCCGCATGTAGGCCTTTTGTTTAGTTGCGCAAACTTTTCAAACTTTTCACTATTCATCCATCACATCAAATGTTAGGACACTAATTAAGGATACTAAATGTGAATTAATAACAAAAACCCATTCTATAACCCCCGGTAACTTCGCGAGACGAATCTAATGAGCCTAATTAGATCATGATTAGACAACGTTGTGCTACAGTAAACAATCTCTAATGATGGATTAATTAGGCTTAATATATTTGTCTCGCGATTTACCGTCCATCCGTGTAATTAGTTTTATAATTAGATCATGTTTAGTCCTCCTAATCTTCGGTTTAAAATTGCTACAGTAAATTTCGCAAACTTTCACCAACCAACTAAACAGGCCCGTAGTTTGATTCGGACAGCACTTTCTACAGTATAGGTGGGCAGATACCAATTCAGATGTTTTCCAATATGGATATGAATATAAAACGTTTAGCTAGAATTTACATTTGCATTCGAATTCACATTTGGATATCTGTTTGATTTGGATGATAACAAGTACTCTCTCTGTCCCAAATTACTCGTGCCTTTTGATTTTTTCTCGTAACGTTTGATCATTCATCTTATTCAAAATTTAATATTGACATAATTTTTAAATAAGGTGAAATATCAAACATTTTTGTTGAAGGGAAAACTGTGGGGGAGTTCCCCACAGCGCTTCATTTTTAGATTTTATATATGTACAAAAGAGGAGAATACTTACAAAGAGACGTGACAGAGGAGAAGGGGGGAGAGGTACATCAAGGGGGTTGTAACGAATCTAGCCAAAGCAAAACTAGGGGCCTAAGACTTTCTTTGACATGATGCATGTGGAGAGAAATCTGCTCCTTGAATTTCAGAATCCAAAGAGAAAGGTTCTTTGAGCCACGCTCAAAGATTATGTCATTCCTCATCTTCCAAATTTCCCATACTGCTATCATAAAGATCTCCATAAAGAATACCATCTGTGCCGCTTCTCTCGTGGCAAGGATCCTTGCATGAATGTTTACATGGTCCGTCCAAGTCATTCACAAACAGGTCCAGCAGGAAGTAGCAAAGGGGCAAGGAAATCGATACCCTTGGAGCACTTTTGGAAATATCAAACGTTACAAGCAAAAGTCAATAATGATAAGTAATTTGGAACAGAGGAACTAGTAAATATCTATTCACATTATTGATGGTTCTAGAAGAACAAAATTATCATAAATCATTTTTTTTGGCAAAACATACTTGTAGAGATGAGATACAACATATGTCGACAAAGACAGTTATTAAAATAAATTTTAAAAAATTATTTCAATAAATAAAGCATATAAAATATTATATATTTATAAAATATAGTATTTGAAAGTAATTAACATCACTTAATATATCCTTTCAAACTAAATCAAAGTAATATACTTAAGCATTGTTTAGAGTAGTGTTTCAATCTATATGAATATAAATATTAATTGGATGCATCTATATCCATATTTATTTCAAATACTAATTTGAATTCGGATCATGAAAAATGAATTTGAACGTATGCATGCACTCTAGTTATCATATTAAAAACACGTGCGAACACGAGTATCTGTATTCATGTTTCAACGGATAATTCGTATATCTGCGTACCGCTTTCCTAGCTTGATAGTACTGAACAACGATAACATGCATGTGGAAGGTGCATTGCATGCATGCCCCTGCTTGTAGGAATCCTCTCTCTGTCTCTGGTCTCTTCAGCTCTACCAGTACAGGCTGCTCCCATCAGATTTCAGCAGAGTCGTTGTCCTTGTGCGTCCGATCCGCTAGACAGAGATAACACAGAACCCAAGCTGACGCTTTTCGATTTGTCACGGCGGTACCGGCCCTTATCGTCCGGATCAATGTACCCCTGAGCATTGACCTTCTGGAAGCTAGTTAGGCATGCAACCTTTGTGCGGCTCCTCTTCTTGTTTGTATTTGTACTATGCGTTATTTTAATGCTGCTACAGTACTAAGACGCTGGTATTGACATTTGTTGGAAATAAAATACTAATATTCAATTAGCCCGATACAGGTCGCGTATCAGCTTGGTTTATCAAGTTATTATAATCTGTAAACCGATGATCAGCTGTGACTAACGCGTATGGCGGTCATTGGACCCGCTATTTACAAATTGCACCGCGTCACATCTTGCTTGGTGCAAAATATCGTAACGATTCCTAGCGGATGCTTGCATTTTTTTAATTTGTTCTAGGATTTAACTAGCACTATTGTTTCAGTGGTAGAGATGACTTCTATTGACAATGAGACACCTGTGGTAAAAGTATCCGGATTTCTATTTCAGAGAATCCAACTTCCTGTGCCATTATGTTACTCTCAGAATCAACAGCTAACATGTAGAGAATCCATCTCAGCATAATATCATATCCATACTTCGATAACTGTTGGCATTTCTTAGCGTCACCACTACAAGAGTGATGGCACTAGAGATGCCTTAATATAAATCTTAGCATTACATAAGTTCTGCAAACGCATAGAAGTACATTGTAGCATTTCATCCGGGAGTATTCCAGAGTATCGTATTTACTTCCTCAGGGAAAGCGTATGGCAAAGTAATGTGTTTTCCAATGCATCAACTATATCACAATCAATATACCGAGGCTAGAACAGGAGATAACATGATAAGAAGGGTTGGGTAATGTTGACACACAGAAGATTTCACTGCTCATTGTATAAGTCTAGTTAATATGAAGGTCCTAAGAAAGAACTAGGGATTCTATGTACTTCTTACATATAGGTTACATTCATTACAAGTGTATACTATACAAGCTCAGCAAGGGACACATGTTAGCGGGCAAATCGAGGAGTCGTGGGATCCCCTCATCCAAGGGTACTGTCATGATGTTTATCACGAAGGTCTGCAAACGCCCACACCCGAACGGCGAGGATTACAAAGGCCCAGCGGGGCTGTCACCACCCGGGGGCTACCTCTAAATACGTGGGGTAGAGTATCCCCAATGGTATTCCATAACCCAAACACCACATTTGTAATATGAAATACATCTTCACCAATTGTACGGAAAGGTAAAGAACAATCATAGCGATTCATTGGGCCATTGCCATGACATGTATCAGCTATACTAAGGTGCAAGACATACAACTCATATGATGAACACACAAGACTAGAAGTCAAGTAACATAAGCAAGATAGCATATCCGTTAAGGATCTAAGTCTTACAAATAAGCAAAGGATAAAAGATAACTGAGCTCTAGGCTTACCAAGATTCCTTCGGAAACCAGTAGAAGCTCAACTCCTAGAACTACTTCACTACTAACTAAGACTATGGCTTGTAGCAAATGGAGCTCTTCCTTATGGTGTGTGTTGTACAGGAGGCGTTGATCATCTATTTATAGCACTGGGAGGCGGTTCAGGGCCGGTACAAGGCGGTTGAAGCCGAGTGGGCCCACCCCCGAGTCGGCTGATGTGAGGACTTCGCCCGACCGTTTGATGAACCGACTGAACTCATTCACGGTGTAGATTTGGTCCTGAAGGCGGTGTGGGTACGCTGGAGAAAGGAGGGCCGTAACGGCCACTGGACGGGGTCGGCCGACCTAGCCAGGTCGGCCGACCTGGTCCAGGCTCGGTTCGTCTTGTCCTTCTTCTGAGTGTCTGGAATGTGGACCCTGGTACTCGTGGAAGATGGGTATGGATCCTCAGAGTAGATCTTGGTTCTCATGTGGGCCCATCAATCCATGTGAATTCACCTTATCCTCCTTTTAACCATTGGATGTAACCGTCATTGATTCAACGTCCCTGATGTTGTACATTTGTGCTTCTTCTTGATGGCCGAACGTGGGCTTTGTTGGGCACCAGACCAGGTCGGCCGACCGGGCCTGGTCGGGCGACCTGGGCTTAGCCCTGTTTTCCTTCATCTTTTGGCCCATATCTCCTGTAACCAAATAATCTCCATGTACAAGTGGAACTACATTATTTGAAATCAAATCCTACTGACCATTGCTGATTTATTTTATTTTACCATGTTGGCGTTACAAGATATTCATAACTTAACAAGCGCCAACAAACTCCCCCAAGCTAAGACCTTTGCTCGTCCCGAGCAAAGCTTTGGAGAGTTAGAAACTTTGGATCAGAATTGCTTACTTCCCATAAGAAAATTTCCAACAAGAGAGCATGTCATGACTTGAATAGGTTGGCAAAGATCAAATTATCCTTTTCAGCTTACCACTTATGGGGCTTTTAGCTTTTCTTCATCATGAGCGGTTGAAAGCCAGAATAACTTAGCGAGAGTGCTTCGCCTAAACCTTTGTTCCACCATTACACCGGAGGTTTTTTTAAAGAAACTTTTGCAAAGAAAAACAAAGCTCCTCAAGTGACTCTCTCTCAAGTCGCTGTTGGTGTATATATCCTTGCCATCACTCCTCTCAAATTTCCCTCAATAGTATAAACAAGTGGGGCTCATAAATGGGAAACTTTTGTTTCACACATGCATTGCTTATTTTGTTGAGTCAAATCCTGGATCAACGAAGAATTAAATCATACACTCAAATCGAAGTGTGCAAGTGTGGATATGTGGTAATGGAAAATGAACTCCTTTAGGGAATTTCTCTCCTTTAGGAATTTTGTTATAAAGCTTGGCTCCCTTTTCTTTTCTTCTTTTTTTATGTACTACACGTGTGTCCATTTCTTTTACTCTCTCACTTTTTTTTCAGAGGGAGCCTAAGCCTTATGCTTAGAAATATTTTTGGAGAGAAATCCCTTTACTTTGGAGTATTTTATTTTGACAAGCATATGATAGGCATGTTGCGCTTACTTCCAGAGTAGAAGTATGGCATATATGGTGGCGTGTACGTGACTCCGATTTTAAGAGCATGAAGTATGTCTTACAAAGATCACAATGAACTTGACAAAACTCAAAACAAATGCATATGCTCTTAGTAGGTGGTTGGAATGTGAGGCTGTGGTAGGATTTTCACTCTTCACTGAGGAGCCTGAAATTTCATTCTTTTTGAAATAAAGAACTCCGGGATCAAGTTTCACTTGGGAACAGATAAAGCAACTCTAACTCATCATATCATAGCTCCTAACAACCTAAAATCAGATTTAGCATTTGCTACCCACAAGTTTTAAATTTCCAAGGAAGTCATTGATTTAAATCAACAAATCCAAGACACAAAAGACTGCCTTATTGAGACTCGAATAACAGGGGAAGGTCATAGCAAAAATTCATCATTTCCATACAAGAACAAGTTTTTTTTCTAACAAAATTACCCTAAATGAAAATCTGAAAACAAAAGACACGGTTGGATGAACTTACCTGTGCGGGGGTCCTCCCCCAAGCTGGGCTTCTTACTGCTGGCGGTATCGAGGATCGTTCGGGTCGAACCCTTGGAACCGAAGGTAGGCGTTCAGGTTCTGGTTACCTTCCTGTATGCTGTTCTGAAGGTTGTTGTAGTTCTGTACTGACTGGTCCCACCAAGCCTGTGATTGCTGCACATGACGGGTTAATGTATCATCAATGTGGTGAGTGGTTACCTCTAGGGTTCCCATGCGGTTGGATAACCCATCCATGCTGCTGCGCCAGTCCCTTGCTGAAAAGAAACGTCGGGCATCGAACAGAGGAGGGCTGCCACTTGAACTGGATGACTGATGATAATGCGGGTGTTGACACCAGATTTTCGCACCAGATATGCTGAGTCAGATGATGACGTAGAGAGGCTAATACTATGCGATGGGCCCGTTGACTGGTCAAAGATGAATGTGACGAGGAAGGAAGCCGATGCTGGAGAGGAGTCCGATGAAGCGAGAAGTCCGATCTGATGATGGATAAAAAAAGAAGGGCGCGTCGGCTAAGAAGGAAGCGTATCGGATCCAGGGACTATTTCCTTTTCAGAAGGCGTATGGGAGTCCCGTTTTATCTTAAGCTTAGTTTACTTTGTTCGCAAGTTAGTCTGGTCCGATCAGGACTCTCCATGACCAGGGTATAAATATGAACCCTCGTCCATTGTAAAAACTATTCTCACAATCAATACAACCCGGCTTCACGCCAAAAACCCTAGTAGTAGTTACCGACGAAACTCATTGGTGGACGGGCTGCATCAGTTCTGATCTCCGGCTTACCAGTAAGTTAGTCAATTTATCGAACTAGTATAGGCTTTGAATTGAGGCGCATCGCCCTTTCTCGTTTATACTGTTCAACCGATTTATCTCTGGATATTCAAGATTGATATAGATTCCCTACGTCGGAGCTAGATCAATATTGATTATTCAACAGATTATCGTTTATCGGACTACACTTTAAGCCTAGATTCCCTACGTCGGAGCTAGGTATCAAGATTAGTCTAGATTCCCTACGTCGGAGCTAGAGTAATCTTGGTTACTAAAGGTAGTTTTTGCGGTTTGTTGGAGTTGCTAGATTGGTTTAGATCTACGCCATGTGAATCAATTCTACTTCTTCAACGGCTTTGAGCATTGGTCTTGGTCCGATTTAAGCAGTATTTTTCTTACAGCATCGTTCTAGGTCTGATCCTGCTTTGTGGTTTAATCTGGTTGTTCTTTGAGTATTGTACTGGTGTAGATTCCCTACGTCGGAGCTGGATCTTTGCAATACGATTAGATTAATCTTTGATTGTCATGCTTGGTCTAGATTCCCTACGTCGGAGCTAGATTCATCTTGATTAATCAAAGGAAGCTTTGGTTATGCCTCATTGCTATTTGAATGTTAAGTATGGTTTAGATTCCCTACGTCGGAGCTAGGTCTTGCTTGATTATTTGGTAGCATACCTTAGAATCAGAACGATTCTGTTAATGTTTTATCTGCTTAATTGCTTAATCTGATCAACACCTGTGCGAGCATCTTGTTTAATTGACAGGTTGATGAGTTGAGTTTGATTATCTAGCTATCTGATCTGATCATAGTTGGAGAAATCTAGATTCCCTACGTCGGAGCTAGATTTCTCTGCAAAGGCTATAGTCCGATTGGTTGGTTAGATGGTCCGATAAGACGAGTCAAACTGGCAATTAGACAAGGTGGACAATGTATCGGCTTACACTTTGATTATTTAATATCTTGTTTAAAGACACAGCTGATCCATTACTTTACATATTGGCCTTGTTTTATGCTTTATTTTATTATTTAAAGGCTGATCTGTTATATCAATCAAGGTCCGATCCTGATTGGTCCGATTCTGAGATCCGATTTGGTGTCTGATTGAGATCCGATTACTCGGTCTGATTGACGTCATCAATGAAGTCCGATTTTGAGGTCCGATTGGTATCGGCCGACACGTGTCTGATTGGGTCTTGGCTAAAATTCGACGTTCCTCCATCGTCTGAAATAGAGCCGGCACAATCAAAGAACAATTTAACTGTTATATCCCCTTGTCAATTTCAGGTCAAATTGACTGGCACGCTGCGAACCTGAACTGGAGTGTAGGCTGGCACTGGAGCGAAGCAGATCTCCCTGGTCTTCGTGTGCTGACCGCGGGGAATACGACCGCCGATTTTCCGCGTCAACATATTTTTGGCACGCCCGGTGGGACACGAGAAACAAATTCCAAGATGTCGTCGTCTGATGCTGAACAAGAAACTGCAGCAAGGCTTGCTGCTGAAAAGGAAGCTGCTGAGAAGGCTAAGAATGACAAGAACAAGACGCCTGAGGCGGCCATTCCCATTACAAAGGCCAATCTGTCTAAAGCTCAATTGGATGCAGTTCAGGCCCAGATTGATGCGTTTGAGAAGCTCTGCCTTGGCCAATTTGGGCGTAATCGTTCAGGCCCTATACTCAAAGGTCCTCTCCCGGATCCAGAGTTGATCAAGAAGACGACTGATGCTCTGGAGTACCAGGTCAACATGACAGAGATGATTCACCTGGCTGTTCATCATGCATTGATCAACCAATCAGGCACTTTGGTGAATTCTTTGGACAATCTCATCAAGAAGGCGGTGGACGATGCTATTTGCTTGAAAGGTCCAGTGTTTATAGCAGATTCTGCAGGGGCATCAGGATCAGGAAGAGGCAAAGAAACTACAGATAATGTAATGACCGTTGCTCCACAGATTCCGATTGCTCCACCACCTCCTGTTGAACTGGCCAACAGTTTTCTGTTGATGGCCGATGGAACTATTGTCGGCCCACATGGTGAAAAATATGCTAGGACTCTGAACGAAGGAGAGAAACAACCTGCAGCTGCAAGACTACGTACAGAGATTCCTTCACATCAGCGTATGGTCGGTGATTACAATAATTATGTGATGGATATAGCTGATGGAATGCCACCTGGGAGTCAACAGTCCGATTGGTCACAGAAAATAGCCGAGGTGATCCAAAATCAATTCGGCTTGAAGCCTAAAGATGAAGCGAGGTTGTATCGGCACCCGTACCCATCTTACTTTGATGCAGTGCCACTTCCTCCGCGTTACAGAGTGCCGGATTTTTCCAAATTCTCCGGGCAAGATGATATGACCACCATTGAGCATGTTAGTCGATTCCTGGCTCAATGTGGTGAAGCTGCTTCAGAGGAGAGACTTAGGCTCAGATTTTTCCCTCTGTCACTATCAGGGCCGGCGTTTACCTGGTTTACATCGTTGCCAGCAGGATCAGTCACAGGATGGTCCGATATGGAGAAGCAGTTTCATAAATACTTCTTTTCTGGTCTCAACGAGATGAAGATCTCCGATTTGATTGCTATCAGGCAGAGGAACGATGAGACCGTTAAGGAATATATTCAACGGTTCCGTGACACTAGGAATCGGTGCTATAGTTTGAAGCTGTCTGATATGCAGTTGGCCGAGCTTGCATTCCAGGGTTTGCTCGCGCCGATTAAAGAAAAGTTTTCTGCTCAGGAGTTTGAGACATTGGGGCAACTGGTTCAGAAAGTGTCAGCTCATGAGGTCCGATATCAGGAGATGAAGCGCGTGAAGTTTTCCAAGCAAGTATCTTATCTCTCTGAATCTGAAGAGGAAGCTGATGTCAACATAGCTGAATGGACCAAATCCAAGAAGCCGGTATCGCTCCCATGGATCAAACAGAACCCTGAGAAGTTTGGATTTGATATAACTAAGGCCGATAAGATTTTTGATTTGCTGCTCAGTGAGAAGCTTATTCAGCTTTCTCCAAATCATTCTATTCCGTCGGCCGATGAGTTGAAGAAGCGCAAATATTGCAAATGGCACAACTCAACTTCTCACGAGACCAATGAATGCAAAGTGTTCAGAAGGGAAATCCAATTGGCTATTGAATCAGGCAAGATCAAGTTTGAAGACAACAAGAAAGCCATGAAGATCGACGGTCATCCCTTTCCTAATAACTTTGCTGATTTCTCCTTTTCTGTTAATATGGTTGATGCTAATGAAAAGGGGAAGTTTAAAGTGCTCACATCGGACCACGCCAAGAGTTCTGGTGCTGTTGATCCTGCGGTTCAAGTTATTGTTGAAGAGTTGCGGAGGAATCATCAGGCATTTGGGCGTGAATCTAATGCTCCTGGTGGATATCGGCCACGTGTGACTTCCCAAATGTTGATTAACAAGTACAAGAGGCAGCAAGCAGCAGCCCGAGCATGGGAAGAACGCGAGGAACGACGACGTCGGAGGCGCGAATATCAAGACAGGCGACTTGATGAAGAGTTTGATGATCAGCGCCGATGTAATGATAGGTCCGATGGTCGACGCCGATTTGATGACAGGTCCGATGGCCAACGCCGATATGATGACAGGTCCGATGGCCGACGTCGATATGATGAATGGTCCGATGGCAGACGCTGGTCTGATGATAGAGTTGACGGTCGTCGTCAGTACGGTTATAGGTCCGATTGGTATGCGGACAGACGTCAAGGTTGTGACCGGTATGACCAGGATGATGATCATTGGGGGTGTCCTTTCTTCGTATTCTGCTGGAACGAGAAACTTAGATTGCCATCAAAAGCAGATTGTCCTGAATGCAGTTTCCAGTATGAAGAGTACAGAGCTTCCAAGAGAGGTCGACGATCAGTTCATGAACGGATCGGCGTCAGGATTGATGATCATCATCAAAGAGATGAAGGCCGAGTTGATGCTCATGGCCATAAAAATATCGAAGGCCAGGTTGATGTTCTTGGCCCTGAAAAAATGGAAGAGAAGGCTCCAGTTCAGGATCGGACTAAAGAACCTCCAATGAAGCCTGGACAGAGTCGGGGGTAGACCCCCAGGGGTACCCAGAAGGCGGATTGGCCCAACCAGCAAGGGACGGCCCAATCCGAGTGCAACTGGATCGGTTTGTCGGACTGGGTGGCCCACCAGTCGGGAGGCCCACCAGTCGGGCGAACCGGATGGGCGCGACGACGCGCGCGGCAAGGAAGAAGACGGCGTATCCCGCAAGAAGCTCGGAGATCAAGATAAACTAGCCGGAATTATAGGGAAAGATATCTATAATCGTTATAGGATCGAATCCTTGTATTTCGGGTAGGTTACGATCTCTAGCTGACTTGTAACTCAAGGCAGCCGGACTATATAAGGCGCCTTGAGACCCCCCTCCAGAACACAACCATCCACGACATTACGAGCAATCATACAACCTAGGACAGAACCCAACTACGGAGATCCTTCAGGAACTTCATACACAGCAATACAATCACCCCAACACAGGACGTAGGGTATTACGTCATCTCGACGGCCCGAACCTGTTCAATCCTTGCGTCTTGTGTTACCATCGACTTCTGATCCTCGATCTGTCCCTCAAACAAATCAACCACGTAGGCTACCCTGTGTGGACTGCCGGGTCCAAACATCCGACAGTTGGCGCGCCAGGTAGGGGTTGATCGACGAGATCAATCCGCAAGCTCGATGGCAGATTCATCTACCAAACATGGCGTGGGCGTCAGCGCTGCCCGGGCGTGCCCTTCACGCTCCGGCTGGCTGCCGTCGCCGCGTAACTCCGTTTGGTGATTCAGCGGCACATGGCCTGTCTTCGGCGCTCCGAGTATTCCTGTCGGAGGGGATCGATCTACTGCGGCTGCTCTCGGCGGCGAGTTCGTGATCCGCTCTGCTCTCCATGTTGATCTCCAAAAGCTGCGCCATGTTGCGTCAGTAGATGGACTCGGCGAAACGCCGCGTACGTCTACGTCGTCCACTTCCAGACCGAGTCGAAGTCCATGAATCAACTGCCAAAATCCATCTACAAACGCGGGCAGTACCGCCGAGTTCGTCAAAAGGATGAGGATGGCCCTTATTTTTTAATCTAATCTTGTTTGCCTACGTGCGCATGTATCTTGTTTCTGATTATTATTCTTTCTAGATTAATCTGTATTATTTACTCGTGAACATGCATGAGCGAGTCCATGACCCACTGCATGCCGCCGACCATGCACCGATTCGGGAGCAGCTCCGGCGCAGTAGGGCACGGCGCCCTCTGCAGTTCGCCCTATGGCGTCGTCTACACAAACAGGTGGATCGGAGCAGTCGCGAGCTTGACGAGAAGACGGATACGACACGAACTGCCGGGGTCAGGATGCAACTGCATGCTGATCTGTACTACTGTGCCGACCTGCCCGCGACAACCTCAACTACTCACCACGACGACACACAAGGGCGTCGTGATGATTCTCCGATCCGGACACGAATCAAGCTAAGTCATACTTTAATACTTTCATAATATTTTTCGGTCACCGCGTATCTCCATATACAAGTCTCCAT
>CM014274.1:43094105-43158143 GCA_004135705.1 Alloteropsis semialata
TTGAAATCAAATCCTACTGACCATTGCTGATTTATTTTATTTTACCATGTTGGCGTTACAAGATATTCATGACTTAACAAGCGCCAACAAACTCCCCCAAGCTAAGACCTTTGCTCGTCCCGAGCAAAGCTTTGGAGAGTTAGAAACTTTGGATCAGAATTGCTTACTTCCCATAAGGAAATTTCCAACAAGAGAGCATGACATGACTTGAATAGGTTGGCAAAGATCAAATTATCCTTTTCAGCTTACCACTTATGGGGCTTTTAGCTTTTCTTCATCATGAGCGGTTGAAAGCCAGAATAACTTAGCGAGAGTGCTTCGCCTAAACCTTTGTTCCACCATTACACCGGAGGTTTTTTTAAAGAAACTTTTGCAAAGAAAAACAAAGCTCCTCAAGTGACTCTCTCTCAAGTCGCTGTTGGTGTATATATCCTTGCCATCACTCCTCTCAAATTTCCCTCAATAGTATAAACAAGTGGGGCTCATAAATGGGAAACTTTTGTTTCACACATGCATTGTTTATTTTGTTGAGTCAAATCCAGGATCAATGAAGAATTAAATCATACACTCAAATCGAAGTGTGCAAGTGTGGATATGTGGTAATGGAAAATGAACTCCTTTAGGGAATTTCTCTCCTTTAGGAATTTTGTTATAAAGCTTGGCTCCCTTTTCTTTTCTTCTTTTTTTATGTACTACACGTGTGTCCATTTCTTTTACTCTCTCACTTTTTTTCAGAGGGAGCCTAAGCCTTATGCTTAGAAATATTTTTGGAGAGAAATCCCTTTACTTTGGAGTATTTTATTTTGACAAGCATATGATAGGCATGTTGCGCTTACTTCCAGAGTAGAAGTATGGCATATATGGTGGCGTGTACGTGACTCCGATTTTAAGAGCATGAAGTATGTCTTACAAAGATCACAATGAACTTGACAAAACTCAAAACAAATGCATATGCTCTTAGTAGGTGGTTGGAATGTGAGGCTGTGGTAGGATTTTCACTCTTCACTGAGGAGCCTGAAATTTCATTCTTTTTGAAATAAAGAACTCCGGGATCAAGTTTCACTTGGGAACAGATAAAGCAACTCTAACTCATCATATCATAGCTCCTAACAACCTAAAATCAGATTTAGCATTTGCTACCCACAAGTTTTAAATTTCCAAGGAAGTCATTGATTTAAATCAACAAATCCAAGACACAAAAGACTGCCTTATTGAGACTCAAATAACAGGGGAAGGTCATAGCAAACATTCATCATTTCCATACAAGAACAAGTTTTTTTTATAACAAAATTACCCTAAATGAAAATCTGAAAACAAAAGACACGGTTGGATGAACTTACCTGTGCGGGGGTCCTCCCCCAAGCTGGGCTTCTTACTGCTGGCGGTATCGAGGATCGTTCGGGTTGAACCCTTGGAACCGAAGGTAGGTGTTCAGGTTCTGGTTACCTTCCTGTATGCTGTTCTGAAGGTTGTTGTAGTTCTGTACTGACTGGTCCCACCAAGCCTGTGATTGCTGCACATGACAGGTTAATGTATCATCAATGTGGTGAGTGGTTACCTCTAGGGTTCCCATGCGGTTGGATAACCCATCCATGCTGCTGCGCCAGTCCCTTGCTGAAAAGAAACGTCGGGCATCGAACGGAGGAGGGCTGCCACTTGAACTGGATGACTGATGATAATGCGGGTCTTGGTGATTCCAGTGCGTGCGGGGCTTCGTGCCATCCTGAACCTCCTCGCCATGTATGATGGAGGAGGCTGCGGCTGCTCCCAGTTTGATCCTGTTGGTATGTATGGCGGGGTTGGAGGCTCCCATGCCAGCTGGGACTGTGGCATCGTGGCTTCTTCCTGTCGGGACATGCTTCTCGTCACCCTTCCTGCCACGCTCCTCCTGCCTTCCTGCTGCAACTCCAACAAAAGTGATTTACACCTGTACAACCAGTATTCTGGTGCTGGCAACGGAATTCTGGTTGTACTATTATGATAGACCATAACAAGCTTTTGGTCTATGGCATGAGTAACGAGGTGACTCTGAACAAAATGAGATTCATCCAGAGTTGGGCGAGGCTGCGGCAGGTACTCAACTCGGTAATTATCCAAAAGGCCCATTGACTCAAAAATGTGAGTGACCAAAGAAGTACACTCAATAGGACCTTGCCTTCTAAAAACACCCATCCATTGATCGATCATAAAAACAACTGGGGAAATTTATCTTCTTAACCATCGCATATAATAATTTCAACTCATCAATGCGAACGGTACGAAGATCATTTCGAGGGAAAAAGAGTCATGGCAATCCAGTGGTGCATGAAACGAAGAGTGGGGTTATGAATGTAGCTTGTTCGTGGGGCAGTGCATTTTGTGGAACCAGAGATGTCCCGCCAGAAAGATTCTTTAACAAAAAGCCTCAAAACTTTATCAACTTCCAAACTACAACACTTGCTAAAACCCAAAATGAAGTCTAAGCTACTTCCAGGAAACAATGTACTCTTCCCTTAGAAAGTGAAAAGTAATCCCTTCCTCAGATTTCCTCAAGGTAGCAAGAAATTGGATTGTTAACAAGCGACACCCATCCTCATGAATGCGCGCAAAATCCGACGATCCCACAGCACCCCAAATGGTTTCGAAGTCAGTGGTCATACCTGATTTCTCCATGAGTTCGCCTGTGAACACAAGTGTGTGATCAAAAGCGCAACTCTGGAGAATGTGATATGCTTCCATTTCGTAGCCTTCCTCGATATCTAGTTGATCATCAGAGATGAACGCCGGGCGAGGGTCGTCTTCGTTGTGGTTGCTGCTGGAGCTATCCCTGTTACCATCTCCATTGTTGCCGCCGCCACCGCCACCTGCGGATGTGGCGCCAGCCCCGGTGTAGTAGTACTGGTCTTCAGAGATCTACATGGAGTGTTGGCTGCTCATCCTTTCTTCGGAGCCACTGGCTGAGTCCATGATCTCCGTGCTGGAGGAGACCAACTCAGTGCTTCCGGAATGTCGGCTCCGCCTCGAACTTGACCCCTTCAACTTCTTTGCTTGCTTTACGACTCCTCGGATGATGTTCATGATTCCTGCACAGAGAGCAACAAGCAACAAAAACAACACTTGAAAGACGAAAGGATTAGCGTTAGCGAGTTAGTCGTCCAAGCGTTAGTCGTTCGTGTGGGGCGTGGTCGCCTCCACAACAATTGTCCTTGTGGGTTATGACGCACCACAAACAAGCGTTCTTGCGGGGTTTGGGGAACCTCCACAACACGTTCAAGAACTTGAACACAAGGAGAACAGTACCATTATGCAGAAATAAAACCCATTTTTATTTGGTTTTTCAATTTTTATTGATTTTCAAACTAAAGAGCTAAAAACTTGAGAACTAGCAAAGGGAGAAGAGAAACACCGAGGGCGAAACGCAGCTCGGGTTGGGGTGAAGTGACCAAGCAGCAGGCCAAGGCTTTTTATAGCCGGAGTTCACCCCCGGTCGGCCGACCAGGTGGGGTCGGCCGACCCTCCCAAGGCTTTTTATAGCCGGAGTTCACCCCCGGTCGGCCGACCAGGTGGGGTCGGCCGACCCTCCCACAGAGGTGTTTTGGCCAGGCTTTGATCACAAGTGCGTCGGATACCCTAGCGTCTTCATACTGATTGAAAACTTTGCAAAAGAGGTAAGCACGCGTCGGGCGGCATGATCTAGTCGGCTGACCGGTGTAGGACACCGTTGAATGCCCTCTTTGAAAGGTGTGATGGGTGCCTATGGTAGGGTATGATGGTGTTTGAATGCTCTGCAATGGCCACAGGGACGGGTCAGCCGACGTGCCTCGGTCGGCCGACCGAGCCTTAGCTAGGTGTCGGTTTTTTATACCGGCTAGCCTACTATGGGGGTCCCTAAGTAGTCGAGTTGTTCGTGAGGGCCTCGCCGGAACCAGAAGCACGATGGTGAACACGAGACGATTTAGACAGGTTCAGGCAGCCTCGAGTAGAGAGCGTAATACCTTACGTCCTGTATGGTGGATCTTCTCGTATTGATGGTTATGATTTTACAAGGGGTCCCTGCCTCACCTTATATACACGGGAGACAGGGTCTACAAGGCAAGAAATACAAACTCCTAGTCGGATACAAAACACAGAGTCCTAACATGAGTAAGCCGGGTTGTTTCCTAGTACCCGACTAGTTTCCTTAAGCTGTACGCTTCTTCCTTGTTTCTGTCAGAGTTGCCGGCCCAATTTCCTAGCGGGCCTGTAGCCCCATGAGGACTCCCATGGATCTTGGACCGTCAAGCCCCCGAGCGTCTTCATGTCTTCACGCCTGCCGGGTTGTTTCTCAACAGTTTTAGCATCAGCCGAGTTGTTTCCTCGTCGTCTTGTTGAAAACCTTCAGAAGTGAACATGATGTGCTCCTTTGCCGACTTCTTTTGCAGCCAGCCCCCGGGCCTTGGTTTATGAACCAAGGTTGATGCAAAAACTTTCCCATTTACTATAATGGTGTCCAGCTTTTGAAAAAAGATGGACCCATTATGGGTCTAGCCCCCGAGCCTAGAAATGTTTTTAAGGATTAAAAACAATTCCAGGGTCTTTATTGAAAAAACTTTCCAAAAGAAATATACTATTTCCCCCCAGCCCCCAAGCTTAAAGTAGATGACAATAAGCTTAAAGACTTCTGTTGAAATAGGTATATTCTTTGATGTGAAAATAAATCCCATTAAGCATCAGCCCCCGAGAATGAAAATTCATCGGAGAAATGACTTGGCTCTTTAGAAAATGGCCGCACAAATATGCATCTGGTTTGTAACCGCGAATACATAAATGTTGGCGTATTTTGGAAAACGGGTTACGGAAAATACGCTTAGGGTTACCACTTCAATCTTATAAGACCGAGGGTGAACCGTTCGTATTCTCCTCCCCGCCGCCGTCGCTTTCACAATTGAAATCCTCAAATCTTTTTCGCCTCCGCACGCAATCCCCAATCCACTCAAGCCCCGTCCGAGAGTCAATCCAAGACCTCGTCCGGCAAGATGGGTCGGAAACCCACTTCTTCTAAGCCTGCTGAGAGCAAAGCCGCGGGGAGCAAAAAGAAATCCAAGATCCATATCACAGATATGCCGGTGTTCAAGAACTCAGGAGATATCATGACCAAAATGTCCAAATACGGTCATTCAACATTGGTGATTTGGTTCTTCGAAGAATTCAGAGTACAAAAGATCAGCACAAGCTGTCCTCTCCTTGGGAAGGTCCGTTTATAATATCCAGGGTCATCGGTCCGGGTACTTATCAGCTACAACGGGAAGACGGAACAGAGGTGCCCAATGCTTGGAACATTGAGCACTTGCGGCGTTTTTACCCTTAAAGAAGTTATTAGAGTTTATCAAGAGTCAATAAAAGTCAGTCCTTTCTATGTACCGATATCGGCTTCTTAGCCCAATGATAATAAAGTGTCAATATTCCATTGTCTTCAAGCCTGGAATTTAGATACAATTTTACAATTTTGAATCATCCCGGGTTGTTAAAAATAATCCAGAAAAGGGCTGCATTCAAACAAGCCATCTACTTTCTGTTTCACATAGAAGGATCGGGCGCATCTATTTTGACTCATCCCGGGTTGTTTAAAAACAATCCAGAAAAGGGCTGCATTCAAACAAGCCATCTACTTTCTGTTTCACACAGAAGGATCAGGCGCATCTATTTCGAATCTAGTCGGGTTGTTTAAAAACAATCTAGAAAGACTACATTCAAAAATGCCATCTACTCTCTGTTTCACACAAAGAGATTGGGCGCACACAATAAGATAAAAGATACTTTTTGTTAATAAAACACTAAGTATTTACATCTGAATCCAAGTTCATTACAAAGGGTTTTCTTACAAAAGAGACCCTAGAACTTAAGACGAGATACAATTTTCTCTACAATGTCCTTCTCCTCCTCCATGTAGGTATCATACATGGCCCGGGTACAAGCCGGGTTGATTCTTCCTTCAGTAACACCTAGCGGCTGTGAAGGGAACCATAACCGAACAACCCCGAGTACTTGCTTAGTACACGAACGGGCGATCCGTTGGCAATATACCTTCACTTGCCCAGGAGTTGCTCGAAGGCGATCAAGGAGAGGAGGAGCGACACTACCTGCGGGTACTTTTGCATATACATCAACCAGTGGCAGGGCGGCTTCTTTCCAAGACTCAATTTCCGCGCCACGACGATTGACTTCTAAGCGAAGCACCTGGATTTCAGCTTCTTGATCGCGGATCTTGGTCAGGTCTTCAATAAGTTGGGCATCGGCATGCTGGCGCATCTTCTGCTCTTCAGCAAGATCCACCATGCACTCCGTCTCCCGCCGCTCCGCCTGGTTTGCGTGCTCTTGCTCCTGATAAAAGCGGTTCTTCATATCGATGAACTTGGCCTTCAGAGCCTCAATGCGCTTGTCATTCTCTGCAAACAACATATCATATTATATTCATTATATGATCAGTGCAAACAGAGAATAAGTACTCGGCGTACATACCTGAGAGTTTCTGTCGTAAAGACTTATTCTTCTCAACAACGTCCTCGCGCTGGTCTTGGTACAAGTTTATCTTCTTGTAAGCCTCATCCAGCTCGAGGCGCAATTGGGCGCGTTCTTGGTCCCAGGCTGCCTGCCCCTTGGCCAGATCGGTTGTGGCTTTTTTGGCGCGGTTGATGGACGCGCTGGCTCTCTGAAGCATCTCAGATTTCTGCTGAGATCGTACAAGAACACTCTGCATCCAAGTTAAAGGCGACAGAGTTGATTAAAGTACAAAGGAGATAAGTATGTTTAATACTAGGTCATTTTGACTAACTTCTGTGAGCTTGGAGAGTTGTTTGTGCAGCTCGGTAGTCTTCTCCAGATCCTCCTGGTCAACTTGCGAGTTGAACAGAAAGGCGTCTTCATCCTCACTTGCGTTGACACCGGGTGTGCCCGTGAAGATCTGGAATGGCTCTGGTGAAGGCTCACGGGGTTTCTTTTGTTCCCGGATGATTTCTTCAATGGCTGTCTCCTTCACCAGGCTTGTGGCGGCGTCCAACTCCGCAGTCCGAAGGCTCGCCATCCAGATACTCTCTGTTGCCTTGGGCCACGACCCAGGATCGCCATCAGGAATGCAGAGTATCCGGATGGCGAGCCTTCGGACTGCGGAGTTGGACGCCGCCACAAGCCTGGTGAAGGAGACAGCCATTGAAGAAATCATCCGGGAACAAAAGAAACCCCGTGAGCCTTCACCAGAGCCATTCCAGATCTTCACGGGCACACCCGGTGTCAACGCAAGTGAGGATGAAGACGCCTTTCTGTTCAACTCGCAAGTTGACCAGGAGGATCTGGAGAAGACTGCCGAGCTACACAAACAACTCTCCAAGCTCACAGAGGTTAGTCAAAATGACCTAGTATTATAAACATACTTATCTCCTTTGTACTTTAATCAACTCTGCCGCCTTTAACTTGGATGTAGAGTGTTCTTGTACGATCTCAGCAGAAATCTGAGATGCTTCGGAGAGCCAGCGCGGTACTTGGTTGTCCTGATCAACGTGGCTAGCCTCGCCTCTTCTAGCATGTCCACATCCTCTGCCCTACTTTGCTCTGCTGCTTCCTCCATGTAGTTTTTAATTCTTGGAGCATTGAGCCGTTGACCAGAAAGAAGGGTGATTGCCCCGTCCGCGTGGCTAGGCTGGATTCTGAGTCCCCATACCACGGCTGGCAATTCTTGCACCCACTTGCCGCCGTACTTTTTGAGTGGTTCATAGAGCCTTGGCTTGAGTCCTTGAAGTATGAGGCTGTTAGCTCTCTCAACTTGTCCATTGGCGCGTGGATGCGCCACCGATGCGTAGCGGACTTCAATTCCCAGGTTGTCGCAGAAATCAAAGAACTCGCTCCCTATGAATTCGGAGCCAAGATCAATGTTGATGCGGTTCGGGACACCGAAGCGATGAGCAATGTCTTGGATGAACTCGGCCGCCTTTGCTGCTGTAGCGTTGACTAGCGGCTTGACTTCAATCCACTTGGTAAATTTGTCTATCGCCACATAGAGATATTTGAAACCTCCTGGCGCAGTCTTGAGTGGTCCAACCATATCTAGCCTCCAGCATGCGAACGGCCAAGAGGGCGGTATGGTGTTGAGGATCGTTGCGGGGACATGAGCTTGCCGGGCAAAAAATTGGCAACCCTGGCAAGTCTTCATGATTTCTTCTGCATTAGCCACAGCGGATGGCCAATAGTACCCAGACCGGAAAGCCTTGCCTACGATCGTTCGGTGGGCAGCATGGTTGCCACAGATTCCACCATGAATTTCTTCAAGTATTTCCCGTCCGACTTCTGGAGTGACACAATTCATCAAGACTCCGGATGATGCGCCGCATCGAAAGAGGGTGGAGCCGACTACTACGTAGTGCTTGCTTCGCCTGATAACTTGCTCAGCCTCCACCTTATCTTCGGGCTCCCTCTGGTGTAGTATGTACTCGATGAAGGGCTTTGTCCACTCGGGTGTAATCACCATGACTTGCTGATGAGGGGGTGTTGTAGTCGGCTGTACTTCCTGCTCCTTGATGGATGGTTGTAACAGCTCATGGACGAAAACGCCGCCCGGTACTTGCGCTCGGTGGGAACCCAGCTTTGAAAGTGCATCAACAGCCATGTTGTTGTCTCTGAGGACGTGATGAAATTAGAGGCCATGAAAGTGTTTCTCGAGTCTGCGTACCTCCATGTAGTATGCGTCCATATTTTCCTTGGTGCAGTCCCAATCTTTATTGACTTCATTGATCACCACCGAGGAGTCGCCGTACACCACCATGTGCTTGATGCCAAGGGAAGCAGCCAGGCGTAGCCCATGCAGTAAAGCTTTGTACTCGGCTTCGTTGTTGGTGGCTTTCCAGAGGATCTGGAGCACATACTTGAGCTGATCGCCTTTTGGAGATATGAGTAGTACTCCCGCACCGGCCCCTTCAAGCTTCAATGATCCGTCGAAGTACATGATCCAATGCTCGAGAGGTTCTTCTGGCGCTGCGTGTTGTATTTCTGTCCACTCAGCAACAACTCGAGAGCCCAACTCGACCGCCCATTTGGAGATTTGCCCTGTCGTGTCTCGGTTACGGAGGATGTCGCCAATTGGAAAAGAGGTGACTACAACAACCTGGTGAGTGTCGAAGTAGTGGCGCAACTTGCGAGATGTGATCAAGACAGCATATAATAGCTTCTCGACCTGGGGTATCGCACTTTTGATTCTGAAAGCACCTCGCTGATGAAGTAGACTGGCCGCTGTACTTTGTATACATGGCCGGGTTCCTCCCGCTCGACTACGATAGCAGTGCTCACGACGTGAGTTGTTGCTGCGATGTAGAGGAGCAGTGGTTCCTGATCAGCTGGTGCGGTCAGTACTGGTGGTGACTGGAGAAATTTCTTGAGATCTTCAAACGCCGCATCAGCTTCTGGAGTTCATACAAACTTGTCTTGCTTCTTGAGGAGCTTGAAGAAAGGTAATCCTCTGTCACCCAGCCTTGAAATGAATCGGTTGAGGGCCGCCATGCATCCAGTCAGCTTCTGAACATCCTTGAGGGATTTTGGAGGCGCTATGGATGTAATAGTGGTGACTTTCTCGGGATTAGTTTCAATTCCCCAGTGGCTGACTATGAAGCCCAGCAGTTTTCCCGCGGGCACGCCGAACACACACTTGGTAGGATTGAGCTTCCATTGGAATTCCCTGAGATGTGCAAAGGTCTCGGACAGGTCGTCAATGAGACTATCTGGGTTCTTTGTCTTCACGACGACGTCATCAATGTAGGCTTCCACATTGCGACCAATCTGAGTCTTGAGACAACTCTGAATTGCACGCTGATATGTTGCCCCCGTGTTCTTGAGTCCAAAGGACATTGTGGTGTAGCAGTAGGCAACGGAGTGATGAATGCCGTCTTGATCTGGTCGTCTTTATGCAGGCTTATCTGATGATAGCCCGAGTAGCAATCAAGGAAACAGAGTAGAGAGCAGCCGGCTGTAGAATCCACCACCTGATCAATGCGGGGTAGCCCGAAAGGATCCTTTGGGCAGTGCTTGTTCAGGTCGGTGTAGTCGACACACATCCTCCACTCGTTGTTGTTCTTCTTGCGGACCAGGACAGGATTAGCAAGCCAGTCAGGGTGGAACACCTCTTTAATGAACCCGGCTACTAATAGTTTCGCCAGCTCCGAACGGATGGCTTCCTTCTTGTCCTGGGCAAAGCGTCGTAGGCGTTGTTTCTTCGGCTTGGCGGCATGATCGACGTTGAGTTTGTGCTCAGCCAACTCCCTTGGGACTCTTGGCATGTCAGATGGCTTCCACGCAAAGATGTCACGGTTGTCCCGTAAGAAGCTGGTGAGCGCGCTTTCCTATTTGGTAGGCAGGTCAGCGTCGTCTTGGAAGGGTCACCCGTCCCTAGGTCGATTGCCTTGATTGGAACTTCTTGGGAGGGCTTCATGTTTGACGCGGCTGGCTTTTTCGTTGGGACGTCCAACTCAGCCTCGCCGAGTTGTTTTGCCATAGCTGCTACGATTGCTGCCTGGCTTGGTTGCTGCATGCTTGCAGCAATCGTCACTGTCTTGGTGTCGCAATCGTAGGAGGTCTTCAGGTCGCCCTTTAGGGATAGAATCCCCTTAGGGCCTGGCATCTTCAAGACGAGGTAGATGTAGTGTGGAATCGCCATGAATTTCGCCAGGGCAGGTCTTCCCAGGATCGCGTGGTACGATGATTCGAAGTCGGCGACCTCGAATGTAATGTACTCGGTTCTGTAGTTGGCCTCGGTACCAAATGTAACTGGAAGTGATACCTGGCCGAGGTGCACGGCAACGTTGCCAGGAATGATGGGGTAGAAGGGTGAGTCAGTGGGCGTGAGCAAGTTGGTGATGTCCATGCCCATCTTCTTCAGCGTCTTGGCGAACAGGATGTTGAGTCCACTTCCGCCATCGATCAATGTCCTTGTGAGTTGTGCGCCAGCTACCACAGGGTCCAGTACCAAAGGGTACCGCCCCGGGTTCTTGATGTTAGTCCATTGATCGTCGCGAGAGAAGCTGATCGGGACTTCTGACCACTTCAGGAAGGTGGGGATGATAGGCTCAATGCAGGCAATCTCGCGCTGAATAAGCTTTTGCTTGCGCTTTGATTCTGACTGAGTAATTCCCCCAAAGATGACATTGACCACCTTATCGGCTTGTTGGTAGCCGGTGTCTTTGTCACCCTTGTCTCCTTTGTTGTCAGGGTTGTTTGGTTTGGGAGCGCCCTCTGTTGCGAATGCTTTCTTGAGCGACCAGCAGTCCCTGCTTGAGTGCTTATCCTTTAGATGGAAGGGGCACTGCTTGTTGAGTAGTTTTTCGAACTTCCTGCGGGAAGAGTTCTTCTCAGTAACATTGACCGTATCCTCAGGCTTGCGCTTCTTGTCGTTGAAGTCGCGTTTGCTGTTGTTCTCAACTTGCTTGCCGTTGTTATGATCGTTGTTGTTGTTGCGGTCTCCTCCTGACTTGTTGCGGTTGAATCTTTCGCGCTGTAGGTCTTCAGCGTCTGACCAGTGACCGATAAGGTCTCGCATCTGCTCTAGTGTCTTTGGCCTGTTCCTCCTGAAGTCGAGGTGCAACACGGGGTCTGTAAGGCCGCCGTGGAAGCAATCAATGACGTCTTGGTCAGATAGGCCTGCACAGGTTGAGCGCTTCTCCCAGAATCGTCAGTTGTAGCTTCGCAGGTACTCGTTTTGGCCTTGTTTGCACTGGGCTAGGTCAAAGCGAGTACCCGGCTTCTGCCAGGAACCCTGGAAGTTGTTGATGAAAACCTTGCAGAGCTCATCCCAGGAGTCGATGGAGCCAGGCTTGAGGCCTTCTAACCAGGTCAGAGGGGCCTGGTCAAGGACAACTGGAAGGTAAGTACACATAGTGTCGGTGTTGCCCTTTGCCGCCTTGATTGCCGAGTAGTAGATGTGAATCCACTGCTCGGGATCACGCTTCCCATCATATCTATCGATATGGGCTGGTTTGAACTTGTCGGGCCAGGAAGTAGCGCGGATGCGGTCTAAAAAGACCGGGAACCCTTTGTACTTGTTGAGATTGTGGTAGTCCTGACCTGGTGGCCCGTAGACTTGGTCGTACTCCTGACGTCTGCGGCATTCATATTCTTCGCAATCGCACGCCCGTGATGAGATGATGGTGCACGCGTCTCCGGGTGGCAATTGTTCTCGCAGATCCATGTTGTTATCGTGATTGCCAGGGCGTCCATCCCCGTTTCGGTTGCCGTCACGCCCGCCGATGTGGCTTTGCTGAACTTCGCGGTTGCTTGGTCCGGCGCCGTGGTTACGACCTCCGCCGCCAAGTACCATGCCTCTCTCGTTGTCGCGTTGGCGTTGGTCTCTGCTCGGGTGATGGGACTGGTTGCCGCGGTTGCCAACTTCAGGGAGTCGGCTGCTTGCCTGGCGGCTTGGTGCTCGGGTAATGGTCTTCGCCGGGTTGATTGTGTCATGCTGGACGGCCGCTGTCTCGAGCATTGTCTTCATCCTGAGGATTTCAGGAGTTTGGTCCATCTGTCCCAACTCTATGACAACAGCCATGATGTTGGTCGTGGCGCTAGAGTAGACATCTTGCCCGGCGACTTGCATGAACTTGGGGTTGAGGTCCTGTAGAGGTAGCCTGCGACCGGCGCGGCGGCGACGATCTGCGCGAGCAGCGTTTCGCTCCCTGCGTCGGTTACGGTCAGCTTCAGCTTCGTTCTCCACGGTTGGTTCGTCATTGGAGACTTCTTGTTCCTGGGCGATGATCACCATGGCTTGACGCCCTGGTGAGTAGCTTCCTGTGCTTGAAGTTACTGGGACAGTTGACCCGCGGCTGCTTGAAGAGTTCAGGGGTTGCCCGTGTTGAAACGGGAGTGGATCAATGCACGCGATGATGCGAGACATGTCCAAGTCCTCCTGTGGTGTTGCTCCAAGCTTTGGCTTGCGTCCCGGCCAGTGAACAAATCGTCCTTCGGGGGTTGAAGTGATGACGAGTCCGACTTGTTTCCCGTTCAGGGGAAGTTCGTCGAATTCGACCAGAGATCGGAGTTGTTTTGAGGATGCCGCCTGGAAAGCGGAGGTGGGGCCCATGAGTCCAAAGGGATATTGGCTCGGGGTGTCGGCCTCACGCTTGGCAGTGGCTGGACTCCTTTTCTTCTGGATTTTTGAATTGGCGGATTTTGGCGTGACCGATGGTTCAGAAATCGACTCGGATCGCCTGGCCCGCTTTGGAATCTTCCCAGCCTGAGTCGGAATCGAGCTAGGAGTAGTGGTTTCTTGAGTCCGAGTTGAGTTCGAACCCGAGGTTCCCCGAGCCCGAGTTGTATTCGGACCCGAGGGCGCGATCTCGTCGAGGTTGTCGACGAGTTCCTCCAGAGTCGGCGACTTGAGGACGCGGTCGAAGTTGCCCGCGCCGTCCGCCGTGCAGACCCAGGAGCCGAAGATGAAGGTGGCGCCTTTCTCGAACGCCATGTCACCGTCGCAGTTGATGATGACTGGCGCCATCGAGCTTGCTGAACGATTCTCGACGAGAGCCCCTACCTGGCACGCCAGCTGTTGGTTTTTATACCGGCTAGCCTACTATGGGGGGTCCCTAAGTAGTCGAGTTGTTCGTGAGGGCCTCGCCGGAACCAGAAGCACGATGGTGAACACGAGACGATTTAGACAGGTTCAGGCCGCCTCGAGTAGAGAGCGTAATACCTTACATCTTGTATGGTGGATCTTCTCGTATTGATGGTTATGATTTTACAAGGGGTCCCTGCCTCAGCTTATATACTCGGGAGACAGGGTCTACAAGGCAAAAAATACAAACTCCTAGTCGGATACAAAACACAGAGTCCTATCATGAGTAAGCCGAGTTGTTTCCTAGTACCTGACTAGTTTCCTTAAGCTGTACGCTTCTTCCTTATTTCTGTCAGAGTTGCCGGCCTAATTTCCTAGCGGGCCTGTAGCCCATGAGGACTCCCATGGATCTTGGACCATCACTAGGCTCAGGCCTTGCTTTTGCAGAGTGGCACATGGTTCAAAGTTGTGATAAGTTCTGGTTATGTGAGCAGTGGTGGCCAGGTATCTAAGGGGAATTCAAGTAGATGGCTCCAAAGTTTAAAAAATTCACATGCAAAAATTTGTGGAAATTCAAACATGCTTGAGAAATAAATATGCATTGTGAAATAAATATGAGACACATACCGATGTACCTACCGGTGAGGACTCGTTGTTTTTTGTCCGTCGAGTGCGGACGTCTCCAAGATATTATTTAGCTTGATGACTTGACTTTCACATTTGAAGATGATGCGGGTTCTTTGCAGTGCCACTCCTATTGTGTTTTCTTGACGCAAGGTGATGTTGGTGTTGTTGCCTTCAGAGCCTCAGCACCATGTGCAAATTCTTTAGGAAGGGGTAAGAGTGGCTCACTGTTAGTGACCGGTAGTCTTTGTGGCTTCATTCCATAAATGACCTTGATTTTGGGTCCGTCATGCTCTTGGCTTGTTTCTTTCTTGTTTTCTGCATGATTAGCCAAAATCTCCCGACTGGCTTCTTGTACCACAGCAGCTAGTTGGGCTGACTGGGCCTCTAGAATCTTACTTAAGCGCAGTTGATTTTTCACAGTGACTGATAAGGCATGGAATCTAGAGCTTAGATTACTCACCTTTCTCTTGGCAGGTATAGTGTATGAACTTCCTCCTTGCTGGGATGGATTCCAGTTATGTGCTAGGAATAGATCTCTGCATTTCTGCCAAGAATCCATCTTCGCCTGGTGGTTGTAGTACCATTGCAGTGCCCTACCTGCTAGTGAGAATGGGAATAACCATTGCAATGCCCTTCCTGCTAGTGGATTGCATATTGCTGAGAAATGTAGGAGATGTTCCGCTGCGTCTGCTGTAGCCTTTCCGCTGAATGGCTTGGCTTGCACCATTGCAATGTACGTTGAGTTGATCATGAGAGTTTCAGTTGCCATCTTGGTGCAAGGGTGCTTCGATTTCAACCGACAAGGTTGAGGGAACACTAGGTGTTCACTTCTGGATTGAAGAAATTCTTCGGCGAATCGATAGCGTTGTGTGATCTTCCTATTTCACACAAGGAGAAACAGAACAAGGGTAAACCTGTCTAGACGATGGTATTTAATTGTGACATAAAGTTAATACAGAGGTTAACACATTCTTTGACCAATGCTTTCCCCGGCAACGGCGCCAGAAATGCTTGTTGGCATTTCTTAGCGTCACCACTACAAGAGTGATGGCACAAGAGATGCCTTAATATAAATCTTAGCATTACATAAGTTCTGCAAGCGCATAGAAGTACATTGTAGCATTTCACCTGGGAGTATTCTAGAGTATCGTAATTATTTCCTCCGGGAAAGCGTATGGCAAAGTAATGTGTTTTCCAGTGCATCAACTATATCACAATCAATATACAGAGGCTAGAATAGGAGATAACATGATATGAAGGGTTGGGTAATGTTGACACACAGAAGATTTCACTGCTCGTTGTATAAGTCTAGTTAATATGAAGGTCCTAAAAAAGAACTAGGAATTCTATGTACTTCTTACATATGGGTTACATTCATTACAAGTGTATACTATACAAGCTCAGCAAGGGACACGTGTTAGCGGGCAAATCAAGGAGTCATGGGATCCCCTCATCCAAGGGTACTGTCACGATGTTTATCACGAAGGCCTGCAAACGCCCACACCCGAACGACGAGGATTACAAAGGCCCAGCGGAGCTGTCACCACCCGGGGGCTACCTCTAAATACGTGGGGTAGGGTATCCCCAACGCTATTCCATAACCCAAACACCACGTTTGTAATATGAAATACATCTTCACCAATTGTACGGAAAGGTAAAGAACAATCATAGCGATTCATTGGGCCATTGCCATAACATGTATCAGCTATACTAAGGTGCAAGACATACAACTCATATGATGAACACACAAGACTAGAAGTCAAGTAACATAAGCAAGATAGTATATCCATTAAGGATCTAAGTCTTACAAATAAGCAAATGATAAAAGATAACTGAGCTCTAGGCTTACCAAGACTCCTTCGGAAACCCGTAGCTCAACTCCTAGAACTACTTTACTACTAACTAAGACTATGGCTTGTAGCAAACGGAGCTCTTCCTTCTGATGTGTGTTGTACAGGAGGCGTTGATCATCTATTTATAGCACTAGGAGGCGGTTCAGGGCCGGTACAAGGCGGTTGAAGCCGAGTGGGCCCATCCCCGAGTCGGCTGTTGTGAGGACTTCGCCCGACCGTCTGATGAATCGACTGAACTCATCCACGGTATAGATTTGGTCCTGAAGACGGTGTGGAAACACTGGAGAAAGGAGGGCCGTAACGGCCGCTGGACTGGGTCGGCCGACCTGGTCCAGGCTCGGTTCGTCTTGTCCTTCTTCTGAGTGTCTGGAATGTGGACCCTGGTACTCGTGGAAGATGGGTATGGATCCTCAGAGTAGATCTTGGTTCTCATGTGGGCCCATCAATCCATGTGAATTCACCTTATCCTCCTTTTAACCATTGGATGTAACCGTCATTGATTCAACGTCCCTAATGATGTACATTTGTGCTTCTTCTTGATGGCCGAACATGGGCTTTGTTGGGCACCAGACCAGGTCGGCCGACCGGGCCTGGTCGGGCGACCTGGGCTTAGCCCTGTTTTCCTTCATCTTTTGGCCCATATCTCCTGTAACCAAATAATCTCCATGTACAAGTGGAACTACATTATTTGAAATCAAATCCTACTGATCATTGCTGGTTTATCTTATTTTACCATGTTGGCGTTACAAGATATTCATGAATTAACAAGCGCCAACAATAACATCACATAACAGAGTTTTACAATACTGGATAACTTAGGAAAAATACGTTCATTACAAGCCTCTTGGGCTAAGCGTCAGTAAGAAAGCTATTTGATGTGACAACTAAGCGTCCATCTTGGCGAGCTCCTTCCACAGGCTTCAACTCGAGCGTAGCAGCACCCCTCAATCGTATTGTCCATCGACATTGTTCTCGAATTCTGAGTCATACCCTGCATTGTCCAAAATGCATGCTTTAAAGGTGGCCTAATATTAGTACAGAAATTATTAAGGAAAGGCTATGGTTGAGGGAAGGTAAAAAATCCCAAAACAATGGCGGTACAACAGTTCACATATTTGTCCTGAACCACGAACGTGGCTATACGTATAGTTTTGACTCTCCTGAGTTTGTAGACCTGGACCCACTCGGGCTGCAAGCCGACCGTCATCAACTTGAGACACAACCCACAGCATAGACCCCAATCAAGGAATGGTACCCTCTTGCTTTCCTCGGCTTAGGATACACCAAAGACACAACTCAGTGCTCGAGGACCATGAAAACCACCCCATGGGGCCAGTCAGGGGTCGGGTCACTCGAGGAGCAAAGTCCATTGCCAGTGCCCCTTACACATCTGCTGACTCCTACAACCCGGGTTTCGCACTTGATAGGCTAGCTAGAACACCCCCCAGTAGGTGTAAGTGGCATGCATGTTTACATATTTTTGTACGAAGGTTGTGACCAACTTGTTTTTTGGTGCCGAGCTGTCTTCTTGCATCTCCGCCTCCAATGGTCTGCACGCGCACCCATTACAAGTATTCCTGCCATACTCCTCAAGTAACAGAAAGAAATGTACCCACCATAGGTACTCCATGCCAAAGTACACATTCCAAACCCTCGTTACGAAGATCGAATTAAGTTTGCACACTCCCGCAAGATTACCCAAAACCCGTGCTCCTTTTCCGGGTTTTTGCCCCAACATACGCCAAGAGTCCTAGTCATCCATCCCATAACATAAGCAAGCTTTACAAGCTTCAAACAAGGTAGAAAGGCTAACAGGGAATAGGAATATCAAATACGGCTACGCAATAGGTCCAAACATCATGATAAAATAATTAAAGCGCTAGCATTTTAATAGCATGTCTAATGGGAATAAAATCGGAATGGGCGTGAACCTTGTGGGTGGCATGGGTGGTATTAGTCCTCCTCGAAGCTTTCCTCAAAGTTGGTGTCATCTAGTCTTCCAAAGTCATAGATCATGATACGAGAAAGTAAAATAAATGTCGGCGCCTATGTTCAATAAATTCCCAATAAATCCAAGAAGAGCCAAAAAAAACACTCAACTCCTGGTGTGCGTAGATCATGATTCTAGAAAAATTGAGAAACTAGTTTCATCTTTTTCTGAGCTAAAATAGTTTTATGGTGAATTTTCTTAGATTAATTCCTTTTATGAAATTCATTTAAATTCCAAAAAGAAAAAGAAAAAGAAGCTGACATGTGGCAGTTGCTGATATTAGCATGACATCATTAGTGGATGTCATTGTTGACTAGTCAACAGTCAACATTGACTTAGTCAATGGGTCAGCAGTCGCCGCCCACAAATCAGAGACACAGAGATAATGACAAGTGGGGCCAGGTTAACAGGCGGGCTGATTTGCAGCTGGGCTGATCTAGGCCGATTTCTTCATTGTAGCAAGCCGTCTTCGTCTTCTTCTTGGGCTCCAGTTGGACCCGGAGGAGATTAAGGCCATTGGGCCACAACAAATCGTCCCACGGCCATTTTGGCCCCTGGGAGAGGTCAGAGAGAGAAAACAAACGTGGCCCGTAGGGCAGTGAGGACGACATGGGGTCCATCCATCGGTAATGCAAGGAGAGAGAGGTGGGGGGGACAGCGCCCACCAGTCAGTTGCACAGAAAGGGAGTTTAGATCTGCTGCGGCTTGTGCAACTTGGCGCGCGTGTGGTATTCAGTGCGGCTCCGGTCGGGACGATCGATGACAAGCGGCGGCGACAGGAGTTGTGGATCATGGACCGGCTGCGGAGGCCCTCCAGTCCCCAGCTTATTACAAGCACAAGCAAGGTGTTAACACGATTAGATGGGGAGTAGAGAGGATAGGTGGTCAGAGTGGGCCAACAGTGAGCCAGTGAGTGGCGGGCTCTATCACGATGGCGCCGAACGCGATGAGGCGTCGAAGATGCAGAGCACAGGAAAACAAGGGAAACGGAGGGGAACGGTTGTGTTGATGACCAAAATTGGCACGATCGAGGTTTGCTTGCAATATGGGCAAACATGTTAAACCAGTTTAGAAACCAGTAGGATTGGATTTTATAACTCTGTCAAATCAACATTTGGATTGCGTCATTGCATAGCTTTCGTCGAGACGATCAAGATGCATATGTAGAAATTCCGATTTGGAGTTCGGATCAGAGAGTTATGGCTTTAGGAAGGTCTTCACCTCGACAAAACCGGTGGAACCGGTTTCCCAAATAGGTAAAACCGGTTTTCATTACTATGTCCGATCTGGCAATACAAACAGCGGTGGAACCGGTTTTGGCCGAGTCTAGGTAGAATTGGACATCCATGTGGATTACGACTTGTACAAGGGTTTTATTGCGGGGCAAGACATCCCCACCCTATAAATATAAATCCAATCGAATCCAAACAACTTTGCATTTACTTTTATATCCTAAACCCTAAATCTCTTCCAACCTCTCCATGCTATTCGTCTACTAATTTCCATGACCATAGATGGCGTCCTAAGGCTTGCTGGTCAACCTAGGGCACGTCCGCCGACATTCACACCCTGACGGGGTCCCTCCCAGGCAAGAGTTTTGACGACCTTTGCTAGTTTGCTCGTAAAGTAGTTGTTCTTCGCTACGTTAGTACATTGGTTATCTCTTTGTTGGTTTGCTCGTAAACCTAACCGTCATTCACCACGTAAGCGTGATAGTTACCCCTCGATACGACTTATTACGATGAAACCCTAGAAAACCGGTTTTACCAGTTTCCCAAATCAGTTTTACCGGTTTGTGCAGCCTCGCTGTGGATTCGGTCTGTTTACGACCCGCACACTCTAGTGCACTCAAAATTCAGCATAAACAGGTCATGTGCGCGATCATGCAACCTGACATGGTAACATTTTTCTATTTGCCTATTACGTGTAACATTTCACAAAAAGTAGAGAATGGGAGAGAGAGAGGGGATCGGGTGGTGAGCACTTAGAAAATATGGGGCTTCTGGTTTTAGTCCTGGTGGACCGTTCCACCCGGGACTATATGTTTGCTTTTAGTCCCGGGTGGAGCTATCACTCGAGACTAAAGGGCATCCTCTCTTTTAGTCCCGGCTGATGGCTCAATCTGGGACTAAATGACATGTTTTAGTCCTAGTTAGAGCCACCAACCGGGACTAAAGTCCTTCCCCTCCTCTTGGCCTTTAGACCCGAGACTAATGCCCACATTAGTCCCAGGTCCAATATCTACCGAGACTAAATGGTTGAACCAAAGGTAGTTTCTCTTCTAGTGCATCGTGAATCGTGATCCATCCTAAGAGTAGAAAGCTTTCGCGCAAACGGTATTCAATACATAGCATAAATGTTCAAATTAAAGGGACCTGGACGTGCATGTTTTGTTGCACCTATGGTAAATCTGCCTTGATGTCGTACGTCGTTCCATGCACAGGAAGACACGCATGGCAATTTTTTTTTTTGCGACCGTGCCTTAGCACGTATTTCATTAAGAGGGAAGGCAATTTTTTTTTCAAAGCTATGTTTCTGAAACCGTGCAACATACCGAAGCTGACGGCTCAAGCATATTTGCAAAAAATGACCTTTTTAAATCCTATCAACCGTGTTTCAATGTCATCATCATGCACACAATTCCAAACACAAATCGTCAAAGATTAAATGTTTTTCTTCCTTGCTGCATATATAGCCTCGCATTTCCTCACTGCTAGCCCACTCACTCTGTTCCCTGAAACCTCAATCTCCTTCCCACTCCTGCATAGATCTATTCCCTGAAATATTCACCACCGTAGCCACAGTCCCCCGCTACTGCCATATGGCATAGGTCTAGCTAGCCGCGGGCCGGGCACTCCCGGTGTGGCAGATTGGGAGGACAAAGCGGGCATGGTTTGAAGTGCTGGTGCGGGTGTAGGCGAAGGTTGGCTAGGAAGCCAATCACTTGTTCCTACAATAATATCAAAAAATTAGAATTCATAAGTTACCGAAGAATAGAAAATTCTAATAAAAAATTGGATAAATATTAAGCCGACGACTATGCAACTGAGTCCTTTTGTATATCATCGTGTGGATATGCTCAGTGAAATTCTTGTGATTGCATAGGTAGATCTACTAATAATTTTTTTGCCATATTGTAAAATGAACCTATACTGTGTACTTTCAAGATTTTAATGGTATATTGAAATATGTTGACTGTACAGCAAATATCCGCTTCTACCCGATATCATGCATGTGGCAACTTGGATTTGGATCTAATAGGCATAGCATTCACATCCACATCCAATTGATATTATGGTTAGTATTTTTGGTAAATGGATATGTTTTGAGCAACATTACATCCAGGCTTTTCATTATAATGACTCCACGCACATGTCAAAAGAAAATAAAATTTGAACCTGCCTAGTTCAAGCCGGGTCATTTCTTTTCTAGTTTAATTATATATTCAATATCCTTATTCAAAATAGACACCGTGCATGCATATTGTTGTTCCATGGCCAAGGAAATATTTTCGTTCAATCGGTACAATGAATAAAGGCCCTTTTGGAGCTATCCTTAAAATCATCCATCTCAACTGCATCCTAACAATTCAGATATCTTTTTCAATGAAATATTTTGACCATATTCCCAAAGCTGACATATTCCCAAAGTCCCCGCCACTGCAACACGAACCCACCTTTGGCAGCGAATGGCTTGCAACGAATTTTTGATGTGTTGCTGCTGTTCCATAATAATCAACCAGCGCCCCTGCTCCGCACGTCTCCCAGTTCGGCAGTTCCCCGTCATTCCACCAAACCACCCACGCGCACAAGCGCAGCGCGGCAACCTCCTACCTGCACAGATGCGAAATCCCAATCCCCGATCTGCTCCTGTCTTCTCGGCGATCTCCCCTGCCGCGCCGCCATCCTTCCTCTCCTCACCAGCCCTATCCCCGCCCATGCAATGAGCCCCATCAGATTGGTTAGCGGCGAGGATGCGGATTATGGTGAGCAGATCATGAGGAACTTCCAGAGATCGCCCTTATTCCTTGAGTTCTGCAGGTGCTGCCCTCACCATGGCGGCCGCAATGCCTCAGCGATTTTTCCAAGTCAGGGAGCTGCAGAGATAGGGGGAGGTGACGCCTGAATCTGAAGGTGTCCTGCATCTCCCTCGGATCAATGTAGCCACCGCCCACCAGTCCGTTGTAATCGATGGTGACATCCCAAAGGTATTACCGTCTTCCTTCAGATGTGGCTTTGGTTACTAATTAACCTATTTTGTATCTTTCTCGAATTCCTAAATTCTCTCAGATCCACCAATTTGTTTCTGTTAGTCCCATTCATATTTGTTATCTTCGATCTGTGATTTATGTTTTCCTTCTCAATGAAGAAGCATAGGCGGAGGCATAATGGTCATGGTGGGAATCGATGTAGAGTTACAGACTGTTCTGGTTGTATTGGTCTTGCAGAGGGGCAACAAAATTCTTCAACTTGTCAATCCGTACTTCCTTTTATTCTTTACTGCTCTTCTTTGTTCAATAACAGCTAATTTTCCATACACATACGAGTGATCCAGCGGTCTGTCAGAAAAGCTTCTGAACTTTTGCATTGCGTGCAGATTTTTCAACCATGCTGCAGAATAAGATTGAAGGAATTAATCAAAGTGCTGAGTTCATTGCAAGGTTTGGGTACAATATATTGCAAGAAAGTATGCTTTTTTATTCTGCATCACACCTTTATTAATTCAGTATAATAATGCATATACAGATCTGTTATCTACATATGCTGGCAACTTGTATATACTAATAGACTGCACACATGGTTCAACTTATATATACCAACAGCTGTTCTTTTTTCTCAGCCTTTTCAGTTTTGATACTTACATCTGATTACATACCTAGTTAACTGTTACACATGTTTAATTGGACAACTTTGGCTTGCCATAACCGGTTGTAGTTACCACTGCAAGCTCTGAATTTATCAATGATCTTTTACCTCAATTGTAGTTATGACACTGACTTTTTAACTTCCGTTCTTATGCAACCTGTGTAGATCTTATTACATATATCCCCATTTTTGTGAATCTTTTGTTGCTAGTTCAACGAACAAGACTTAGATGTAGACCACAACCCTTTTGTCTATGCTTCTAATAACCTTGACATTATTTATTCAACTACATCTGTTTTCTCTAGTTTGTAGTACTTACAGTATATAGCTATTGCAGGTCCAAAAGGTCAAGTATTTCAGTTGTATGCAAATCACCGGAAGCAAGAGGATACATATTTGGCTGATCCTTAGCAGTAGCTAGAATTTAGAATTTTTATTTTATAGTTGGCTGAATGTTTCTATAGTTTTTCCCCTTAAATTCAGCTGTATGTGCACATTCTATGTATGGCATATATGTACAAGACAGTTCATCTGTATATTCTGAAAATGATGCAGTGTACTTGAATATCTCTCAATTGTGTCCTTGTTCGTATATGAAAAATATTGTTGATGTCTTTGTATAAATAATTTGGCCCAAAATATACCCTGCACTAAAAAGGCTGAATTAATGTTTCTTCAATAGGACTTGCAGCACATATAAGCGTTGCAATATCTTAATTTTATCTGTTGCTAGCTTGCAACGCTTATGTGTAGTACTTACCAACGCATAATTATCTGTTGCAAAAGACCCTTGCAACGCCACATATTGCAACACGTACTATATACGTTGGTATAGACCCTTGCAACGTTTATTTGGACATTTAGCAACACATATATACGTTGCAAAAAGGGCGTTAATAGTGTAGTGGATAGTCTAGAATAGACGTGTTAGACTTGCTGGTCTCTAAACCCAAGTCTTATCAAATGGTTTCTCTTGGACCCCTGACCCCATGACGCACTCCGCGCTCCTATTTAGGTCGCCATGGCCATGTTGCTAAGCACCACTGGCAGTCGGCCTTGCACACAGCTCTCCATCCTCCTGAGGATTGATCGACACCACTCTAGACCAGTCTCTCGATCAAGTTGAGTCGTTCTTCAACCAATGTAAGTACTCTCAAGTTCTAATCTTTATACTAAGATCCTTGCTTGCAAGCTCGCACAAGTATTCCTGACCGTTATGCGCCCCTACCCAAGCTCCCCACCTCCCCCCCCGCGCCGCCCACCGGCGGCGAGGCCAAATCCGGCCGCTCCGGCCCCCCCACCACTGCCGCGCGGTCCACGCTGCAACCTCCCAGCCCCTCCTCGACTGCCGCCGAGCTCCTCGGCTTCCCTCCGCATCAGGTCCCGTCGTGGAGCCAGTTCTTCTCGACGGCCAGATCCGGGTCGCCGGGGACCCGGGCGGCTCCCCGCGCGCGGCACGCGCAGATCTGGCCCCCTCGTATGCCGACATCGCCCGGCGCCACCGCCCTGGCCCCGTCCTGCGGCCAGCTCGCACGCCCGGAGAAGTCAACGCCCGCCCGCGCTTTAACTCCGGCGACCTACCCCTCCCACGCGCTGCTTCCCCTGCTGCGGGCGATGGATGGACCACTGTCAGGCGTCGAGGGAAGCATTCACGCCGCGCGGCGCCGGACGTGCACCGAAGTGACGGGCGGCGAAGCGACGACCGACGCGACCGGCCTTCATGGCGACGCAGCTCCACGGGGCATTCAAGCCGCCCAACCACCGACGCCCTCCAAGACTTCATCCGGATTACTGCGGGTCGCTGCTTCAAATGCCTGGCGCGCGACCACCGCGCGGCTACCTGCCGGGACCCCCCCTGTTGCTTCCGTTGCCGGCACTCTGGTCACCGCGCACGGCAGTGCCCGTTCAAGTCGGCCTCGACCTCTCCCCCTCCACGGACACCTCCACCGCCACCTCCTCCCACCTCCACCCTCCTCCCCCTCCGTCGCCGCCTCCTACGACGCCGCCCACAACGCCGGCAGCCTCGCCCCCGCCGCCTCGTCTGACGCCGCAGTCCATGGCGGTCGGCGACCCCGACACCCGCCCGGAGGAAGAGACGGTCTTCGTGCCTTGCTCCTTCGACCTCGCACGGGATGCAAGAGATTGGGAGAGCTGCGCTCTTGTTCCCTGGGCGATGCATCTGCCCCCTGGCGACGGGGCGCGGGCCATCGAGGAGCTCATCATCGACGACCTGGGCCTCACCCGCCGCGATGTCACGGTCTCCATCCACCAGCCGGAGCCTTACTTGATCCGGTTCGAGCGCAAGGAACACTGCGATGCGGCTCGTGCCAAGGGGCGATTCACGTGTGGGAGAGGCGGCATCGACATCTGCTTGCGGCCCTGGTACAGCCTGACGCACGCCATGGCCATGAGGATCTACTACCGGGTCCGCCTGTGCATCGACGGCATCCCGCCGCACGCTTGGACCCCCGACATTGTGGAGCGTGTCATCGGCAACAAGGCGGCGCTGCAGTACATCAAGACCGACCTCGTCCAGCCTCGCGACACGCGACACATCGAGGTCTGGGCCTGGTCGGCCGACCCCAGCGCCATCCCTAAGGTGATCTGGCTCACCTTCACCCGGCGTCTGTCGGCGACGTCCTCGGTCGTCTTCATCTCCGAGACCCCGCCGGAGCCCTGCGCCAACGGGGCTCGCTACCAGGTGTTCCTCCACATGTCACAGGTGGAAGACTACACGGCCGCGAAGAACCACCTCCAGGAGGCCATCGACAACCCGGCAAAGTTCCCCCCGGTCGTGCGACGCTACAAGTGGCGCTATGGGATCCCGGATGGTGCGCCGCCCGGGACCAAGCCGCGCTACCCTACACGGCTGCCTCTTCCGCCGGGCCTGACAGAGCAGTGCGGCCGTGATGGCCGTGATGGTCGCGGCGCAAGTGACCGGGACGACACTCGGGGACATGGCCGTGATGGCCACGCCGCCCGGGAGCGATGCGGTGGCGCCAGGAACCTCGGCAGCGACCCGGACCGCAGGGGTCATGGCGACGACCGTGACCGTAGCAGTCGCAAGGAGCGCCACGCTCGCAGCGGCAGCGACGGACGCGACGCCCGCGACGCCAAGGGCGAACGCGAACGCCGAGACAAGGACAGGACCCGGTCGAACCCCGGCCGACAGTCCTGCGACGACCGCGACTTCGCCTGGCCCAGGTGGCACGACGACGGTGACGACGACAACGGCGGCCACGACAACGGCAACGGCCGCGGCTACGCCGGCAATTACGGCTTCTACGGCGGCGACACCTCGGCGAACCCGGTCTATCGCGCGCGCTCCCGCTCGCCTCGTCGAGGCGCGGCGAGTTTCTGGGGGTACGCTGCTGAGGACGTCGATGCGCGCTCCCCGACCCCGACTCGCCCCAACGTCGCCATCCAGGAGCACTTTGCGTCCCGAGCGCGCAGCCTTCGAGATCGTGCGGCGGCCGCAAAATGTGCTAAGGTACATCCGATTGACGACACTGATCTCCTCCCTGACATGCAGCACTACCTCGACATGGCGAACAGCTTCGCGGCGAGCCTTGGGCTCAGCCCTGATGCCGTCGGGAATGCGGCCTGGTCCGACGCCCACGCCGGCTGCGCTGCTGCGACGGTTCCACCGACCGAACGGGTGGTGCTGGTGCAAAGGTCCTTCGCACGCATCCAGACGGCGCTTCAACAGCCTCCACACGACGCCGACGCCGACGCCGACGACCGCCTGCTTGGCATCGGCATCACCAACCCCACTACGCCGCGGCAGGCGGCTGCGGGCGGCGGCCTGGACGGCGATTCGCTGCGGGCCGAACCGGTCTGCCCCTAGGCGTCTGGCGCAGGGGGCCAAGCCGTGGACCCTGGGGAGGCAACACCACCCCACGATGGGCCTGCGCCGGCAGCTACGGCCCATGGGCCGCCCCAGGCGCTCACGGGCGGTCCGGGGGAGGACGGTATTGTGGCACCTACGGCCCATGGGCCACCCCAGGAGCCCACGGGCGGTCCGGGGGAGGAGGGCAACGGACACCAGGGCCACCAGGACGGCATCGCGGCTCTCTTCACAGCACCGGCCCCTGCTGTCGCCCCCGGTCCTCCACCGCCTACGCGCCCTCGTCAGCGGCGCACCTACGATGTCTCCACGTCGCGCCGCAGTGCAAGACTCGCTGCCAAACCTCGACTACCGGTGGCTGAAATGGCCCAGCGCAATCTATGGCGCAAGCTGGGCCTCGGCCCAGGAATGGACGAGCCAGCGCCGGTCGAGCAGGTGATCAAGGACGTCGTCGCCATGTTCACCGGACCCCTGCCGCCACACATCATCGGAGCAATGGCGACCATCTTCGACCTTGACAACGTCGAAGCGGGAGAGGTGGATGACGCTCTCATACAGCAGGTCGGACAGGGCATCGACGACTTACAGCTGGAGGCCGCTGCCGCGGGACAGTGACGACCAGACCCGACCTCAAGCAGCGCCCTATTACCCTTATGCATTATCTACCTATGTATCGACTTTATGTGCTCCCATGGTGCCCTGCTGGCTGCGACCTTCGGGCGGACGTCTTAAAAAGCTCTGCTGGCTGCGACCTTCGAGCCCCTACTGCACTTCATGATAACGCTACTTTATTATGCAACTACCTGAGCCTGCTTGTGCTACGTACTGTAATGATCTGCCGGCAAACGTTGGTCTTAGAGCTATGTCACTGTAATGATAAGCGACGACATTGACATGCTATGCTAGAACGTCCGCGGCCTCAACACTGCGGCTCGCTGCATAACAGTGCACGAGATGGTTAAAGCCACGCCCTGCCATATGGTATGCCTCCAGGAGACAAAACTCCAGCACATTGACCAGGCACTTGCCACCTTTCTGGGGGGCTACAAATTTGACAGCTTCACATACAAGCCGGCTAGGGGTACCCGGGGGGGAATCCTGCTTCTCTGGAACGATTCTGCGACGAAAGTGACGGACATAGCGATCGGCCGCTACTCGGTATCCGCGACAGTATGTTCGCATCGCAATGCCTCCACCTTTAAACTCACCGCAGTGTACGGGCCCTCACGAAGGGCGGAAAAGGGCTGCTTCCTGCAACACTTGCGAAACCTCAAGCCGGATGACGACGTTAAATGGCTGGTCATGGGGGACTTTAACCTCATCTACCGTGCGCGGGACAAAAATAACAATCGCCTCAACCTCGACTTGATGCGGCGTTTCCGCGACACGCTAGCACACTGCGAGCTTAAAGAAATCGCCCTCCAGAACAGGAAGTATACGTGGAGCAATGAAAGACGGAGTCCCACATTAGTTCGCCTCGATAGAGTTTTCTGCAATGAACGTTGGGACCTACACTTCGCCGATTACACTCTGCATGCACTCTCCTCGTCTCACTCCGACCACTGCCCCCTACTCCTGTGCCAACACAAGGGGCCCCGTAAACCGACCCCCTTCCGCTTCGAGAACTTCTGGACCAAACTCCCGCACTTCATGGACGTCGTCAGAGAGGCTTGGAATAAGCCGACCACGCACACTGAGCCTTTTCATCGGCTTGGCCACAAACTGCATGACACTGCCCGAGCTCTCCGCACGTGGGGCAGAAGCACGATTTCTGATGCCCGCCTAAAGCTCCATATGGCCCAGGAAGTGATCCTACGGCTGGACGAAGCCCAGGAGTTTCGCACCCTTTCCACAGAGGAAGCTACACTGAGGCAACGGCTCAAGAAACGAGTCCTGGGGTGGGCCGTCGTCGAAAAGGCAAGGCGCAAGCAATGTGCACGGATAAACTACATCAAAGAAGGAGACGCCAACACTAAATTCTTCCATTTAAGGGCAAACGCTCGTAGAAGAAAAAACTCCATTCAACGGTTGCGCAACGGTCCCGGGTGGGTGACGTCACACGAAGACAAAGGGCGCCTAGTACAAAACCACTTTGAACGCATGATGAACCAACCTACAGCACGGTCCAAAGACCTCCACTGGGACTCAATACAGCTTCCGGTGGTCAATCTATCCGGCCTCGATGACCCATTCACGGGCCAAAGAGATTTTAAGCGCAATCAATCAAATCCCGCAGGACAAAGCGCCTGGACCAGACGGCTTCACGGGCCTCTTCTACAAAACTTGCTGGCCAGTCATCAAGCAAGATATAATTAGCGCCATCAACTCCATCTACAACCTCAGATGCCGGGACTTCGATCTCCTCAACAAGGCTAACATTGTGCTCATACCAAAGAAAGATGGGCCAGAAGAGATAACGGATTACCGACCGATAAGCCTAATCCATGGGTTCGCTAAAATCGTCTCCAAACTTATGGCAATGCGGCTCTCGCCGCATCTGAACGAGCTTATCTCTCCATGCCAGAGTGCCTTCATCAAGGGCAGAAGCATCCACGACAACTTCATGTACGTACGGAATACGGCCAGACGTCTCCACCGAAACAAAACACCAGCACTATTCTTGAAACTTGACATCTCAAAGGCCTTCGACTCTGTCAGATGGGACTATCTGCTCACGCTACTGCAGAAATGAGGCTTTCCACCAAAATGGTGTAGCTGGCTCGCTGCTTGCCTTGCCTCCTCCACCTCTCGAGTCCTCTTAAATGGCTCTCCACTCGACCCGATCCATCACGGACGTGGCCTCCGACAAGGGGACCCCCTATCGCCCTTCCTGTTCATCCTAGCAATCGATCCACTACATAGGCTGCTTGAGGAGGCCACCAATCGGGGACTGCTGAGCAAGGTTGGCAGCCGGAATATACGTTTTCGTGCCTCCATGTACGCGGATGATGCGGCTATTTTTATCAAGCCCACGGCCAAGGATATCCGCAACACTCACCACCTTCTTTCACTCTTCGGCGAAGCCACTGGCCTCTGCACCAACCTGCAAAAAACAACTGTCACGTCTATAGCCTGCGACAATGTTGATGTCGATTCGGTCTTGGAAGGGCTACCAGTCAAGCGTGCTGCATTCCCTCTACGATACCTGGGATTGCCCCTCTCAATTAAGCGCCTCAAGCGTCTGCACTTCCAGCCACTGATAGACAAGGCGGCGAGTCGCCTAGCCGCCTGGAAGGGCCGCAACCTCAACCTGGCAGGCCGCACTTGCCTTGCGAAGTCCGTGTTATCGTCTCAGCCGGTCTTTCTCCTGACGGCCCTTAAGCCCCCCGACGAGATCCTTGATGATCTTGACAAGATGCGGAGACGCTTCCTCTGGGCAGGCCACGGTGACCTGACGGGGGGCAAATGTAAGGTGAACTGGACGCGATCATGCTTGCCCAAGGAAAATGGAGGCCTGGGAGTCCTCGACCTTAAACGCTTCGCGCGAGCACTGCGTCTCAGATGGCTCTGGCACGCCTGGGTGTCCCCGGACAAGCCTTGGGCCGGAACCAAGCCGCCGTGCAATGACTCAGACCGACTCCTCTTCGCTACTTGCACGACCATCACGGTGGGGAACGGACGCAAGACCAGCTTCTGGGATGATGCATGGATCCAAGGTCGCAGGCCGAAGGATATTGCGCCTTTGCTCTTTGCAAAATCTAGCCGCAAAAACAGAAAAGTTGAGGACGCCCTACATAACAACAATTGGATCCGAGACCTCAACCACCGGGTTGGCTTCACAGTGAACCACTTCTTGCAATACGCGACCCTTTGGTGGAACATCTCCCAGATCGAGCGGGACACGCAACAGGACGACCAGATTGTCTGGAATCTCACCGCCAGCGGTCAGTACACAGCCTCCTCCGCCTACCGTGCACAGTTCATAGGATGCACCAAAAACCCACGTCTCAGCTCCGTCTGGAAAACGTGGGCTCCCCCCAAATGCAAGCTCTTTACATGGCTAATCCTGCAAAACCGGGTATGGACCTCCGACCGACTCGCCAGGCGTAACTGGGACCACAGCGAAACGTGCCCCCTATGCAGGCAGACCATGGAAACAGCCCTGCATCTCCTATCGGATTGCCGATACACGAGAAGAATCTGGAACCTGGTGGCTGACTGGGTGAGGCAACCGCAACTGCGACCACAACACTGGAATCGCCATGAGACGCCCGAGGAATGGTGGGTAGCCATCTCACAAGCTACAGGGATTCCGGCAAAATCAACACGCTCCTTAGCCATGCTAGTGATCTGGGAAATATGGAAGGAAAGGAATGCACGTGTATTCGATCGAAGAGAACTCTCCACTCAAGCGCTCCTTGCAAAGATTAAGGACGAGGCGACCACATGGCTGACAGCCGGCGCAAAGCCCTTAGAGTTCCTTATACTGCGAGAGTAGACCATGTACTTTTGCCCAACACCGCCTAGGCGGTTTTTGTAAAACTCTTCTTCTATTTCAATGAAATAGGCACAATCTCGTGCTGTTCGTTCAAAAAAAAAATAATCTTTATACTATACTAGCCTCTCCATCATCCCCTGCGGCAGTACATCCTAGTAGTGATTTTTAGAAGGCCAATATTATGGGTTCGAAGTTTTTCCTTTTAATTTGTCTGGAGGTGGTTGGGAGGTTTGCAAAATAGCTGCACAATCAGTCATCAGTGTTTGGAACAAAAGGGAAAAAGTTCACAAATAGGCATGCGATGTAGCTCATCATTTTCTAAGTAGTAATTATATTAGATGGATAAACTGGCAAGGAATTGGTGGATGTATGATTAGGTGCTGCGTGTCACAACCACACAGTAGTATGTTTGTCATATTTTTCTTTCTGTTCACAGTCTTATTTGTCCATTCATGGTCAGCCAAAAGTCATCAAAAAAGAAAGGACAGGAAAAAGATGGAACCATGGTGTCCTGAGAAGATTCTCGGTGATGATAAATTGAAAAAGATTGGACCTTGTGCCCGTACACTCCATGCCTGGTACTGGAGGAAGTCAGAAAAGATGAGGGGCACGAGCAGTTACCCCCTTTTCTACTTCAAGTATGGAAAAGAACTTGCGCGGCCTAACGGTGGGGTCGGTATGTTGGGGCGAGAAGATTTGTGCGAACTTTTCAATATTTGTCATATGTCCACTGATCTGATGAAGTGCTATGAACTGTAAGTGCAATTAATCATGATAACCAGCTGTTCACTCATTCATTGATATATACCGCTAAACACAATTGATTTATTTGTGACTATGTGTTGCATTTATTTGTAGAAACCTGTGCAAGGAAGACAAACGTTCTCCACCACCAGAACATGTTGCTTTTCTTGACCCGATATCGATTACGACAAGCTCTTCGAAGAGAAAAGTAGACTACAAAGCAAAGGCTCTAGAAGAGGAAATTATTGTAGACTACATAGCAAAGGCTCTAAAAATATTCGAGGCCAAGAAATACATCATGGTACCCTATTTAGATGATGAGCACTGGATCTTAATTGTTATCCTGCTGCTGCCGGGCAAGGTCTGGTACCTTAATTCATTGAAAGAAAAGCATCCTACCAAAGAAGATATAAAACTCTTGCTCAACAGGTACAATCATTATCGTCTATGTGTCCAAGTTTCATGGTCTTTTACAATGGCTTATAATATGTCTTTGCAGGGCATATTCTAAGTACACTGACTTAAAACCGAAACTCTATGATCCTGAAATCGCATTTGGAGAACACATCGAGTTTCAGGTATCCGGCCTCTAGCACCCTTCACTATTGTTTCTCTCCCAATATAGCAATTGCCAACCTGAAAATCTTAATTTCAGGTATCTTAATTTGTCTGAACAAATTATTTATATAAATCTGTTGTTTCAGTGCCATCAACAGGGAAGTGGCGACCATTGTGGTTACTACGTTTGCCATCATATGCGACTTCTAATGGAGTATGAGGGCACACCTAAGGTTTGTCAATCTTCCCACAACATGATTCCTCCAAAGAAAAATGGAACATGCATGTGTCCTGACTCTTACTCTCTTTATCGAGTCAGGAATTTGATAGTCATAGGTTGGATGAGCAAGTGCTCGATCATGTTCGAGAAGAGCTTTGCAATTTCATCTACGACGAGGTGATCTATAACAGGGTCACCTTTCCAAAAAATAACGAGGAATTTAAAGTTCAATGTGCTCAGTTCTATTGTTCTCAAAAGGAATATGACAGATGTAAGGGTGCTGAATTCAAGGAATATGAAAGATGGGAGAGTGCTCAATCCTCTCTTTCGCCCGAGGAATTTGAAAGCTGGGTGCGTGCTAAACTCTTGTCATAATTAAGCGCCCTATTTTGGCTCCTATCGTGCTCTGCGTTGGAGCTGTGTAACTTTTCTTCTTCAGATATGTATGTATGAAACATTTTCCATGGGTGTGTTTTAGAGCTAGGTTGTACTCTTTTTCCCTTCGTTAGGAAGGTTTTTAACGAGGCAACCAAAGTATGTATACGTATACAAAGCTCACTATTAGTTCTTGTTTCGTGTACAAGATATTGCCACAGTTCTCCCTTATTTTTCTTCATTATTATTATTATCATTTTTAGATTTATTCTGAGTCGTTTCGTTATGGTTGTGATTTTGTTAAAAGTGCATGACCTCGCAATATGCATGCACCCTCGGCCCCAGCAAAGCCTTTCCGACGTTGACAAATGAAATTTTCTATCTCATAATCGATTTTTCCGACACGAAAAAAATGTATATGATGACTGCATTGCCGCTCGATCAGGCTGTGCAGTCAAGATGCACTACGGTCTACAGATGTCACATGGTCGTAGCCCATCAGAATTGTCGATGCGATTTCTTTTTACTGCAGGATGACCTAATCGACCATGTACTTTTGTAACTTTGTAGGCTAGATCTTGAGCCACCAATGTTGAACTGGATTTATCCAGCGTCGTTGCGGGGAACCGCTTCGTGTGCTTTCTCCTCACAAGTCTGAAACCAGCCAAAAACAAGATGATGTCATAACAACCTATCTGCATAGTTGATGGCAAACTATGCAGATAGATGGTCGACTGGTGTTGGGGATTTGGCCCGCCGACAAACGCCTTCTACTTGTTTTGCTCTATCTCATGCGTAAGGGCAGAAACGAACAAAGGAGATGAAGCCAATTTAGCTTCATCTGCTTTACAGGCCTCTAATCTGGCTTCGGTCAAGCTTTTTCCAGCTGGCGAAGCAGGGGTGGACCAAGTCCAAGAAGACCAAGTCTAAGCCAAGTCAAACACGGGATCACAAGTCTACGCATTCACATTGGGAGGAGAAAATGTACCAAAGTGTCCCTAGGCTATTTGTGTTGTATAGTCTAGAGGATGATGATGATGCTTGATCCCAGGGGTATAATGGGAATGTAAAGACCTTTGGTCTCCCTATAAAAGGAGGCCCCTCTCCCACATGTAAAGGTTGTTGATTCCAAGAACATTGTTGATAAGTAATATATTGTTGCTTGTCTCAGTTGTTCAGTTTCAACCGTTGTCCGGGTTCATTGGCTTCGGCTACTAACCCAACAACTGGGCTGTGGTTGGCCTCTTTATATAACCAAACAAGATGAAGAAATGGCGTGTGCTGCCGCAAAAAAACCACCTATCTGCATAGTTGATGGTATCGACCAGACGAATCTCATCCATGGGAGGTGTGTGCTGCCGCAAAAAAACCACCTAAATGCATGACAAGATGATGCTTTTTGTTTGCTTGTTTGTTTAGGCAAGAGGCAAATTGGTGTGCACGAGTGCCTAGTTTAATGTTACATCATCCGGATCATGGCATTGGTAAGGCAAGCTATGCAAAGGGAGATGAAGAGCTGTCACGATGCTTGTTGCTGAATGCTGGTGGAGCAGTGGGAGGCAGCAGTTGACTTCATTGCTCATGCGGTCATGCCTGCTAGACTGTCGCCTGGTTCTGATGAACCCTCATGCAGCATCGCTGGCAAGTTCAAATGCTTTAGGTTTAATTGCAGCGTGTAGCATCTTTGGCGATCTCAAGATGATCCACATGTACGCGCTGTATGATTTTCTGGCTTCACTAGTGCATTTTTTTGCTACTGTTGTTAGAAAAAAATAATCATTATGGTTGCTTCTCCATTATGCAATTCTCTGTACACTTCCTCTCTATATATGTACATCAAAAATTTGTTTGTAGATCAGCAGATCCTCTAATAGTCGGATGCTAATCGCAAGGGGTCAGAATTGTCTTGTGACCTGTCTACAAGCTAAGAGTGTTCAGAAGAGAAACTCTGCTCTGGATCAATGTCCTGAACAAAGCCCCAACTCTGCTCTCGAGATCAACAATGTCGAGCTCCAACCCTTGCAATTGCTCCTTCTCGCACACAACTCTCTTCTTTTGGAACGACTTGGAGATGAGTGACCACTTGCTAGAACTCGGCATCGCGATTTGCTTCGACAGGAGATGCAACGTCGATTCGAAGATCGACATGGCAATCTCTCTCGCTTCAGCAATCAGCTTGATCACTCTGCACCCTTTCATGTCAGAAGCAGTCTTCTTGTTGGTCTTCTTGAACATCTTCTGCGCCTTCTTCGCTGAGCGCGCGTAACACTGAACCTTGGTCTGAAGAGCCGCATCGTCTCCTCTTTAGAGGGCCAACTGCATCTCTTGCACGCTGCTCTTGAGCTCCACAAAGCTCTCTTGCACGGCGCTGCAGAGGTCAAGCAGGGCGAGGGAGCGCTCGAGCTCCTCCTCCACCGCCTTCCTCTGGCTGCTGGGCAAGCATGTGAGCAGCTCATCGATGCGGTCATAGATGCTCCCGAGCTTGCTCAGACCACCAACCATGGTCTCGACAGTCGCTGAAGGTGAAGATACAGTTGCCTTGAGGCTCTGAAGCTGTTCCTCAACACTGCTTTCGTTGGAGCGAGGGCTCGAAGGCACGCTCGAGGATCTCAGGTGGCAGGCCATCCTTGAAATTGATGGAAGTTGTGAAGCTACTGCGAGTGGGAAAGAAGACGAGAGCAAAGGCAAGCTGCTGCAATGGTGTCTTCTGCGCTTGGGCTTTCTTGCTTATATAGCCAAAGAGGTTGGGGCCATTGCAGGGTTGGACCAGCAGACAGCAAGAATCATCCTCATGTGCGATCAAGTGCTCAAACGCTGCAACCGAAGCCACCACCCAAGAATCTCATCGTTCATTCAGCTTGATTACGAGGCTGTCATGTCTGCATTATGGCTAGCAAGCTCGCCTGCACGGGCGAAGGGGTCGAGAACTCGAGATTACAGCATCTGATCCAGATCGAGAGATGGGTCAATCAAACCTGCAAGTTGCCGGTGGAGGAACGAACAGCTAGTTGACTTGGCTCCCCTCCAGCTCCAGGTTCCCAACCATCCCCATCCGGTCGATCAATGAGAGGCCTGCCGTGTCCCACCAGCTGCATCGGGTGCTCGCTCACAACAACGCATCCTCGATCATCCACGTGTCCCTGCAATTCTGCAGCTCTTGAATGATTGAACATGATATCGCGCTGTCATGTCGCGGTTAGCCGCAGCAACGAATTCGCTCGAGTCGTCGAGCGTGCAAGATGCGCACGCATACTGCGGATAATTTCTCGGAAGGGGAGAGGAAGGAGAAGTTGGTGGTGGAAGGGGGAGGGAGGCGGGGCTGACCAGATCGTTGCCGGAGTCCTCTGTTGCGGTGACTGAGGCCGAGTCAGCGGCGGAGGTGACCTTGGGGGCGCGGCGCCGGTGCCCTTGCGCATATCGCTGCTGCCTCCCACAAGCGTCCTCCAGGGAAGATGGTTCGCCATCCGAAGCAATGCACCGGAAGTCTCCCCGGCCCGCCCGACTCCTGCCGCCGCCGGCGACCGGAAGGGGATCGATGTGGCCGAGAACATGGCAACCAATCGTCACACCTTTTGCAGATTGCCCCCTATATGAATCGTGATTATTAGTTGCGATCTAATTATTTTAGTTAACCCTCTTATTTCAATCGCGATTATTAACCCCGATCCAGTTATTTACATAACATCTCTTGGTCTGGTTTGGACCGCCATTAATCTCGATCCAAATACTTACATAAACCTCCCGGTTAGGATTTGATATTTCCAAACTAGTCCCTCTTTTGGGCCAGTGCCATCCTCACCGCTCTTCCCAGTGGCCGTCGCCCCTTTCACGTCCGCCAGTGGCCGCGGCGGCGGCGCTGCCCCCACCGCCGCCGACACGAACTTGACGGAGAGCTTCGGTCGGCTTTCGAAGGGATCTCCTGGTTGCATCTGCCGCTCCTCGTGGCCTTCCTCTTGTGCATCCATGTTCCGGGCGTCGGCGAGGCGCTTTGGCATGGAGGCGCGAGGGAGCTCAACGGTGTGTCAGGAGGAAGGCTTTCATTCAGTATTCAGTCGGCTTTCAGAGAGGAACAGTGAAGACGGCAAGGGGGCATAACGCTTCGTCGACTCCCAGGCGACCGCAGGATGCTCATCGGACGGCTACCGTGCATCTCACGCTCTTTAAGCTTGTTTTCAGAACTTAAACAGTGTTTACTTTTTCAAACTCTGCATTAGCTTAATTAGAGCTCGGGTACATATACCCTGAAGCCCAGCTGTAATGGTTATGATGGATTAAACCGAACCCTAGTAGTAGTAGTTCATAGCTTTAGCTGTCGTCTCGCCGGCGACGCCTGTGTCGAGTTCATCTCTACTGTTCCCACTCGATTCAGTAAAGCTCTGATCTGCTGCTCCTTTTGGTGTTCTCTCCCTTGATGCATCTGAATTCCATCGTTTTTCCACTTGAGTTCGTCTCGGTTCTTGCGAGTTCCTGACAAAGGTATCCAGAGCCAACCATCCTCCGGCGATTTTCGCTGAAATTCCAGAGCCAAGTACCTCGATTCGAGTCCGATTGGCGCGTGTGTCGGTGGTTGCGACTCAATCGCTTAAAATCCCACCCTCCCACCCGGATTCGAGGTACACCTCCCCCTTTTCCCCCAAATCTGACACGCAAATTGGAAGGGCTAGGGTTGCGGAACGCTTGTTTCCGTGTAAAATTCCGAGTGCCTCTTCTGATTTGTTCGTGTGGAGGCGACGGCGAGGATCACTCTGACGCGAGGGTTGCAAGGCAAGTCCTTGTGTAAAATTCCTAAGCCGATTCCGTGATCCAGGAGTAGAGCTTGATTGACAGATCTTGTGGGGAGGGTTTACACCTGAACCGAATCTGTTAATCCAGGATGGCGTTGGTGGATGATGAACAAGAAGGCACAGTTTATGCAACTGCTGTGGAAGTGGATGGAATTCGAAGGACTCTCGACAAGTTCATGAAAGCACAGGAGGAAAGTACTCACAATCTCAAGGTAAGTGTGGATAAGATCCTTAACCATCTTACTGGAGTAGCCTTGTTACCTCAAGTGCAGCCTGTGGAAGATAAAGGATCAAACTTCAAAGGCAAGAACCCAAACACAGCTAGGGCTGTCAAAATAGCTCGAGGATCGTAGATCGCTCGAAATCGACTCGCTAAAAGCTCGGCTCGAGCTCGGCTCGAGCTCCAAACGAGCCGAGCTCGAGCCCCATCTCGAGCTCGAGCCCCAACGAGCCGAGCTCGAACAGCTCGCTAAAGCTCGGTAATATTTCCACCTCTCAGCTATTGGGTACAATGCTTTGTGTTTCTTTTCTATATCATTTAAAATCTCAGATTAGAGAAGCAATTCTTAATTAAAGTGTAGCCTATAGGAGCGTAGTGATAATTCGTAAGCTATTGATCAGAAAAAATGAGATGTTGACTTGCTGTGTCCGCTCGAGTGGGAAGAAACAATATTAAACGAGCCCATGCGAACCGAGCCCGAGCCTTCTCGAGCTTGAGTCGAACCAAGCTCGAGCTTATCAACAGGCTCGGACGGATCTCAGGCTCGGCTCGAGCTCGGCTCGAGTTTCTGTCGAGCTCGAGCTTGCGGCTCCAGGCTCGCTCGAGCTAGGCTCGTTGATAGCCCTAAACACAGCTCAACAACCACCCAAACCTCAAGAAAATCCTATCCAAATCCACAAATCCACAAACATTCCACACATGGCCCCAGCCAACCAGCAGTACTACATCCCTCCACCAGTTGCTAGAGCAAGAATGATGCAGGCTGACCCATCTCATAGTAGAGCTGTTTTGGACCCCGATTACTACTACCAAGACTGGCCACCACAGCCACAATATGCAGTGCTAGAAGAGGAGGAAGTAGAGCACTTTGATTTTGACCAGGATTGGCAGCAACACCCTTGGCACATATCTGCTCATGAAGAAATACTGTGGAACAAGCAGAGTGATCCAATTCAGGACAATGGGAAACAGTTGTTCACTCACAAACCACCACCAAACCACACCACACAGCAAAACGACAATGAGTTCCAACAGCAGAGACAACCACCACAAAATTTCAGACCTACCCAAGGAACAACACCACCTATGGACTACACTACCCACCTACAAGGGCAACACAGACATGTGGCAAGAGGTCCAAAACTTACTTTTCCTGAGTTCACTGGTGAAGATTGTGATGGTTGGATAAGGAAAGCAGAAAAGTATTTTGAAATGGTAGGTGTACCAAATGAAGAAAGGGTAAAAGTGGCAGTCCTATATGTGGTAGGCAAAGCTGAGTATTGGTGGAGAGGCACAGGTTGCAAACCAAATAACTTACCATGGCATCAATTCTGCAGGATGCTGAATGACAGATTTAATCTTACTTCTGAGTATGACATGGTGGGACAATTCCATAACCTGAAACAAACAGGATCTGTCATGGATTATGTTGATAAATTCGAGGAATTGGTCAGCCAAGTTAGAAGGCACAACCCATCCTTAACAGATGCTTATTAGATCTCTAGCTTCATCTCTGGACTAAAAGACCACATCCAATATCACCTTCAATGCCACAGACCTACATCACTATCTCAGGCATATTGGTATGCCAAAAGGCTAGAACAAGCTCAACCATCATACAAAAAGTTCAGTACAGCTTTCACACCTGCAAAACATCAGAAACCTTGGGTGAAGGACAAGGACAGGGAACCTCTACCAGCACAAACCATAGCTGAGTTGAAAGCTGCAGGGAAATGTTTCAAATGCAAAGAGCCTTGGATACCTGGACATGCTAAAGTCTGCAAAGCAAAACAGGTATACTCTGTAATTCTCGTGGAAAATGAAGAAGGGAAGGAAGAAGTGGCAGTAGTTGAAGATGGAACCCAATCTGAGGAGGGTGAGTTTCAGGATGCTTTACCTGTTCACACTATGCAAGTTTCTGTGAATGCCATTTCAGGATTACCACCAACAACAGCTACTTTCACATTGCATCTGTATTTTGGAAAAAGGAGAGCTACTGCATTGGTTGATAGTGGCAGTGATGTTTCATTCATGCATCCTAAATTGGCAACAAACATCAGTTGTCAGATTAAAGAGGTTGAAAGGATTAGAATCACTACTGCCAGTGGTACTGAAATGTTCAGTGCAACTGAATGTTCACAAGTTCCCTACAAGATACAAGGCCATCAATTTCGATCTGATTTCAGACTGCTGGAAGTTAAGGGTTATGACATCATCTTGGGTGCAGACTGGATATATACACATAGTCCAGTTGGCTTGGATTTAAGAAGAAGGGAGTTTTCCATTACAAAAGAAGGTCAATCACTGGTTACATTCTCTGATGAGACCCTTCTGCACAGTGATCAGGTAATTGGTACTAAGAAACTCTGTCAGCTACTTAAGAAGAAGGCTGTGGGTGCTGTAATTGTCCTCAATCACAATGCTTCAGCAAAAGTGCATAAGAGCCAAGAACTATCTCCAGAAATGGAAGAGTTGCTGTCAGATTATGCAGATGTTTTCCAAGAACCAAACCAACTCCCACCTGCTAGAACAGTGGATCATACAATTCCACTGATTGACAGTACCAAATCCATCAATCAGAGACCTTATAGATTACCTCATCACAAGAAGAATGCTATGGAAGAGCTCATAAAACATTTATTGCAAGCAGATATGATCAGACCCAGTGTCAGTCCATACTCCTCACCAGTGATCCTAGTGAAGAAGAAAGATAGCACATGGAGACTTTGTGTTGATTACAGACAATTGAATGCTAATACAATCAAAAACAAATACCCAATTCCTATTATTGAGGATTTGTTAGATGAATTGTATGGGGCAAAGATATTCTCTAAAATTGATCTAAGGTCTGGCTATCACCAAATAAGGATGAAAGAGGAGGACATACAAAAAACTGCATTTACAACACATCTAGGTCACTTTGAATATGTGGTCATGCCTTTTGGCCTTACCAATGCCCCAGCCACCTTTCAATCTTTAATGAACACAGTCCTAGCTGAGACACTAAGGAAATTTGCCTTAGTATTTTTTGATGATATACTTATCTACAGCAAAGATTTGACTGAACATGTGAATCATTTGAAGATCATTTTGGAGATATTGAGGCAAAACAAACTCTTTGCAAAGCTGAGTAAATGTACCTTTGCCCAATCTGAAATTGAATACTTGGGGCATGTTATCACTGAGAAGGGAGTTTCCACAGATCCAACGAAAATTGCTATTATTCAAAATTGGCCTTCTCCTACCACAGTTACGGAATTAAGAGGATTTTTGGGTTTAGCGGGGTATTACAGAAGGTTCATTCAGGGTTATGGCATTATTTGTAGACCCCTATTTGATGCTCTCAAAAAGGATGCTTTTGTGTGGACAGAAAAACAACAGCAAGCATTCCAACAGATCAAAACCAAGATGTCTACACCACCAGTTTTAGCTTTGCCTGATTTCACTCAACCTTTTGTTTTGGAGGCAGATGCTAGTGGTTCTGGCATAGGGGCAGTGCTGATGCAAAATGGCAAGCCAATCTCTTTTCTTAGCGGAACACTGGGGCCAAAAGCTGCTGCTTATTCAACATATGAAAAGGAGGCAATTGCTATATTGGAAGCACTAAAGAAATGGAAGCATTATATTGCTAGCACTTCAGTGATCATTAGGACAGACCAGCAAAGCCTCAAGTACATTCAAGACCAGAGATTGGTTGAAGGAGTTCAACACAAACTTTTGGTTAAGCTACTGGGATTCAATTATAAGGTGGAATACAAAAAGGGCAGGGAGAACAAGGCTGCTGATGCACTCTCAAGAGCTACACATTCTAATGAACTTCTAACCATTTCTACTGTTTTACCTGTGTGGATGGAACAGGTGATCACAAGTTATGAATCAGATTCAAAATGTTTGGAACTTCTCACAAAATTGAGTATTGACTCTAATGCAGTAACCAATTATACACTGCAAGATGGTATTATCAGGTATAAAAACAAGCTGTTGATTGGCACTGGAGGAAATTTGCAGCAACAAATTTTGAGTACATTCCACAAATCTGCTCTTGGGGGACATACAGGAGAAAGAGCAACATTAAAGAGGATACAGTTGATCTTCTATTGGCCCAATATGCAGCAGCACATCAAGGAGTTTGTGAAAACTTGCAATGAACATGTACCATACCCTGGCCTCTTACAATAGTTACCTGTACCTGACAGAGCTTGGACTCACATCTCAATGGATTTTGTTGAAGGTTTGCCAAAATCACAGGGGAAGGATGTTATCCTGGTAGTGGTGGACAAATTTACCAAATATGCACATTTTGTTGCTCTCAACCACCCATATTCAGCTCAAGATGTGGTTAATGTGTATATGGACAACATCTTCAAGTTGCATGGTCTCCCAAAAATCATAGTAACTGACAGGGATCCAATTTTCACCAGTGCTATATGGCAATCTCTATTCAAAAGTTTGGCAGTAGAGCTTCATCTGTCAACAGCATACCACCCACAAACCGATGGCCAGACTGAAAGGGTCAATCAATGCTTGGAAAATTATTTGAGATGCATGTGTTTTAACAGTCCCAAAAGATGGAGCAGCTGGCTTTCATTGGCTGAATGGTGGTACAACACCTCATTCCACACGTCTCTGAATATGACACTATTTCAAGCATTATATGGGTTTCTTCCACCATTAGTTGCTGAAGCAGTAAATGTGGACTGTCCTGATATCCCAGCTCAGGAACAGCTCAGAAACAGGCAAGTGGCGACACAAGTCATCAAGGATACATTAATCAAGGCTCAAGCTAGGATAAAACTCCAAGCTGATAAGCATAGAATTGAAAGAGAATTTGCAGTGGGAGAGATGGTTTATCTCAAGATTCAACCATACAGACACACATCACTCAGTGTTCACAGATGCTTGAAACTACATTCAAAATATTATGGCCCCTTTAGAGTGCTTGAAAGGATAGGGAAGGCAGCTTATAGATTGCTATTACCACCTGGTTGTCAATTACATGATGTGTTTCAGGTCAGTCAGCTTAAGAAGCACTTGGGTACTGTGGCAGTTCCATGTCCTGATCTTCCTCTTGTTGATCAGAAGGGAACAATTAAAGTTGCCCCTGCTTCAATCCTGCAGAGAAGAATTATACCAAGAAACAACGAACCAGTTGTGCAGTGATTGGTTCAGTGGGTTAATCTCCCAGATTCTGACGCAACTTGGGAGGATGCAGCTTTCATTCAAAAAGTTTTTCCATCTTTTAATCCTTGAGGACAAGGATCTTAAGAGGGGGGAATTGTCAGGAGGAAGGCTTTCATTCAGTATTCAGTCGGCTTTCAGAGAGGAACAGTGAAGACGGCAAGGGGGCATAACGCTTCGTCGACTCCCAGGCGACCGCAGGATGCTCATCGGACGGCTACCGTGCATCTCACGCTCTTTAAGCTTGTTTTCAGAACTTAAACAGTGTTTACTTTTTCAAACTCTGCATTAGCTTAATTAGAGCTCGGGTACATATACCCTGAAGCCCAGCTGTAATGGTTATGATGGATTAAACCGAACCCTAGTAGTAGTAGTTCATAGCTTTAGCTGTCGTCTCGCCGGCGACGCCTGTGTCGAGTTCATCTCTACTGTTCCCACTCGATTCAGTAAAGCTCTGATCTGCTGCTCCTTTTGGTGTTCTCTCCCTTGATGCATCTGAATTCCATCGTTTTTCCACTTGAGTTCGTCTCGGTTCTTGCGAGTTCCTGACACGGTGAGGCGACCCTGAGGTTTTCACCGCGCATCCATCTGGGAAATGAGTTGTTCTGCATAACTTAAGTTTTTTTTGGCAAATACTACTTATTTACTTACCTGAAATGTTCTGCAGTGCTATTCAGGCATTTCTCAGATTAGTTTTATGCGCTGTATGTAGGGGCTTCTCGAATTCCTATTGGATGGACTCTATGAAGATCTGAATAGTGTTAAATGGTAATGCATAAACGGCAGTGACATCTTCAGTTGGGATGCGTAGCATTTTCACTGCATTTACTGAACTTGCTTCCTTGTGGAAAATGGAAATGTACATTCAGAATGGGGAAAAAGAGAGGGAATTATTTCAGTAGCTGTTAGGCAATAGATTTCTATGCAAAAAGAATACTGAAATTAAGACAAGAAACGGCTCAAAAACTTTTTTTTCTTAGTGGAAATTTTCTGTACACTTTACACGATATATACATCAAAAAATTGCTTTCATGATCAGCAGATACTATAAAACACGGATTCTAATCGCAGGGGGGCAGACTTGATATATGATCTATCTACAAGCTAAGAGCATTCATAAGAGAAACTCTGCTCTGGATCAATGTCCTGAACAAAGCCTCCAGTCCGCTCTCAAGATCAACAATGTCCAACTCCAATTCCTGCAATTGCTCCTCCTCACACACAGCTCTTCTCTTCTGGAATGTCTTGGAGACAAGAGACCATTTGCTAGAACTTGGCACTGCAATTTGCTTCGTCAAGAGATGTGATGAATTTTCTAGCATGGAGATGGCAACCTCTCTGGCTTCAGAGAACAGCTTGATTATCCTGCAGTTTTCCTGATCAGTTGCAATGGACTTCTTGCTAATCTTCCTGAACTGTTTCTGTTCTTTCTTTGCCAATCTGATGTAGGACTGGATCAGGACTTGGACAGCTGCTTCTTCTCCTCTCTTGAGAGTCATCTGCATGCCCATTATGCTTGTCTTGAGCTCCCTAACTCTTGCATGTTGTTGCAGAGATCGAGCAAGACAAGTGAGCGCTCAAGCTCTTGCTCCATTGCTCCCCTCTGTCGTGCAATTTGGCTGCTGGGTAAGCATGCGAGCTCACCGATGCAGATGTAGACTTCTTCAAGCTTTTTTAAACCATCGCACATGGTTCCAGTAGTCACGGATGATGAGGAAACTGTTGTCTTCACACTCTGGAGCTGCTCCTCGACATCGATTTTGTTGGAGCAAGGGCTGGAAGGCATGCTAGCTGACCTGAGGTGGTATGCCATGGCTGTAGTGGTTTCTTTTGTTTTCCTCTGACAATGGAAGAGAAGAGGGCAGGAGAGAAACTGCTACAATGTCGTCGACCCAGCTATGGTTCACCTCCTTATATCACCAAACAAGACGAAGAAATGGCATTGTTCACAGTATGGACAGCAAGAATCTCATTGATAGAAGGTGATGTGCTGCTGCAACAAAGCCACCTATCTTCGCGACAGGCTGATGCCTTTTCTTTTGCTGTTGTTCAGGTAAGTGGCAAAATGATATGCACGAGTGCCTAGTTTAATGTTAGATCCAGATCACGACATAGGTGGGCAAGCAATGCAATGGGATATACAGAGCCCTGCCGACCTGGTTGCTACGCGCTAGTGGAGGGAAACAGTTGACTTCATTGTTCATGCCTGTGCTCTGTTGCCTGGTTCTGATGAATCCTCGTGTAGCATTGCTGGCATCAATAGAGTTTTATTTCTAATAAAAAATTGTTGCAAGAAACCTGAAACTTCTCTTATATATGTTTGAAGATATGTCTGGGCTGAAAATTAATTTTAACAAAAGTGAGGTGGTCATGGTGAGTGAAGATAGAGAAAAGACTGAGCTATATTCTGATATGTTCAATTGTGCAAATGGGTCATGGCCTATTAAGTATCTTGGGGTGCCAGTATCAAGATCCAGACTACACGTCATGGATTGGCTACATTTGGATGAAAAGTTACTAAAAAGGCTAGATGGCTGGAAAGGTGGCACACTTTTAATTGGAGGAAGATTAGTACTCATCAATGCTTGCTTGAGCAGTATCCCCATATACTGCATGTCAATGTATTTGCTACCTAAAACAATTATCAAAAGAATGGATAGAACCAGAAAAAGATTCTTTTGGCAAGGAGGTGGAACAAAAAAGAAATATCATTTGGTAAAGTGGTGTAGCATCTGCCTACCAAAGAAAAAGGGAGGCCTGGGGGTGCAGGATATTAGAAAAATGAACCTGAGTTTATTATGTAAATGGTGGTGGAAGCTTGAAGCTGGTGTTGGAATCTGGCAGGATATCGTGAGGAAAAAATATGTGAAAAACTCTAGACTGGCTGAGCTGAAAATAAAACAATCAAACTCCCCTGTATGGAATGACCTTCTCAAAGTAAAAGAAATTTATATGAAAGGAAGAATTTTACTTGTTGGTAATGGGGAGAACATTGATTTTTGGAGGGATGCTTGGTGTGGTAAAGTACCTTTGCAAGAGAAATACCCTGAGCGTTTTGACATTTGCCAAGAGCAGAAATGTTCGGTTAATTACATGGGAACAAGAGGGTGGAGGCTCTCATTTAGGAGATGGCTTGATGAGAGGAACCAAAACAAACTAAGAAGTTTGAGGGATGAGTTGAGTGCATTTGCTCTGAATAACCATAGAGATTCTCCCAGATGGACTTGGGAAGGGAAAGGAGGCTTCACTGTCAAGTCAATTTATAAACACCAGTGCAACAATGAGAGGGATATTTCCCACAAAAGAATTTGGGAAGCTAAACTTCCCCTCAAAATAAAGATTTTTATGTGGTTACTGAGTACAAATGCGATTCTGACTAAAGGTAATTTAGTTAAAAGAAATTGGTCTGGGTGTGAAAAGTGCATGTTGTCTTGATAACGAATCAGTTGAGCATTTGATGTTTAGCTGCCCAATGGCTAAATATGTATGGAGCCTTGTTTGCCGCCCTTGCTCCTTAGACCAGTTTTGGGTATGGGCAAAACGTTTTATTCCCCATGGGGGAAGCTGATAATGGTTGGGTTAGCAAGCATTGCTGGGCTTTGTGCGCGTGCTAGGAACAAAGTCTGTTTCGAACAAAAACATGTTAGATCTCCTATTGAGATCATGTGTCAAGCCTCATCATTTCTCTTGTATTGGGCAGATCTGCAGAAGGAAGGCAACATGGCAACTCGGGAGAAAACTGCGGAGGCTCTTCAGGAGGTGGCGTTATCTTTCCACTCGCAAGTCCGGCCAAAAGGAGAAACCGGGACAGTGTTGCTCAGCTGATGGCGAATCTCTGTCAATTTCTTAGTTTTCAAGCTCAAGGGAAACTCCTCATGCTGGCCTGGTGATAGCGGCTCAGCTTTCTCCGTTAAGATGGTTCTAGTTGCTGTCGTAGTGGGATATGCCGCCCTCGGGTGCGGTTCCAGTTGTTCTATTAAGATCTGTTTGTTTTTCTTTTGGTGCTACATCGTACTCTTAGACTGCTATAATTTCGTTATCCCTGGTAATGAAATTCGGGCAAAGCCCCTGTGGAAAAAAATAAAAAATTGTTGCAAAATCAAGTATCGTTGTCAATCAGAGGATGATGGACATATCTTCTTTAGAAGATTTTGGATCTGAAAGTGCATTTTGTGCTCCAAATTAAGTTTATCATGTTGTCATGCTCTGGTTGTCTGCAAGAACCATGATAATAAGAAGAAAAAATGGGAGAGATCCATCGATTTATTTGGGTAGGTCTGGTTATAAGGGCATATATTAGCCGCAATCACAAATATACTATAGTAGATAGTATAGTTTCCTGAGAAAATAAAACATTAAGAGAACCATAAATTTTAATTTTTCAAGGGATTTAAACACTCCTTAATAACTACAAAATCAGCTCTCGTGGTTTGGAGCTGGCATGTTTTAGTTCAGGAAAGCAAGATCCACTAAATCAGGATCTTGTGCTTGCTGTTGAGGCATATCCTCATGTGAACAAGAATATCATTACCAACTGATTAGCTAACACATAACAACCAATATTTTTATAAGCATGGTGAAAAAAAGCCATCCAAATTTTATTTATTGTTTCGATTCCCTTTATACGATGCAAAGCAGATAGGCATCACATGCAATAATTAACATCATTAAAAGTAGTAATAAGAGAGAGATGACTGACAACAGGAAATGGATAAAAAATTCTCTCTCAATTGAATAATTTTCTGTACACTTCGTCTCATATATATATGTACACCAAAAATTTGTTTGGGTGATCAGCTAATCCCCTAAAAGGCGGATGCTAATCGCAGGGGGTCAGAGTTGTATGATCTGTCTACAAGCTAAGAGTATTCAGAAGAGAAACTCTGCTCTGGATCAATATCCTGAACAAAGTTCCAACTCTGCTCTCAAGATCAACAATATCCAACTCCAGCTCCTGCAATTGCTCCTCGCACACAACTCTCTTCTTTTGGAATGCCTTGGAGACAAGTGACCACTTGCTAGAGCTTGGCATCGCAAGTTGCTTCGACAGGAGGTTCAATGTCGATTCAAGCATTGTCATGGCAACCTGTCTTGCTTCAGCAAGCAGCTTGATCACCCTGCATCCTCCATTGTCAGAAGAAGCCTTGTTGCTGATCTTCCTGCATTGCTTGTGTGCCTTCTTGGCTAAGCGGGCGTAAGACTGAACCTTGGACTGAACAGCCACATCGTCTCCTCTTTTAAGAGCCAACTGCATCTCCTGGACATTGGCCTTGAGCATCGCAAAGCTTTCTTGCATGGCGTTGCAAAGGTCAAGCAGGATGAGAGAGCGCTCGAGCTCCTCCTCCACTGCCTTCCTCTGGCTGCTGGGCAAGGAGAGCCCGTTGATGCCGTCGTAGATGCTCCCGATGTTGGTCAGACCAGCAACCATGGTTTCGATGGTCGCTGATGGTGAGCAGACAATCGACTTGAGGCACTGCAGTTGCTCCTCGATGGTGGCTTCATTGGAGCGAGGGCTTGAGGGCACGCTCGCGGATCTCTGGTGGAAGGCCATGCTTTTTGTTTGGAAGAAGCTGAGAAGCCTCTTTTAGCTGGAAATGGAAGAGAAGGCAAGCTACTGCAATGGGTGTCTTCTGGGCCTCAGCTTCCTTCTTTATATAGCGAAGGAGGTGGAGGCAACTGCAGAGATGAACCAGCAGACAGCAAGAATCATCCACATGCGTGATCGAATAGTCATGCGCTGCAACCGAAGCCACCCAAGAATCGCATCACTTGTTGAGCTCGATTACGAGGCTGTCATGTCTGCATTATGGGTAGCAAACTCGCCTGCACGGGTGAAGGGCCGCCGAGATTAGCATCTGATCCAGATCAGGAAATGGATTAACTAACCTGCAAGTTGCCGGAGGAACGAACAGCTAGTTGACTTGGCTCACCTCCAGCTTCAGGTTCCCAAGCATTCCCATCTGGTGGATCAATGGTAGGCGTGCCGTGTCAGTCCCAGCTGTGGAGCTCTGCATCCTCGAACATCCACGTGTTCTTGCAATTCGGCCGCTCCTGAGTGATTTAACCTGCTATCGCGCTGTCATGTCGCGATTAGCAGCAGCAACGAATTCGCTCGAGCGCACGAGATGCGCACGGTTGCCGCGCATAATTTCTCGGAAGGGGGACAGAAGAAGTTGGTGATGGAAGGGGAGGAAGGCGAGGCTAACCACATCGTTGCCGGAGTCCTCTGTTGTGGCGACTGAGGCCGAGTCAGCGGCGGAGCAGATCTTGGGGTCGGTGCGGCGGTGCCCTCGCGCATCTCGCAAGCGGTGCCACTCCTGCCACCGCCGGCGACGCGATGGGGGTCGCTGGAAAGGAGCCGCCGTCGACACAAGTTTTGCAGATTGCCCCCTCCTTTGATCACGATTAATCGCGATCTGACTATTGATATTAACCGCAATCCGGATAGTTACATAAAATCCCCCAGATAGGATCCAATATTTACGAATTAGTCCACATTTTTGCGGCTGCCATCCTCGACGCTCTTCCCCAGCCATCGCGGGGGATTCGCCCCCTTCACGTCCGCCTCCCTTGCCGCCGCTGACGTGGACTTGCTGGAGATCTGCGGCCGGTCTTGGAAGGGGATTTTCCAGTCGCATCTGCATCTCCTGGTGGCCCTTTCCTCAGTCAAATCACACGCATCCAAGTTCCAGTGGCGGCGTGGCGCCCTGGTGTGGACGTCCATCGAGCTCAACGGTGAGGCGCTCCTGTGGTTCTCGTCGGGCATCCATCTCATAAACTACAGTGTTGGTTGGGGTGCAGCCGAAATTGTTAGGATTGGTACGTTTTGTTGTGAGATTAGTTCTGCAAAGTGCAAACAATTGGTAACCTGTACTCGTACTCCTGTAGTATACTGTAAATGAGTTGCTCTGTATAGGTTAAGATGCTTGGCAAATGGCAAACATTACTTATGTACTAACCTGAAATGTTTTGCAATGCCAATGAATCGTCTCTCGGATTAATTTTACGTTCTCTGTATGTAGGGCTTCTTGCTTTCTTATTGTGTGGACTCTATGAACATCTAAATAGTGTAAAGTGGCCAGCAGTGGCGTCTTCAGTTAGAATGCTTGGCTATGTCACGGCATTTACTGAACTTGCTTCCAAGGTGAAAAATGACACAGTTCATTCAGAAGCCAAGAAAAAGAGAGGGAAGTATTTCAGTATTCGTCTTGAGCCCTCCAAATGTCTGTTGCATGATGCTGCAGAGATCGAGCAAGACAACTGAGTGCTCCAGCTCATGCTCCAGTGCTTTCCTCTGCCGAGTATCTTAGCTGCTTGGTAAGCACACGACCTGACCGATGCAGTTGTAGACTTCGCTGAGCTTTATGAAACCATCACACATGGTTCCAATGGTCTCCGGTGAGCGAGGGCTGGAAGGTAAGCTAGCTAACCTGAGGTGGTATGCCATAGATGTGCCGATGTGGTGGTTTGTTTTGTTTTCCCTTGAGAATGGATGAGAAGAGAGCAGAAGAGAAACTGCTACAATGTTGTCGACCAAGGTATGTTTCTTCTCTTTATATGACCAAATAATGATGAAGAAATTGCATCGTTGAGATTATTGACTATCGACAGCCAGAATCTCATCGATACAAGGTGCACAACAAGCTGATGCCTTTTCTTTTGTTGCTGTTCAGGTAAGTGGCAGAATGATGTGTACGAGTGCCTAGTTTAATGTTGGGTCCAGATCACGACATACGTGGGCAAGCAATGTAATGGGTTATAAAGAGCTGTGCCGACCTGGTTGCTACGTGCTAGTGGAGGGAAACAGTTTGACTTCATTGTTCATGCCTGCTACTCTGTTACCTGGTTCTGATGAAACCTCGTGTTGCATTGCTGGCATCTTTAGTATTTTATTTCTAATAAAAAGTTTGTTGCAGAATCAAGCATCGTTGGCAACCAGAAGATGATGGACATATCTTTTGTGGAAGATTTTGATTTGAAAGTGCATTTTATGCTCCAAATTAAGCTTATCATGTTGCCATGCTCCAGTTGTCTGAAAGAACCATGATAATATGAAGAAAAAATGGGAGAGATCCATCAATTTATTTTGGTAGGTCTGGTTATAAGGACATAGATTAGCCATATTCACAAATAGACTAAAGTAAATAGTATAGTTTCCTGAGAAAATAAAACATTAAGAGAACCATACATTTTTATTTTCCAAGGATTTAACACTCATTATTAACTACAATATAAGCTCTCATGGTTTGGAGCTGGCATGTTTTTGCTCAGGAAAGCAAGATCCACTGAATCAGGATCTTGTGCTTGCTGTTGAAGCACATCCTCATGTGGACAAGAATATCATGACCAACTCATTAGCTAGCTTGAACAACCCATGTTTCTATAAGAATGGTGAAAAAACCATCCAAATTTTATTTACTGTTTTTATTCCCTTTATATGTTGCGAATCAGATAGGAATCACAGGCAACAATAAACATCATAAAAGTAGTGACAGGAGAGAGAAGACTGACAACAGAAAATGGACCAAAAACTTTGCCTCTCAATTGAATAATTTTCTGTACACTTCGTCTCATATATATGTACATCAAAAATTTATTTGGATGATCAGCTAATCCTCTAAAAGGCGGATGCTAATCGCAGGGGGTCAGAGTTGTATGATCTGTCTACAAGCTAAGAGTATTCAGAAGAGAAACTCTGCTCTGGATCAATGTCCTGAACAAAGCCCCAACTCTGCTCTCAAGATCAACAACATCCAACTCCAGCTCCTGCAATTGCTCCTCGCACACAACTCTCTTCTTTTGGAATGCCTTGGAGACAAGTGACCACTTGCTAGAACTCGGCATCGCAAGTTGCTTCGACAGGAGGTTCAATGTCGATTCAAGCATTGCCATGGCAACCTCTCTTGCTTCAGAAAGCAGCTTGATCACCCTGCATCCTTCATTGTCAGAAGAAGCCTTGTTGCTGATCTTCCTGCATTGCTTCTGCGCCTTCTTGGTTAAGCGGGCGTAAGACTGAACCTTGGACTGAACAGCCACATCGTCTCCTCTTTTAAGAGCCAACTGCATCTCCTGGACAATGGCCTTGAGCTCTGCAAAGCTCTCTTGCATGGCATTGCAAAGGTCAAGCAGGACAAGAGATCTCTCGAGCTCCTCCTCCATTGCCTTCCTCTGGCTGCTGGGCATGGAGAGCTCATTGATGCAGTTGTAGATGCTCCCGATCTTGCTCATACCAGCAACCATGGTTTCGATGGTCGCTGAAGGTGAGCAGATGGTCGACTTGAGGCCCTGAAGTTGCTCCTCGATGCTGGCTTCGTTGGAGCGAGGGCTTGAGGGCAGGCTCACGGATCTTTGGTGGCAGGCCATGCTTGGTATGGAAGAAGCTGAGAAGCCTCTTTTTGCTGGAGATGGAAGAGAAGGAAAGCTGCTGCAATGATGTCTTATGGGCTTCCACTTCCTTCTTTATATAGCGAAGGAGGTGGAGGCAACTGCAGAGATGAACCAGCAGACAGCAAGAATCGTCCCTCATGTGTGATCGAGTACTCCTGCGCTGCAACCGAAACCAATCCAGAATCTCATCACTTGTTGAGCTTGATTACGAGGCTGTCATGTCTGCATTATGGGTAGCAAACTTGCCTGCACGGGTGAAGGGCCGTCGAGATTAGCATCTAATCCAGATCGTTAGATTGATTAATTAACCTGCAAGTTGCCGGTGGAGGAGTGAACAGCTAGTTGACTTCGCTCATCCTCCAGCTCCAGGTTCCCAAGGAAGCCGTGTTTCATCACCCGATGCTGATCTGGTGGATCGATGATGGTACACGTGCAACTGCTATGTCCTAGCTGTTCAGCTCTGCATCGTGTGCTTGCTCGCAGCATTTTATCCTTGTTCATCCACGTGTTCCTGCAATTCTCAGCTTCTGAATGATTAGATCTTCAAATCAGGCTGTCATATCGATGTTAGTAGCAGCTGAATTTGCTTGAGCGTGTAAGGTGTGCACGCTTACCATTGATAAGATTTTCTTTTTTCGGAGGGAAACAAACGGGGAAAAATAAGAGAGAATTTGGTGACGGAAGGTGGAGGACACGGGGCTGACCAGATCCTCGCCTTAGCATGATGATCTGTTGCGGTGACAGAGAACGGCGGTTCCTATCCAACAAGTTCTGCAGCAATTTGTGCCACCGTGCCTTGGTGACCATGGGGTGTCCTGATAGAGGTGGCGAGCTTGGAGCTCCTTTCCTGCCACTGGTGACCACAGGGGGAGTGTCGCTGCCGTGAAAATGCCACTCATTTTGAATAGTGATAATTACTAGTCACATATATTGGTTTTGGATATTTCTGCAGCTGGTACTACTGATGCTGCCAATTTTTCACTTCATTTCCTCAACTTGCTTCACTGGAGATGGAGGAAACATGGCAAAGGGCTTTCCAAAATGTAAGAGTTATTTGCAAAAAACAAGAATTCAATAGGACATCAGGAAATTGACCAAAAACTTTTCTTCAAAATTGAGTAATTTTTTTGTACACCTTGTATGATATATACATCAGTTGTTTTCATGATTAGCAGATCCTCTAAAAGGCGGATACTAATCACAGGGAAGTCAGACTTGCTGCATGATCTATCTATAAGCTAAGAGCATTCAGAAGAGAAACTCTGCTCTGGATCAATGTCCTGAACAGAGACTCAACTCCGCTCTCAAGATCAACAATGTCCAACTCCAACTCCTGCAATTGCTCCTCCTCATAGACAACTCTTTTCTTCTGGACTGTCTTCAAGACAAGCGACCATTTGCTGGAACTCGGCATGGAAGTTTTCTTCGATAAGAGATGTAATGTAGATTCCAGCATGGAGGCAACAATATCTCTGGCTTCAGACAGCATCTTGATCACCCTGCAACTTTCTTCCGTTGCAGTGGACTTCTTGCTTATTTTCTTGAATTGTTTCTGCGCCTTCTTGGCAACACGGATGAAGGACTGGATCTTGGCTTGGACAGCTGTATGGTCTCCTCTCTTGAGTACCAACTGCATGGTGAGGATGGTTTCCTTGAGCTCAGAGAAGCTCTTTTGCATAGCGTTGCAGAGATCAAGCACGACAAGAGATTGCTCGAGCTCTTGCTCCACTGCTTTCCGCTGCTGGGTAACTTGGCTGCTTGGTAAGCATACAAGCTCACCAATGGTGTTGTAGACTTCTCCAAGGTTTCTTAAACCATTGCATATGGTTCCAATGGTCATAGAAGACGAAGAGATGGTTATCTTCAAGCTCTGCAGCTGTTCCTCAACATTGATCTCATTAGAGTGAGGGTTGGAAGGCACACTAGCAGATCTGAGGTGGCAAGCCATGGTTGTAGTGGAAACTTTAGTGCTTTGTTTTTCTCTGGAAACGTAAGAGAAGACAGCAGAAGAGAAGCTGCTTCAATGGTTTCTTGTTGGTTATGGTTTTGCCTCTATATATAACGAAACAAGCCAAAGAAGTGGCATTGCTGACCTTGTAGACAGCAAGAATCAAATTGACAATGAGGTATCATGCTGCTGCAATGAAGCCAGCTATCTCCATGACAGGCTGAGGCCATTTTTTTTGTTTGTTCAGCTTGAGAGGCATCTCTAATTGCTCTAAAGCTTATGATCAGTGTGCCATGTCTCCACCAGAAGCGGCAAAGTCATTTGCACGAGTGTATACTTTAATGTTTGATTCAGACTGAGATCGGCGAATAAGATTTGCATCTAGACTCTAGAGTAAAAGAGACGAAAGGAACAGCTGACTTCACAATTCATGATTCTTCATGTGGGGGTTGCATTGCTGGCATGTTGGCCTGCTTGCTGTACTTACAGCATTTAGAATCTGAATTTTGCGATTTCTAGATGATCCACATGCTGCACAAATTTCTTATGCACTGGGTCTAACTGAATCAGATCACCATGCTTCAAGTATTGGCAGCAAGAATCAGCATGGCAGCTTACTCTAGTGCTGGCTATTGTCATATTCCCTGCGTATTATTCCATCATCCTGACACTGGCATGTTATCAGCCGTGGAGAGCAAGATCCAGTTTACAAGGATCGTGTGCCTGTTGTTGAGCTACATCCCATGTGAAACTTAACGTGGCCATCTCATCTATTATTTCAAAATACAATCATGAGCTACTACTAACTGCTTTATGATGCCAATAATGATTTACCATCTCTTGAGTAAATTACTTTTGACGTGCTCAAACATCAAATGAAGCTCCTAATTTTAGATGATTTTTAATAACTGTTTACCTGTTATCCATGTCAGTTATGGGAAAATTAACGAAGAGAGCACAGAAACTGATAGCATGAGATGGACGAAAAACATTTCTTTTATATAAATCAATTTCTTTCTATATTCTGTCATATGTACATCAAAATTATTTCGATGATCAGCAGATCCTCTAAAAGGTGGATGCTAATCACAGGTGGTCAGGCTTTGTATGATCTATCTACAAGCTAAGAGTATTCAGAAGAGAAACTCTGCTCTGGATCAATGTCCTGAACAAAGCCTCAACTCTGCTCTCAAGATCAACAATGTCCAACTCTAACTCCTGCAATTGCTCTTCCTCGCACACAACTCTCCTCTTCTGGAATGTCTTGGAGACAAAAGACCACTTGCTAGAACTCGGCACCGCAATTTGCTTCATCAAGAGATCCATTGATGTTTCTAGCGTGGAGGTGGCAATATGTCTGGCTTCAGACAATAGTTTGATGACCCTGCAGTTTTCCTGATCAGCTGCAATGGACTTCTTGCTGATTTTCTTGAACTGTTTCTGCGCTTTCTTCGCTGATTGGATGTAGGACTGGATCATGACTTGGACAGCTGCATCTTCTCCTCTCTTGAGAGCCATCTGCATGTCCATGATGCTCGTCTTGAGGTCACCAAAGCTCTCTTGCATGTTGTTGCAGAGATCGAGCAAGACAAGTGAGCGCTCCAGCTCTTGCTCCACTGCTCCCCTCTGCCGTGTAACTTGGCTACTGGGTAAGCACACGAGCTCGCCGACGTAGTTGTAGACTTCTCCAAGCTTTCTGAAACCATCGCAAATGGTTCCAGTGGTAACAGATGATGAGAAAACTGCTGTCTTCACACTCTGGAGCTGCTCATCGACATCGATTTCGTTGGAGCAAGGGCTAGAAGGAACGCTAGCCGATCGGAGGTGGTAAGCCATGTTAAAAGTGGAAATTTTGGTGCTCTTCTGTTCTGCAGAAATGTAAGAGAAGATGGCGGCAGACGAGGAAACCAGGCTATGGCTTGCCTCTTCATATAACCAAACAAGGTGAGGAAATGGCAATCTCATCAATGGAAAGTGCTGTGCTGCTGAACAAAACCACCTATCTGAACGACAAGCTGGTGCTTTTTTTATTTTTGTTGTTGTTCAGGTAAGCAACAAAATGATGTGCACGAGTGCCTAGTTTAATGTTGGATCCAGATCAGGACACCAACGAGTATGCTATGCAATGGGGGATGAAAAGCTGTGCGGCTGTGCCGAAGCTGGTTGCTATGTGCTGGTGGAGGCAGCACTTGACTTCAGTTCATGCCAGCTGAATAATCATGTGGCACCTTTGGCATTCTCAAGAGAATCCATATCTTATCTTACTATTACTAATTAGAGGCTCCTTTTGAAGCCTCCAGATGAAGCCACCTAGGATCCTAGATGGACACTCTAGAAAAAGAGAGAAATCCTAGAAATTCTTACAAAAAAGCAAAACATGTGGCCATCAATTGAAACACTCAAATTATCATAGCCATTAGATCTATTATATTTTCTAAAAAATTACCCACCTATGCCACTATAAAAATAGCTTAAAGTAACCCCCTAAATCTATATCAAAATTACCCACCTCTGCCATTATATAAAATAAACCTAAGTAACCTCCTAATCTTCATCAAAATTACCCACTATGCCATTATATATAATATTATAAAATAACCTCATAAAGTTGCAACTAAATTACCCACTACGAACACCTAAAAATAACTTAAAGTAACCCCTTAATTTTACATCTATATTACCCACATATGTCATTAATTAAAATAACATGAGGTAATCCTACATTGGAATCTAAATCACCTTAATTAAAAATATAAACTAATATAAGATTCTAAATCATGTATTTTATACACTATTGGTATATTATATAGTGATTAAGGTATGTACGCATAATGTGCGTTGTCATTATAAATATATAGGGGAAGTGATGACAATATAGAATTCTACGTTAAATTATAGCTCAAACTTAGGATTCATTAAATAAATTAAAGGCATACAAATGATGCAAAGTGAAATTTTAAATATTATAATTGTGTATGAAAACATTATAGAGTATGAAAACATTTTAGAGTAATTACTAACAAAGATCTATCACAATCAGATAAAAATAATAAGTATATATCTATATAGGTATTGTGTTCGAATATTTAAACAAATGAGAGATAGCTCATAATAGTTTGGTAGAAATGTAGTCTTAATTTTTTATTTAGAGACTCCGCATTAGTTTTCACGAGACACGCTAGAAAAAAGAAAAATTCTAGAAATTCTCACAAAAATCAGATTCATCAATCATGTAAACTCTAATAACTATAGTCATTGGTCTATTATATTTTTTAAAAAATTACCCACCACTATTATTATAAAAGTATTCTAAAATAAATTCTAAAATTGTATCTAAATTATCGAGCTATGCCATTATAAAAAATAATTTAAATTAACCCAATAATTTTTTATCTAATTTACTCGTGCAATATCATTATAAAGGATAACTTAAATTGGCATTCAAATTTGTATCTAAGTTACACATATATGTTTTTATTAAAGATAACCTAAACTAAACACCTAAATCTTAATCTAATTATCTTTATGTGCATCCTATTGAAAAGTCCAAAATTAAACTGATATATGATTCTAAATTATGGTAATTCATCATTGTTCACATAAAGATAATCAGTTAAGATATATACGCATCATGAGTGTCACCATGTAGACCATTTATACACGTACTAGCAACCTTGCCTGTTCGTTGCTATGGATGAAGACTAATATATCATTTTTCTAAGCAAGTTAAAGTAATTAACTTGCTTTTCCTAATCTGATTGTGGTATACAATGGACTGCTCATAATCCAATCAGGGGACAAGATGAAGCATGCCTAATCCGATCGTGAGACGTATATGACAGACCGTTGAAACGTTCTTTCCTTTAGAAATAGGTAAAGATATATATAGATAGAGATAGAGAGGTAGGAGATAACAATTGATGGGTTCAGTTAGGACTCTAATCCAATTAGAAAATCGATGACAGTTAGAACCATGGTTATAGTTCGTCACAATAGGTGGGACCCACCTGTCAGGACGAACAAAAAATAAGAAAGAAGTAATCCTTTATTTAGAAATAGGTAAAGATATGTGAGAAAGTAATGAAAAATATTGATTTTTATGTTAAAATATATTGTATGGACGTGTGATACAAAATGTAAGAAGTGTGAATATGGATGAAAAAGTGTATAGAGTAATTACTAATTAAAAATCAATCACAAATGAAAAAGATAAGTATGCATCTATATGAGCATTATGTTGAAGTATTGACAAAAATAAAAGAGTAGTATGTAACTAATTTGATTATTAGAAAGTAGTTTAATTTTTAAATAATTTTAAATACAGTAGCTTTTAAAAATATTAGCCCGTGCGGGAGCACGATTGATGGACTAGTGCTGCCAAATTTGCTGGTGTTTTTGTTGTCCTAATCAAGAGCATCACGTTGTCAGGTTGCACTAATCAGTAACAGGAATCATCATGAAAATTCAGTCTAGTGCATACGTGCATGCTCTAACACTCTTTTAATGGATATTGTTTTAAGATAATAATTTCCTGAGATATGCAACTCTACGACAATTATTTTTCCGCGGTGCAGCATTCACCACACATTTGTAATTGTTGAGGTACTTGTGTTGACGCAAAATACGGTCAACACACGAGAGCGCTAGATTGCGCGGGTCGCAAACGGACCAGATCACAGCTGCCCTGCGCTGACCGGTCAGACCGGTCAGATGCACCGGTCAGACCTGTTACGCCGGCGAGCTACGGGGTAAAACCCTAAAAGCGCCTCCCGGAAGGATCCGTCAGGGAGAACACTGTCAGGGGTGCCCTAGGGTCGGCAGGCCACCTAGGACGCCTTCGGACGTCGCGGAGATGAAGGAAGAACAGCATATGGGGTTGGAAAAGCTAGGGTTGGAGATACATAAAGTAAAGGATAAAAAGTAGTAGATTTTGATAGATTCGATTGGGTTGCCCTCAATCGGCCGAATCCCCTTATATTTATAGGGAGGGTAGGTCTTGTCCCGCAAGAAAACCAAGTTACAACTCGTTACAACCTCGGAATCCTAATTTTAGAGTCCTAGTCGAATTACAAAAGAGGTGACCGGTCTGACCGGTCCCCCGCACCAGTCAGACCGGTCCGGGCGTGACCAGCTCCTCGCGTCGTCTTCTGTCTCGCTCATGCGCCGTCTTCTATCTTGCAATCCTTCTGGACCACGTGCCAATTTTGGTTGTCAACATATGCCCCCCTGTTTTTTGGTAAAGCTTGCGTACCATAAAACATGCTAGTACCAAAATTGTCATCTAAGGACGATGTTTTACAGAATTTATCGGCCTTTATAATTTTCTAAGGGCGATATCCAAATATCGGCCGTGAGCCGCTTCATCTATTCTTCGTCATCTGAATTGACCGATTCTTGAACCGGTCTTAAAGCAGCGGACATGAAGCCATCCTTAGTACAAGCAAGGAACTCAAAATCCGAAATATCAATCCTGGTCAAGCATTTGAAATTATAATGAGTCCCTAACATGGATGCATCGGCCATAGCAACACATGCCGAAGAATCCGCATGAACCGTCTCAACTTCATCACCAACCCATTGGATTAAGCATTGATGCAAGGTAGAAGGCACACATTGATTTGCATGAATCCAATCACGCCCCAGGATCACGCTATAGTTACCTTGCACCTCTGTAACGAAGAAAGCGGTTGCCAATGTCTTGCTCCCAATAGTACGCTCCAATGATGCAACTCCTTTGGCACTCATCGGTTCTCCTCCTCCAACACCGCTGATCATCATGCTTGTCTTGATGAGCTCGCTGTCCAAACCTCCCAATTTCTTGTACAAAGTGTAAGGCATGAGGTTCACAATAGCGCCACCATCAACGAGCATCCTAGAAATCGGCCTCCCTTTAATGTGACCCTTCACATAAAGAGCTTTCAGATGATTATCCGATTCTAAAGGCTTCTGAAACACAGCATTCTTGGGAGCAAAATCAATTTGAGCCACCCTCTCATCATCTCCGATAAAACAATAGTCGGCGTCTAAATAGATAACATTGATGTCCATATTCGTTCTGCTGGGTGAAGGCTCAAAATCAACAGTTTCATCCTCATTGCCCATTTGAATATCTGAAATAGCAGTGGGCGGAATCGAAACTTTAGCCGAAGAAGAAAATGCATCGGCTATAGAATCATCAGGCGACACCGGTTTGACCGGTTCCTCCTGACCGGTCTGACCGGTTCCAGTTGCCAGAACTGGAACAGGGACAGGCAACCGGTCGGACCGGTCAGGGACACCGGTCTGACCGGTCTCGGCCATGTTAGCCGATTCGGTTGCAGATGGTTCGGTCTTTTCTGGTGTCTTGGCTTGATCATCTTGCGCACCAGAACCATCTTTGGAACCCTGATCAGTAGGCAGAATCATCGGCTTAGCCTCATTGAACCACTCCTCCCTCTTCTTAGCCGATTCTTCTTCCCTTTGCTTTTGAGTACGCAACCGCTGCAATCTCCTCTTCTGAGAATGAGTCAAACCAGGAGGACACCACTTTGGCTGAGTATACTGAGGCAAAGGTATCTTTTTTACAGCCGATGCGCCAATAACATTGGGTCCATCAGCCATTGAAGGATTTACTGCCATGGAGCCAATTTGAATCTTCATAACTGGCTTTGGAATAATTGGTGCAGGCTCTTCCTTCTTCTGAATGGGACGATATTCCTGTTTGGCTGGCCCTTTGCCCGGCCTCTGCTGGTAACCGGTATGACCGGTTGGAGGGACCGGTCTGACCGGTCTGTGCTGTGGAGGCACAATCACGGCTTTTGTCTTGGTTGAAACTTGGTATGCCTTAGCTGCGGTGGATTCACTCTAGGATGTACAGAAACCTTCGGCCGTGGTTGACTTGATGTGGGGAAGTAAGGCACGTACATTATACCATCTTGCCAAACAGGTTGAGGAGAGGGAGGTTGATACGTTCCCCATAGCCTAGAAGGACCAACACCATCGAATGAACTTGGGCCTTGATTCCACTGTCCTCTTGGTGCCTTCATCACACCAGAATTTCTTGGTGGCGAACATGGTCTCTTTTTTAGTGGCCGATCTTGTTGAACGGCCGCGTTTTGCATATGCTTCGCCATGACTTGATCAAAGGTTGCTTTTGGCTTAAATGTTTTCCCCTGATCTTTGCCTTGATTAGTCTTCCAAGTACCCACTTCAGGACGTTTAGGCACAAACGTTCGGACCGGCCTCTGAGCCGGACCGGTCTGACCGGTCAGCCGAACCGGTCTGACCGGTGCATCCCGGGCAGCAGGAGCAACCGGCCTTTGATCCCGCGCTTGAGAGCTTGATTGCCCCCCGACCTCAGAAGTCTTCACTGTAATAGTCAAAGTCTCCTTTCCATCAGGAGCCTGCTTAAGCACCACTTCTCTCCCAAGTACTTTGTCATGTTCCGTCATCGTCCTTGGTTCTCCAATCACAATATTCTTGCCTCCTGTTGTATCGACATTGTCTGGCCGAACCAACATCTTGGCCTTCTGAAGATCCATGGTATTAACCAACATGTTGTTGACTGAAAACGGGTGCTTATCAATTTGCATCCCACTCAAACTCAATCGTCCATCATTTACAGCCGATTGAATCTGTCGACGAAAGAAATTGCAATCATTAGTCGCATGAGAAAAAGAATTATGAAATTTGCAATAAGCACGCCGCTTTAGCTCCTCAGATGACGGAATAGTAAAAGAGCATTTGATATATCCACTCTTATGCAATTCATCAAAAATTTTATCGCACTTGGATACATCAAAAGTAAACTTCATCTCTTCTTTCCGATTCCTATGAGTCGGCTTAAGAGATGTGCAAGTAAAGGCTTCATTAGATGCTGGCCATACAAATTCAGCGGCCAACACATTATGAGACTCATCATCTGAACTACTAGAATCACATTCAAGATTATGCATATTGACTTGATGAGTCTTTTGGCTTTCTTTTAAATCTTTGTTTCGGCTTTCAGCAGCCAAAGCTCTTTGATGCACTTGGTTTACACTAAAGAATTCAACGTTCTCTAACTTCTCCTTGATGTGAGACCGTAAACCATTAAAAGTCAAATCAGCAAGATCCTTTTCGGCAATATTGACACTAAAGCAACGGTTTTTAATATCACGGAAACGATTAATATAATCATGAACAGTTTCATCACGTGATTGTCTAACCGATGTAAGATGTGACAATTTAAGTTCATTGCTGCCAGAAAAGAAGTGATCATGAAATCTTTGCTCTAACTGTTCCCATGAAGTAATAGAATGAGGAGCCAATGATGCATACCATGAGAAAGCAACGCCAGTTAGAGACAAAGAAAATAAACGCACTTTCAAGGCCTCACTAGAGCTAGAATCGCCTAGTTGTGCCATGTATTGACTTATGTGTTCAAAAGTGCTTTTAGAATCCTCCCCATTAAATCTGATGAAATCAGGAAGTCTAAATCCAGCAGGGAAAGGAACTAAATCAAATCTAGGAACATAAGGCTTTTGGAATAACCTAGCCTTATCCCTGACATCCACTCCCAAATTCTCTTTAAGAGCTGAACCCAAATCAAGTTTGTACTTAGAAAATATATTATCTAAATACTCTAATGAATTGTCTTGTGAATTTGGCTGTTGAGAATTTTGAATAGGAGTAGAAAGCAAATTCCCCGATTCTGTCCCCGTGGGACCGGTCTGACCGGTTACCGTGACCGGTCTGACCGGTTGATGCGGCCCAAGCTGGTTGGCCGCATCTGCCCCACCAGGACCGGTCTGACCGGTCACGGCGACCGGTCTGACCGGTTGATGTTGGCCAGATTGATTGGCCGACATCATCTCCTGTATCTGTTGGCCGAACCTTCCGAAGAGTTCGTAAGGTACTGGGCCTTGTGAAAATAATTTTAGCAATTGAGGGGATACAGAATATTCATAGGTTGAATTTTGCGGGGTAGAATTTGCAACTTCATTGTTAATTCGACCATAACCAGCCGAATTAGGTAAAGTTGCAAATGGCTGAGGTGCAGCAGGCCGAGTAGGCATTAGGTTGGATGGTGTAACAGATTGGCCTTCAAAATAATTCAACGGCATACCAAACGTAGGTTGTTCTATGGGTTTTGTTGCCGGTGTTTTAAATTCAGGCACAAAAGGCACTTTGGAAATCAAAAGATTAGGATCGGCGGCAGGTTGTTCAGCCACGGGCTGTTTGCCTTCCGATTCTAAGCACTTGTTATGCATCCAATTAACCAACTTGACATTATTCTCAGCCATCTTATCTTCCATGTACTTTAGAAAAACTTCATGAGGTTTTTCATTAGATTGTACCTTAGGAAGTGCCGCTGAAGATGTAGCAGATTCATCTACCTCCTTGATCTTGGAGACCACGCCCTTGCGGTCTTTCTTGAAGTGCGAGAGGTAGTAGAGGCGATCTTCTTCTGCTTTCTTCTTCAAGTAGTCCTCAAGCCCTTGTCGATC
>CM014274.1:43174858-43199635 GCA_004135705.1 Alloteropsis semialata
GCTGCCTGGGCGCGCCGCCGGCTGCTAGGGCGCGGCCACGACGCGCCGCTGCCATCGGCCCCCTCCCGGCTCCCTCCGCAGCACCTTCGTTCGTCAACTCGCGTGCAGAGCAGCAGAACAGCAGGTAGCTAAGCCTTTTCTCTTCACAACTCACTGTTTTTGCTTGCATAAATGTGATGAATGCATATGTGATGAGAGTACTCATGTGATGAGCATGTGCTATTGTTCATCTGTAGGATGGACTTGGACAGTATTTTAAATCTAGAAATTCGGATTATTGCGTCCAATTGCCTGGATCGATGGTTCTGCTTTAACAAAGTTGTGGATGCTGACTTCACCAACTTAAAAGATTTGATTGATGAAGTTGCAGAAAAGTATCCTCCTAAGGGCGGTGAAATACTCTCGATTTCTTATTGGTGTATGGATAAAAATGCTTACATTGAAGTTCGCTCAGACCAAGATGTAGTTGATATGTTTGCAAAACATAAGGCTTCAAAGCGATGCTTGTTGAGTGTTTCGTACCATAGCCCTGCTAGTGAGCCTCCAGAGGTCCCACCATGGAAATTTGATATTGTCCAATCAATTGAAGCTCCATTCACACCTTCAGTGCCATGCACGAGCATAGTACAACCTAGCCTTGAAACTCAGAGTGAAAATCCAACACATCCTCCCAATCCTCCTAGTGACTCAAATATTGATTACTTGGCTAACCCAAACCCATCCTTCGAGCATGTGGGCATTGATGATGAATGCTTGTATATTGACATTGGTCCCCAAAATCCAATACCTGCTAGAGATGAATCAGGCCATGAATCTGATAGTGACGATGAATCTGATAGTGATGATGAATCTAATAGTGATGATGTGGTAGAGGATGTAGATGAAATTGTGAAAGATAGAGAGCCTGCACAGAAACCTGATGCTGAGTATGACAAGAAGGATCCTCCTATGACAGTAGGCACTTTGTATTCAGACATTGCTGCTTTTAAGTTGGCTTTAGCTTCACATGCTACCAAATATGAGTTCCAGTATGATATTGAAAAGAGTGATCCCACTCGATACAGGGTGTATTGCAGTGGCAAGGATTTTGGTTGTAGGTGGAGAATTCATGCCTCTACTCTGCAGGATGGTGTCACAGTTAAGGTAAACTTTTATTTGAACATTTTGTAGTTTCAAATGCATTGATAATTTTTTTCCTACCAAATAACCACTTGATTGCTGTCTTCGCAGGTGAAGAAGAACCCATACCCTCATGAAGGTTGTCAGAGCACTAGGAGGGCAGGCACTTGTGTTGGGGTGACTCAGTTTTGGGTGTGTGAACAAGTGCTTGATTGGCTGAAGGAGGAACCGACATTGCCCCCCAAGGATCTGAAAAGGAAGCTGAAGGAAAGTCACAAAATTGATGTGCCCTACAGGAAAGTTGTGAGAGGTAAACAACTTGCTATGGATAAAATTTATGGACCTTGGGACAAAAGTTTTGATAACCTGTACAGATTCAAGGCTCAAATAGAGGAAAGCAGTCCCGGATCCTTTGTTGTGATTGATCATCACACCATCAAGAACAAGATAAGGTTCAATAGGCTGTTTTTTGCCTTGAAAGCTTGTGTTGATGGTTTTCTTCGAGGTTGTAGGCCATATCTTGCAGTAGACAGTACATTTTTGACAGGAAGGTTCAGAGGCCAATTGTGTATAGCTTGTGCAGTTGATGGGCACAACTGGATGTACCCAGTGGCTATTGGTGTCGTTGACTCAGAAACAAATGAGAATTGGGAGTGGTTTATGGAGAGGTTGAAGGAAGCTATAGGCATCCCAGTTGGTCTTACATTCAGCACTGATTGTGGGCAGGCAGTGATGCATGGTGTTAGTGAGGTTTTTCCACAAGCTGAACATAGAGAGTGTATGTACCACCTTGTATAGAATTTCAAGAAGAGGTACAGTGGACAGATTTTTGATGATCATCTATGGGCATCTGCATATTCATGGAACCCTTACATGTTTGAGAAACATTATCAAGCAATGGCAGAAGTAAAACCAGAGGCTATGAAGTATCTTCAGGAAACTCACAAGAAACTTTGGACTAGGAGTCAGTTCTCCACATTGTCAAAGGTGGATTACATTACCAATAACTTGGCTGAAGCCTTCAACAAATGGGTAAAGGATATCAAGAGCAAGAATCTGGATGACCTGTTGGATACCATTAGACAGATGATCTTGATTAAATGGAACAATAGGAAAAAGGTTGTCCAAACCTTTCAAGGAAAGATTTTGCCTCATATAGTCCAAAAGTTGAGGGATGATAGCTTCAACCTGGACATTGAAGTGATCACAAGCTCACCTGATGGTATTGCAGAAGTTTGTGCTAAGGGAAGTTCTGCGACTTCCTTCAGGTTTGTTGTCAACTCTGTTGAGAGGACATGTTCCTGCAGGGCTTGGGAAGGGTCAGGAATACCTTGCAAACATGTTGTTGCCTATATCACATCAATTGCAGGTGCAAAACTAGAAGACTATGTGGATGAGTACTACTCAGTTGACAAGTTCAAAGCTGCATATGAACGCCGAGTGCCTTGCATTCCTGACAAGTCTATGTGGCATAAAGCCACACATGGCTTCTTCATGCATCCACCATTGCTTAAGTCAACTGCAGGAGGAAGGAGGAAGAATAGGATGAAATCTGCATTGGAGGGAGGTACCAGTAGAAAAGGAAGAGGCAAGCAACATGAGTGCCCAATATGCCATGAGTTAGGGCACCACTGGTACAAGTGTAAGAATGGGGATCCAAATGACATAGCTGCAATGGAGGCTGAGAGGTAAACTTTCTAGACATAGTTGCAATCGTAGACAATCTACTTGTAATCCTAGGCCTAACCATTAATTTTATTTCAGGGGTCCACCAAAGAAAAAGCTGAAGAAAGCATCTATCACTACCACAGAGACTAGCATTGTTGTGGCCACTCCTGCATCAAGGATGGTATTCCCACACAATGAGGCGGTGGCCAATGCTACACACAAGAAAAGGAAGAGAGGTGCCAGCAAAAGGAAGGGGCCACCAACCACTTCAACAAGTACGGGCAATACCAGGTATGGTCTTACCATGCATTCCTGAAGATATTTCCTAAAGTAAACTATGCTGTCATTTATAATGATGGTCACTATTACTTGCTTTCTTGTGCTAGGTCTGCAACTGGATCCAATGATCCTGTTCCTCTCCAAATTGAGCAAGCTCATATAGTTCATGAAGAAATTGGATCCTCTCAAGCCTCTCTACAAACAGTGTAGACGCCACGGAAGAAACGTGCCATCATGAAGAAAATTACACCAAGGAGGGCTCCAATTAATGCTGATCCAGTGCCCCCAACCAGCCCAGCTTCAAACACCAGAAGCAAAAAGAAACTCCAGCTTGAATAATTTCTGGTTCATGTTTTATGTGATGAAGGAACTACTTTTGTTGTCATGTTTTATGCAATGGACATGTAATAATTAAGACACTTGTGGTTGGACTGTTTGTGATGAACTTATGTGATGAGCTTAGTTGCTTAAATATTGGTATGAACATATGTGATGAGCTTATGTTATGTTAAATATTGGTATGAACTTATGTGATGAGCTCAATGGTCTGCAATGGTCATGCCAAATTTTCTGCGTATTTTTATTATTTTTAAATAATATTTTCGCATTTTTATGATTTATTTGCCTTTTAAAAAATTATTTACGAATTTTCCTATTTTTTAAATGAATTAATGTATTTTGAAACATATTAATAGCGTATTTTATGATTTATTAGACTTTTTCTAAAATTATTTGCGTAATTTTCTTATTTTTGAAAAATATTAGCACATTTTTCTTACTTTTAAAATGTATTTTAAAATCCTTCTCAAAACTTTCCTATAACTTTCCCTCACAGACGTACGTTGGTGGAACTGATACAATGCAGAACTGATGCAAAACTAGCAGAAGGGCATAATGGTCAGTTTATACCTCTGTTAGCCTCTGTTAGGTGTCCATCCGTCCAAAATGGCGTACACGTCAAAAGAAGTTCGGACGATGGCATAGACGACCGACTAAACTTTTTAATGGCATACACGGCACGAGCAACTTTACTAATGGCATACATGTCAAAGACTCATCGATTTGGGGAAGAAGAGGGGTGCAAGATATTTAGACTGACAGGAGGGCCCCACTTTGTCATTGTCATCCATAAAAGAAATAGGTAGAGTAGTATAGGTAAACTGCTGGAGGAGACATTGTTGGTGTACCTAAAGTTTTCTCTTTCCTGTACCTAAAACGGTTTTTAGGTTTTCAAATATAGGTCTATTGCTGGAGATGTCTCTTACGCCCTTCACTTGTGTCCTACGAGTTGATGATAGCCTTTGGTGTTTCCTATCGCTTTGAATTATTCTCTAACACCTTATAACTTTATCTGGTGGACTCCTCTTCAGTCAGAATCCGCACAAGTCAGTATCTTATCCACGACACTATGTGGCCATAGCACCAAGGCAGAGGTGGTTCGAGCATTTGATCTACGTATAGCAAATTTTCCACTATATATACTGCCACGAGCATCCTTCTTTCAGTCCAGATCTGAGTGAAGGTACCATTGAATCCGATGCCTAACCTCTAAAGGTATACCCCATGCCATTGCAAGTCGTGATGCCACTGAGCCCAACCTCTATCTAGTGTCACCAAGGTGTTGTCACTCAACCAGAAGTCATCCTAGAGCGTAGCCACCTTCTGCATCAATAGCGGCAATGACGCCGACCCCTAACCAACTTACCACTCCCCCTACTCTAATTGATTACTCCCTCCGTCCATGTTTATAAGACGAACGCATATATCAAGATTCAAATCTTATTATCTTTAACCAATAATTTAATCAATAATTTTTTATTTTTATGATGTAAACTTTATATGGTTGGATTTGTAATAAAATGTACTCTCCAATAATTATAAGTTTATAATCATAAATAATATAATATAAAATAAATTAATGGTCAAAGTGTAATTTGGAAGACCGTGCCATGTATATAGCGCCTTATAAACATGGACGGAGGGAGTAAATCAAATTTGATGAATACTTCCTCACCATGATATACGCCATGGTTGTTATCCTGCTCAGGTGTCCCCCGCACCTACGCCTGTGTTGCATTTTTTGACAAGGTCCACGGCAACATAGACACCAAAGGTCCAATGCTAACTCTTCCTCCATCGTTGGTCCAGATTGGTGAGGCTCTCCACCCTATATGTCCCTATAACTATATCACATCATGAATTTATGAAAGACCAGTTAGCATGTTCATTGCCAATAATGACTATCAAGATTTTGAATGGCAGATGGATACTGGGGAAATCTTTCAAGCCTCGAGTATCTCAAATATATCTCATTTTGTATCATTATATGATCGACATTGGAGCTGCTCGTGGCTTGAAAGGCATCTAAAGTAGCTTGGTAAATATGAGGCACAAATGATTTGAATCTAATGCACATCTCTTGGTGAATGAGGGACAATTATAGTTTGTGCACTTCTTTGTTTTTGGTTTAACACTACTACTGATAGCGCTATCCATAGCGCCCCCTTCACCAGTGATTCTGTCCGAATCGATGGTGAAGACTCAGCACCAGCAGTTCGTAAGTAGGTGGCCCGGCCAGGGCCCCGCTAGCCATTAAAACCGCTGGTGATGGGTACCCTTCACCCCGGCCGCCTTCACCAGCGGTTCCATCACCAGCGGTTCGTATTACAAACCGCTGGTGAAGGTCGAAGGGTATAAATTAATTTTTTATACAAATATTTTTTATTTTTATATTATTTTCCTGATATTTTTCTTTATCTAGGAGCATGTAATGAACAACCACAAAAAATTACAGCCCGATCAGACTTTAGTTGTGGCCTCTAGAAATTTATAAAGATTTAGATAGGTTAATATAAATAGACCGTATCCCCTATTCAATCACAAGTAATGATAAGGTGCAGTGGTAAGATGAGCAACACGTGAAGGTAGAGGTCATGAGTTCGAATCCCACAAATTGCAACAAGTGCAAAAAATTGTGCTGTTAGAAGGAGAGGATGGTTGGTTCCTTAGGGGCCTTCCCATTCAAATATAATTTTTTTGCTATCACTTGATATTTTTTACGCTATTTTTAATGTGTTTTTTAATTATGTTCACCACTGGTTCGTAATACAAACCGCTGGTGATGGTAGGGGCATCAACAGCAGTTTGTGCCACGAACCACTGGTGATGCTAGGAGCATCACCAGCGGTTTGTATGGCGAACCGCTGGTGATGCTAGGGGCATCACCAGCGGTTTGTATTGCGAACTGCTGGTGATGCTAGGGCAACACCAGTAGTTTTAAAACAGGCAGTGAAGCCCAGGGTCTTCACAGGCGCTTTTTTAGCAGTGCTTCCAAAACCGCTGGTGAAGGCCTCTTACGAACCGCTGGTGATGCCCCTAGCTGCAGTAGTGCAATATTGTTTGGTTATTAAGGTTCTTGAAGTGAGGCATTACTCGGTGCTTAGGAAGGAATGTGTCAGATTTTGCAGGATATGTGCCATTTCACAAGAGGCTTAGATGTTTGCTTTCTGGCATTGTTTTATTCTCCTTTACCAATAATGAGTGTTTCTTGTGCTCAAGCTAATCTATATATAGACAAACCTATAATAACCATTGTAATTCTATACCATCAACTTATTGCTTGATTTTTTACCATTATCTAACATTTTCCAATCTGATTATTTGTGCAATTTCTGGCAAATGATGAAATAAGAGACCAAATGGGATATAATGTGAGGAGAGCTTATTCAAAATCTAAATTTAGAAGTGTGGACTTTTAAAATGATATTCTGAAACAAGTTCTTCTAACCTTAATCCATTGCCCAACCCCATATTGCCATGGGATACATTCCATCTAGGCTAATGCATTCTATGCACTCTTTGTTAGCTAATTTGTGTTGATCTTGGAATAGATTGTCTACTCTTTCTTCGATAATTTTGGTTGACTCTTGATTACTTCTACCTTAAGTGGATGTCTTGGGTTATATCTTTCATTTTAGGTGGCAGCGTTGCCGTTAATGTACATAATGATATATGGTCTTATTTCCAAACCAAAAAAAGCCTTTGTTAAGGAGATCATTTATCTCCATTACCTTGTAATGCAGTTGCAGATATGTTAGCAATTCTTATAAAAAGATCTAAGAAGGTTGGTCAGATAAGTGGAGCGATACCAGATCTAGTCGGTGGTGGCTTATCTATTCTAACAAATGCCAACGACATGATACTCTACATGGAACATGATCTACAGAAAGCTTGTAACATGAAGTTATAGTTTTTTACATTTCAGCAACTTTCTAGTTTTAAGATTAATTCCCATAAAAGTGAAATATCCTATTTCACCGAGGCACAAGAATCAGTCGTTCACTATACACAAACTCTTTGGATGTGGATAGGGAGAGTTTCCTCTCAAGTATTTAGGTATTCCTATTCATTTTAGAAAACTATCAAATGCCGACTGCAATCAAGTTGAAGAGCGATTTGAAAAACATTTGAGTATCTAGAAAGTTAAACATTTATCAGTGGGTGGCCGGCTGACAATGATTAACTCAGTTTTTAGTACCTTACCCATGTATATGATGCCCTTTTTGCAATCTCAAGTGGCGTGTAATTAAAAGGTTGGATTATTTTAGGTCCATATTTTTTTGGCAAAGTGACGATCATTAAAGCAAGTGTCGTCTTGCTGAGTATTTTGTGCCAACCAAAAAAACCAAGGGGTTTCAATATTCATGACTTAGATATAAAGAGCAATGCTTTGCTTGGTAAATGGCTATTTTGGATACTCACAGCTGATGGGTCATGGCTACAGATATTGCGCAACAAATACCTCAACTCAAAACCTTAGTCATAAGTTCAATGGAAAAATGGAGATTCTAGCTTTTGGAATAGGCCGGTGAAAGTGAAACGAGAGTTTCTCCATTTTGAGACTTTCACAGTTAAAGATGGGACAACAAATCAGATTCCAGAAAGACAAGTGGCTAGGCAATGCAACCCTACGTGAATGGTATCCTTGTCGATATAAAATTGCACAACATAAACGAGTGACAGTAACAGAAGTCTTTAGTTCATCACCCATCAATATCTCATGGCACAGAGATCTCATAGAAAGTTAGCGGCATGGAACAATTTAATTCCACATATTATTGCTAACATTGTGTGAAGCCAGGAACCAGATGAATTTCATTGGAACCTCCATCCTTCTAGCTAGACAGCTCTCAATGAAATCTGACCATGTAGTCATGATTCATGTTGTTGTCCCCAACTTGAATAAACATTGGAAACGATAACTCCCCTAAAAATCAAGATTCTTATATGTTATTTATGGAGGGGGTGATGTTGACAAAAGGCAACTAACTAAGCACAACCGGATTTTTTTTATTGTCGTTTTGCACATGTGGTATGGCCCATCACACATGGGGCTTCAGGTGTTACGTAGCCTAGTAGTGTATCACTTATGTTTTGGAATTGGCTATAGACTATAAGCAAAGAAATCAAATTCCTGCTAGGAGCGGCTGCGGCCACTTGTTGATTGTTATGCATGGCTTTGCATGAACAACTGTGTTTTTGAAATAAAACTTAATTCTACTCTTTTTCAGGTTATTTTCTTGTTATCCATTGCTCCGTTCATATATTATATTTAAAAAAGGGGGCTATTTTGCCCCTGTTTTTCCTTCCATTGCACATTTACCCCTACTTCAATGTGAATGCTCAGGTGGGATGCAATAAAGCAATACCAATGATATCATTAGTGTATCTCAATTTTCCAATTACCAATTATGTGTAGCACAAAGCCTCACTGTTGACATAAGTTGACTGTCATATTGGTGCGAGAGGGATGGGACCCATGAAGGCATGAGACATATATCTTGGTTGGAAGAATAATTAATCATTCAGATACGATGATAATCTCTACTCCTATAAAGAACCTTTTGTCCTCCTTTCTGTCCGTCGTAGGTCCTTTCACCCTCGCGGTTTCCGTCCGACGCCCGCTCCGTTCGAAATCCCGGTTTCCACATCTCCTCGCGTGATCTCCTCGCGTCATCAGCGCACGATCCGCGGGCTCTCGTCCGGTCTCGCATCCTCTAACGCCTTCCTTCCTCCTCTGGTCGTCCTCCTCCATCGTCCTGCTACGTCGCCCTCCGCCATCGACACGCGGGAGTCGCCCTCCACCATCGTCATCCGCCATCTGCCGCTGCAATCCAGGGCGCCACCGCCCTCCACCACCGTCCTCCACCATCTGCTGGGAAGGAGGAGCCCCCACCAGTGGACGGGGTGCCCGCAATCGAGGTAGAGGGGGATGGGGAGGGGTCGGCGGCGCTCGTCAACGGGGCCGAGGGTGAGGCGCCGTTGTTGGCTGCTGGGAAGGAAGAGCCGCCGCCAGCGGATGCGGTGCCCGCGGTCGAGGTAGAGGGGAAGGGGGCACCTGCGGCGGCGGATCTGGGGGCGTCGGCGGATCTGGGGCCGGCGTGGTGAGGCGGACCCGCGGCAGATCCGTGGCAGGGGGTGGCCGGCTACTCAGCGAGGCGTCCCCGCGGCGAGGAGAGGCCGGCGCGGCGCGGCGCGGTGGGTCCATGGCGGCTGCCGGCGGCTCGCATGCAGGGAGGCCAGCGGCGCTCGGCAGGGTTGGGGCAATGGGCAAGCACCTGCAGCGGCTAGCGTCATGGGTACGCACGGAGGCGGGGTGGCCCGGTCGGTGCGCAGCTGGGGCACCGCCTTGCCGCGAGCACCGAGGCCGCCGGAGTACCCCTCGACGCGGCCACTTTCTTTTGCCAGAGGTGAGAGCTGCTGCTTACCAGGATTTGGCCATGTATTTTAGCCTAATCTTCCTTCCTTTCCGACTGTTGCATACCGTAGTCAAACCAATTGGCTCCTCCTCCTGCGAATCACTGTTGGAGAAGGCAAGTTTTGGGGCAGTGCAGTGAGCTCGGGATTGAAGAAGATAGGGAGGGACTAGAGCAGAGAGAAGAAGCAGAAGCAGCAGGTATTAATTTTTTGGATAACCTATAGTTCTCTCTCCAGTCTATTCTGCTGAAACTTTATGCTACCTTCGAATTTCTTATGAAAACGTATTGATCGTCGCATCTTCACAAGATACTATTCATGTTTTATGCTCAATATAATTTTTAACATATGTTACAGTTTGTAGTTGCCTATAATTGAAGGGGCATTGATGAGTTAGAGATGAAGGCACAGAAGAACAGTAATGAAGGTTCAAGTTCAAATCAGCAGGCTTTGATGGACAGGGAGCAATGTTTCAAAATCGTCGCTGCTGCTGTCAAATCTGTTGCTGAGTAGATTATCGAGTAATGGTTGTCATTCTGCTGAAACTTTATGCTACCTTCAAATTTCTTATGAAAATGTATTGATCGTCGCATCTTCACAAGATACTATTCATGTTTTATGCTCAATATAATTTTTAACATATGTTACAGTTTGTAGTTGCCTATAATTGAAGGGGCATTGATGAGTTAGAGATGAAGGCACAGAAGAACAGTAATGAAGGTTCAAGTTCAAATCAGCAGGCTTTGATGGACAGGGAGCAATGTTTCAAAATCGTCGCTGCTGCTGTCAAATCTGTTGCTGAGTAGATTATCGAGTAATGGTTGTCACCCCCACAAAAGTCCAAGAACACCCATGTAGAGCTTCCTGATTGAAGAGATCAGATATGGTCCATTTTCCAAACTTGAGCGAACATGGCTTCAACAGGCGTCATGATCGATTTCAACTGCTCCGGAGTTGTCAAATATTGGAAAGGTAACAGTGAATTTCTATCTTGGAAAAGTGAATTAAAGCATATGCCAATCATTGCATATTGTAATAAAATTAACATAGAAAGGACATGTCCATGAAAATGACAAGTAGATGAAAATTTTGAAGTGAAACGACATGAAGAAGGGCCAACGGTCATTTTATTATAGTCTATGCCCTATAAGGTAGGCGACGACTAGAAACTATAGTTCATCCATTTCTGTTGCACAGCGAGCCAATTGGTATATGTCAAAATAAAACTACGGAAACAAATTGAACTGGTCATTACAATTGCTTGTAAGGGCTCTTTTGAAGTGGCCCTGGTTTGGTGACCCTGCTTTTTTTTGCTGTCTGAACTCGCTGAGCAATTGATTCGGTGCTAAATTGTGATATGGCAGAATTAGTATCGTTTTCTATCTTCTTTGGGCGTCCGCGTTTCCTCTTTGTGCTGCCAGTGATCTTGGATTTGTTGTCACCATTTGGCGGGGGGATTTCTTTTATGTCGTCACTATTAGCTGCATTACATGTATTTTCCTGTGGATACTTAGCCAAGTATTCTTCCTTCTACAGAGTGGAATGCAATAAGTTAGTTAAATTGAGCATGTTCAGAAGCTGGAGAATAAATGAATGAATGTTTATTGAACAACACAAACCGTTAGAGGCTGCTTGTACGATTCCATTCTTCTTTTGTTGCATTTTGATAACAGCAGGTCAGCAGCCTAGAACAGATTTTCCAGTAGAAAATATCAATGTGTGCCTAAAGTGGACAGAAATGGGTAGGTTAGTAATTTAGTATAATATCGACTACATAAATAAGTAGAAGCATGGAAATAATTTTAGGCTTTCATTTACCTGTGTGAATTGCTCAGTAATTTTCTCCCAATCCCATGCCAGCATGTACTTTAATAAGAATCCTCCACAAGAATGGTTGTAATATTTAGTTCATGTATCAATATCACTTCTAATGTGTTCAAGAGTAATAATTTAAAATGCAGTATGTACCCGTATTTGCTTGAATTATAAAATATATATGTCTATGCGTGTCCTCACACACATATTTGGTAATCTAGATAAACATGTTTTTTTGTCGTGCCAATTTTATCGCCTCTACACTTTTGTTTCCTTCCCGTAGCAACGCACGGGCACGATCCTAGTGATTATGACAGGCCTAAGTTGCAATCGCTGCTGCGTGCGGGTTAGGCACTAGTCTCTGCTGGCATAGCATTCCAAAACCGACAAACCATTTCAAGTTTACTTGGGTTTCATGGAGGATTTTAGGCCAATCCTAGTGGGGGTTTCATAGAGGTTTAATGCACATTAAATAGGGTGACACATTAGCATATATGATGACATGACAATGTAATTATGAAGAGAGAGATGGAAGGAGTTTCATTAGGATGAAACTGTGTCTACACTATTTCCAAAACTATAAAACTTGTTGAAACTACCATTGGGGGCATTAAATTTCATGCCATATCAGCAATTTTGCTGACGTGTCAAGGTCTTTATGAGGAGTGAGATGAGAAAGTTTCATCATATGTAAGAGGAGTTTCATCCTATAAAACTCAACTGACACGGTTACCTAATTTTCAGTCGTGGTAATAGTGCAATAAAACTATGCGCTGAGACGACTGGCCTTAGAGGGTATTCGTTTTGGCCAGGATTAGACTTGGAACCATTCCAGGTTATCAAAGAATGATTCCAGGGGCTTGTTCCTTGACAAGACGAACGAGACGTGCAGGCACTGGAGGTAGCTGCAGGCAAACCCGGCCGAGCTCCAGCCTTCACAAGTCAAACCCACAATCACTGGGTGCACGTACGTTTTTTAATTTTCTCCACCCACAAGCCATTGTCTTGATTTTCCATATAATATTACAAATATATATACTAGCTAAATAACACGAGTTCTCGTGACAGGATCCACCAGGATTTATTGGTCTATAAAATGTGATCCTGTAGGATCGGAATCCACTATTACTACTAGTCCCGATTATTCTTCTTGGAAGAAATGACGTCAGTACCAGTCTGTGATTAGCGTGATAATTATATCGAAGATTACGAATCTCTTGGAACGTGCCACGCATTGACGGCTGAATATTATATAAGTTTTATTAATCAACTAATCATACAACCAAGTACATTTGGGGCCATCGTAGTTGACCATCATTGATGTGACCTGACCGTTGAGATGGGATATGGCTCAGTCCTTATTCTAACGAGTATAATTGATAATTGATAACGAGTATAATTGATGGGATATGGACAGCAAATCTGATTCAGCAACCGAGTGAGCAGTTGGAGGTGCAGGTCTGGTGGGAGCAGGCGTTACAAGGCTGCAGCAAGAAAGTGAGAAGAAATAAGGCGGGCATTCTAATGTACACGGCCTGGAATATCTGGAAGGAGCGGAATAGGAGAATTTTCGATAAAGTTCAGATGTCGCCGCTGCAGCTGTTGCAAGAGATCAAGGCTGAAGTCAACCTGAGGGTTTTGGCTTGTGGACGGCCAGAGTTATCGTAGCTAGTTAATTATGTTAGGTCCTTTTATGAGTCCCGTGTTTTATAAGTTTATTTATGTAATCAAACTTTGTACAACTTCGCTTGCTTCCCTTCTTATATGATATGGCAGTGCTCCTGCCCTTATTTCAAAAAAAAAATTGATAATTATATATTGTGTCGAGAGTTGTAGTTTGTATAAAGTTGTGGGATTTTGGAAATTGCATATATGAGCCTGTTTACTCATATGGTTATGATTTGAGACTAACTGAAGTTGACGGTCAATGTGGAGAAGGATGCGGACTAAGCATTTGTAGCATAGGTGCATGGATATTAGCCAACGAATTGTCCACACCATACACATGGAGTGTTCAAGAAAACCTGAGCTCCTGTTTACCTGGGGAAAAAAACTCAAAAGATAGAAGATTGGTAGTTCAAGACTTCCTAGGAAGAGAAGCAATTTGACTGAAAGTTCTGTTCATTAGGACCTCAAATCCGATCCGCAGTTGGCCTAACATAACAAAATGGGCCACTAACTATATTAGGTCTGGTAACTCTTTTCCTTTCCTTGGCTTGGGAAAGTCTGTAAAGAAGGTAGTAGCCGTTTATGAAATGTAGCGGTTGCTTGACCAATAAAACCGGTAAAAAATCGATTATATGCTGACAGAGATACTTACGAGAAGTGAAGTACATACTAGCAGGACATTGCATATTTGGAATAAAAAATTAGTATTCCTCCACCAGTCGACCCCTTACCTTTTGCTGCTCATTTCGACCCCAAGCCATGTCTGGACAGCCATGTCTCGGGGTGGTGGAGGTCCAGTGCCATCGCCCTTGATCGTGATCACTGCATCATCCGAGGGTTTTCATCGCCGCCGGTGCTTCGTTCGACCCAAAGGCCTGCCTTGGGTTGGTGAAGTCTTGCCCTCGCCGCTTTCATCGAGTTGATGCCTCACTAAAGCCTAATGTAGTCCCCTCACCTTCGCCCTTGACCGCGGCCACATCCCCATCGTCCAGTGAGTGCCCTATCATGCTCTTCCTACATATACGACCTAGATTCCCTTTAGAACATAGAATGAAAACTGGACCTGCCCTTGAACCGGTGAGACTATTGGTTCAACGGTTCAGTGGTCCAACAAGTGAGCCAGCTGGTTTGAACCCAGTTTCATAATCCTCATACATTATATATACACTACTCAATCACATAAATTTTGACGGGATGTTCAGTTGAGGCAGCTTTAAACCTGCAGAGTAGGTTCGAAGCCCCATCCTCCCCCTTTGCCCCTCATTTCCCTATGATTTTGTGCGCTCGGCTAAATTGGGACGACTTTCAGCCTGGTTTCAGCCAACTTTTCAGCCCAATGTGCATAGAATATGCCCTTCAGATCTGATTTTTTTCATAACCGGTCTATTAAATGAACCAAACCGGTCAAGCCACCGGTTCACGGTTTTTCCAGTCGAACCAGCAGTCTGGTCTGCTTTTTTCTTCTATGCTTTGGAATGTCAACAATAACATTACCAATTGCAAGATATGCTTCATGTAGATATTCAATGGACAAACAAATGATTCATGTGTGATGGGAATGCGAATAAAGAAACATCATCATTACAAGCTCAGAAGTTGCTCGTTGCTCTTGTGATAGTTGAAGAAATCAATGAATAAGGCTACCCTAGACTAAATAATGCCCTTACTTGGTTTTGTAGGGTTTCTGGCCTAACTGCAAGGCTCTATGTACCTTTTGGTATTGGACATCCAATTGCAAAAGATCAAAGATGTGGTAACAAGTTCTGAAAGTTTTGGTGCTATTTGCTGGAAACACTTACGAACAAGAGGCTAATATGAGGAAGCATTCATTACATATTATGAATGAGTTGTGGAAATACCACAAGAGACAGATAATACCACAAGATTAAGATATACAAGGGATATGTACTAAAGAATCGAACACCACATCAAACCATATGAGTGGGATGCCTTTGTGACTATTAAAGATCATAGCGAAGTTTAAAGCAATCAGTTACAAGCACAAGACCTTCCAAGTAAGACACACGAAAAAACCACAAACTAGGACCATCTCATTACAATGAATGGGCTAAACAATGCGAAAAGGAAGATAAAGAGGCAAAGTACAATGGTATGCTAAGTGTATTTATAAATATCCCACCAGGTCATTCCAGTAATAGGGTGCCAGCAATGAAAGTGCATCTAGGCCCCCTAGGTGGGTTTTGGTGAATTGAATGACAAAATGATTAAAGGACTAACATGTTTGTTAAAAATTATGAGCAGAAATTAAATTGTATATTTATAATACACTATTGTTCATTGGTTGAATACAATGTGGATGGCTCATGATGACTTGTATAAAGAAGTGATTGTTCCCATTATGCATGAATATGATAGTTGGCAAACTATGGTGCAACAAAGAAAGAGACATGATGACATGTGTGATATATTGGTCTCTAACTTGATGAAAGCTTGTTTAACATTGATATGAGATGTCTTAGATCATGTTGGACAAAAATGTTGAATGGTGCAAGTTTGGTTGAATGGACAAGAGACATGGTGATATGGCTCATTCTTGGTCTATATTTGAAGAATGACTTGCAAATAAGATGTGATGACTTTGAAGGAAGTGAAAGGCTAAAGTAAAGTGGATATATTGCATATCAAGAATTGGTGTTCATTGTTGATACAAACTAGTATGAAGCTATATGAGATGCTAGGATGAAGAGGTTGAATTCGGGATAGTGTTTCAAGGTACTAAGCAATGTGTGATCAAGTTGCGGGCTTGAGTCATGTATCTTTGCTAGGTTGACGAAACTTTCTTTGGATTTCAACTTGATGAATCTTGGTCACTGTTTCAACGAAAAGAAACGCTCCTGGAAGGAAGCTTTCCTAGCTATGTACGGGGCGTGCCAGTATACTATCTATCGTATACAAAATAAATAAATAAACACAAAACTCAGGGAACACTTGTCTTTATTAATTCATCATAGAATTACAAGTACATGTTCCCACTTGGGATTTGCATTGATATTGCGCCTAATACATCTGACTAAGCGGGCGACCATTGATTGCAAGGTTCTTGGTTCCCGTGGCCTCGTGAGGCCACCGGTTAATTACATCCACTGCTTTGAGCCGTGGAAGACCTCCGATTAAGCTACGCTGATGGTCGTCATCTTGAAATCTCCATTGTACATGAGCTATAACAGAATAATAATTGTAATGCACTAAAAGCCTCATCGGTCTTTAGTGGAATCCGGCCTCGTCGGTCACGGAGTTCACAATGAATTCTGAAAGTGAAGTGTGCTCGGCCTTGTCGGTCACGAACACTGAATGTCCAGCCTCGTCGGTCAGGACTATGGAATTCCGGCCTCGTCGGTCATGGAAAAGGTGTAATTCAGTTATCCCAGCCTCGTCGATCAGGGAAAATAGCTGTGACTTCATAATGAACACACTGGTATCAACGGCACCGGAAATAGGGGAATTGGTTCTAATAGCAGGGTCATGCTCATACACTGATCACATGACTCCTCAATAGCTTAGCCCCAGTTGGGCAAAATGTCTATGGCTCTAGTCATTGGAGCGGGCAAACTCTGATGGCAACCGCTATTTAAGAGAAACATCGACTCGGGGGCGATCAGTGATGATGCCGCGGTTCTTTACAAATGGTTTCTTCGTTAGCATGACATATATAATAAGCTGACTAGGACGGACGGCTACTTGCCTCGGCAAAATGGTCGCCTCCATTTTGCACTACTAGCTTTGTCACTGCTCCTCTAGTGCACGATGTACAAAACTTGAAAGGCAAATGTGCTTCATCTGCTGTGACTACGTGGCAATCACATTGCAAGGTTTTCATTCCACATTTGCAGCTGACACTTTTACAAAACGTGTACAGGGCTATCATAATATACATTTGAATAATCTGAAAGCACAACTCTTATTGCAAACTGAACATTTGAATACACACCTAGGCAAGTCTAATAATATGCCGCAGGAAAACAAATTACTGAGCTTTTAATCTTTGTATGACTGTAGCTGCCCTGGCTAAAGTACATATGCTATTCCTCATCTCTAAGCATGCATGTAGCAATTAACTAGCTCCTGCACTCAACTTCATCATGCAGCCGATTCAGTTAAACTAATCAGCTTGCATCTCTAGCCAATGACGCTGGACAAGCAAGTAATCTATAATCTGAGCTACTGTTTTTTCTGTACTATTTCACGTACGGCTCTTCTCTAATGAGACAACCAAGCTGTACTAAAAAAAACTCTGTAAGCTCACATGATGGAACTGTTTGAGCCGAATTAACATGAGCACGTCAGTAGCAGCTTAGCACGACATGCGTGCTAGCTAGCCCACTGCCTTGTGATCTGAAATTAAATTGTTGGCCTCACACAACGCCTAATTGCTCAGTGCTTGATCGCTGCTAGCTTGCAGCTGCACATTTATTTGCACCTCCTTTGCTTGCCTGGACTGCTCATCTCCACTGAAACTAGCATGCTCGTGAGTTCATTTGACGGCCGATGCACTAAACTAATCAGCCAGCTTGTGGAGACTCCATCGAACTAGTACGTGAACTGCACTGCACCTCTGCCATGCTCTCAACTAAACTTGCATTGATTGATCTGATTTCCAAGCTCATGGCCTGCACTACAACCTCTGATTGATCAAGAGCTTTATCTCTGCTGATCTTACGGTTACTAGAATGTTGTCTGCCTCTGTGTGTTTTCTTGGAAATCAGCATGCAGCTGATTAAACTAATCTAGTATCTCCACATCTTCTTGTCAAAAGGAACTAAGACTGCTGCCACTGATTGATACGTACTGCTTGGCTACAGGTTAGTGCAGGTGGCGCTTCCCATACATTTGTTTCTGCACCCGGGGACGACATCACGGCAAAGCTTTCTTCTTTCTCTATTGCTTTGCATCAATAATATATAAACTGCAGGCCGATCTATTGCATGGCTTGTCGCTGCCCGGAGCCTCTTAATTGACTTACACTGCTGCCTAATCTTGTCACGATCTGATCAGCAAGGCTTCATAGATGACTCCTTGGTCTTGTGGCGGCTGCTGCTCTTCTCGATCTTGATGATGGCCCTGCCACTTCTCTATTGTTGATCGGCCTTGTGACAACAGTGCCAGTGCTGCAACTCTGCTTTTCTCCTCGATCTTCTAAAGATCGGCCTTGTGATGACCGCTGCCTTGCTTCTCCTCTACTACTGCTCTCATCAATCTTCTTATGAAGATTGGCCTTGTGACAACGCTGCCTGCTTCTCCATGGCCACTCTCGCCGCTGCCGAGGCGATCCTGCCGGGCTGCCACGATGTCGCACGCACCATTGAAAGGGTGGAGGGCTCGCCGTCAAGCTGCCACTCTGCCCTGTACGTTGCATGCACGTGCCCAAGTGCATCTGGTTCCTTGCCTGATGAAATGGCCGCCGGCTTCTCCAGTCCAAATCGAAGTTATCCATCTCTCATCGAAAGATCGGACACAAACCCTAGCGGGTTCTCATCAGGTTTTGGTGGCAGTGTGCTTTAATCCGCTGTGCTAGGCGTGTATTCATCCTACTCGGAGATTCCAAAGATCTTTTTGGAAATTCATTTGTTGAATTTCTAAAGGTGGTATTTGGAATATCCAATTGTCGCTAATAAATTTGTTTTAAGTGGCGATAATTTCAGGTCTCGCCTATTCACCCCCGCCCCCTCTAGGCGACATCAAGATCCTTTCAAGCAAGAAGATGCAAGTCCTCAAATGGCTAGGACACCATCATGGATGAACAAGTTCAAGAAGTTAGAGAGCATCTTCTAGCAATTAATCAGTTGTCAATATAAGTAAGAAAGTTATCATACAAAGTTAGCTAAATTATTCATGTTGCTTATATTGCATGAGTCGTTATTACATGGTGCAGTCACCATGTTTCTAGGTAGGAGGATACACTTTTGGTGGCCTTGTAGAATCAATAGAATCCGAAACATGTACGTGGTGTATCTAGTTACGATGGCTCAAAATTGTATCGGCAGCTAAGAACATGGCCAATAAGAAGATGGCCATGCAGTCTCAATAAAGCTTTTTTTCCACCCTATGACACCAAGTGGGAACCAGTAGTAGAGTGTTTTTTGAGCGCCTCAAAGTCAAGCCATGTCTATTCATGGTAGAAAAGTGCATCGAATGTGCTATCTAGTGAAAGTGGTGGGGGGCGGGAGGGTTAGTGGTTACTAGGGACATCTGTATCTAGTATAGTGTCAAGCCAGGTCTCTAATATGTCCACTCTAAGTTTCGGCTAACCCTTTTCTTAGTTTTTTGTCTCTGGTACTTTAATTCTAAACTTCACTCATTCAGATATTTGAGGGATATGTGATAGTCTATATAGAGGTAGTCTAACCAAACACAGGACATTTCTACTTTCATGTTCCCCCTTGGCTAGACCAGATTATAGGCCGCCCAACACCAAAAAAATACTCGACCCCGACCCATCCATGTGATGGCCCAGGCATGGGCCAAACAACCCAATCCCTTGGTCGTCTCAGGCCAGGCATGGGCCAACATTTTTTACTGGAAACCCTATAAAAACCCAACCTAGCCCGAAAATTACACATAAAAACTTCGAGTTTGGCCCAACCCGACCCAACAATGCCACGAGTCAAGCATGGGCTAAAACATCTAACCCGATGGTGGGCTCGAGCAAGGCACATGACAAAAGTTTTGACCTAGAAACCCAAAATGACACAACCCAACCCGACAAATGACCAGGTCTACCCTTGACACATAGAGATCACAAGAAAGGGTCCCAATATAGCGTATAGTAAGTCGATGAAGATCCTTGTTCATGCTCCATCTTTTATGAGTCATTGTAAAGGAATGAGGACTTAGAACAATGGCCACTTTGCTTCCATCTAAGGAAAAGTGTGACACTGAGGATACTTATGGAAAGCTTACTAGTCCATCCATGGAACAGTTCATGGTTTAGAGACAGAGATGGCAGTGGATTGGTTTGGGTCATGTTTCTCTTGGTTTTCATCCTTGCTCCTGCTTCATGAGGTGAATGAGCTCAGGCAAAAAGTGTGTGAAATGGCTGACAAGGGAGGTGTAAGTGAGTTGTTGAGGTTAGGCTCACAAGTAGGCCTAGGAGAGATGAAATGAGTGCTAGTGTAACATGCAAAGATGCGCTGGGAATTTATTGTTAGGTCACAATTTCATAAAAAATATTCATAACAGTCTAATTCACCCTCTCTTCGATATCCTGATTCTTTCAAAGATAACACTAGAAGCAAAAAGTTTTAGAGTTAATTGGATATATGCCATTACAATTACCATAGTTAGGAGATATACCATTACAATTCGCTATATTATAAACATGCCACTACAATTTGACAGGTATTGAAAATTTGCCAATACATACCTCTTCAACGCGTTTAGAAAAAGGGTTAATTTGTTCCATGCCATTACAATTTTGAAGATTTGGAGAACTACCATTACTATTCAATGAATAGCAACCATACCATTATAATTTGCCCGCTCTTTGAAATATGCCATTATGTACGCCCGCAGCGACGATGGGCCCACGCGCAGGCGTACGCATCTTCGTATAGCCTGTTTTGCCCTTGCATGGAGTGGATAAGACTCCCGTGACGAGTTCTCGTGGTCGTCCCCTTCTTTCTCGCCGCCGCCGCTGCTGCCGTTGCAACTCTTGCGCCGCCGCCTCCCGATCTCCCCTTCCCATTCGCGTCGCCGGTGACTAACAGCATGGTCGGTAGCGGCTGGGCGACGTCGTGTGGGGTCAGCTCAAGTCAACAGGAGGGGCTACCACTGATCGATTGTCCCAGATGCAAGATCCCGGTGGTTATGCTCAGGAGCAAGAAAAAGGAGAGCTATGGAGCTATCTTCTACAAGTGCCCCAACAATTTCCTGGTGAGTAGTAGAGCTATGGAGCTGAAGTCAACACTTCTTCCTTGCATTACCCATTGCATTAGGGTGAATTTGATGTTTTTGCTGCAGGGTGACAGCACTGGTTGTGGCTATTACTGGTGGGAAGGGGCGTATCTGGGTTATTTGCGTGACAAGCATCCAGAGCTTTTGATGCAAGCTGGAAATGTCGCCCAGATGGAAGCACCCAGGAGTGTTAGTCGAACATTTGATTAGGAGCTTAGTGAAATGAAGTCTCAGCTCTTGGAACTGAAGATGGAGAGTTGTGAGATGAAGATGCATATTAGTGAGATAAAGCAACAGATTGGCAGGGGCAAGACAGTAGCATTTGACAATGCAGTAGTTGCTGTAATAGTTGGTCTGGTTCTTGGAATCTTAGTTGCAAAAATCTTGAACATGTAATGATCTTGAACATGTAATGACTGGTTATGCAATGTACTTGTATGCATGCAATATGTTGGCACAAATAAGTGGTTATGCAATGTACTTGTATGCATGCAATGTGTTGGCACAAATAACTGGGAGCATTGACAGATTCCAGTAGCTTACACAAATCTGTGATTCAGCATTGACAGATGGGATTCACATTGACATTTTTGGGGGCAGCACATTTTTGTACAATTCATAGATTTTTTTTTGCCTCTGTTGGCACTGAATCTTATAAATATAGCATAGCAAAATTTCAGGTTCTATTTAAAGTGCTGACAGGGTTTGCATTTTGTAAAAATAGAATTATAAGTGTTGTTGATGAGACGCTGAAGAAGCAGTGAGCAAGCAATGTGAACTTGCAGTTTGTAGTCAAAATGCTGGGACTGCAAAGTTGGAGAGCAAACTGGTTTTCATCCCTGTGGAAGTCCCTCAAGAGTGGTTGTCTGGTGTTTTCTTATTTAGACTGTCAAGACTTAACAGTGAGCTGTGACTGTAAATGGCGTCATGGTACTTGCTGTTGGAGGGTTGGATGTTATTTATGTTAGCCAAGTCATGGTCGTCTGTGCTGCTGCTTAGTTAGCTGGTGTATGTCTGGTAGTCATGACCACTTTGTACTAATTAACCCTTTTAAACAATGATAGTCATGACCACTTTGTACTAATTAACCCTTTTAAACAATGATTTAATATCACTATCAAAGTAATGTAATATCACTATTTGTGAAAACATGATACTTTCCAGAATATGGATGATCTTTGTGTAACTGACTTATTTATTCTACTTAAATTACGGCTGCAAACCAAAGATTCAGTTTGAAACAACACCTAGCTACCAGGAAGAAACTAAATAAAATAACCCGTGTTCTGTGAGACGACTACAAACAAGGTACTAGGTGGAACAAAATATAACTTGACATCTACACCCACAATGTAACAACACGACTCCTCCAACACAAGGCTTCATCGGACAAGAGTCTCCCTTCTACTCTCTTGAAAAACAAGCTGCAAAACAAAAATAAATATGTTTTACAACATGCTTGTCAGTTTTAGTTTTTGTGAATTTAGCAATGACAGAGCACAACTGATCGCATTGACAGATTCAGCATTGACACAAATAGCTGGTTCAGCTTCAGCATAACATCCAGGTCCAAAGTAGGTTACACAAATAACTGAAGTAGCTTACACAAATAACAGATTCAAATAGCTTACACAAATCTGTGATTCAGCATTGACAGATGGGATTCACATTGACAGATTCACATTGACAGATTCAGCATTGACACAAATAACTGGTTCAGCTTCAGCATAACATCCAGGTCCAAAGTAGGTTACACAAATAACTGAAGTAGCTTACACAAATAACAGATTCAAATAGCTTACATAAATAAAGACTGGCCACATACAGCCTTACATGATCAAGTTCACATAAATAAAGACTGGCCACATTGGCCTCACATCCAGAATGCACAAAAGGGCCACATACAGACTGGCCTAGTTCATGGCCTGAGTGAGCCAATCCATCAAGCTTCTGACAACTCGAGGTGGTGGAGCACTTGCATTCTTTTTCTGTTTCTTTTTGGCTGGGGTCTTCTTTTTCTTATGTGTCTTCTTTTTCTTAGGTGTCTTCTTCTTTTTAGTTGCCTTCTTCTGTTGTGGCTGCTGGCTGGTGCCCTCTTCTTCTTCTTGCCTCTTCCTGGGAAGTGAAACAAATGTATTTGTAAGGATGTGAAACAATTGTATCTGTAAGAAAATTAAGCAATAGAGAAGTAAAAAAAAATTTAACCTTTTATTTGGGGTTGCAGGCTGAACATCTTCTTCATCTGGTTCTGCTAACTTGCATGTCTTAGAAAAGTGACCCCAGCCTCCACACCTTTTACATCTGACTCTCTTTTTGGTTGGATTCTTCTCTAAGCAATCTCTAATTCTTTGTGTCTTAGGCCTCCCTGCAGCTCTTTTTTGTTTTGGAGGAAAAAGCTTGAAACCAAGATCCACAACAGGCCAATCTGTTCTATCTGGCATTGGTTCTACCCTGCCTTCATAAGCAGCCCTGAATCTAGCTACAGAATAGTACTCATGCACAAAGTCAGAGATTTTTAGACCTCTGTTGGATAATATCCATGCTAAGGCATGCTTGCATGGTTTCCCAGTGATTTGCCACATTCTGTAAGAGCACTTCCGTTGCTCTAGATCAACTGTGTGCCTTTTTGTGTTATTCCAGTCATCAATAAGTGTTACCTCTGCAAAGCAATCATAACTTACTGAGACTTTTACAACTCTAAGATTATTGCTTATAAGGTTTAGCTCCTTGTCGACATTTGGCAAGATCCCATCTTCCATTTTTCTGCCAATTGTTCTTCTAAGATACCTTTCTCCATGATTAGCTCCATCAAACCATCAACTAACTCATGAACAAGTAGCCCCTTTAGTGGCTTGATTTGGTTGTTGAAGCTCTCTGAAACATTGTTTGTCAAATAGTCACATTTGCTCAACTCAGAGAACCCACATCTATACCAGATTCTACTGTAATGGTCTGAGAGGAACTTTATTGCTTCTGGAGCAAATTCATATATCTTGTGCATGTGCCACTTGAAAAGCCCTTCAGTATAACTCCTAGCAGCTGGATACAGGTGCTCAGTGAAAACTTCTCCACTGTAATGCTTCATGAAGTTGCCATACAAGTGCCTCATACATTCCATATTCTCAGCCTTAGGGAATATTTTACCAACTGCATTTTCCAGCCCCTTGCAAGCATCTGAACAAAGAACAAGTCCTTTAGGTGAGCCAATTGCTTTCTTCAACTGCTCCATAAATCAAATCCAGTTGTCTTCTGTCTCAGAATCAAAAATTGCATAAGCAATATGGTACAACCAGTTGTGTCCATCTACTCTAGTAGCTGAGGCCAACTGCCCTGTGTACTTCCCATTCAAACTAGAAGCATCAACACCTATAAAGGGTCTACACCCAGCAAGAAATCCATCAATGCAAGGCTTCAGAGCTACAAATATCCTCCTAAAGCACCTCTTCTTCCCTATCTTCTGTGTCTCTAGTTCTACAATACTTCCTGGTGAAGTAATCTCCATCTGTGCTTTCCAATTGAACAACAGCTGAAAACTTTCCTCATATTTACCATGAATTTGTT
>CM014274.1:43200635-43218803 GCA_004135705.1 Alloteropsis semialata
GCGTGAAAGATCGTGTACGACATATGACATATGACGAGCAGACACGTAGACGCGTAGATTTGTATATAACTAACCCAAATATCAAACATTTAAAAAAAAAAATAACCAAAAGAGCCTTTGGTACCGGTTGGTAACACCAACCGGTACCAAAGGCCCTCCCCCGAACGCCTACGCGGGGGGGTCCTTTGGTACCGGTTGGTGTTACCAACCGGTACCAAAGGCCCCCTTTGGTACCGGGTCTGGACCCGGTACCAAAGGCCGCCCCCCTTTAGTCACGGTGTCGCGGTACCGGTTCCAGAACCGGTACCTATGAGGGTTACGAACCGTGACCGATCGACCGTTCTCTGGTAGTGGAATTTATTGTTAGGTCATAATTTCATAAAAAATATTCATAACAGTCTAATGCACCCTCTCTTCGATATCCTGATTCTTTCAAAGATAACACTAGAAGCAAAAAGTTTTAGAGTTAATTGGATATATGCCATTACAATTGCCATAGTTTGGAGATATACCATTACAATTCGCTATATTATAAACATGCCACTACAATTTGACAGGTATTGAAAATTTGCCAATACATACTGTCGAGGTTGTACCCGGCAGATACTTGGTTCCTAGGGCACCCTGCTTCCTGCAAAGAACGATCATAGTAGGCGAATAGAGATAAACAGAGACAAGGGATTTTTATACTGGTTCGGGCCCTCGAGATCGAGTAAAAACCCTACGTCCAGTTGCTTCTTGTATTATTTCGGCGAGTACAAAGAGTACAATATGGTGTATGGAGTATCGGGTGTTGGATTGGATACCCCCTACGTACAGGATCCCCCACTATTTATATCCGGGGAGACTTGCATTACAAGACAAAACAGACCTAAACCTATTAGGACTCTATCTCCTGTCTTCGGGCTTTCCTTCCTTGAATAAGCCGCCGTGTCCTGCTCGGAGTCTCTCGTCTGGAGTCGGTGGTTTTTAATCCTCGTAGTCGGGTACCCTGGTATTATGGCCACAACAGTAGCCCCCGAGCTTATCTTGTCCAGAAAAGTTTGTTGTTTTCGTTCATCGGGTCTTTTTATTCTTCGGGCATTCGTAGGATATTTAGAATATTCCTAGATGTTTTTGCCGAGAATTTGAAAAGACTGAGATCTCTAGCAAAATAACCTGCATCTGGATGATAAGCTTGAAAGTAATCAAGTGCCATAAACAGGGTCGTGATTTCACATGCCTCGAGATCTTTAGACATTAAGAATTTATGATCGGGCATTTTGCGGTTGTCGGAACTTGAAATTTGATCTTCGGGGACTTTGTGATCAGGCACCTTGAGATCGGGTGCTCGCAACCTAGTCCTTTGGAATTGAGAAATTTTATCGTTGACATACTCGTGATCGGGTACCTCGTAATTCGGTACTTTGCGACCAAGTATATATATATTTTTTTGTTGGGAGTTAGCTATCAGCCCCCGACTCTCTATTTGGTTAAAAGGTAACCAATTAGAGAGTAGAGCAAAAGTAAAAAAAGAAGTTTGCAAGTGGTAGCCCCCGACTCTCTATTTGGACGTTGATATCAAATAGAGAGTAGAGCAAGTATCGCAGAAAATAAAACTTGAAATAACTTATCTGATATGTCAGACATGTTGATCGAAGTAGTGTTGAGCGTGACAAACGCGATCTGATTGCTAGTAAGAGGTAATCTGCAAAATAATAAATTGATTCGCAAATATGATAGTTTAAAGCTGTAGGAACGACTAGAAAGTGTCGTGAATCTGTAGCCCCCGACCAGCATGTTCGGGGCAACAAGTTTAGAAAAGCCCCCGAGCATCATACTCGGGTTTGTTGAAAATAGAATGAGTACTTTTTACACTTGAGACCAAATACTGGGCATGTATTATAGGCACTCTTGTGGCAGTACTGCTGATTATTGACGAGTACTTTGATCACTTGAGGTCGAGCACTTCGCCAAGCGCAATGGACCCTCTCATGATGGTACCTCGATATTTTTGTACTTGGATCATTTGAGGTCGAACACTCCGTCGAGCGTAATGGACCCTCTCATGATTTGTACTTTGATATTTATGAGTACTTGAATCATTCGAGGTCGAGTACTCCGTCGAGCACAATGGACCCTCTTATGATTTGGTACTTCGGCGTACTTTGGACTCGCTCGAGATCGAGTATTCCGTCGAATACAATGGACTCTCTTACGATCAAGCACTTTTAGAATAATAGAGCACCTTGGACCCACTCGAGATCAAGCACTCCGTCGAGCACTTTGGACTCTCTTATGGTCAGACGCTTCGAATGCGCTTCGGGCTTGCTTGAGATCGAGTGCTCCGTCGAGCACAATGGACTCTCTCGCAATCAAGCGCCATAGGAATTTGAATAGTTCAAATCTTTGAGATCGGATACTTGGACATGCAGTATCTCTGAATCAGCTCAATAGATATTGTAAATATGAATATTGAGGCTTTGAATAGGCACTGATGCTTATGCGAAAAGGCAGTTAGTAAATAATATAATAAAAATAGAGATGCCTGATCTGAGTATGTGTTCGGGTATGCGATGGAGCCCCCGAGTATATACTTCGATAGAAAAAGGCTGTCTACACACCCGTATTAAATTTTATGCTTTATTGCGTTAACTGGACTAGATAATTTTGTTATTTAAATTCAATTTAGGCGTTTCTAATTTCACTAAGGGCGAGATGTTCGACGATCTCTTTGATGCCCGTATGTGTTAGACATAGTCGCCCGTCATCAAATTTAAGCAAGATTATTGCTAGTTCCACATTTATTTATCACGGATATATAGATCAAAATATTGAATAGAATAATAGAATAACTGTGAAAGTATTGAAATATCGCTTAGCTCGATCTGTGTCCGAGTTGGACAATTGGAGCGTCGCCCTCGCTTGTTACACATGGCAACGGTCACCCTTGCTTCGGCCTGGATGTCTCTTGATCACGCAATTCGATCTGTAGCCTGTAGAGGGAAAACAACTCGGATACGGCCATGCGTGCAACAAGGTCACGTTAGTTAATTAGTAGACTGAAATAATCAGGAGTATGAAAAATACATATTGGCTCATTTAACTGGAGCAGAAAATTATAAATAGGAGAACAAGAAAGAAGACTCAAGTTGATTGGAGGCTGATGCGGTCAACAAGTCCTCCTCCGATGTTGATTGAGCTCCTTGAGGTCTCGTCGTCGGGGGATTGTCTGTTCGGGCATATCGAATTGTTCGGGTGATTCCAGGAATCTCCTAGTTCGATCGTTACCCGTTCAGAATAGATAGTCTGATTTTTTTAACTGCTGCAGAACTTGGTAACTTGCGCTAGATGCTGCTGGTGGATCCACGTACATGGACCGCATGGAGGCTTCCAGTGTCATTGACCAGAAGAGCATGAGCATGATGTCAGAAACACGTGTCAGCAAAATAATTGCTCATAGGAGTATTAGCCTTCCCCTGGTTTGCTCGAGTCGGCGAATTGACTTGGGTACTGTGCTTCCGAATAGGCCGACGAGTTATCGGGTTATGGGAGTCGATGTCGTCGTAGACGAGTCCTGTTCCCCTTGGAATAGATTAAATCAGATGTCCAGACCAGAGCTTGCTCGAATTGGCAAGTCGTGTCTCCGGTGATGATTGATTGATTTCTTGTTCGCTCGAACCGACGATTTGGTAGATCGGCTTGGCGAAGCTTGGTGTAGCGACAACAGGAGTAAATGTATCCGAGAATCCAAACTTCTCCGAATATTGGTATGATTGATCTTCACGCAAGGGCCCCTACCTGGCGCGCCTCTGTCGAGGTTGTACTCGGCAGATACTTGGTTCCTAGGGCACCCTGCTTCCTGCAAAGAACGATCATAGTAGGCGAATAGAGATAAACAGAGACAAGGGATTTTTATACTGGTTCGGGCCCTCGAGATCGAGTAAAAACCCTACGTCCAGTTGCTTCTTGTATTATTTCGGCGAGTACAAAGAGTACAATATGGTGTATGGAGTATCGGGTGTTGGATTGGATACCCCCTACGTACAGGATCCCCCACTATTTATATCCGGGGAGACTTGCATTACAAGACAAAACAGACCTAAACCTATTAGGACTCTATCTCCTGTCTTCGGGCTTTCCTTCCTTGAATAAGCCGCCGTGTCCTGCTCGGAGTCTCTCGTCTGGAGTCGGTGGTTTTTAATCCTCGTAGTCGGGTACCCTGGTATTATGGCCACAACACATACCTCTTCAACGCGTTTAGAAAAAGGGTTAATTTGTTCCATGCCATTACAAATTCGAAGATTTGGAGAACTACCATTACTATTCAATGAATAGCAACCATACCATTATAATTTGCCCGCTCTTTGAAATATGCCATTATGTACGCCCGCAGCGACGATGGGCCCACGCGCAGGCGTACGCATCTTCGTATGTCCTGTTTTGCCCTTGCCTGGAGTGGATAAGACTCCCGTGACGAGTTCTCGTGGTCGTCCCCTTCTTTCTCGCCGCCGCCGCTGCTGCCGTTGCAACTCTTGCGCCGCCGCCTCCCGATCTCCCCTTCCCATTCGCGCCGCCGGTGACTAACAGCATGGTCGGTAGCGGCTGGGCGACGTCGTGTGGGGTCAGCTCAAGTCAACAGGAGGGGCTACCACTGATCGATTGTCCCAGATGCAAGATCCTGGTGGTTATGCTCAGGAGCAAGAAAAAGGAGAGCTATGGAGCTATCTTCTACAAGTGACCCAACAATTTCCTGGTGAGTAGTAGAGCTATGGAGCTGAAGTCAACACTTCTTCCTTGCATTACCCATTGCATTAGGGTGAATTTGATGTTTTTGCTGCAGGGTGACAGCACTGGTTGTGGCTATTACTGGTGGGAAGGGGCGTATCTGGGTTATTTGCGTGACAAGCATCCAGAGCTTTTGATGCAAGCTGGAAATGTCGCCCAGATGGAAGCACCCAGGAGTGTTAGTCGAACATTTGATTAGGAGCTTAGTGAAATGAAGTCTCAGCTCTTGGAACTGAAGATGGAGAGTTGTGAGATGAAGATGCATATTAGTGAGATAAAGCAACAGATTGGCAGGGGCAAGACAATAGCATTTGACAATGCAGTAGTTGCTGTAATAGTTGGTCTGGTTCTTGGAATCTTAGTTGCAAAAATCTTGAACATGTAATGATCTTGAACATGTAATGACTGGTTATGCAATGTACTTGTATGCATGCAATATGTTGGCACAAATAAGTGGTTATGCAATGTACTTGTATGCATGCAATGTGTTGGCACAAATAACTGGGAGCATTGACAGATTCCAGTAGCTTACACAAATCTGTGATTCAGCATTGACAGATGGGATTCACATTGACATTTTTGGGGGCAGCACATTTTTGTACAATTCATAGATTTTTTTTTTTGCCTCTGTTGGCACTGAATCTTATAAATATAGCATAGCAAAATTTCAGGTTCTATTTAAAGTGCTGACAGGGTTTGCATTTTGTAAAAATAGAATTATAAGTGTTGTTGATGAGACGCTGAAGAAGCAGTGAGCAAGCAATGTGAACTTGCAGTTTGTAGTCAAAATGCTGGGACTGCAAAGTTGGAGAGCAAACTGGTTTTCATCCCTGTGGAAGTCCCTCAAGAGTGGTTGTCTGGTGTTTTCTTATTTAGACTGTCAAGACTTAACAGTGAGCTGTGACTGTAAATGGTATCATGGTACTTGCTGTTGGAGGGTTGGATGTTATTTATGTTAGCCAAGTCATGGTCGTCTGTGCTGCTGCTTAGTTAGCTGGTGTATGTCTGGTAGTCATGACCACTTTGTACTAATTAACCCTTTTAAACAATGATTTAATATCACTATCAAAGTAATGTAATATCACTATTTGTGAAAACATGATACTTTCCAGAATATGGATGATCTTTGTGTAACTGACTTATTTATTCTACTTAAATTACAGCTGCAAACCAAAGATTCAGTTTGAAACAACACCTAGCTACCAGGAAGAAACTAAATAAAATAACCCGTGTTCTGTGAGACGACTACAAACAAGGTACTAGGTGGAACAAAATATAACTTGACATCTACACCCACAATGTAACAACACGACTCCTCCAACACAAGGCTTCATCGGACAGAGTCTCCCTTCTACTCTCTTGAAAAACAAGCTGCAAAACAAAAATAAATATGTTTTACAACATGCTTGTCAGTTTTAGTTTTTGTGAATTTAGCAATGACAGAGGACTACTGATCACATTGACAGATTCAACATTGACACAAATAGCTGGTTCCGCTTCAGCATAACATCCAGGTCCAAAGTAGGTTACACAAATAACTGAAGTAGCTTACACAAATAACAGGTTCAAATAGCTTACACAAATCTGTGATTCAGCATTGACAGATGGGATTCACATTGACAGATTCAGCATTGACACAAATAACTGGTTCAGCTTCAGCATAACATCCAGGTCCAAAGTAGGTTACACAAATAACTGAAGTAGCTTACACAAATAACAGATTCAAATAGCTTACATAAATAAAGACTGGCCACATACAGCCTTACATGATCAAGTTCATATAAATAAAGACTGGCCACATTGGCCTCACATCCAGAATGCACAAAAGGGCCACATACAGACTGGCCTAGTTCATGGCCTGAGTGAGCCAATCCATCAAGCTTCTGACAACTCGAGGTGGTAGAGCACTTGCATTCTTTTTCTGTTTCTTTTTGGCTGGGGTCTTCTTTTTCTTATGTGTCTTCTTTTTCTTAGGTGTCTTCTTCTTTTTAGTTGCCTTCTTCTGTTGTGGCTGCTGGCTGGTGCCCTCTTCTTCTTCTTGCCTCTTCCTGGGAAGTGAAACAAATGTATTTGTAAGGATGTGAAACAATTGTATCTGTAAGAAAATTAAGCAATAGAGAAGTAAAAAAAAATTTAACCTTTTATTTGGGGTTGCAGGCTGAACATCTTCTTCATCTGGTTCTGCTAACTTGCATGTCTTAGAAAAGTGACCCCAGCCTCCACACCTTTTACATCTGACTCTCTTTTTGGTTGGATTCTTCTCTAAGCAACCTCTAATTCTTTGTGTCTTAGGCCTCCCTGCAGCTCTTTTTTGTTTTGGAGGAAAAAGCTTGAAACAAGATCCACAACAGGCCAATCTGTTCTATCTGGCATTGGTTCTACCCTGCCTTCATAAGCAGCCCTGAATCTAGCTACAGAATAGTACTCATGCACAAAGTCAGAGATTTTTAGACCTCTGTTGGATAATATCCATGCTAAGGCATGCTTGCATGGTTTCCCAGTGATTTGCCACATTCTGTAAGAGCACTTCCGTTGCTCTAGATCAACTGTGTGCCTTTTTGTGTTATTCCAGTCATCAATAAGTGTTACCTCTGCAAAGCAATCATAACTTACTGAGACTTTTACAACTCTAAGATTATTGCTTATAAGGTTTAGCTCCTTGTCGACATTTGGCAAGATCCCATCTTCCATTTTTCTGCCAATTGTTCTTCTAAGATACCTTTCTCCATGATTAGCTCCCTCAAACCATCAACTAACTCATGAACAAGTAGCCTCTTTAGTGGCTTGATTTGGTTGTTGAAGCTCTCTGAAACATTGTTTGTCAAATAGTCACATTTGCTCAACTCAGAGAACCCACATCTATACCAGATTCTACTGTGATGGTCTGAGAGGAACTTTATTGCTTCTGGAGCAAATTCATGTATCTTGTGCATGTGCCACTTGAAAAGCCCTTCAGTATAACTCCTAGCAGCTAGATACAGGTGCTCAGTGAAAACTTCTCCACTGTAATGCTTCATGAAGTTGCCATACAAGTGCCTCATACATTCCATATTCTCAGCCTTAGGGAATATTTTACCAACTGCATTTTCCAGCCCCTTGCAAGCATCTGAACAAAGAACAAGTCCTTTAGGTGAGCCAATTGCTTTCTTCAACTGCTCCATAAACCAAATCCAGTTGTCTTCTGTCTCAGAATCAAAAATTGCATAAGCAATATGGTACAACCAGTTGTGTCCATCTACTCCAGTAGCTGAGGCCAACTGCCCTGTGTACTTCCCATTCAAACTAGAAGCATCAACGCCTATAAAGGGTCTACACCCAGCAAGAAATCCATCAATGCAAGGCTTCAGAGCTACAAATATCCTCCTAAAGCACCTCTTCTTCCCTATCTTCTGTGTCTCTAGTTCTACAATACTTCCTGGTGAAGTAATCTCCATCTGTGCTTTCCAATTGAACAGCAGCTGAAAACTTTCCTCATATTTACCATAAATTTATTGCAATGCCAAATTCATGCCTGACCAAGCTTTGGAATATTTTAGCTTGATCCCATAATCTCCCTCCACTTTTTCCTTAGCTTCCCTTGCTCCCTTTTTGGGGTTCTTCTTCAGCCAGTCAGTCAACCTATCAGCCACCCACCCTTGAGTGGCCATTTTCCCCTCCCTAAGCTTGGTAGTTGGGCAGTTATGCTCTGCAGGAAGGACCTTGATCTGCACAAAGTCAGAGATTATCAATGTTACCAAATAGAAATGCATTAATGTTTTAATCAGAACCATATTGACACATGTACATACCTGAATTGTTCTGTGATCATAAAGCCTGGATGCATGAATGCGCCATGGACACCCGTTGTGTTTACACTTTGCAATAAATCTTGTTTTATCTGTCTGAATCCCAGTAAACTCAAAGCCTTTCACAATTGCATAGTGCCTGATTGCTTTCCTAAATGTTAAGATGTCAGGAAATAGGGCACCCTTCTCAATTTTGGGGTTCTCTGGATCAAATATGACATGGATTTCATCTGGATCTGCATCATCAACCTCTGCATCAGGAGGTTCAGCTCCTTCAGCAGCCACATGATCAGAGTCAGGTACATGTTCATAGTCAGGAACACTGTCAGCTGGCTGTGTTGGTTGTGCAGGTGTAACTGGCATGTAGATGTGTTCATCATTCACACCAACATACTCTTCTTCATTGTCAAATATGTCAGGCTCTGAAGCATCTGCTTCCTCAGCTGGTGCCTTGGATGCAGATACCCCTTCACCTGTCTTTGGGTCAGGCTCTACAGCTGTGTTTGTTCTAAGAACTGGGCTATCAGGTGGCACCACACATAAAGGCTCCAAGTCATCATACTCATGTTTATGTTGGACACATAATGATTTGTCCAACACAGATGCAATTACTTGGCATTGCATCTCTGACTTATACATTTCAAACAGGTCTATCATCTGAATTTCATCTACAAGTCTGACATCCTCACCCAGTGTCTTGTCATAGAACCGCACTGTGATAGCCTGGTTTGTGCTTACTTTTGTCTCACTGCTCAAGCTTGTCAACAGAAAATCAAGAGAGAGTGATCCTATCTCGACATCCCACTTAATCACCTTGCCTTCAGTGTAGGCTTTACTAGCATCCACATTGGTAGTCACAAAGCCTTCAACTTTAATCTCTAACGCAAACAATCCGGTCCTAACAAGACCAGTGGATGAAATCATGAAACAACAGTGAAACCAGCGAAATCTACTAAGTCCTACAGCATGAAACTGACGAAATCTTCGATGTCCCGCACCAATCAGACACCAAATCGATGAAATCTAAGAAACCCTACCGCAACAGCCAGCGCATTAACACCAAATCGACGAAATCTACGAGAACCTACCGCAGCACTCATCAAAATGCATCACAAAGCACCAAATCGACCACCACACTCAGGGGATTCAAGTTGGGTACCTCGCTGTGTCGTCCCCCATCTCCAACGCACGCACCAGTCAGCACCAGACTCCCGCCATTGCCGAAAATCCGCACCTCTCACCCGCCGCCGCCGCCGTCGTGTCACTGAGAGAGGCTGCTAGGGTTAGGGATGGCGAAGTGAGTGGGATTTCGGGCTGAATCGAAACGTGCGGGTATGGTATACATGTCGACGAGGGCAGAACGGTCCATACGTTAATACGGTCAAGATGCGTACGCCTGCGCGTGGGCCCATCGTCGCTGCGGGCGTACATAATTGCATATTTCAAAGAGCGGGCAAATTATATTGGTATGGTTGCTATTAGTTGAATAGTAATGGTAGTTCTCCAAATCTTCAAAATTGTAATGGCATGGAACAAATTAACCCTTAGAAAAAATTTTGGATGCCCCCAGCTCCTTCCACATCTCGCCATGGCCAACGGGTAGGAAACTGATGAGGTTCTATGTTCTTGTGCTGCAGGTCCATTCTAACCACAAGTTTTGACTATTCAGTGTCTTTACCTCACTATGAATTACCTGGATAGATTCTGGTAGTTCTCCAAATCTTCAAAATTGTAATGGCATGGAACAAATTAACCCTTAGAAAAAATTTTGGATGCCCCCAGCTCCTTCCACATCTCGCCATGGCCAACGGGTAGGAAACTGATGAGGTTCTATGTTCTTGTGCTGCAGGTCCATTCTAACCACAAGTTTTGACTATTCAGTGTCTTTACCTCACTATGAATTACCTGGATAGATTCTGGTAGTTCTCCAAATCTTCAAAATTGTAATGGCATGGAACAAATTAACCCTTAGAAAAAATTTTGGATGCCCCCAGCTCCTTCCACATCTCGCCATGGCCAACGGGTAGGAAACTGATGAGGTTCTATGTTCTTGTGCTGCAGGTCCATTCTAACCACAAGTTTTGACTATTCAGTGTCTTTACCTCACTATGAATTACCTGGATAGATTCCTCTCCTCGTATAATCTCCCGGTAAAAATCTAAAACTGTAAATTGGTTGGCTCTTTGCTGTGTCTAGCTAATCTCTTAGTGATGGACTGTTTGCTCTTGTCTGTTGTTGTCCAGATACGGGAATGTGGCGTGAACTGCCGCTGGTGGGTCGGGCCTGTTCCTGCGTGCGGCAAGGAAGTCGTCCCCGCTGCAGAATGTTGGGAACGACAGTGCGGACGGCAGTCAGATGACCTCAAACCGGAAGGCTGAGACGCTCTGGCGGAAGCGACGATAAGCAACATTGCGAGCAGGAGCGCCTTCATCACCAAGGAGCGGAGGCATAGAGTGGCGGCAGAGGAAGCAACTGCTTCCATCGTCCAGGTCCTTGCCATGGGGAGCGCACGGATTGGATGAGCGGAGTGGTAGTGGTGGTGGCAAGCGTGTGAAGGGTGGTGCGTCCGCCGCTGCCCATAGGCCCCTCGTGCGTCCGCCACTGTTGGCCATGGTGAGAGGCAGAAGGAGCCAAGGTCATTTTGGTCCAAAAAAATTTCTAAACATGTTGAAGAGGTATGTAATGGCATATGTTCCAATGCCTGGCGAAGTGTGATGTCACGTTTACAATATCATAAACTGTAATGGCATGTCTCCAAACTGCGATAATTGTAATGACATATATTCAATTAACCCAAAGTTTGACCCTAAAAGCAATAGATAACCATTGTTTAGTTTAAGGAAATGGTATATGAAAATCTCATCATTGATAAATAAAGTATTGCAGATTTAGTACCACTACAATGTATAGTTGCACGGGGGTATGTCTGGTTGGGTGCACAACCCGTAGCTAGGCCCATAAGCATGTATAAACCTGTTTGATTGTGCGGATAAAACCAGTAGCCAGGCTAAGCTACTGCAAAAAAGACCCCTTTGGCCTAGCCACAGATCCAGCAAACTAGTCTTGCAACCTTGAATTAGCTGTTGGTGTGGCCTTTGCAAAAAAACCTGCTCATCGCGCACAGCCGCATGCGCCGCTCCTTTCTTAGCATAACCGACCTCTACATCGGTTGATCTGTTTGGACGTTGGGTTGTGTCTCACTGTCTTCTCTTTCTCGCCGTCCTCCGCAGCTCTACTCTCCTTTGAATTGTACTCGTATTGGTTAAGGTCAGTGAAGGATGGCCTTGCTTAGTTTCATAGAATAACCGACCAACCAAACAGACTTTGAGCAAATGGGAGAAAAAACTAGTAGGCCCGCGAGTCAGTTACAATGACAATGAGGCCATGTTTAGATTGGCAAGTTTCCACTATTCACCCGTCACATTGAATGTTAGGACACTAATTAGGGGTATTAAACGTGAATTAATGACAAAACCCATTCCACAACCCCCAAGTAAATTCGCGAGACGAATCTATTGAGCCTAATTAGGCATGATTAGACAACGTCGTGCTACAGTAAATAATCTCTTTTAACGGATTAATTAGCCTTAATAGATTTGAAATTCAATTTCCAGGCGAGTTGTGTAATTAGTTTTTTTATTAGTATTTGAATATCTCTTCCGACATCCCATTTTTACGATTCGGCAAGTTTCCACTTTCCGAACCAAACAAGGCCTGAATGAGAAGAAAGAAAATGTAGGAGGGATATCACCTAGGATGGGAATGGGTCAGGTTGACCAGTAGTTGTCCTAATCCATAAAAGCAAGTTCAATGGGCCATATCGGTCGGCCTCAAATTAGAAATAGGTCCATAGAGCTAGAATCTATTGACTCAATAGGTAAGATAGGGTCGACCCAAAACACCTCAACAGCACAACATGATCCAATCAACAGAGCCTAATTTTGTACTAATGACTTTGATCATATTTTGCAACTAGCTATTTCTAGTTGGAGCCTATAAGGCATTTGGTAGCCTAAGTTGTGCTGTTATGTCATAAAAAATAAGTTAGGTTTGTTTTATGTGTTTGTGTGACGCCACTAATCGATATTTAGGATAACGTTTGTTACACAATACGCTAGATTAATAGATCTGAATATACCTCATGACACCATATGTTAGTATGTTAGCAATGGTTTGTGCTAGTAAAAGTATAATCTAAATGCTAGACTGGGTCAATCTAAGTTATCCATCGGACCGTGGAGACCGTATCGAAATGCTGAATTGGATTGACCCATCGACTCCCAAATTAGCCACGAGGGTATGGGCCATGTCCAAGGGGCCTAGTACAACAGGCCGGCCCATTCTCATCCCTGATATTCATCAGCAGAGAAAGCGCCACCACAGGTCCACACTAGCGCGCCAAGCTTTCCGCTCTCCAGCCCACGGGGCATCCGAAACTCGGAGACCGAGCGGAGAAAGCGCGATGCGACGCGACGAGAAAAACTGAAAAGCCATTCCGCTTCGTCTCTTCCCCCGGCACGCGGGGGCTAGCTAGCCTAGCCGAGCAGAGCGCAGAATTCCTTGCTTCCTCGGCGGGTGCTCGAATACGAATACTGCGCTTGCCCCGCCGCCCCCGCAACCCGCACCCCACTCCATCCCCTCCCTCCCCTCACCCCCCAGCTTTCTCCAATGCCGTATAAATCGCCGCCGGCGCCGGCCGCCTCGCCCCCTGGTCGAGCAGGCATTGGGCGATGGCGGCGATGGAGGCGGGGGCGTCGACGTCGGCGGGAGCGATTCCGAGGCGGAGGCGGGACGCGCTGGCGCTGACGCTGGCGTCGCGGAGGCTGCCGTTGGGGGCGGCGGACGCCGGGGAGCGGGTGCCCGGCGCCGTCGCGCCCGAGGTCATGCCCTTCGTGCGCGCCGCGGACGAGGTCGAGCCGCTCAACCCGCGCGTCGCGTTCCTCTGTGAGTACGCAGCGCCCTGCCTCCCCTGCCCTCTCTTCGATCTCCAGGTGCAATGCGGTGGCTAGTGGAAGCTGGTGGTTGTGCACGTTTGCCTCACGAAACTGCTGTTTGCTTCCCCGGATGTTTCCACTAGTTACGGCAAAATGTCGCCCATGACTTTTACATTATCTAGTTGAGATTTTGGAATATTAGCTCGAATGCAGTTAATGCCATTGGAAACAAGTGCTGGGCAAAATGGGATATTAATGGGTGGTTCAAAACCAATCGATCAGCGCTGAGTATACACTTGGTTTTGCACTTAAGTCTATGATCGTTGCCAGCAAAATATAGTTTGCACTTTATATATAGCATCATAGAAACGGTGTACGTGCATAGCAATAGTTACATCGAGCATGAACCTTGAAGTGTGGATGCCGGATGATCACCTGTGGGATAAATTTCCTCATTTTTTTTACCGCCGCTCTTGGAACTTTGACATAAATGTTTTCTCACTGTTTTGCTTGACAAGGTATGGGAGGCATTCATGTCAATGCATACTAGTGTATTGTGTAAACAATTCAAGTAGCTAGTATCAGGTTACAGGAATGCACTAATACATTTGTGCTATCATTTGAATATGCTGTTTGTGGAGTGCACATAACTCCCTGTATTTGATTGCCTGCAAAAGTGTGTTCATAGATGGTTACATGGATTAAAGTAGTAAAGAGGTGTACTGTGCAACACCTGTGAGAGCTTCTAAAGTAACTCTTAATCTATTCATTAACATAAGTCCTCCACAATGTATTGATTCAATTGCATATCTACTTGTATCTTGGACCAGTTTAGTTTTTGTTCAATTTTCCTCTACCTTCACAACATCAAGTTCCTTTTTTCTAAGAATTTGTGTCATTAATGTTCTCATTATTGATTTGTTAAGTGGTAGAGTTAATTCTGACATGAAGTTGGATCTGCCATTCATGTTGTACCAAGGTCGCAGATATGCCTTCAAGAAAGTCCAAATAATGGATCCATCTTCAACTCAACGTGGTGTTCGTCAGTTCAAAACATACATGTCAATTAAGCTGGACCAAGTAAGCTTCTACATGGAATTGTTCATGATGCTATTTCCCCTCCTTCACTGTACCTGCAATCCTAATCTACTTTTCATCAAGCTTTTAGAAAGAAAACTTAACTTGTGCTGAGCTTACTCTTGTTCTAGTTAAGATTTAAACCACTGCTTGTTATCTGTTCTTTTGAATCTTTCTATCCTCACATTAGATAAGTTTTCTTCACTCATGCAATTGAGGGGAAATTAAGATTTATATTTCTCGCTACTTCAGTTGTATTTTGACCTCAGAAATGGTGTGGTTTATCTCTGGGACACGGAACCACATACATTATTCAAATGGCTGCTCAGAGGAGCAATGATTATTGGTAATCACTAAGTGTTAGTGTCTCTTACCACCTAGTCATCACTTATGACGGCCTTGTATTCTTGACTTAGTTTTATAACAGATAAAGCAGGTTGTTCCCTTCAGTGGTGGCTACCACTCAAACCAGGCATGATCATGTTGTGACTATGTCTGCTTTAGTTTGAACCAACTTTTCTTGATCAAGTTTAATCCTTTCAAACTGTTATCATCCTTTCTTCAGTAATGAATACTTGAGGTTAATCTCTGTCTGGCAGGATGACACACAAGTTCTGGGCAATGATGCAAATGAGATCCAGCAGTTTTATAAGAAGTACTGTGCTAGTATGAGTGAAATTTCAAAAAAGAGAAACTTGTAAGAAATCTATACACTTTCTTATGAGGGGAGAAATATCTACACTTATGAGCTATTTCTTCTCTGTTGCCTCTTAATCAACTTTTTTCTAATATTGAACCAGCGAAGAGATGGCTAGATATTACCAGGTGGCCTCTGCTCTGTATGAAGTGTTAAGGGATGTAACGAATAACAAAGTTGATCCCCAGGTAACACATTGTGATTGTTTCTTTCTTATATGTTATTTCCTATTTCCTTGTAAACATCTTGAACACAATTTTCCACATTAGGTGATAAGGTATGCGGAAATGATTGAGGAGAAGGGCCGTCATTTCAAGAACTACAAGTACAACATTATTCCCCTCAATTTTCCTGGTTCTTCTGAGGCAATTGTGGAACTTCCTGAGGTCACATATCTTTGATAACACTATTCCTACTTGTTTGCTAAAATCTGCAGTAAGTTTTGATTTTGTTACCCTGTAAATGATGTAGATAAGAGGTGCTATTGATGCAATATGTGTCATAGATGGTCTTCCGATGCCACACATGTCTTCTCTGCATAGGCAGGGGGATAAATCTATCCGAGATTTATTTGACTGGCTTTCACTAGCGTTTGGATTTCAGGTGACATTATTGTTTATTCATTTGTTTTGTGACATGTTCAAAGAAGGTGGCATAGTGTCACTGCTTCAATCTTTCTGGATCGCATGTTATATTCTTTGGCAAACATCACTATATTAGAACTGAATGGTGAACACTTGTGTGCAGAAATCGAATGCAGAAAATCAAAGAGAAAACATGGTTTTACTTCTTGCAAATATTAGTACAAGAACTGCTGCACAGGAAGGACATCCTTTGGTAAGATATATCCGTTTTGATCTTATATTTGAAGTTCCTCTATGCCCTACTGAACTAACCCTTTTGAAGAAATCTGATACTGAGCTGGCATGTTATTTTTCAGGTTGGCACTGTGAATGAATTGTGGAAAAAGATATTTGCAAATTACAAATCTTGGTGTCGTTATTTGCATGTTAGTTACAATATCATGTACGTGGTGTAGTCGTTTACTAATCTTTTCTCTAAGCAATTACCCTACAGTTTGTGAGTTTTTTCTGACAGCAGTCCTCATTGTGTCCATTAGCACATCATACCTCCAATTTATTTTTTTTCAACATGTAAAGCTTCCATGCCTTTTTAACTTCTACATTTTTTTCTGACAGCAGTCCTCATTGTGTCCATTAGCACATCATGCCTCCAATTTATTTTTTTTCAACATGTAAAGCTTCCATGCCTTTTTAACTTCTACTGTTTCATTTTTGTCTTGTAGAATCAGTCATGATGTTGCAGAACATAAGAAGCAACAGCTGAAGCTTCTTCACATTGGATTGTATCTTCTTATTTGGGGCGAGGCTTCAAATGTTCGGTTTATGCCTGAGTGCCTGTGCTACATATTCCACCATGTAAGTATCTCTCATGAAAGAAACAGCCTTTTCGTTTCCTCCTGATTTATTCATAGAAGGCCGTTAGTAATTTATTGAGGATGGCTGACCTGTCATGTTCTCTTCACAAAAGAAAAAAAAGGATCATGGTTGATCTAATCAGTTAACATATTTGTCTCAATATAGTTTTGAAGCCATGATTTAATATGCTGCATGTGATCTTGGAAATTATTTACTCTAACAGTTATCCTGATGTTTAAATAGTAAACATTGGGGAATTGAGGCTTCATCAAAACTGATCTTTTTTATAAAGCATTAACATGCGGTTTGATCATCAGAGGCAACATAGCCCACCGAAGAGAAGCTTATGTTTAATGATATGAGAAATTCTTTGTACTTCTTACTCTATTCTTCCAGACCCTAACAGCTCAACACCAATCACGTCAGTCCTTATGCTATATATGAATTTCAAGTTCAGAACAATGGCGATGTGTGTTTCAGTTGAAATGCATCCCATTGCTACTGAATACGAGTTACTTTTACACGGAACCACAGTTCCCTGACATCAAAGTAGTCAAAAAGGTGGTTTAAAGCCCAGAAAACTTGTTATGAGAAACATGACAGTCACGTCAAGATCCAGTTTTTAAGCATGGCTGACGCAATAAACAAATTCCATTGTAAACTAATTAATTTATTCATATTCTGTCATTTACTCTGAAAGACTGCAACTCGTTTAACTAACTGTCATCATGCAACTTAAAAAAAAAAAACTCGACCTGCGGGGGGGTAAGACAGCCCCCGGACATTTTGCTAAGAAGAAGACCTTCTCACGCAGGTCGAGAAAACCCCCAAACCCCTGCCCCACCCTTACACAGCGGCACCGTAACCCGTGTGAGAACGACCAACGACCTGGGCCGGGCCTTAGACCTGTGCTTTGGCCGTGGGACAGACGAGGGGATTTTTTAACCTCAGCCTGAAATTCGCTCCCACGGGAGTCGAACCCAGGACCTGAGGAGTGCTACTGAGACCATCTAACCAACTTATCATGCAACTTATAGTTGAGTTTTAACGTGTGTATAGTTGCAATTTTCTCAGGTCTTGTGTATCCTAGAATAAATCTTTGACAGCTGCGTATATTCGATTTCTTTAACAGATGGCAAAACAGTTGCATGACATGGTTGATGAAGATTATTTCCGACCACCACCAGGTTTCGAGGAAGAGGGATCATTTCTGAAAAACATCATTGAACCTATCTTTAAGGTCCTGCAGAAAGTGAGTACATAAAGTTTAATCAATACGCCACATTATACATGTGGAAATCTCATGTTTACAAAGTTGTTATTCTTTTTTCACCCCAAAGGAAGCACAAAAAAGTAGAGGAGGTACAGCGGGCCACTCAGCTTGGAGAAATTATGATGACCTGAATGAACTTTTCTGGTAATTCCATTTTATTGTGTTGAGTAAATTTCTCGAATTTACACTTCTGTCG
>CM014274.1:43221822-43255518 GCA_004135705.1 Alloteropsis semialata
ACTTAAAAACTTCTGATTCTTGTTTTTTTTCTTGAGCTTGTATAGTCTTCTCTCTTTTCCCCCTGTCAATTTCATTGGCTGCAGTACTCTTTTCCTTATCTTAAATTTTTGTCTGGTTAGTAGGAGTACTAAAATTGTTCTCATGATACAAATATCTGTGCAAGTTAAATGAAACTGAGAGTGTACTGAAGCTTAACTTTTGGTTGATTACTCAAGAGGAAAACTATAGTGACATACAGTTATTTTCTTGCAGTGCCGCGCAACCTGGGTGTTGTCATTACCATATGGGCACCGATTGTTTTGGTATGTAAATAAATTACGAAAATTCTGATGGTTTTCTGTTAGCCATTTCACCTACCCCTGTATATGTAGGTGTACTTTATGGACATACAAATTTGGTATGCCATTTTTTCCACTGCCTTCGGAGGTGTTTCAGGTGCCCTCAGTCATGTGGGTGAGGTCAGTGATCTCATTTATGATATGGTGTTTACAATATGTAAGAATTCTTAGTTACCAAATCTTATATTCGCTTTTATTGTAGATACGGACCCTTGGCATGTTAAGGGCCAGATTCAAATCAATGCCAGAAGCTTTTGGTAAATGCAGAGCTACAAAACCGAGAGAGGTTTCATACTGACATGTGCTTTTCTTTATATTGCCAATGTCTCGTGGCTGAACATGCTGATGCCTTATTTCCACTTAAAGTTGCAAAGTTGTAACCAGTTTATTTGTATTTGACTATTTTTTGTTGTTTGTAACTGCCAGCAAGTACTTGAGCAGAGGAGTTTCTTTTGTGTTTGGAATTCATTCATCAATTCCTTAAGAGAGGAAGATTTCATCAGTGATAGGTTGGAACACTAAACAATATGTCAGGCTAGCATGTCATTCACCTTAAATCTGATTGCTTCTATGTCATTAGAGAGAAGGACATATTGATGGCTCCATCATCTTCAAGCAATTTATCTGTCATTCAGTGGCCTCCATTCCTTCTTGCTAGCAAGGTGAATAATTACCATATCAGATGCAAATGATCAAATGTTGTAAAATAAGGAATACTCATGGAATTTTAAATATACCAGGTACCTGCAGCTCTTCATATGGCCATGAATTCCAAAGAAGGGGATGAGCATGAGTTAATTGAAAAAGTCAAACTCGACCGAGACAGATATAATGCAGTTATAGAATGCTATGAGTCCTTGATGATGATACTTAATGGTCTTCTACTAGACTCTAATGATCGGAAGTAAAGATCCATCCTTGTCATTTTGATTTGAATTTTTTTTAATGAATCACTCAGAAAGTGTTGACGTGGGCATTTTGGCATATAATTGCAGTGTTGTCAATGAAATCGATAGAAAAGTGACCGATAGCATGAGAAATAAGACATTCTTGGAAGACTTTGAAATGGTAGAAATCGGGAAAGTAAGTGCTACATTGGCAAAATTATTACAGCTGCTGGTAAGTGGTAGAATTCTTACTTATGATTTTTGCCTCATCAATCTTTGTACATGCTTATTCAAGAAATATTTGTACTTGCTTCTTTGCATGTCCTTTATATTTACTGTTCTGTTTTTTCTCACTAACATTCACAGAAGAGTGAACCTATTAATGGTGCTGAAGAGAGGAAAATTGTTAATGCCTTGCAAGATTTTATGGAAATTACAACACGTGATTTCATGAAAGATGGACAGAGGTAAGAACTATGATGATCTTGTATGGTTCTAACATTGGGATAAGAAAAATTCCTTATGGGATATGGTGTTTACTTGTATGGAAAATTGTGGCAGCATGTTGAAAGATGAGAATGAGAGAAAGCAAAGTTTCACAAATCTGAATATGGATATGATGAAGGATGAATTTTGGAGGGAGAAGGTTGCCAATTAGCACTGTGATTTATTTAAAATTTAATTTAATGTTTTCATTGTACTGAATAAATTGTTTCGGTTTCAGTTTGCCCGGCTCCATTTACTGTTGACTATGAAGGATTCTGCAATGGATGTACCAACAAACTTGGATGCTCAACGCAGGATCACCTTCTTTGCAAACTCACTCTTTATGAAAATGCCGAGAGCACCTCATGTGCATGATATGATTTCCTTTAGGTGTGTATATATTGTCCATGGACTTTTATTCAGTAGTATAGTACATACGCTCAAATTAGTGAAGAACAAAGTTGTACGGTTATTACACGTTTCTAGCTTTTACACAAAAACATGATTTTTTTCAGAAATGGACCTATTGAAATCTATGTATTTTGTAAGAAACCAAAATCACAATTTATATTTCTGTGAAGAAATATTTTGAGTTTATGTTCTATTTTTTTTCTTATACACTTATTTTGAGACACTTAACATTCTAACAAGCTTCAACTTTCAGTGTTTTGACTCCATACTACAATGAAGAAGTACTCTATTCATCCCATGAATTAAATAGAAAGAATGAAGATGGTATCTCAATTTTGTTCTACTTACAAAAGATCTTTCCAGGTGAATTGCAGACACCTTGTACTGTGTTTCTTAAACAAATTTCATGAGATTGTTATGTAGGTAAAAATGTTAATGATCACTTATAGGCTATTTCTAATAACTTGTCTTGCCACTTCATTAGATGAATGGAACAACTTTCTAGAACGTATTGGAGTTGACCCAGATGATGAAGCAGCAGTAAAAGGACGAATGGATGATATCCGTTTATGGGCATCTTACCGTGGTCAAACACTTGCGAGAACCGGTAATATGATTTTCCTATCCTTTATTGAGCTACCAAAAATGTGTCTTCTCTGCTTATCTTATTCTTTCTATCTTGTTATGGATAGTGAGGGGAATGATGTACTATAGACGAGCTCTTGAACTGCAATGCTACGAGGATATGATAAATGACAATGGTTAGTCATGGAGTTCTCTGAACATGGTCCTCCATTTTTATTTTATGTGAATGCATTTGAAAATTGTATCTCTTGGTTATGCTATGATCAATTGAATTATCTTGTTATTGTAAAGCTAATTTGGGTGGAGAGGAAGCTGCAAGGTCCAAAGCTATTGCTGATATCAAGTTCACTTATGTTGTCTCATGTCAACTCTATGGTGTGCATAAGGCATCCAAGGATTCCCGAGAAAAAGGTCTCTATGAGAATATCCTTAACCTCATGCTGACGTAAGTTCCTGACCCTTTTTCTTTTCCGTTTTCAATTATTTTTCCATGTTGTCCCCCTCAGTTTCATGTGCACAACATGCAGATATCCAGCATTGCGCATTGCTTACATTGATGAGAAGGAAGTACAATTACCAAATGGTAAAATAGAGAAACAGTATTACTCTGTTCTTGTGAAAGGTGATGATGAGGTACTGAATTGCATTGAACTTGAATCTTTACTCTCCTCCTGTAGATGTTATGTTATCAGCAACTACAATTTTCTATAGGCTACAACTCTAAGGTAGTAGTACCAAACCCTGCTTGGTCAGGAAACTCAATGAAACTAGTCTCTCAGGTAGGTACCCACAATTAGTGGGCCCTGGGTTCGAGCCCAGGAGGTCATCTCTTAACTGGAGCCACTACCAACCGACCCACAGTAGCTCGGTTCTCATCAGCTACTACAATTCATTTTTGCCTTTAACTTGTCTAGGGATACATGTTGATATTATTATCTGCATAACTAAATGTGGAGCAATAGGCAATGAAATATACTGATATCTGAATCTGAATGTCATTGTTACAGGGAAATAACAACTGATTGAACATCTTAATCATTACTCAGTGTACTAGGAGTCCTTCAACTTATAAAATTGAGTAAAATATATAGCCGGTCCTCGAACTTGTCTCGATGTGTCATCTAGGTCCCTGAACTCTTAAAATGCATTTTTAGATCCCTAAACTTGTCTGGAGGTGTCATTCGGGTCCCTAAACTCTCAAGATACATCTTTAGGTCCCCAAACTTGCCTCAGCATGTCATTTGGGTCCCTAAACTCTCACGGTGAATTTTCATATCCTAAAAATTGCCATTAATCAATTGTATTCAAAATAAACTGTTTATTAAACTATTTTTCTGCCGATTCATTAGAAATCTTACCACTAAGACCATTTTAATTCCGAATTAGCTGCTTATTAATCATAATCATGGGTTAGTCAAGACCATTGGATCGTTAAAAAGTCAACAGTGGATATTACAATTTTCTCGTTTAACATGGAATTATCAATGCTAATATTGAATCTTCGTTTAACATGGAATTATCAATGCTAATATTGAATCTTTTCTACTAATAATTGTATTTTACATGCGCTTTGTATAACTTTATTAAGATAATTTGTTCTCATTCTCAATTTAAAATCAAAACAGCATTTTGTTTTATTAAATTTAAAGTAGCAAAAGAATTTTTCATTAACTTAAAATAGCAAAATATGATTTTTATTTTAAATTAAAAATAGCATATTGAGAGTTTAGGGACCTGCATGACACCACGGGATAAGTTTATGGACCTAAAAATGCATTTTGAGAGATTAGGGACCTATGTGACACCCTGAAACAAGTTTAGGGACCTGATATTGCATTTTGAGAGTTTAGGGACCTAGATGACACACTGGAACAAGTTCAGGGACCGTTGGTGTACTTTGCTCTATAAAATTCATACAACAGAATGTACACCATGAGTAACTATATCGTGATCTTGCTGTTAATGTAGCCAATTAACACATATATGATCATTGATCATGTTAAACATTCTAGGGCACTGGTGCTTTACCATTTAAATTTTATTTATTTTCAGGAAATTTACCGTATAAGGCTTCCTGGTAAACCAACAGATGTTGGAGAGGGCAAGCCTAATAATCAAAATCATGCCATAATCTTCACAAGAGGAGAAGCACTTCAAGCAATTGACATGAACCAGGTACACTAATCCATATGTAATGAGTTTCAAGTTAGCAGACATCTGACATTTTTCTACTCTATAGGATAACTACCTTGAGGAAGCATTTAAAATGAGAAATCTCTTGGAAGAGTTCCTTATTACACATGGAAAGTCAAAGCCCACCATATTGGGTGTTCGGGAGCATATATTTACAGGAAGGTTGGTTTTTCTGTTTGCTACCAATATATTTAAAAGTCTTCAGTTTTTTAATACTATTTTTTTATTAACTTCCTTTGTGGTCTTATGCTAATGTAATTGTGTTGTCACTTCACATGTAGTGTTTCATCCCTCGCCTGGTTTATGTCCAACCAAGAGACCAGCTTCGTTACTATTGGACAACGTGTTCTTGCCAATCCGCTTAAGTATGCCTCCTCTCTCTTTCAAATTTTTAACAAACTTTGATCTTGTCTAACTCTTAGTTTTTATGATGTAATCATGGATTGTGATAGTTTTTCTTGGCATGGAACTCATTACTAGTAAAAATTACCATGCTGCCATAAAGACATTTACTTATCAAGGCTTATAGAAGTTTTATTTATTAAAAAGAATTTTGCTGGTCTATTATTTCACATGTTATCTCTAGAAAGCAAATTAAATGATGGCATGCCAGGCATACATAGCTCCTTCATTTCATAAATTCTGTTTGAAAGTTGAAAAATGTAGATAAGCTGTATGCTACAGTTTTAAGCCATGCTTGATTTCTTTCAACATAGATATAGAAATATGTATGGTACCAGTACCAATTCCTGTGTAAGTATTATACAAAAACCAAAAGGGATAACTCTTTTGCGCTATCCAGCATCGGTATTCAATGTCTATTTCATGTAACTTTGGTTTATAGATTGTATGAACAGGTTGACAATGGAGAAGCATAGTCCGATTCCAATCAGTTATAGGATAGCTAGATGTGTAATTTACTGACTGCATCAATTGATATAGTCTTGCTAGGTTCCTCTCATTAAATTTGATATTTGTGTTAAATCATTGTTTTAAAAAGAGCATGGTGTGCCTCTGTAGCAGGCCACCTCACTTCTGCATGCAGCGTGCTACAACATTATAGCCTATATCATGTAACTGCATACAATTTAGGCATCCACATGATCCATTTCTTTTATTCATAGCTATCTTCCATTTGGGTACTTAGTCCAAGATTTGTAGCATGTGCACTAGCAAACAATAAAAAAACTCGACCTGCACGGGGTAAGACAGCTCCTGGGTATTTTGCTAAGAAGAAGACCTTCTCACGCAGGTCGAGAAAACCCCCGAACCCCTGCCCTACCCTTACACATCGGCACCATAGCTCGTGTGAGAACAACCAACTACTTGGGCCGGGCCTTAGACCTGTGCTTTGGCGTGGGAGAGATGAGGGGATTTTTTCTTTAACCCCAGCCTGAAATTCGCTTCCACGGGGAGTCGAACCCAGGAGAGACACCTAAACAACTCAGCTAGAGGCCCGTTTGCACACTAGCAAATAATAATAATCCTAATTGAGAAAGTGATGTTGTTAATGAAGAAAAGCATAAAGAAGTGGAAGCTTGGGGTGTGAAAAAAAGTACTTGGTTTCTGTTTTCATTTGATGATGTAGTCATATTGGCTTTATATCATGGATGTTTTATTTTGGGATTTGATTGATTTATATTCGCACTTCTACTGAATCTATACACTACCATATATAAAAGTACTTTGTTGACATAATATTTGTAAAATATTGGTGTTAAATATCAATGAAATATCACGAGGAACTACTTAATAGATATCTATCACATTGCCTGGACCATTAGTTCTGATAAGTTGTTACTTGTGAAATGCATAGTCTTTTAATTATTATTGTCTTTACCTATAATCTTAGTGGAATGGTGATTGGGACCACACATATTTTGTAATTGTCACATATCGCTACCTGTTGAAGTGATAATTCCCCACATGTTGTTGAAGTGATAAATCATAAAGGAATTGACACTGGACCTACACAATTTTGTAACTGGCACAGGTTGCTACCTGTATTCCAGGTAGAAATTACACATGGAATAGAGTGAGATGAGAATTTATTGAGTTCAACTGGGAAATGACATTAATTAATTTATGGGAGTGGTAGAACTCAAATATTATAGGTAGCATGGGAATACTGTTGTTGGAACTTGTTTTGGAGATCTTTATGAATATTGGAGTGTTAGTTTTAAGAAATTTCCTGTGCAGGGTACGATTCCATTATGGACACCCTGATGTCTTTGATAGACTCTTTCACCTCACAAGGGGTGGCATAAGCAAGGCATCGAAGGTTATCAACCTTAGCGAGGATATCTTTGCAGGTATGTTTTCTTGAGACTATACAATGAGCATAGTTGCTTAGTTCTGCCCACTAAATGGTTTTGCTGTCATAAAAGGGTTCAACTCGACTCTGCGTCGAGGAAATGTCACACATCACGAATACATACAAATGGGCAAAGGACGTGATGTTGGAATGAATCAAATATCCAATTTTGAGGCCAAAGTGGCAAATGGAAATGGTGAACAGACACTATGTCGTGATATATACCGACTGGGACACAGATTTGATTTCTATAGGATGCTATCTCTGTACTTCACCACAGTTGGCTTCTACTTCAATAGCATGGTATGGGTCTCATACTTCGACTTATCAACTTTGTATCTGATAAAATATGACTTCCAAGAAGTAGGAAAGCAGATTGATCGATTTGATACTTGTTTTCGTTCTAAAAAAGGAATCATATCCAGGCCCTGGAGATTCAATTTTTGAGAAACAAAACTTGCAAAAGGTCTTATTGTTGTACCCATTAGAAAATTTGGTTTTTGAATGATCGATACTAATGTTTTTTCACAAGCATAAACTGGCACACAAAGTACACTCCCTGATCCTTTTTAATCTCATTACCTGAGAGAATTTGTACAAAGCTTGCGTGTTGTGTGAATCGAGAGTCTGATACTAATGTATACCTTTTAATATTTTTTAATCAAGAACTAATAGACTGAAATTTATATTGTCTCGAGCACATAATACATAAAATATGATGCAATATATGACTAATTCTGTAATTTTTGTATGAGTTGACCTTGAGTTATATATATTACTTTCAGGTGGCTGTTCTGACAGTGTATATATTTTTATATGGGAGGTTATACCTTGTTTTGAGTGGCTTAGAAAAGTCAATACTCCAAGATCCAAATATTCAGAATATCAAACCGTTTGAAAATGCTCTGGCCACTCAATCTGTATTCCAACTTGGGATGTTACTCGTCCTCCCAATGATGATGGAGGTTGGCCTGGAGAAAGGATTTGGTAGAGCACTGGCAGAGTTTATAATCATGCAACTTCAGTTAGCTCCTGTATTCTTCACTTTTCATCTTGGAACAAAGACTCACTACTATGGAAGAACAATACTTCATGGTGGAGCAAAGTATAGAGCTACAGGGAGAGGGTTTGTTGTGCGCCATGCAAAGTATGCTGAGAATTATCGGATGTACTCCCGGAGCCACTTTGTGAAAGCATTGGAACTGCTTATTCTTTTGGTTGTCTATCTTGCATATGGTAGTTCGTACAGAAGCTCCAGTTTGTATTTGTACGTCACAGTTTCCATATGGTTCCTTGTTTTCTGTTGGCTGTTTGCTCCTTTTGTCTTCAACCCATCCTGCTTTGAGTGGCACAAGACTGTTGATGACTGGATGGACTGGTGGAAGTGGATGAGCAATAGAGGTGGTATTGGCCTAGCACCTGAGCAAAGTTGGGAGGCATGGTGGATGAGTGAACATGATCACCTGAAGAATGCAACTATACGTAGCTTGCTTTTGGAGTTCATCCTCTCCCTTCGATTCTTGATCTATCAATATGGCATTGTTTACCATTTGCACATAGTGCATGGGAACAAAAGCTTCATGGTATTCTACCTGCTTACAATGGCCCTTGTCATTGTGATCCCATTTAGAAAGAAAAAAAAATAGCTGATGTCTTGTTCTTCCCTCCCAGGTATATGCACTGTCATGGCTGGTTATAGCGGTCGCTCTTGTGTCACTAAAGGTAACAGTCTGTTTAGTTTGCATTGCATCCTATTGTATCTGGTATACCTTTTACAATCGAAGTATGCACCCTTCTTTCAGGTTGTTTCAATGGGGAGAGAGAAGTTTGTTACAAGGTTTCAACTTGTGTTTCGCATCCTCAAGGGCATTGTCTTCCTTGTTCTCGTCAGTTTGCTTGTCCTTCTATTTGTTGGTTTTGATCTTGCTGTCTCAGACGTTGGCGCCAGTATCTTGGCCTTCATCCCCACTGGCTGGTTTATTCTTCTGGTGAGCTATTCATCTGGTTTCCACCCATGGCTTTTTGTAGCCATCTGCAACTATACTTATACGCCACCCTGTTCATTTACTTTTATGTGTATTAACTTATTCTTTGATTCATGTTAGTGACACCTTTCTGTCGCCCTTGTAGATCGCACAACTATGTGGACCGCTGTTCCGAAGATTGATCATGGAGCCACTTCACACGCTGTGTTGCCCATACGGCACTGGTGGCGCATGCAGGGGCCCCTGCTGTGCCAAGTTCAGGCAGAGGACCGGGGCCGTGCTCTGGAAGATGGGGCCATGGGACTCCATCCAGGAGATGGCGAGGATGTACGAGTACACCATGGGGCTCATCATCTTCCTGCCCATCGCCGTGCTGTCGTGGTTCCCCTTCGTCTCCGAGTTCCAGACGCGCCTGCTGTTTAACCAGGCCTTCAGCCGGGGCCTGCAGATCTCGAGGATCCTCGCCGGGCAGAACGGGAGCAGCACAAAGCGCGACTGATGCTTCCGCACGCGGAGGGCGGAGAAGGAGCTATCCATTTCGTTGTGCCGGCATTACTGCGTCGCTGCTGTTGTCCGGTTCCGTCATGTGCAGCATCATCAAGCAGTAGGTTCATCGCACGCAGTTTGTAAAGTGAGAACGCACAATTTGAGTGTGTATTGGATTTTCACCCCTTAATTTGATTCATATTCATTATTGTCTTTTCAATTTGATTGATATGCTGTATACGCTGCCGCTGGAATCTGATTTGGTTATTACCGGTGTTGAAAGTAAGAAGAGGTGCGCTGTACTGTTACTCTCTACTTATTTCAAGCACTTCTTTTTTTCGCCTGCTGGAGGTAGCCGTTCATTTAATTTCCTGTTTGTAACAAATGTGAGGAACAGAGCAGATCGAAACAGGAAAAAGGAAGAGCGAAGAGGAAAACACAGAAGGATTCAGCAGGCTCGAGCAGCAATTCAATATCAGAACGAGGTCACCTTCAAGTGTGTACAGCAATCGCCAGTGAGACGAGCAGCCTGCTACTCTAAACCTACCTACTAGGATTCGTACCCATGTTCTTTCGTGAACGTTTCCCGATCCGATCCGCAGCCTATGTAATGGCTGGGTCATTACATTAACGAAGTTAATTAAGAAGCTAATATTGTTTAGTGTCCGAAAATGAAGATTAGGCGCGCACTTGACACCCTTTGTTCTGGAACCATCCGATGCGCAGCGAACGACTGAGAGTGAACTCGGAGAAGCGTTATCTTCCCTGCCGACTTCAACTATGTCTCTGAAACTGAATAACTGACGAACTTAATGTAATGGACAGATAGACAGTTTACAATCAAAACGTGACCACTTCATTCCATCGACGGCACGAATTTCTTCAACAAAGCGAATAAAACGGGAAGTCCATTTCCTGTCTAGAAAGAAGCAGTTTGCTCATCAGGACACTCGATCGACCGGCCACGCGTCAGCAATGACTTATGAACAAGTTCCTCTTCGATAGAGATGGGGATGGTTGCTCCATGGAGCGAACCGGATTCGCTCCATCGATCCACATGAGTTATGATGGAGCACTGGTCCATCCATCTTTTTATCAGGCTTCCAGACGGTGCTCCGATGGATCCCATGGATCAATCCATGCTGGACTTGCTATACTGCGGCAGGCCGGCAGCATCCAACCATCCTTCACGTGGTGCAGCTCTGGCTCAGCACTAACCACGCAGGCCGTTTTCGTCTGATTTACAAACTGCTACAAATCACGAAGCATCAACAAGGGTCAGCTCGCGGTCCCAGCTGAACTGTGAACGTTGAGGCCCTGTTTGGAATGCGGGAATTTTTTTTTTCCATTCCTGCGTTTTTCCTGTGAAACTGAACTGTTTCCTGCGAAATTTCTACGTTCCAAACAGGGCCTGAGCAAGGAGACCTAGTCTCTGCAGCTCCCTGCTGCCCTGCTCCAGCTCCTGCAGCTTCTCAACGGCCATATCTATCGCTTCTCTGCTCCTCGCTGACCGGCGTTCGAAGTGAAGCGTTCACCAGCGGTAGCTTCTTCCTGGGCGAAGACGAGGCCGGCGACCCAAGGCCGCCGTGGTGTCAGCGATGACACCAACATCCGAGAACACGGACGCCGATGCCAAAGCGGGTGTCGTTGAAGGCCTCGGACATGGTCCTCGCAACCTCAAGCTCAGCGAGCGCACTGCTGGTGGCTGGTCCGCGCGCACCTCGCTGAGCCACAACGATGGAGAACTGCTCGAGCTCTTTTGCTGACCTGCCTCTACGCGTGCCGCGGAGGCGAGCTTGGCGGCGTCGCGCCTCCGCATGGTGGCGTGCTGCAGTAGCGCGAGCAGCGCGGCGAGGAAGGTAACGAAGGCGTCGTCGACGACGAGGAAGCTGTTGAGCAGGACGGCGCCGCCGCGGACGACCGCGCTCGGCACAAGCCGGAGGTGCAAGAGCTCGTCGTGCACGCGAGGAATGCCTGGACGTGCGCTAGCGACAGCAGGGGCCCAAGTCGAACGTCCAGGAGCAGGTCGTTGTCTCGTCGACGTGCATCTCGCTGTGCGCCGCTAAACGGCTGCTAAATGAAGGATCGATCCGCTCGAACCTAAGGTCCTCGTGGTTTCGATCCATTGCTCCACCACCGTTTCATGGCTTAGATAAGGGGCCGGCGTTTTTTGGAGCCGGTTCGACGATCCGCTGGATCGAACCGCTCCATGCCCATCTTTACTCTTCGATGAATTTGGCGTGCAACCGCTCCCGGCTAAAACTGCAAGCAAATGAATAGGAGTATGTAGGGGAGCGAAGTGCACGTGGTTGTTCATCACATACGCTAGGTTTGAGTTGCCATTTTAGAAAACATTTAAGCGCCTCGCCTCCATGCGCAATCTCGACTTCTCGAGTACGAAACAAGTACTTCACGATCACTGTTGGCGATCAAAATTGGCACAAGAACAACATGACAGGAAGAATCGATGGAACCGGATTCCGAGATCGGTGGAACCGGTTTGGTTCACTATTGCCCGTCTGGCAGGGCAAACCGGTAGAACCGGTTTAGGAACCGGTGGAACCGGTTTTCTCCGAGTCCTAGTAGGTTTGGACTCTTTTTGTAGATCCGAGTTGTATAGGACTTTCCTTGCGGGGTACGACCTCCCCACCCTATAAATATGAAGGGTCACGGCCGATTGAGTATCATCCAATCGATCAAAACATTTATTACCTTTACTTTTTTGTCATCTCCAAACCCTAACTTTTCCAACCCTAATTCTGTTCGTTCTTCGTCTCCACGGCGTTTGACGGCTCTCTGAGTGGCCTGCCGATCTCAGAGAAACCCTAGGCGCGCCTGGCCTGACGGGGTCCCTCCCGGGCCGGCGATCTTAGGTCTACGCAGCAGCTCCCGTAGAACCGGTTTCACCGGATCTACAAACCGGTTTCACCGGTTTCGCCTGGGCCTGCTGCAGTTGCTCGATCCGTTGCGGATCTGCGTGTTCTAGCGCAAAATCGGTGTGTTGACCGTGAAAGGCGTCAACAACCACCTGGCCTCTTCTAGTAGGAGTACTTCTTAGACCGACACCTGGAATAAAGACTCCTCAAAGGTAAGGACTAGCGGGGTGTATATGTGATTCAAGTCCGAGATGACATATGATATATATCAGGGGACCCTTTCTTTTTTTTTCTCGAACAAGGGACCCTTTCTTAGCATTCTCCGAAATTTTGTGAGACAGTAACAAAGATAAAAGGGTTAGAAAAAGAATACATAAATGTACTTGTAAGTATATGTCGAGAAGATTATAACAGACAAATTAGCAAAAAACAGATTTCCAACAGAAAATGTTGAAGCAAAGTATGAACATATGAGATGAACTAAACAGTTTTCCAATATTTTTTCTATTTAACGTTGCACAGTTAGCAGTTTAGTTTGCATATTATTTTTCTTCATATCCATTCTTCTAAGACAGTACTATTTCTAAAACTGAATTTTTCTTTTTTGATAGTCATATTCGAGTTGTAGTATCTGATTTGACATAAATGGCCATTTCGGTTTCTATGCAGAATACCTCTTCATAAAAATGATTGGCTCATGTATATGATACTGATGAATTCTAGTGGAAAAACAAGGCTAATTCAATAATAAGCAGGATCCTTCTCCTTGGTCAAAAGAGAATGGAGGGAGTCCATTGTTACTCTGATGAGGATGGGGCCCACCGGCCACATCAGCAAGTACCTTATTACATCTTCATAATTACTCATTCCGTTCTAAATCATAAGTCATTCCAATATTTTTGAAGAATCAAACCATTTTAAGTTTGACAAAAGAATATAGAGAACATTATAAAGATAAATGGCACTGAATAAATATACTATAAAAATATATTTAATGAAGTGTCTAATGGCTATTGAGTATCATAATTGTTAATATTTATTTTATAAACTTGGTGAAATTTGAGATGTTTTGTTTTTCCAAAAAAATTAAAATAACTTACATCTTGAAGCGAATGGAGTAACAATAAGACAGTTTACAATCCTTATGGGCATATGGACATGACCTATACTATGTATCCCTGACATAATACACATATCTAGATATCTATGTAGAAAAGCAACACGACTTACCATTTGCAGACACTTCGTGATGGTAGTCGTTATCGCTCGAATTGGAAAACGTCGACAGGCCACTCTCGTCAGGAGTCCCTCTCGTCGTCGAATCAGTTCCACAGCGTGCAAAGAACAACAGCTAGCAGCGTGTGGTAGAAAAGCACATACCGTAAGTTATGTGCCATTTCTGAAAGCATTTAAGCGCCTCCACGCGCAGGCGCAGTCTAGTCTCCGGAACAAGTATGATGGAGACGGCACATTCGGCCTCTTCTACTTCTTGGGCCGGCAGCGGAAATAAAGATTCCTCAAAGATAAGCTAGGAGCACCGAGCACGGATGATATTTCTGATTCGAGATGTCATGTGTCAAGGCACACCCTTTCTTTGAATTCGACTTATCATGTCAGAAAATGGGGGAAAATATCTAGAAGACTATATCAGTAGCAAAACAGATTTTCAATAAAATGTTGAAGGACTAGCTGTATGAAAAGAAGATTAATGCAAACTATCTTTTGTTTACGCATGGCAAAAAAAATTGTTTTTAGTAACATTGTACAATTAGCAGTTCCACTGTGGTTTAGTCAGTTTCCCGGGAGTGGATGGAGAGATTGAGTGGTCTCGAGCTACTTTTTCTATACGAGAAGCAGATAGCTCAGTCACAGGGGCCTTTCTGATCAGATGTGATCGAAGCTGAATCCAGCAGGCCGTGCGGCCCGGGCCCAACCAAAGTACCAAACACAACCACGACTGGCTGGCTGGCTCAGCTCAGCTCAGCTCGCTCCACAGTCCACACCACCTGCACACTGCACACCGGCTTCCTTCTATTCAGAAGTTTTGGGTCTCTGCTGGTTCGTTCCACCATGGCCGCGCGGCACGCGCTGGCTCTCCTCCTCGTGCTGGCCGCCGCCGGCGCGGCGGGCGCCGCCACCGTGACCTACGACGACCGCGCCGTCGTCATCGACGGCCAGCGCCGCATCATCCTGTCAGGGGCCATCCACTACCCCAGGAGCACGCCAGAGGTGATGAAACCAACGACGACGCATCCATCCACCATCTATCAAACTTGGCTTTCTTCTCATATGTTTGCTTGCTTGCTGCCACCGATCCTCCCGTGTTTTCTTCCCCAGATGTGGCCCGATCTGATCATGAAGGCCAAGCAAGGCGGCCTCAACACCATCGAGACCTACGCCTTCTGGAACGGCCACGAGCCGCGCCCCCGCCAGGTAACAACAACAACATAGCCGAGGAAATCCATGGCACACCACACGTCCACACTAGCTAGCTGCTCTGATCACTGAGACACTGACATGCAGAGCTTGCTGCCTTAATTTTCTTGCAGTACAACTTCGAGGGCAGCTACGACATCGTCAGGTTCTTCAAGGAGATCCAGAACGCCGGGATGTACGCCATTCTCCGCATTGGCCCCTACGTCTGTGCCGAATGGAACTACGGGTATGATGCACTGACCTCCACAAGAGACAGCAAGAAACAAAACTCATTTCTCGATCATGTACACATATAAAAAAATAATCGCATGATCAACAACTCTAACACATATAATTGCGCCTCTCGGTTGCTGCAGAGGCCTTCCGGTTTGGCTGCGTGACATCCCCGGCATGCAGTTCAGGTTGCATAACGAGCTCTTTGAGGTATGCGATGGATGCGCCGTCGACGTCTCGATCGCTTGATCTCTGCAGATATATTCCAATTGAATTTCATCATGTAGTAATGAGCTAATGATTCGATTTGTCATTCATCTCCCTGATCGGACAGCGCGAGATGGAGACCTTTACCACGCTCATAGTCAGCAAGATGAAGGAAGCCGGCATGTTCGCCGGGCAGGGAGGCCCAATCATCCTCGCCCAGGTCCGTCTCCACACCACACACATGCTCTCCTTTCCTCTTTCGCTTGTCGACTTCTTGCAGTAGTGATCTCACGTAACCAACTGACGAACCAATGCAAGAACAATAATCGACACATGCAAAATCCACGCGTGATGGATACTTTTTTCGTCTAAACAAACTGCAACCAATGCTAATCGATCTCTGACGACGGCTATGTACGTAGATCGAGAACGAGTATGGGGAGATCATGGTCGGACTGAACAACAACCGGTCTGCCTCGCGCGCGGTACATCCACTGGTGCGCCGACATGGCCAACAAGCAGAACATCGGCGTCCCGTGGATCATGTGCTCGCAGGACCAAGATACGCCACAGAATGTGGTGAGTTCAGTTTTCTCCATGCAATGTCTAATTTCTGTGTAATAGCTAATAACGGGTCAGTTTTTGGGTTCGGTTTCGGGTTCTCATCAGATCAACACCCACAACGGATTCTACAGCCATGACTGGTTCCCAAAATCAGAAACCTTTGGCAGTCCGACGATGGCTCCCCCTCCCGCGACCCCCTCCTCCCCTCCCGGCCCCCACGGCCACCCCTCGCCGGCCTCCACTCCGGCGCCGGCAACCACCCCAGCCCCTCCCAGCCGGCCGCTCTCCCCGGACGCCGAGCCGTTCCTCCTTAGCGGCTACTCCTGTGGCCGCGGCAAACGCCTGAGGTGGGAGGACGCCAACTCCGACCGGAGTGCCTCCCGCTCGCCATCTCCGCGGCCCTCCTATCGGGACGTGCTCCTCCGCCGTCCCACCACTACCCCAGCTCCCGCACCGTCGAACGGGGACCCGTCTTCGTCAGGCCCTCCGCGCCACACTCCNATACATATAGCTTAAACATGTCTTAATTCACAAATCCTAAATTATAGTATCTTTTTTCTCTAATAGATTTGTGCTAGAATTTAGGTATGCCATGGCATACATGGCCCACCCATTGGGTACGCCAGTGGTCGTGCTGTAAGGTTTCTTCATCATCTGCTTGTTTTCCTTCACTCTGAAGAAGTACAGGGCGGGCTTGTTGCATTCAACTCTGCTTTTTGTTAATAAAACTCAAGAGGACTACACATCTTTTATTAAAACAAAAGAAACACACAGTTTTCCATGAAAGGTACATTGTTTCTTGAGTGGGATTAAGGGGCTGGCTGCATAGAGAAAATTCAAAGCTCAGGCCCCGGCCCAGGCTCAGGCCCCGGCTGCCCAGGCCCAGGCCCAGGCTCAGGCCCCGGCCGCTCCTCGTGCTCCGCCGCGTATCCCCCCGGAGATGACAGGTCGATGTCTCAACTGCCTCTCCTTCACCCACTTGATTGCGACATGCAGGCTACCGACGAGATGCTTCCGCTGCCACGGCTTCCGACACCTGGCCCGGGACTGCAAGAGGCCAAGAAGCCCGGCTAAGCTCAAGATCCTCCGAGGCCGGCGCTGGCAGCTCTAGGTGCTGGGTGCGTTCACGCCACGGTTCGCCGCCGACGCCGACAGGCCGGGCAGCGCACGGCCGCACTCCTTCACCTCTGCTCCTGAGGAACCGCGCCCCACCCGCCACCAGGAGGGCTCGCCGGACCTCCCCACCTACCCCAACTGGTGCGGCCGCTCATGGGCGCACCCCTTCGCCGCCGGCATTCCCGGGTGGCGCCTTCGGGTTGGCCTGCCCGCCACCGCACCGCCGGGGCGACACCCGCGGCGCCGCTGGAGATGGCAGTGGGCGTGACCAGCGTCGTGGGGCGCCAGCTCGCGATCAGCGTCGTGCTGCGCCGGTTCGCGGGCGCTCACCCTCGCAGGCCGGTTCGACGAGGTCCCCTACGCCCCCCCTGCGTCGAGGCGCCGACTGTCCCCGGACGGCAGCGAGCCTATGCTGCTCTCTGATGACGACCTCCCGCCGGGCCACCCCGACCTTCGGCCTGGCGAAGAGGCCTGCTTCATCTCGCGCTCGGCGGAGATGGATGTCGAGGAGGAGCGTCTCCGCTTTGCGCTGCTGGCCTCGGCACCAGGCGGCCAGCGGGATTTCTCCCTGCTGGACATGCAGCAGGCTCTGCGTGATCTCCCGGTGGCCGGCGCGGATGATTTCGAGGTCCGGCGCTTCGCCCCGGAAGCATTCCTGGTGGTGTTCAACTCGCAGCGCGCCAGGGACGACGCCATGCGTGCCGGCAGCATCCCTGTCAACGGCGTGCGACTGTTCTTCCGCCCATGGACGCGACTGGTGCGTGCCAACGATGGAGTCCTCCAATTCCGGGTCACCTTGGAGATTGAGGGTGTTCCTGCCCATGCCTGGGGATGGAGGGTGGCCAAGAAGATGCTGGGCACCTCATGCTGGATCGAGAAGCTTGACCCTTCGTCCGAGGACCGGTCCGACATGACCAAGCTCAAGCTCACCGCTTGGACCGACGATCCCAGCCGCATCCCCAAGTCCAAGCTCCTCATCATCGCCGAGAACGAGGCGCCAGTGGTCTACGACGACCCGGGCATGCAGCTCATTTTCGGCCAACTGCCGCCGTACCTTCGGCAGAAGAAGGTCCTGACATACTCGGCGATCGTGCATCTGCGGCGGGTGGCGGACTTCCGCTCGCGACCATCGTCCCCGTCACCGGGCCCTTCACCGCCATCCAGCGACGGTGACTCCGGCCATGACGGCAATCCAGACCGGGGTTACGGGGAGTCCCGTGGCCAAGGTCCTCTGCTCCGTGGATTCCCCTGCAACGACGGCCTCCAGGACAGCGAGCGGCCGCCGCGCTCGGGCGGGGCTGGCCATGCGGCTGGGCCCTCCGGCGGGCAGGCCGTTCATTCTGCGACCCTTGCGGTTGGTCAACCCGGGCCGACCGCCGAGGGGCTCATCGCCATCGCCGCCGCTCCGCCTACGCCTGTTGGTTCGCCGGCCGCTGGCGCGTTCGACACTGCCGCCGATGACCTGCCTTCATCGACCGGCCCGCCGCACGCCGTCCACAGCTCCGCGGCCCCGGGTGGCGGCGAATCTTACGGCCATGACGTCCGCAAGGCTGCTAAAGCTAAAGCGCATGAGGCCGAAGCTGCTGAGATCGGCGCTGGAGGATCAACTGCCGAAAGAGCCTTTCCTGAAAAGGAAGTGGAAGCCGACAAGCCCCCCACCCTCCCCGGCGTCAGGGGCTACGTCACCACGTGGGGGATCGGCAACGGAGGCTTTCGAGGACCTGCTCCTTGACCGGGTCTCCCATCAACGGACCGTGGAAGACGATCCGATGCTGCTGGAGAGGGAGCTGATGGTGCGCGGTCCAAAACGGATCTGCCCGCCTCGGGTCGCGCCCACTCAATCCTGTCTGACACCGGCCCCCACCAAGACGTACAGCCGGCGCCCTCGTCCTACCGGTTCGACACCGGCTTCGCCAGCACTGTCGGCTACCCTGACGCCGACTAGGCTCGACTTCGGCTTGGGGGAGCCGGCTCAGGAGGAGCCGCACCCCGACCTCGGAGCCGACCTGGTGCGGGTGCAGCCGAGCGCCCAGGAGCCAGAGCTAACCGCATCTCTTCCGCGCGGTGGGCTTCCTTGCGACAAGAGGCCCAGCGGGCCGATCACGCCCAGCCCAGCGACCACGACTCGGGCTGGCCGGTCTGTGACAGGGCGGCGGAGGAAGTCCTCGGCGCCGGCTCCGGCACCGTCGCCAACCACGGCCATGGCAGTCGCCACCACTACGGCCTTCCTGGCTAGCATACGTCAGGCGCTGCAGCCGCCGCTGGCCGGCCGAACGACAAGGCAGCATCCGGCATTGGCGCCTGCGGCTCCAACACCGCTGAGGCGTAGCGGGCGCCTGGCGAACCAGCCAGCCAACACTACCATCCGCCCATCGAAGAAGGGTGAGGTGCTTGTCATGCGTAAGCTGGGACACATCCGTTCCGATCAAGAACCAACATTGGAGGCGACACAAGAGTTCGAGAAGTTCTTCGGGAAGAAGCTGGAGGCTGCGGACTTCGCGGCCATCAGGGACTGTTCCCGGTAGCCCGATCTCTGACCGATACAGAGCTGGTGGCGGCGGCAGCAGGTGCCAGTAGCGCTGTGTGCGCGTGCTGATGGCACATGGCCTGCTTCAAGGTGGTGTTGTGTTCCATGGATCACGACAACAATAACATTTTGGTGTGGAACGTCCGAGGGCTGAATGCACGCTGCCGGCGCGACACTCTGCGCGAGGTTGTCTCCGACGCGAAAGCATCGGTGGTTTGTGTCCAGGAGACCAAACTTGATGTAATTACCCCATTCATGATCAGTGAAATGCTAGGTTCGTGGTACTCGAGTTTCGCCTACCTACCATCGGTCGGCACGTGTGGCGGGGTTCTGATTGCTTGCAGAAGCCCGGAAGCCACCTGCTCGACGCTGCACATTGGGACCTTCTCTGTCTCCGTCATGATCTCTATCGGTCACGACGTCGCGCCCTGGTGCTTGACATCGGTCTATGGGCCGCAAGCGGATGTCGACAAGATCGAGTTCCTGGACGAGCTCCGTTCGATCCAACCCACGCTGTCGTGTCCGTGGGCAATTGCAGGGGACTTCAACCTGCTTCTGGACGCCACTGACAAGAACAACATCAACATTAACCGCCGAAACATGGGAAGATTCAGGCGCTTTGTCAGTGAAATGGAGCTCAAGGACGTTCCATTGCACGGGCACCGTTACACATGGAGCAACGGCCAGGCTGCACCCACGCTGGAGAAACTCGACAGGGTTCTGGTCTCCGTGGATTGGGAGCTGCTTTACCCCTTCTGTTTCCTACAGGCACTGTCCTCCGACATGTCCGATCATGCCCTACTCCATCTGGCGACCAACGCCAATTTCAGAGCAAAACGCCGGTTCCATTTTGAAAACTGGTGGATCAGAATACCCGGATACTTGGAGGCTGTCACCAGGGGATGGCGCTGCGGTGAGGATGTCCACGACCCTTACGGCCGCCTGGACGAACTGCTCAGGAGCACTGCTCGCGAATTGCAGAGCTGGAGCCAGCGATCGGTGGGACAAGTCAAGGAGCAGCTGCTCATGGCGAGGGAGCTGATCCTGCGCTTCGACCGGGCACAGGAACACCGTGAGCTTTCGGCCGACGAGTTGCAGCTCCGGCGGGAACTCAAGTGCAAGGTTCTGGGACTGGCATCACTGGAAAGAACCATGGCGCGTCTACGTTCCAGGGTGACATTTCTGCGGGATGGTGACGCCAATACCAAGCTATTCCACCTGCAATCAAGCTACCGCACCAAGAAGAAATTCATCACTCGCCTGGAAACTGAGCATGAAGTTGCGTTCACGCAGCAAGAGAAGGAAGCCATGCTGTTCAACCATTTCAACGGGATCATTGGCACTGCAAATGATCGCACGGAGGTGGTGGACATGGACGCACTCGGTATGACGGCTGCTAACCTTGAGCACCTGGACCGGCCTTTCTCCGAGGATGAAGTCTGGAGCACCATGAAATCGTTGCGGAACGATAAGTCGCCGGGACCTGATGGTTTCACAGCAGAGTTCTACCGATCAGCCTGGGCAGTCATCAAGCCGGACGTCATGGCAGCCTTCAACTGCCTATACAGAACAAACCGTGGGCAGCTACACCGCCTCAACGGGGCACTCATCACCTTGCTGCCAAAGATTGCTGAGCCGAAACGCCCGGGAGATTATCGTCCAATCAGCTTAATCCACAGCTTCGCGAAGCTGGTGACCAAGCTTCTAGCGAACAGGTTCGCACCCGAGCTGGAGCGCTTGGTGGATGTGAATCAAAGCGCCTTCATCAAGAAACGGTCCATCCATGACAACTTCAAGTTTGTGGAGCAGGCGGCCAAATCACTGCATCAGAGAAGGAGGCCATCACTGCTACTTAAGCTCGACATTTCTAAGGCTTTTGACACAGTGGATTGGGCATTCTTACTCCAAGTTCTGCAATCCATGGGTTTCGGGGGTCGATGGCGTGACTGGATCTCACTGATCCTTTCCACGGCGTCTACGAAAATTATGTTGAATGGTGAGCCGGGTGGGAGAATTCTCAATGCGCGCGGCCTGCGCCAGGGAGATCCGCTCTCCCCGATGTTGTTCATTTTGGTGATGGAGGTGCTCCACCGGATTTTCCAGGCTGCGGTCCAGTCTGGTGTGATCCAGCCACCAGCCAACCCGGCCATACATCACCAATGCTCCATCTATGCAGACGATGTCGCGATTTTTATCGCCCCAACGAAGCTGGACTTGATCACCACCAGGGAGATCCTACGCTTCTTCGGGAATGCATCGGGACTATGCACCAACATGTCCAAGAGTTTGGTCGCCCCGATCTCTTGCTCCGAGGCTGACATTGGCAGAGTGAACCGACACTTCCCTGCTCTGATCTCAGACTTCCCCATTACTTATTTGGGACTACCACTCAGCATCGGACGACTCCGGAAAGCACACCTGCAGCCGCTGGTGGATAAGATAGCAGCGAGCATGCCAACGTGGAGAGCTCCACTGATGAACAAAGCTGGCCGCCTAACCACAGTGAAAGTCATGACATCTCGGTGCATATACACGATGCTTTCACTGAAAGTGCCGGCGTGGGTGTTTCAGGAAATCGACAAACTACGCCGGGGGTTCCTATGGTCTGGGAAGGAAAGGGCCAGCAGGGGACACTGCGCAGTGGCGTGGCCGACGGTCTGCAGGCCTCCGGAACTTGGCGGCCTGGGTGTCCAAGATCTGAAGGTAACAGCCTATGCATTGCGGCTGAGATGGAAGTGGCTTAAGTGCACTGACGCTCATCGACCATGGCGACACCTGGACCTGAACTTTGGCACAGACCTGAACGTTGACGCCATGTACCAAGCTTCAATTGAAGTCCAACTCGGCGATGGCAACTTGAAAGGACCTTGATGTCGCCTAGAGTGGGGGGGTGAATAGGCGTTTCTTCGAATTTCTGCAAATTACAAAAACTAAAGGCCACTGTCAGCAGCAGAACCGGTCAGACCGGTTCCTGAAACCGGTCAGACCGGTTTCCTCTGGCAGACAGGGAACAAGTATGAAGCACAACCCCCTAACAATTCTAGCACAAACCACTTTGGACAACAAACTTTACCAGGTGTTTCCAAGTATATTTATGAAGCTCCTGCACACAGCACAAGTATACCAAAGTAGAGATATGCGGAATTACGAGTAAATGCTAGAATTGACAAATGTAAGTAAATGGAGACAAACACAAAGATTTGTTTACCGAAGTTCAGATTCACCACATGCACTAAGCAGCCACCAAGGCAAGGTGAATCCTAGTCTCCGTTGAGGTGCTCACGAAGAGCCGGGTTGTCACACCTAACCCTTTCCTCACCCAATCGACCACCAAGGGGATTGAGTTTACTTACTGATTTCCTCACAAGGAGGATGGGTGATACAAACTTCCGTGGCACAACCACACAAGGAATGTGTGCTCAACGGCGACGCCTAGCCGTCTAGGAGCAAAGCTCCAAGAGTAACAAATGCTTCACAAGTTGCTGGACGCCACCAAGAGTGCTCAAGATCAGATTGCTCACAATTAGCTCACACACAATATTCTCTCTCAACCCAACTCAAGAATCTCACAAGGATTGCTCAAATCTCACAAAGAGAGGTTGGAGAGAGCTCAAGTGGCCTCAAGAAGGTGTTAGGGACGCACAGAACCAGCAGCCCCTCAAAGAGGAGCTCTTGGGTATAAATACCCAACCCTTTCAAAACTAGCCGTTATTCTGTCAGACAAAACCGGTCAGACCGGTTTTCAAACAGAACTAGCCGTTAGACGCTCAGAGGCCATGAACCGGTCAGACCGGTCCCCAGAACCGGTCAGACCGGTTCTTGCCAGAAAACCCCACTAAGTTAGAATTCTAAGGTTAGACTCTCATGGGTTTGACTTTGAGCACTTTCAGTGAATGTCTATCAACCAATGTTGCATCCCTCTTGATAGTACGGCATACCTAAACTCAAGACATATAAATAAACATATTTCAACCACTTGAGCTTACATTTTGATAATCATGCCAATACTTGAATACTCTTCACTTGAGGGCTTTCAACATTGTTCATCATCTTGAGCAGATCAACCTTGAGCTAGTGACTTAGGATTTTCCACAACTTATGTTTGAGTTCACTTTAATCCATAAGCCACTTTCTTCATCAACCATAACATATATGCATTGCATTGCTTCTCTTGACAACACTTGGATATGATACTTCGAAACCCCCGGATACTAGATACTTCACCTTAGCATTCGCACATGGTCATAAGTCGTCACTTAGCCAAAGCTTGCTTAGTCCCTCGCTCTAGTCATCTCGATTTGTTTCTTCACCACTTAACCTTGCATCATCAAGTTGGCTTTGCTATGCCATAAAATGAACTCCACTTGAAAGATTCTTCAAATGCTTGTTCTTGATTGACAAAGAATATCCAAACCATTGCAAGCTTCCAACAATGAGACCAATATATGTCACATAAGTATATGTCCCTTTGGTGTAGATACATGAAGCCTTGCAATGTCATTTTCCTTTGTCAAATAAGTCTTCTTATATTCTTGGAGACCCATATAGCATATCCCCAAGTCATTGCTTCATCATTGCTTGTTTTGACTTGACACCTGGGTCACCTGGGTTGGACCTGGCTGAGCCGGGTTAGCCTTTCTGTTCTGAATTTAAGTCCACCTGGCTGACCTGGGTGCCACCTGGCTGAGCTGGATAATATTTATCTAGAGACAGTGAACCCAACCTGGGTGAGCCAGGTTAGGGTCGGCTGAGCCGGGTTCGCTTCACTTCAACCTTTGCAATGAGTATTATTTCTTCACACATTTGCTTGCTTGCATCAATGAATAACCATATGTTTTGATGAGCACATTAATACAATGAATCATAAGAATAATTCTCTGCTCATCATCTCAAGCAAACAAGTTAGATCTTTAATCGATTTGTCATCAAATTCATCAAAACCCACATGGGGGCCTAGATGCACTTTCAATCTCCCCCTTTTTGGTGATTGATGACAACCCGATTAAAGCTTACAAATATAGCAATTAAAATATTTTGAATTCTCAGATATATGATGAGCTCCCCCTAAATATGTGCTTGGAATTGAAATTTCTAAATTTTGGCCTCATATGCCAAAAGCACATATAAAAAGATGAAATCATGAGAGCTCCCCCTATATCTCAGAATCCGTGGGGTGCAACAAGTGTGTGTAACATATAACAAAAACAACATGATGCGTATGACAGGATTTTCACACAAATAAACAAAAGGTATAGGTGCTGGCTGGGGTCAGACCGGTCAGACCGGTTCAATAACCGGTCAGACCGGTTCCCCCAGTCTGTACATATACAAACACAGTCACCACATCAAAACATGCAAATCAAACTAACACAAAGTTACTTAATAAGCATTAAAGGGTACATCACACATTGTAGCACACATTACAAGTTCTCAAGTCCACAAATAGATAAAGTTCGACATTTATTACAAGTCCATCTCTCCAACATAGATAAAAGCAACAGAAATCGGTCTGACCGGTTCTGGGAACCGGTCAGACCGGTTCCATCTGGATAGCACACCAAAGTAAGCTTTAATCCGTCGTCTTCTCTCCCTTTGTCATCGATTATCCAAAAAGTATGGAGAAGAGTCTTTGTACTGCTGCTGTAAACTACTGTCCAGGCCAAGGAGCCCATCCGGAGGGAAGAGTGGGATCGGCGAAGATACCGGTGATGAATCTCTCAAATGGCTCCGGCTAAGCTGGAGGATCTGCTGGTGTAACATAGGGAATGCCAAAATCACCCTGGGCTGGAGCACCAAACTGCTGAGGTGGTGGAGGTGGTGGGACAGAAGATGAAGAAGCTCCAAAGGCGGGATCCAAGATATGTGAGAAATCTTCATAGCATGCCCCTGAGCTGTACTGTCTCACCATCTCTTCTACAGATGGAATTTCTTCCTCAACAGGCTCTGGAGAGGGTGGAGATCTTCCTCAACAGGCATTGTGCATCAATTTGATTGAATCTCTATCTTTCTTGCTTGCCCTCCTTGCCCTTTGCTGCTCAACCTTGATATCCCTGTGACTCTTGCATATTCCAGTGAGAAAGCTAAGCAATTTCTTCATTGGAGATGATGGCTTCCCACTGGACCGAGACGAACTCCCCGGCTGCTGCTGCCCAGGCCCAAACCGGTCAGACCGGTCTGGGGAACCGGTCAGACCGGTTGGCCCCAGGCCAGCAGCCCTGTGCTGAAAATGCTGCTCCTGCTGCCCCTCTTCTCCTTCTTCCACCTGAATTTCTTCTTCTTTCTCTTCTTCTTCATCTGATATAGGGATGGGATGCTTGGGCACTTTAACTGTGAGAGGCAAGTGCACACCATCCATACCCCAAGTCCTCCCTGCTACCCTTTCAATCATTCTCATGATATAGGGTGCATATCCACAGCACTTCTGAGTGCTCTCAGATACCGCCCGTATCTCTTCCCAAATGAAATCAGCAACACAAAAGTTCTGTCCATTTGGCCTCATTCTAGCAAGGAGATTTCTATCATATAGGGATATATCTGTGGGATTTCCTTCTCTAGGGCAAATAGTCTTCCTAAACATTCTGTTTAGGATGGAGTAGTAGGTATACAAGCCCTTTACCTTGCCATAGTTGTACCGCTCTCCCCTGGTATACATGAACTTTGTTGCTTCAGGTGCCATCATGATCTCAAAGTGGATCTTGCCACGCTTGGCATCCTTCTTCCTGAACCCAAGACACTCTGCAAACTGAGTGTATGTGATGCTATAAGCAACTCCCTCAGTCCTCCAATGCATCACTCGGTCTCCCTGAATAGTCCCAAAATATAATGTGGCATAGAATTGGGCTATTATCTCGGTGTTCCAATCATGTGAGTACCCCATGATACTCTTAATCTTTCTGTCCTCACACTCCTTGATAATTTGATTCAGCAATGGATTATTTTTCCTCTCCAATGCAGCCCAATCTATCCACTGTGCCTCTGCCACTACCTTAGCTCTTCTTATAATGACGGTCTGGTAGTAGTCCTGCTGAAAAAAAGTATGGAATCTGAAATCTGTAGCAGACCTAGGCACAATGAGAGGATTTTTCTTTCTCATCCTCCTTATCCCTTCTGTGGTCCCAGTCCCATAATAATCAACAACAATGCGATCAGCTGGACCTGTGGGAGCCATCACAATAGGCATGGCAGTAGAGGAGCTACCACCCTGACCAACTGGAGGCCTTCTGCCTCTAGGGACCTGAACCTCTTCCTCTTCCTCCTCCTCATCATCATCATCACTGCTGCCCTCTCTTGCTGGCCCTTTGCCACGATTTGGCTGCACAACAAAGTCTTCATCCTCAATGTCAACATCATCACTGCTGGCACTTGATTCTGTCTCATCACTGTCATCTATCTCTCTTGATGCAGCCCTTTTCTGTCCTTTAGGCCTTAGACCAGGCCTAGAAACCACGGGAACCTAGCTGGATCCCCCGGCGATGTCCTCATCACCACTTTGCCCTTGCTTTCTTCTTTTTGCCACCATTTTTTGTGGAGCCATAAGCACTGATTCCTGGATATATAGAGTATGGAAACACTAAGATCAGATCACAGGAATATATGGAAGACAAAAAGAGCGATTGGATTTGAATTTGAGGACAGGACAGGATGGATGTGGCTGTTCTGGGCACAACCGGTCAGACCGGTTAAAGGAACCCGTCAGACCGGTTCTACGCAGAACAGGCCATGAGCATTGGATTTGGGCTAGATCTTGAGTAGTAAATCACAGGATATGGATATATAAAAGCATTTGAGCAGCTCTAGGTAAACATTAAGGGTCACTAGTGCACAGATATGAGCATTTAGGGTTGAACAGCCAGAAACCGGTCAGACCGGTTCCAGGAACCGGTCAGACCGATTCTTGCAGTCAAACCCTAAATCGAGATTCCAACAAATGTAGCCCACCAAACTGAATCAAACATTAGGGATGTCTTCCTGGGCATACTAGTAGATGATTGCTTGAAGGAATCCTAGAGATATTCACTGAGCACATAGATCGGGCATGGGGAATATATGAATACCTTGAGAGGGAGAAAACTGAAGATTTGAATCCAAAAACCGGTGTTGGATCCGGTCAGACCGACGAGAATCACTTCAAACTTCAGAAACTTCAAGGGGCCGAGCACTTCCTTGGGGAAAACTTCAAGAACTTGATGGGGAGAGAAGTTCGGGCATGAGGGCGCACGGGAGAGAGAGGGCTCGGGTCTGGTATGGGTGAGAGAAGTGAATGTGAGTGGATAGGGTAACTTTTGGGGTGAATAGGTAAATAGTTGGGTGGACCCGGGGCAGACCGGTTCCAGGAACCGGTCAGACCGGTTTCCCCCAGGAAACCAGCCTAAAGTCCATTAGGTTCACCTTTACCTCAAGAAATTTATCCAAAATTGAATTAGCCTTGTGCTAGATAGATATTGGCACTGGATATTGATCAAAAGATAGGAATTTCCAATTTTAATCAAACTCCTTGATACTTCCAAGAAAGTCGGGAAAGATAGATAATTTATGGACTTGAGAGAAATTTCACCATTTGTGACTAGCCATCAATCAAGCAAGGTTAACTATAGTCACAAACAGATCCATTGGGTCACAAAGACCAAGAACCAAATATTTTTCAAAAACACACAAGTCCTAACATGCTAGTTGAATTTTTCAAAGAACTATCCTATGTCACCAAAGCATGCAATACATCAAGTCAAGAACCGTATTAGGATGTTTAGCATATTCCTCTAACCGTTTTTATGAAACATTTGACACCAAGTCAATTTTCAAGAAGGAATTTACTAAACACCTAATAGGTCACAAGAGAAAGACTTGATAGAATTGCATGCAAGAATGCACATACTAGAATGGATATGAGGCCTAGATGCTCAATGTAAAACATGGGTTAAAGGAACATACCTTGGCCTCTAGCTAATCCTTCTTCACATTGGTGAAGATTCATTTATCAAATCTTGTGCTTTATCCATATAATCCAAATGCCTCTTCTCATTTGTGATTTTTCCTTATATACATCATGAAAAGAAATGCATTAACTAGCACAAGACCTAGTTTCATCATTTAGTGTCCTTTGGATTGGAAAGACATAATGGATCACTAAAAGATAAAACCTCACAAAATAGGTTAGATTCCTCTTTCTTGATGCACATGTATATGGGTGGAAGGCAAGCTCACATGCATCAATCTTGTCACAAAGCCAAGCAAAGAAATTTAATCTATATCATGGCAAGCGGCTATTTATCAAGATAAATCATTGTCCAAAGAAGAGATAGATACACTTTTACCAATTTTGAACAAAATGCATAGCTTGCTTCAAAGAGGGACAAACTCTCACAAACGAGACTATAAAATCACTTAAAAGAAAATGTTAGTCTCTAGGACACAAATTGTAGGATAATCTCCCTCTAAATAGGTGCATCATGTATTTGAATATCATGTCACATGCACTTGATCAATTTACTGAGTTTGAGGAGATTATCTCACAATTAGGTCCCGGCACATAAATAAATTGCATTTATTGAGATGGTGCCAAGAGTGCTTACTACCGCAAAGATAGTGTTTGAATTGTATGCCATGGAAGTGCTAAATGAATTTCTTGTAGAATTCCAAATTAGATGTAACTTGACAATCAAACCTCTGCCAGAACTTCTGGTATTTATTGCGCCGGAACTTCTGACACAAAACAGAGGCTGCCGGACTTTTGGGTCGGAGCTTCCGATACGCGACAGAGGCTATCGAAACTTAATTTTTGCTAACTGGGCCAGAACCGGTCAGACCGGTTCTGGGAACCGGTCAGACCGGTTTTCCCAGTCTGCTTGGATTTCTTCTCCTTTACTTGCTCCAAGAAATTCTTTCTTTATTAATTCCAAATATTCCTGCACTTCAAAATAGTATGCTCTACTAGAGAGCCATTAAAAGCATCACATGGCATAAGGGGAATAAATAACAATATGAATGTCTTACTCATTACCGAGTGCTCAACCACAAGTTAAAGCACTTGTATCCACAAAGGATTGAATGAGTAAGATAATCAGTTAGTGCGTGTTACCGAGATATCGTTGGAATAAAAGTAGTTGTTGTTGTGCTTGAACTACAAAACAACAAACTTGAATTCTTTTGTTACACTTGGCAAATTTATTTGAGTTGACTCATCTTCATTCTATGCCAAGGTTCCAATGCATCTCCTTACCCCTGCAAGTCTAGCAAGAACTTTTAGGTACCCAAGCCATGTTGGGTCCTTTAGGGTTAGTCACAAGAAACTTGGGAACCCAAATAGCCCTTATGCTAGTTTTAGGTGAACTAATCACTCTAGCAGCATAAGTACTGACTTTGTCATTCCCAAGCCTAGCAAAGTTATAATGGACAAGATCAGATTTAGGAATGTTACCATTAGGACAATCCTTACCCAAATGCCCTTTTGATCGACAAGTGTAGCAAATGCAATTCTTGACATTTTTTGGTGATTTGCTCTTCTTGTTGATCACTTGTCCCTTGCTAGCCTTGCTGCTTGAGGATGTAGCTTGATCACTCTTTTTAGGAGATTGGACTGCTGCTTTAGCCATAACCGGTCGGACCGGTTCGGCAAACCGGTCAGACCGGTTTTGCACGGGCAGTGACTCCAACTTCAATGGACAGGCATCAATTAAGTGTCCAACTTCCTTGCATTTGTAGCATAGCCTTTTCTTGGACCTTCTTTGCTTCTTTACCTTGCTTTTGTGCCTGAGGGAGCACATGGATGCGTAATGCCCCATGTTTAAACAATTGAAGCATTGTATGTGATCAAGCTCCTTTTTCTTATTTTCTTGAGTCTTGTTCTTGTTGACTTGCTTGTTAAGCTGAGGGATTGAGCTAGTGACCGTTGATCCCTTCTCAAGCTTGTTCACCATGTTTTCACGGTTATCTTGAGAAGGTTGCACTTGGCCCTTTCCCTTAAGCTTGACCAAGTCATTTTTGATCTTTTCTCTCTCTTGCTTCATGTCTTCCAATTCTTCAGCAAGGAGATCATCACAAGACTCTACAAAAACATGCTCAACACAAGATGTGGTTGCTTGGGAGCAACACGGTTTTTCACATAATAATGTAGAATTCATGTGAGAGCATGTGCATGTGTGTGTATGAGGTTCAAGAAATTTTACCGATGTAACCATGACCTCATGAGCTATTTCTAGTTGAGCATATGATTCTACAATCTTTTCATGAGAACATTCCAGTTCATTGTAGTGAGATTGCAAAACCATATGCTCACTAGTGAGCTTCTCAAGTTGAGTACTAAGCAGTTGTTTTTCTTGTTCTAAGGATGCTACACAAGTAGATAAATCAGTAGCACAAACATAATCCTTAGACAAGATTTCATACTTACTGACCAAGGAGGCATGTGACAACTTGAGCTTTTCAAGTTCTTGAGTTAGAGCCTTGATGGTTCCAACTCTATGTAATTCATCTCTCTTGGTCTTCTTCTTCTTCTTTCTGCAAGCCATCAAGCACTTGGGTCCCTCACCATTAGATAATGAAGTACTAGAAGTGGATGGGGTGACACTTGCAGCTTGAGCATCTTGAGCACATATGAGTGCAGTTCTTGGGCAGAACCGATCAGACCGGTTCCAGAAACCGGTCGGACCGGTTCCTCCAGGAAGACTGCACTTTCTTCCTTTTGCTCTTCTAGCTTCTCGGCAAAAATCATCTGAGGCTCAAGGAGTGTTTCTGATGTAGTTGAGCACTTCTCAGGTGATCCCTTAACTTCTTGCTCTTCATCATCACTTTCAAAATTTTCAAAAATCTCCGTGATGAGAGACCAAATGAGATGGGCATCTTTGCGAATTTCCCTTTTGCTAGAGATGATGTCCCATATATCTTCACAAACAGATCTTCGCAAGAAGTTAGTAACACAAGCATTGAGTTGCAAGCAAGCTATCTCCTTTTGAGTGACATTGGACTTACCAATGTTGTCAATATCAAACTTAGGAGATAGAACGCTAGCAACTAAAATATGTTCTACTATAGGATATATATTTCTAAGAGAATTATGAACATTACTGGCCCAAGAAGTATAGTTTGAGAAATCAAGCTCAAAGGGCTCAAAGAGTACCTCAATCGACATCTTTTCTCACGGCGGTTAAGCTAGGATGTGAGTCCTTGCTCTGATACCAATTGAAAGGACCTTGATGTATCCTAGAGGGGGGGTGAATAGGCGTTTCTTCGAATTTCTGCAAATTACAAAAACTAAAGGCCACTGTCAGCAGCAGAACCGGTCAGACCGGTTCCTGAAACCGGTCAGACCGGTTTCCTCTGGCAGACAGGGAACAAGTATGAAGCACAACCCCCTAACAATTTTAGCACAAACCACTTTGGACAACAAGCTTCACCAGGTGTTTCCAAGTATATTTATGAAGCTCCTGCACACAGCACAAGTATACCAAAGTAGAGATATGCGGAATTACGAGTAAATGCTAGAATTGACAAATGTAAGTAAATGGAGACAAACACAAGGATTTGTTTACCGAATAATGTTTTATTTGCGTAAGTGGCCTTCGTCACAATTAAGTACAACTGGATCCCTCTTTGCTGATTGGCTCCTATATATCAGCTAGCGTACTCTGACCGGTCAGGCTCACACGTACACCACATGTGAAATAAAACTGTGACCCCCAATGTTTGCAATGAATCATTGGTTTCCTCGTAAAATGATATCAAAGTTTGAAATAACTTCAAAATTTTGAAAGAATATGTCTCAAGAATTTGAACAACAAAGATAATGCTGCAGTTTAGCAATGCAAAGTTTGTATATTTACTGATGTCTGATGTCTTCATTTCATACTAATATTTCTTCCTTTTTCAAAACAAGCCCATTGGTTCTCTTATTCTGCAGTTCATACAGTCTACAGATTTCAACTTACATGAGGCGGAAATTTTGGAGTAGCATTTGCTGCCAGAAAGATGCGTTTGACTCTTGAGCTTGCGGCCAAACGTAGACCTCCCGGAACGCCCACCCTACGCTCAAGCTGAAGCAGGCGACCTCCACACAACCTGCGTCATTGCAGAGCCCACTCTGGAGTCTGGAGCATCCCCTGTTGGGCGATCTCTAGTTCAAGTTCCTCCCCCACGCGCCGCCCACCCTCGACGCGACCCGGCTGCTGCAACGCGCCTACAGGGCGCGCGGCTTCGTCTACCATTGCTTCGAGCAGGACCTCGACCTCCACCCGCGCTGCGCAGCGCTGAAGACGGGGCGGAGCTGCGTTGTGTCAGTGTCATCTGTGTGGAGAAGGGGCGCTGCCGGAACTCTTGCAGTAAAAAGTTCTGGGCGTACCACAGCGGCACAATCAGAACCAAGCGCCAAACGTCTTCCTGAATCGCCTTGCGCGGAGTATTAGTCCTGCGGCCATGGGACATGCCCTGTTGCACTCTCAATCTCTCGTCCAATTTTCTTATTTCTCAATTAAGGTGCGGGACAGTGCAAAAATGCGTGGATGATGCGCGTGGCTTGACAGCATCTGCAGAACTAAGCTTATCAAAATTGTATAATTGGAGAAGACATACATGCAGATAGTAATATGAAAAAAAACGAAGACAACGGATTGGTGACAATTGCACTTGAAAATAATGTTTTGGAGAAGATTATATATAAATATATTATTGAAGATTTTGGTTGGAAGAATAGGAAGGGAATGGTTTTTTTACCAGAAGTTATGAAAAAGATATCAGTAAGCAAGGACAAACCGGTGGGGTCGGTTTTGACCAAGTCTGGGCATAATTTCTAGGATTTGTCATCTTTTCTAGCGTGTCTCTTGATAACTAATGCGGAGTCTCCAAATAAAAAATTAAGGCTACATTTCTACCAAACTATTATGAGCTATCTCTCATTTGTTTAAATATTCGAACACAATACCTGTGTAGATATATACTTATTATTTTCATCTGATTGTGATAGATCTTTGTTAGTAATTACTCTATAATATTTTCATACATAATAATAATTACTATGCATCACATGTATGCCTTGAATTTATTTAATGAACCCTATGTTTGAACTACAATTTTAACATAGAAT
>CM014274.1:43256518-43300428 GCA_004135705.1 Alloteropsis semialata
GTTCTTGATTGACAAAGAATATCCAAACCATTGCAAGCTTCCAACAATGAGACCAATATATGTCACATAAGTATATGTCCCTTTGGTGTAGATACATGAAGCCTTGCAATGTCATTTTCCTTTGTCAAATAAGTCTTCTTATATTCTTGGAGACCCACATAGCATATCCTCAAGTCATTGCTTCATCATTGCTTGTTTTGACTTGACACCTGGGTCACCTGGGTTGGACCTGGCTGAGCCGGGTTAGCCTTTCTGTTCTGAATTTAATTCCACCTGGCTGACCTGGGTGCCACCTGGCTGAGCTGGATAATATTTATCTAGAGACAGTGAACCCAACCTGGGTGAGCCAGGTTAGGGTCGGCTGAGCCGGGTTCGCTTCACTTCAACCTTTGCAATGAGTATTATTTCTTCACACATTTGCTTGCTTGCATCAATGAATAACCATATGTTTTGATGAGCACATTAATACAATGAATCATAAGAATAATTCTCTGCTCATCATCTCAAGCAAACAAGTTAGATCTTTAATCGATTTGTCATCAAATTCACCAAAACCCACATGGGGGCCTAGATGCACTTTCACAACTTGGCCCTGTTCTGGACCGACAATTGGCTTGGGAACAATTCACCTTGCTCTCTGGCTCCTGAGCTTTGTGTAACGAAAATGGCCCTTGTGCCATTTATATTGTGATTTTGGTGATTGAATGACAACATAGTCTTTGGGACTAATGTGTTTGTTAAGTGTCATACTTAGGAAATTACACCCCAAAGAATGATTCCAAAGCCTGCAGAGTTAAGAAAACGGTGTATGAAACACCGGCAACGGCGTGCAATCAAAGAGGCTACGGCGTGTGGAAGCAGATCAAGCCAAAAGGGAATATTCCACACGGCGTACATTACGGCGGCGTACAATCCCAGAAGTCTACGGCGTGCCAAAGAACCTGAAAGAAGCCTACGACGTATGATACGCCGGTACTATTTGTATCCGGGGCGGATCATACGGCGTACATGGGTTGATCAAGATCAAGTCAGGGTCATCAAGTTTCTACACGGCGTACTATACGGCGACCTCGGCGGAGTAACGGCGTTCAAGTTACTCAGTGGCGATGTCAAGTAGAGGAAGAAGAAGAGGCACGGCGTATGATACGCCGGTAACGGCGTACAAGTTGGAAAAGCATACGGCGTGCACAGATAGCCGTTGGAAAAGACATTTGACCGTTGGAAAAGCATGCGGCGTATTATACGCCGGTGGGGTTTCTGCACACGGCGTATTATACGGCGCTCACGGTTTTTGTGCAGAATTTGGGTAACGGCTAGTTGAGCCCCATGGGCTATATATACCCACCCCATTCGGTCATTTTGAGTTGCTGGAGTCCAGAGAAGTTCACCTACACCTACAAGATATCCAAGCCACCATTTGTGCTACATAGATCATCCATAGTAAGTGAGAGAGCTAGGATAGACCTAGTGAGTGAATTGCAAGGTGTTGAGCCATGTGCTTGGTTCTAGTGTGAACCAACACTTGTAATCTTGGTGTGCCGGCCCCTTGGAGTCTTGGTGACTCGCCGGCAAGTCTTCGACCCTCCGGCTTGGTGTGGAGCGGCGACGACGACTTTGTGCGGGGGAAGAGGAGACCCCTTCCTTGGTGGAGAAGCTCTGTAGTGGAGGCGGCGTCAAGATCTCCAGGAGAGTAGGTTGATGAGAGCAAGGTCTTGGTGACTTGCTCATCATCCCTCTTGGGGAGCCTTTGTGGCGAGCTCAAGGCCTTGACCGGGAAGCAAGACTTGGCGACCGGGAGCATATCCTTTGTGGAGCTCCAACGTGGAGTAGGCGTAAGCCGAACCACGGGATAAATCTTCGTGTCAAGTTTGCATCTCTCTAACCCTTAAGCTTCCGCATTTCATACTTGCAATTGTGTGCCTTTACCTTTCTAGAGTAGTATCTTGATAGGATTGGCTCTAGGTTGCAAAACTCTTTGGGTGGGTGCAAACACTAGAAGAAATCCTTAGTTGCACATCTAGGTAGCATGTCTTAGTTTATCTTTGTGCAATTAGCTTTCATGTGGTAGGCCAAAGTTTTAGAAAGCCTAATTCACCCCCTCCCCCTCTTAGGCTATCACGAGCATCGATCTCTTTCAAGTGGTATCAGAGCCGGGACTCACATCTTTCACAAGAAAACGCCCATTCAATTGGCAATTTGTGAAACCGGCTCATTTGATCGGTTAGGCTTCACCGCCTAGTGAGTTAGCTCGTTGGGGAGAGGATGGATTTCTTAGGATCAGCTCCACGTTTTGATGGCACGGGGTTTCAAAGATGGAAAGTGCTCATGGAAGCCTTCCTTCAAGCAAAGGGGCTTGATGTTTGGCGTGTGACTAGTGAAGGTAGAAAAAGTGACTCCAAAGGCGAAATGCAATATGATTCTACCGCTAGGAGCATCTTACTATCTTCTCTTAGTAATGATATCTTTAATCGTGTATTCACTTGCAAAGATGCTCATGAGTTGTGGACGGCTATCCTTGAGAACCATGAGGGCACAAAGGATGTGGCAAATGAAAGATATCATGTTCTCAAGGATAAGCTAAACAACTTTAAGCAACTTGAGCATGAGGATGCCGAATAAATGTATTCACGCCTAACCATGCTTGTGAATGAGATAAATTTCTTAGGTGTCAACAACATCGACGATATGGGCATCATTCGGTTGTTGCTCCATAGTCTTCGCAAGCCGGACTATGATTTGATGATTGCCATCCTCTACGAGAAAGACCTCTCCAAGAGCACACCAAATCAAGTCCTCAACAAGGTGATGGCTTTTGAGCTTCGCAATGGAATCAAGCCAAAGCCAAGATCTTCTTCACCTACTCCAAGCATTGCTCTTGCGAGTAACCAAGAGAAGAAGAAGAGCAAGAAGAAGGAGGAAAGCTCAAGCGAAGAAGAAGAAGAAGAAGAAGAAGAAGAAGAAGAAGAAGAAGAAGAAGAAGAAGAAGAAGAAGAAGAAGAAGAAGAAGAAGAAGAAGCCTCCTCAAGTGAAAGTGATGGTGATGAGATGTCCCTCGAGCTCCAAAGACAAGTCAAGAAGTTGATCAAGAGCATGGAGAAGATCAACTCGATGGGGTACATGGTCCACATCAAGGATGGGAAGCATCATCAACACATGATGATCAAGAAGATCAAATATGAGAAGAAAAGGAAGGAGAAGAAGGAGAAGGAACCCAAGCATAAAGCCTTCACCACATTCGGAGAATGGGTGAGTGATGATACACTCAACAACAAGAGCTCCTCCTCCTCATCACACTTATGCTTCATGGCCAAAGGTATGGAAAGCGATGTAAGTGATGACTCTGATTCCGATTCCGATTCCGATGATGAATCCCCCGCTAAGCTTCTCACCTTGATTCATCAACAACAAAAAGGCCTTAAGAAATTAACTAAAGAAAATAAGGCTCTCAATGATCTTAATGCTCTCCTTGTTTCAAATTTTGATAATTTATTAGGCAAATACCAATTGCTTAGCAAGGAGCATGAAGAACTCAAAATTGAGAGCCTTAATAATCAATCTAAGGACTCTTTGCTAAAATTGGAGAAATCTATTTCTTGTGATATTCCTATCTCCAATGTTGATGCCTCTACTTCTTGCATTGATTTAATTGATAAATCTTGCTCACCCCCTTGCAATGAGAAATGCTTTGAGAAAATTGTTGTAGAAACTCTAGATGATCTCATTGCCAAAGAGAATGAAGAGCTCAAGCAAGAATTGGAGAGTCTTAGGCAAAGCTTGGCAAACTTGAAGGGCAAGAGCATTGGGAGCAATGTCCAACCTTCTCAAGATAACCGTGATGACATGGTGAACAAGCTTGAGAAGGGTGAAACCGTGACTTGCTTCAAGTGCTACAAGGAAGGCCACAAGTTCTATCAATGCCCACTTGTCAAGGGGACGTCCAAGAGTGAGAAGAAGAAGGCCAAAACCACCATCAAGAGCTCCCTCATCTACACCAAGCCCAACCGCAAGAACAAGGTAAAAGCCAACACCTATGTCCTTAAAAAAAATGCTAATGGCAAGGTTGTTGCTAGTACGGTTGGGAAGCCCAAGATGAAGGAATGGGGATGGAACCGACCCATTTGGGTGCCCAAGGAAGTCATCACCAACATGAAGAGGCCCCAAAAGGTTTGGGTTCCAAAGGATACTTGAAGCCCAAGATTGGCTTCGGGGGATTTGGAGGCTTGGCTCACAAGAAGAGGAGAAATATCACATCAAGTAGCCAAGCTTGCAAGATTGGACATCATTTGCCCAAATCCCCCACACTAAGGTAAAAGAGGTAATGGTAATACATTTCAAATTCTTTGCCTATTTACCTTGCTAGATTTGCATATGCTACCCTTCATATCTAATGCATTCATGTGGTATCTATTGCAAGTTCTAGTGTTACTATCATATGGTAAGTTGCTTGTGCCATGCACTCTAACCCATGAGCAACTTACATGGTTCACAAAGGTTGTGTAGGTTTTCTACACTTGGTCACTTTCATGGTACATGAGCTTCACAAGGTATGATTTTGGTACCATGACCACAAGCTATAAGCTTATCTTCCCATTTGTTGTTCAAAACAATGTGCATATACTTGATAGTGATTCAAACACTAAATGCACACACTTAGGGGGGGGCTTAGCTTATGGATTGTGATTTTGGAGACTAACTTGTTCATCAAGCTTTTCTTTATTGTCTCCTTATGCTGTGCATATCATACATAGAGAATGTGTTTCACTCACAATGTGATCTTTCAACTCTAATGTATGATTATAGAAATTTTGGTGCTTTCATGCCTAATTGAGCCTTGGCCCATTGAGTTTATGATTTTCATATCTAAATTCATAGGCTATGTGCTCATACATTCTCATTTGGTTAAGTATCACACTTGTTCTTTCTTGTTATTTACTTTCAAGTGATACTTGACTAACTCCCTAGGCTACTAACCGCCTCTATGAGATATGATGTTTTTGATAGGTCCTTTTAGGTGATTTGATTCCAAAGGGAGAGAAGTTTGGGATCAAAGCAAGCTTAATGTACAAGACCTCATGAGATAGGGGGAGAAGCCATGAGAAAGGGGGAGGATACATGTAGGGGGAGAAGTCATGAAAGAGATATTGGACTTAGGGGGAGGCCACACCCATGGTGCTACTTCAAACTATATGGGGGAGATGGCTCTCTAATCCAATGAAAAGAGTGGTAATCATTCAAGCAAGTGTAAGAGCTCAAACTTGGTCAATTTTCGCATATTTCATACTTGCTTTGATTGTGTTGTCATCAATCACCAAAAAGGGGGATATTGTAACGAAAATGGCCCTTGTGCCATTTATATTATGATTTTGGTGATTGAATGACAACATAGTCTTTGGGACTAATGTGTTTGTTAAGTGTCATACTTAGGAAATTACACCCCAAAGAATGATTCCAAAGCCTGCAGAGTTAAGCAAACGGCGTATGAAACGCCGGCAACGGCGTGCAATCAAAGAGGCTACGGCGTGTGGAAGCAGATCAAGCCAAAAGAGAATATTCCACACGGCGTACATTACGGCGGCCGCGGCGTACAATCCCAGAAGTCTACGGCGTGCCAAGGAACCTGAAAGAAGCCTACGGCGTATGATACGCTGGTACTGTTTGTATCCGGGGCGGATCATACGGCGTACATGGGTTGATCAAGATCAAATCAGGGTCGTCAAGTTTCTACACGGCGTACTATACGGCGACCTCGGCGGAGTAACGGCGTTCAAGTTACTCAGTGGCGATGTCAAGTGGAGGAAGAAGAAGAGGCACGACGTATGATACGCCGGAAACGGCGTACAAGTTGGAAAAGCATACGGCGTGCACAGATAGCTGTTGGAAAAGGCATTTGACCGTTGGAAAAATATGCGGCGTATTATACGCCGGTGGGGTTTCTGCACACGGCGTATTATACGGCGCTCACGGTTTTTGTGCAGAATTTGGGTAACGGCTAGTTGAGCCCCTTGGGCTATATATACCCACCCCATTCGGTCATTTTGAGTTGCTGGAGTCCAGAGAAGTTCACCTACACCTACAAGACATCCAAGCCACCATTTGTGCTACATAGATCATCCATAGTGAGTGAGAGAGCTAGGATAGGCCTAGTGAGTGAATTGCAAGGTGTTGAGCCTTGTGCTTGGTTCTAGTGTGAACCAACACTTGTAATCTTGGTGTGCCGGCCCCTTGGAGTCTTGGTGACTCGCCGGCAAGTCTTCGACCCTCCGGCTTGGTGTGGAGCGGCGACGACGACTTTGTGCGGGGGAAGAGGAGACCCCTTCCTTGGTGGAGAAGCTCCGTAGTGGAGGCGGCGTCAAGATCTCCGGGAGAGTAGGTTGATGAGAGCAAGGTCTTGGTGACTTGCTCATCATCCCTCTTGGGGAGCCTTTGTGGCGAGCTCAAGGCCTTGACCGGGAAGCAAGACTTGGCGACCGGGAGCATATCCTTTGTGGAACTCCAACGTGGAGTAGGCGTAAGCCGAACCACGGGATAAATCTTCGTGTCAAGTTTGCATCTCTCTAACCCTTAAGCTTCCGCATTTCATACTTGCAATTGTGTTCCTTTACCTTTCTAGAGTAGTATCTTGATAGGATTGGCTCTAGGTTGCAAAACTCTTTGGGTGGGTGCAAACACTAGAAGAAAACCTTAGTTGCACATCTAGGTAGCATGTCTTAGTTTATCTTTGTGCAATTAGCTTTCATGTGGTAGGCCAAAGTTTTAGAAAGCCTAATTCACCCCCTCCCCCTCTTAGGCTATCACGAGCATCGATCTCTTTCACTTTGTTGCTTGATACACACCCGAGTGAAGAAAACAAGAACGGTGGCAGCTGCTCTTGCAGCGAAGCAATGGATACTGGACATTGTTGGGCAATTGTCCGAGATCACCATACGACAGTATCTACGGCTGTGGCACATCATGGAGAGGGTGCAGCTGCAACCGGATAGAGAAGACACCATTGCTTGGAGATGGAACCAGGTCAGAACCTACACGGCAAGGTCTGCTTATAGGGCCTTCTTCGCTGGATCAACTAATTTCGCCGGCGCAAAGGCCGTGTGGAAGGCTTGGGCACCCCTCAAGGTGAAGTTCTTCACCTGGCTCGCCATTCAGAATCGGCTATGGACGTCTGAAAGGAGAGCTCGCAAGGGGCTACAAAGCTCACCCACTTGTGCGCTATGTAGCCAGGAGGCCGAGACGCCGGACCATCTGTTCTGCCACTGTGTTTTCACTCGGCAGGTATGGCACGCCACCATGGCTATGCTGGGCTTTGGAATGGTACAGCCGGCAAACGATACAAGCTTGATGGACTGGTGGCTGCGCCTACGCCGATCAGTGCCCACACCACACACCAAGGGGCTTGATTCGATCTTCATGCTAATTGCTTGGAAGATCTGGAAACTGAGAAACAGAAGGGTATTTGACGCCACTGATCAGTCCTCCGTGCAGGTTGCAGTGGATTCAATCATGGAGGAAGGCAATCTATGGATCATGGCCGGAGCAAAAGGCCTGGCCGGGCTCGGTTGGCCGGGTCAATTGGGGGCAAGAGCAGGGACATAGTCAGGAACGTCTCTCTCAGTCAAACCCCCCTCAAAGGCGTTTTAGTTCATAGAATAGTAAACCAGTTGCTTGTAACCGTGTGCGTGTGCCCGGATTGGCCCGTGTTGTAAAACTTTGTTGCTTCTTCTTAATACAAAGATACGCAGCTCTCCTGCGTGTTCTTGAAAATGACTGGTTCCCGAAGAGGACGGGCATCCCCAAGATGTGGACCGAGAACTGGATTGGCCGGTAAACCTTTTTTACTCTTGTACTTGTACTATATGTAGTATTCTCTTCTTTCCCCAAAAAATTTCTGTAACATGGAACAGTGATAACTTGAGATTTCAAATTTTTCAATAGGTTCAAGAAATGGGGGCAGCCGGATTTCCATAGGCCTACTGAAGACATTGCTTTCGTGGTCGCCATGTTCTTTCAGAAGCGTGGATCGGTCATGAACTACTACATGGTATAGTTTCTTCTCCATCACGATTACCTTGCATTGCAATGGCATGATTGTTGTCTGTCCCCTGAGCTCACATGATCGTGTGGTTATCACTTACCAGTACCATGGCGGGACCAACTTTGGCCGCACTACCGGTGGCCCCTACATCACAACCAGCTATGACTACGACGCGCCTTTGGATGAGTTTGGTAAGTTTATATTTGATAAGGCTATGGGCTTATGGCTATCAATTTGGTTCAGTAAGCATATATAATCTTGTGCATATGCTTTTTATTTGTATCCAATCAGGTAACATTAGGCAGCCAAAATATGGCCACCTGAAGGACCTCCACAACGTGCTCCTGTCCATGGAGAAAATCCTTGTCCATGGGGAGTACAAGGACACTTGCTACGGCGAGAATATCACGGTGCGTTTCTGAAGGACCGAAACGGGCGACCAGAGGGGGGTGAATGGGAGCCTATGAAAATTCTCGCTCGGAGAAACAAGGCCTATATCCCGATTACAGCCCCAAACAAGCTTCTCACCTAATCGTCAAGATAACACAAGCCAACTCGTGACAAGCTCATCTCTGGAACAATTAGAAAGGCACAGAACAATGCGGAAGCAAAAGCAAGACACCGAAAAGCTTGCATAAAAAGATTAAGCTAAACCACTACTAACCCCTCACTAGAAAAGGCACTTAATTTACTAAGCATGCAAGGGTTAATTAAAAGGTCAGACAAGATTAAGCATGAATCAACTAAACTAAGATAAGCATTGATTAACCTTACTGACCATGCACTGATTACTTAAAGATTAACATGATTAGCAAGTAATGAGGCTGGATAGGTAATAATTGCAACAATTAAAAAAACTAACCTTAATGGCCAACCGGCCTGTAGTGCTTGTGGCCTGCAAGCCCGTACGCCCAGCTCGGTAAGCAGCTTGCTGGCCTGCTGCGGGTCAGCCCAGCTGCTCCGTGCTTGCTGCTGGCCTCCCAGCTGCAGTGGGCTGCAGCGCTTGAGCCTTGGCCGCGTGCTCGTCTGCTGGGCCGCACGCTGCTGGCAGCGCAGCTGGGCTGCGCCGAGCTGTACACCGCGATCTGCTCCGCGCGCTACGCTCGTCGCCACGGGCTGCGCCGCGTGCACTGCTCCGTGGACCGCTGCCCCTCGCGCCGGTGAGCTGCGTCCAAGCGCGTGCGCTGCACCGCGTGCAGCACCGGCGTGCTGCTGCGTCGGATGCTCGAGCTCGCGTCCTCCTCCTCGCGACCGCGAGCTGCAAGCCTCTCTGGACTGTGCTGCCGCTAGCCTGCCGGCTCGCGCTGTACGTGGCCGTGCCATCAGCGCGGAGGCGCCGCTGCACCTGCGTGCGCTGCTCTGCTTCGTCGGGTTCCTGTTCGAACAGAAAAGAACACAGGACGAACAAAAGAAAACGCCCGAACTTCAAAACCAAATTACTTCCTTTACACCCAACGAATCGATGTGAAACTTGAGCAACATGGTCGCGGCCCCAAGGACTCACGGATCCATGAAATAGATCTATAAAAGCTCAAGTATTCATGACGAATTTGAAGAAAACCGAAACCCTAAGCAAGAACTCGGTTTTGGAGAAATCTTCAAAATCAAGCCAAATCCGAGAGGGTTTTGAAGGGGAATCACATAGTAAATGCTCACAAGGATCCTAGCAACATATTCCCCCAACAAATCTCACAGGATTTGGACTCAATCGCGAAGAACAAAAATTTCCCGAAAATACCTCCAAAAATCTGAAAAAGAAAAACACCGGGAAGAAAGGATTTGGCACAAGATTAAGAGGAAGAAATCACTATGAATCACTTAGCCATATCCGGTTACAAGCCACTCACAAGTATTGCAAAACTTGGATGGCAAAAAGCTCAAGAACAAGAGCCTCTCCTCTCTTCTCTCCTCTCACCCAAAGGCACCCACAAACAAATGAGCAACCCCCACCTCCTAAGCCCAAAGAGGTGGCTGAAATTTCAGCCTCTCCACATATATATAGGCGCTGGCCAAATGTCCAAAACGCCCTTACATGAAGCACACAACTCAAATACCCCTCAGGGGTAAAACCGTCCAACTTTTCCTGTAAGCATCAGACGGACCCGGCTCCTTCACGACTTCGCTTCGCCTCGACGCAAGCTTCGCGATGGTGCCACTCGTCCTCTGACTTGTCACCCCCGGTTTTGAGGCCCAAACCGGCAAACCCGCCACCGCCCGGTTTTGAGGCCCAAACCGGTAAACCTGCCTCTGGCCGGTTTTGAGGACCAAACCGCCAAACCCTCTTGCACACCCCGCAGGCGTGACTCACCCCCAGTTTTGAGGCCAAACTGGTCAAACCCTCCTTGCACGCCGCCGCACGACGTGACTGACCGATGTCGACGCGTGTCCGGCCTCCGCCAAGCCTCCGACGCCTCCAAGTCTTTCGCTCCCGCTCCCGGGCCGCCTACTCGACTCGCCTCCGTCCAGCTTGACTTGACTGACGCCGTCTTCATCCCATCATGTACTCTTGCTTTTCTGTGCACCATGTGGATCGCCCATGACTCCGCCCGGACTCCTCGGGTCCCTCAGTCCAAGCCTACTCGTTCACCCTTCACCGCCCTCGGTCCATCGGCATGAACCTTTCGTGCTTGACCTTCACCACATGCCGTCGACCGCCATGTCGCATCCTACATCTGCACATCACAAGCCAAGAGATACATCAAACCACACAACGGTTGTCAATCACTCATCATCCAAGTGTGACCACCATTGGTCCACAATCTCCCCCTTGATGAGTGCATTGACAACACCCAACACAATGACTTGAAAAAGGTAACAAGAAAAAAAAGAAAAACGAAGAACTCATTCAAGTGATCCAAAAGCCAAGACAAAAGGCAAACACAAGATCACTCGAGATGAGAAGTCTCAGTCCCCTAAGACAAAGGCAACGGCTCGACGCAACTGAGACAAAGTCACATGATCCCTCAAGAAGATGCAGAAAGGGCTCAACACCAATCATGTGACAAGCGAAAGCTCAAACAACCGCCGGCTCCTCAAGAAGAGGTAAAAGCTCAACGCAACCAGCAAGAGAGCAAAAGAGAAGCAACTCACACAAAAGAGAAGCTAACTCAACACAAAGCTCTCCCTGAGAAAAAGCACTCCCCCTGAAAACATGCTACACAGAAATGCATGTAGGAGCAAATGCAACTTCCCCTTGCTAAATGCAATGCATAATCTCTATCTCCCCAAAATGCATGCAATACCATAAACTTCTCCCCTTGAGCATATGCAACACAAACTTCTCCCCCTTGTTGTCAATGCAAACATCAAGGATATCATGAGAGCACAAAATGCATGCCATGGGGTGCAAAAACTACCAAGCTTCTCAATTATATCACAAAGCATTTACAAATGCTACAAATGAATTAGAGCACAGAGAAGCAGATCATGAGCAAGCACAAATAGCCGACATGAGGATATTATGATATGATCAAGAGGCTCAAGCAGATTTTCAGATTTCAATATTTTATTAAAGATATCACCACATGAGCAAAAGTCTAGCCATGATAACTCGAGCAAGGTCAAACTAGATCACAAAAGCTCATATAAGGATGACACATTCTCAACATAAGATCATTGCTAACACTTGCAAGACATTCCTACTCATTTTCAAACTCACTGAGACCATGAGCCTACTTCTATGGCAAGCACATGTAACAGTAGAGCAACCTGGTGATAATTTTAAGTGAGCAACATAGATAAAAGCATTTTCATGCAAACTATTTGCTTTCTTCTATTACTTGTATTTTTTATTAAGCACATATAAAACCAAGGTTTATGAGGTGTCCCTTGACACAAGTGAAGCAAAGAAAACATGCTCCCTCTAGGTAATGCAAAGCAAGCACAATGATAAGCTATGTGCAAAGAATAAGTCGCCCGAGTACAAGCTAGCACAACCTAGCATCTCAAGCAAGAGCAGCGCATGACAAAAGATTTACTCATGGGTGATAAGCATTTCATGATTCATTTAATAAAAACAAGCTTAGCTCACAAGATTTCTTATGACAATATCATCAAGAGCATAAGCAGCACATTGCAAAATCACCACAATCCTATGCACTAGTTCTCAAGAGCATAAGTAAATACTCAGGATATATAAGAGAAGCTCATCTATTGCATAGATGTGATACAAATGCATTATGTCACAAAATGCAATGCAAATGCATGAGACATATATGATACAATGTGATACAAGCAAAAACCCCCAGAACCCAACACAAAAGGGAGAAAAGAGGCATCAAAGCGGCAAGAGCAAGGTGGCGCATTCATGCAAGTTACCGATCATTTGTTGAGGTGGATGGCGACGCTGAATGTGCCGTTGAGCCTCAAGCTCTGAGGTAGCCTCCCCCTCAACTGCAGCTGGACTCTCCTAGTCTTCTTCTTCAACTTGATCATGTAGTGGTACATGTCGATGGCCTGGTGTAGTGGAAGTAGAATCTGGACCATCAACCAATGTAGTCGAAGTAGAAGGTACAAGTGGAGCAGCTGGTGGACGATCGATCACAGCTTCATCTTCATCACCACCATCTACAAGCTCATCCTCTTCCTCAAAGATGTTTTGCTTCATTCCATGTTCATCTGCAAGCTCAAAGATAGATGGTGTGCAAGGCATAGTTTCATCCAAGATAATCTCACAATTTCTACTATATGGTTAGTTTCAAGATTAAGAACATGATAAGCACAACTATAAGATGCATAACCAAGAAATAACCATCAGTAGATAGAGAGACTCAAGTTTATCCAAATTACCTTGCTTGAGAATGAAGCACCTGCATCAAAAGTCTCACAAAGGACTAATCCACCAAACTATATACAAAGCTAGCATGACAAGATATACACGAAGAAACATCCATGCTAACATGAAAAGGTGGCTAGCCTACCATGTCATTTAGAAAAGCTAGCATGGCATAAGATAAGCAATGATGCAACATGCTAGGCATAAAAAGTGGCTATCCTATCATGTTATTTACAAAACAAGCATGATACATGATAAGCAAAGGTAAAACATGCTAGACAAGATATAAAAACCTGATACAAATACAAAACATGCAAACAATGTACAAGTGATTACATGAATGTACAAAAGAAAGCACAATATACAAAGTATACAAAGGCCACTTGAGGGCCATCCAAACGGTGTGGAGAACCATCTAGTCTTGATTACCTCAAGCAAAAGATCAAGTCCATTAAGCTCATGTTCTCCAGCCGCATACCGTATTTACACATGAGGGTACAAAGATCGAGTCTTGGATCCCGAAGGGTTAGCAAGCATATACTTGGGAACCCAAGACTTGGTCACACGAGTAAAAGGTGCACTCAACTTATCACATGGGTTAGCATGATGCAAATGCCGGTTCAAATGGAAAGATCTTGAAACACCCTTAGAAGAAGCATGCCTCGAAAGAGCAACTCGAGAAGAAGAACGAGTGCTACCACTAGCAAAAAGGCAACGGTCTCCCAAGGTCTTAAGAGAAGAACCATCACAAACACCATGAGAATCATGTTGTGGACCAACACAAGAAGAACTAGAAGCATGTCCACGATCATGACCTAACCCACTAGAGAAGGAGTCGAAAAACCCATCAACAAAGTGAGGCTTCACATTAGGCTCACAAGTGCTCATACCATGAGAAGGGCTATGAACAACCGAAGACCTAGAAGCACGAGCTCGCCGCAAGCGTCTTGCACGCCGATAGCAGAAGCTCTCCTGGTGCCCATCTTTCTCACAAAAGGAATAATGGTACAAAGGCCTATCTGAAGGCACAGTCCGAGTGGACGAATCACCATTTTCATTCATGTGAGAAGTCCCTTGGGACTTAGAGCAAGAAGCAACACTATCCATCTTAGTGCCCAAATTAGGATCACACGTGCCATGGGAAAGGCTACGTGGCTTCCTAAAAGCTTTGGCACGCACACGTCGCTCGTGTTTGACACGGCGAAAGCAGAACTCAATGGTATGCCCATCTTTCTTGCAAAAAGTGCAATGGAACTTGGGTTTGGGAGACTGAGTTCCAAAGAAGTGAGAAACACCCTTGCCATCAGAAATCCCTTGGGCAACACCCAAAGAATCAACAAGCTTAGGAATAGCTATGGAAGAGCTATCCAAAGCACTAGCACAAGTGCCAACGTCCAAAGACTCACGCTCAACACAAGAAGTCAACTCCTGTTGGGAAGAAACAACTTTGGAAACACCAACAACGGAGTGACAAGAATCGCGAGAATCCAAAGACTTAGCACTAAGACTCTTGCATCTCATGACCAAAACCTCATTTTGATGTTTGAGGCGATCACAAGTACCACATGTAGCATTTTTCAAATTGTCTATCTCTTTTTCAATGCACTTAGCATATGTGGTACGCAAGAGATCATTCTCTTTCTCAAGCTTAGCACTCATCTCATTGTGCGCAACCAACTTGGCGCTCATTTCATCGCGTAATTGCTTCAAAGCCAAAACTTCATTTTCCAAATCAATGCATGAAGTGCAAATGAGACCACATGAACAAGCATCATCATTCACATCAAGCAAAGTATCATGATTATCACAAGAAGTAAGGCAAGTATTCTCTTCAAGCACAAAAGAGCATATGCTACAAGGCATTGATTTAATTTCACAAATTTCAGCCCTTGCATGCTCAAGTAGTTCTACACATGTGGTGTGAGTCAATTTTAGTTGATTATTTTCAGCAATCAAAGATTCACAAGAAACACATGTCATAGGAGCATTGTCTTTCAACATATCATTCTCAAGCCTCAAACATTCAAGGGAAGCACTCAAAACATTATTCCTTCTAAGTAATCTATCACAAGAGTTGCAAGGCATTAAAGCGCGTGACTTCCAATGAGTCATTCCAGATTTCAGTCTAGAAAGAGAACATTTCATCTTATCATGCTTCCTACGCAAAGCATTACAAAGCTCTTTGTTTCTCATAGCATCATCATCATTCCGATTGCATAGAAACAAGATGCATTTGGCGAGCGTACCTTGATCCATCTCTTTTAGCTCGTGGTAGAACTTGCTCTTCGTGAGATCACCATCCTCGTAGTGCTCGAGGAGATCCAACACCTCCTCCACTTCTCGTTCCATCTCAAGCTTCATGCTCCTCCTCCTCTCGTTGTCATCCAAACCTGAGGACAAAGACACACAAGAAGAAGAGCTTGGTGCCATAGCTCAATGCACCGGTTAGGATTAGCTGAAAGCAAGCTCAAATCGCGAAAATCAAATCTAGAAGCGAAAATACCCTTTCCCTTGTCGCCCCGTGGATCACAAAGCCGGTTAAGGTGGAGTGATCCTTAACCAAAGCTCTGATACCAATTGAAGGACCGAAACGGGCGACAAGAGGGGGGGTGAATGGGAGCCTATGAAAATTCTCGCTCGGAGAAACAAGGCCTATATCCCGATTACAGCCCCAAACAAGCTTCTCACCTAATCGTCAAGATAACACAAGCCAACTCGTGACAAGCTCATCTCTGGAACAATTAGAAAGGCACAGAACAATGCGGAAGCAAAAGCAAGACACCGAAAAGCTTGCATAAAAAGATTAAGCTAAACCACTACTAACCCCTCACTAGAAAAGGCACTTAATTTACTAAGCATGCAAGGGTTAATTAAAAGGTCAGACAAGATTAAGCATGAATCAACTAAACTAAGATAAGCATTGATTAACCTTACTGACCATGCACTGATTACTTAAAGATTAACATGATTAGCAAGTAATGAGGCTGGATAGGTAATAATTGCAACAATTAAAAAAACTAACCTTAATGGCCAACTGGCCTGTAGTGCTTGTGGCCTGCAAGCCCGTACGCCCAGCTCGGTAAGCAGCTTGCTGGCCTGCTAAGGGTCAGCCCAGCTGCTCCGTGCTTGCTGCTGGCCTCCCAGCTGCAGTGGGCTGCAGCGCTTGAGCCTTGGCCGCGTGCTCGTCTGCTGGGCCGCACGCTGCTGGCAGCGCAGCTGGGCTGCGCCGAGCTGTACGCCGCGAGCTGCTCCGCGCGCTACGCTCGTCGCCACGGGCTGCGCCGCGTGCACTGCTCCGTGGACCGCTGCCCTTCACGCCGGTGAGCTGCGTCCAAGCGCGTGCGCTGCACCGCGTGCGGCACCGGCGTGCTGCTGCGTCGGATGCTCGAGCTCGCGTCCTCCTCCTCGCGACCGCGAGCTGCAAGCCTCTCTGGACTGTGCTACCGCTAGCCTGCCGGGTCGCGCTGTACGTGGCCGTGCCATCAGCGCGGAGGCGCCGCTGCACCTGCGTGCGCTGCTCTGCTTCGTCGGGTTCCTGTTCGAACAGAAAAGAACACATGACGAACAAAAGAAAACGCCCGAACTTCAAAACCAAATTACTTCCTTTACACCCAACGAATCGATGTGAAACTTGAGCAACATGGTCGCGGCCCCAAGGACTCACGGATCCATGAAATAGATCTATAAAAGCTCAAGTATTCATGACGAATTTGAAGAAAACCGAAACCCTAAGCAAGAACTCGGTTTTGGAGAAATCTTCAAAATCAAGCCAAATCTGAGAGGGTTTTGAAGGGGAATCACATAGTAAATGCTCATAAGGATCCTAGCAACATATTCCCCCAACAAATCTCACGGGATTTGGACTCAATCGCGAAGAACAAAAATTCCCCGAAAATACCTCCGAAAATTCGAAAAAGAAAAACACCGGGAAGAAAGGATTTGGCACAAGATTAAGAGGAAGAAATCACTATGAATCACTTAGCCATATCCGGTTACAAGCCACTCACAAGTATTGCAAAACTTGGATGGCAAAAAGCTCAAGAACAAGAGCCTCTCCTCTCTTCTCTTCTCTCACCCAAAGGCACCCACAAACAAATGAGCAACCCCCACCTCCTAAGCCCAAAGAGATGGCTGAAATTTCAGCCTCTCCACATATATATAGGCGCTGGCCAAATGTCCAAAACGCCCTTACATGAAGCACACAACTCAAATACCCCTCAGGGGTAAAACCGTCCAACTTTTCCTGCAAGCATCAGACGGACCCGGCTCCTTCACGACTTCGCTTCGCCTCGACGCAAGCTTCGCGATGGTGCCACTCGTCCTCTGACTTGTCACCCCCCGGTTTTGAGGCCCAAACCGGCAAACCCGCCACCGCCCGGTTTTGAGGCCCAAACCGGTAAACCTGCCTCTGGCCGGTTTTGAGGACCAAACCGGCAAACCCTCTTGCACACCCCGCAGGCGTGATTCACCCCCAGTTTTGAGGCCAAACTGGTCAAACCCTCCATGCACGCCGCCGCACGACGTGACTGACCGATGTCGACGCGTGTCCGGCCTCCGCCAAGCCTCCGACGCCTCCAAGTCTTTCGCTCCCGCTCCCGGGCCGCCTACTCGACTCGCCTCCATCCAGCTTGACTCGATCGACGCCGTCTTCATCCCATCATGTACTCTTGCTTTTCTGTGCACCATGTGGGTCGCCCATGACTCCGCCCGGACTCCTCGGGTCCCTCAGTCCAAGCCTACTCGTTCACCCTTCACCGCCCTCGGTCCATCGGCATGAACCTTTCGCACTTGACCTTCACCGCATACCGTCGACCGCCATGTCGCATCCTACACCTGCACATCACAAGCCAAGAGATACATCAAACCACACAACGGTTGTCAATCACTCATCATCCAAGGGTGACCACCATTGGTCCACAGTTTCACATCACATGCCAACTCTTCTCCTTCCAAATGAAAACAGCAAAAATGCATGTCTAATGGCGCTTTGAACCAACAAAATTGCAGGTCACCAAGTACACCTATGGCGATTCCTCGGTTTGCTTCATCAGCAACCAGTTCGACGACAGGGATGTCAATGTGACCCTCGGCGGAACTCACCTCGTGCCGGCATGGTCCGTCAGCATCTTGCCAGACTGCAAGACTGTTGCCTACAACACTGCCGAGGTTTTCAATTTTCAGTTATGGATTTTAATTTAACCCCGTGTTTCATCAGTTTGATTATGCGTGATTACTGATTTCAGTTTCCGTTTGTCAAATAATGATTGTACCACTAGATCAAGACGCAGACATCGGTGATGGCGGTCAGGCCCCACATGGCGAAAAAGGAACCGGAAGCTCTGAACTGGTCGTGGATGCCTGAGAACCTGACGCCCTTCATGACTGATGAAGACCGTTGCAGCTTCAGGAAGAACCAGCCCTTGGAGCAGATCACCACCTCTGCTGATCAGAGTGACTACTTGTGGTACAGGACAAGGTAGTGAAGAGTAACTTTCCTTCATGTCCACGTTAATTTTCACTCATCAGACCGATATAAAACTGCGAAATATCTGATACTATGTCAAAGCCTTGATCACAATGGAGAGGGAAGTTACACTCTGTATGTGAACACAACCGGGCATGAACTCTACGCATTTGTCAATGGGGAGCTTGTTGGTCAGTACTCTGCTCCTGTGTGGCTCGATCATCATTTCACTTTGAGCTGCCATCCATCTGAAGTTCTGAAGATACTGATGTTCGTCCGCAAACAATGTATGGCAGGGAAAACCCACTTGGCTTATACGGAGCGCGTCTTCCAGCTTGAGTCTCCGGCGAAGCTTCACTCTGGGAAGAACTACATTTATCTCCTCAGCGGCACCGTCGGCCTCAGGGTTCGCAACTCGTAAAGCACGCCACTCATCTGAGATTTTCCGGCCATGTATGCTGATCGTAGGCGCACGTCTTCCTTTCTGAAGAACTTCAGAGCTTTGTTCGAGCTAGAGCCGGCTGGAATCGTTGGAGGACCCGTTAAGCTTGTCGGCGCAAACGGCACCGCCATTGATCTCACCAGCAGCTCTTGGTGCTACGAGGCACGTCGTCTGAAGCTTTTTGAGCAGAGGAATTGTAAGCATGAGCATGACATTCATGGCTTTCAACGTCTTGTGTTTCCAGACTGGCTTGGACGGTGAGCACCGGCAAATCCACCTGGACAAGCCCGCAACAAGTGGCGCAGCCACAACGGCATCGGCGTCCCTGTGAACAGGCCATTCACGTGGTACAAGGCTCCCTTCGACGCTCCGGCCGGCGAGGAGGCCGTGGCGGTGGACCTGCTGGGCCTGAGCAAGGGCGCGGCGTTGGTGAACGGCCACAGCCTGGGCCGCTACTGGCCGTCGTACGACGCGCCGGAGATGGCCGCCTGCCACAAGCCGTGCGACTACCGCGGCGCGTTCAGCGCCGACTTGGACGCCTCCGCCGTCAAGTGCGCGACGGGGTGCGGCGAGCCGTCGCAGCGGCTCCACCACGTGCCGCGCTCCTTCCTCTGCGCCGGCGGCGGGCCCAACACGCTGGTCCTCTTCGAGGAGGCCGGCGGCGACCCGGCGCGCGCCGCGTTCCGCACCGTGGCCGCGGGCGCCGAGGTGGGCGATGACGTCGCGCTGCCGCGTGCCGGGCGCGTGGCCGGCCGGCTTCGGCGTGGGCAGGGGCAGGGGCAGCTGCGGCGCCTACAGGGGCGGGTGTGAGTCCAGGGCCGCGCTGCAGGCGTTCACGGCGGCGGAGTCGTGCTCGTGCACCGTCAGGTACACGGCTGCAATCGCCGGCGCTGGGTGCGAGGCCGGCGCGCTCACCGTGTAGGCCGCCTGCTGAGTGCGATCAGCATAGGCTTGGGTTTAACAAAAGACTTCAGTGAAGTTTTAATTAAACGATTGTGGGTTTAACTGTTTGCTATGGATGGTTTCGACTCTGTGCTGGTCTCTAAAAGTGTGATTGATGGAACATATCGCAATGAGCCAATGACTCCATCCATTTGCTTACGGTTGAGAAATACAAATACTCCCTTCGCCAATTTTTTCCATCGCTACAGTAAATTCAAATGTTTAGATACTAATTAGGAGTATTAAATATGGATAACTGACAAAACCCATTTCATAACCCCCGGGTGAAATTGTGAGACGAATCTATTAAGTCTAATTAGGCCATGATTAGACAATGTCGTGCTACAGTAAACAATCTATAATGACGGATTAATTAGGCTTAATAGATTCGTCTCATGATTTTTCATCCATCCATGTAATTAGTTTTATATTTAGATCATGTTTAGTCCTAATCTTCGGTTTAAAATTGCTACAGTAAATTTCGCAAATTTTTTCACTGAATTTAAACATGCCCTTGATCGGATCTCTTTCTTCCCCTTCATGATCTAATATTTTAGTGTTCCACTGAATGCATCTAGTCCATAGTCAGATTACTGATTAGTTCATTGTAGAGCTGATGACCTTTACCAGTTTGCTTGAGCATGAGACGGGTCATGTATGTACACTGAAAAAACTAGTCATTCGTTACTTCATTTTGCTATCTAACCAGGTTTGTCGTGCTAATTCACTGATTAAAATGAGGCAACCTTCTAGTAACTGTGGCAGATCGCTGGAGATTTTGATCAGGGTGTGCTGCCAGCCTGCCACTACTTAAATGTTTACCCTTCAGTTGTTTACTTTTGGTTGTTGTCTGCATTTTTATGATTTTGTTTGAATCCTCGTTAATCAATCCATTTGATGGAAGGGCAATTTAACTTTTGACCATCGTTGCATCCAGTTGGTACAAAGAGGTAACTCATCAGTCCGATTGATTAACCGTCTAATAAATTGCAATTTGTACAAAGAGTTGTCTGTTAAAAATTGTGAATTCTAGGGAATTGGCAGTAGATTAGAATTCAGCGGCACTGAATCTTGAGGACTGATACGTAGTTGGTATACTGCATTGACAGATGATCTTTATTAATGTTCATCTATCATTTTTACCCGCAAAAAAAAAATGTTCATCTATCATTTGTTCCCTTACAGCCGATGGACATGTCAATTTGCTAGTTGACTTTGTTCACTGAAAGTCTGAAACTGTTAATTTGCTAGTTGGCGCCTTTGCCGTCCAAGAACTCTTATGGACATGTGATGAGCTCTCCTAATTACTGTCCTACCTGTGTAATCTTTGAATTGTCAGAATAGTGTACTCATCTAGCTATTTGTTCTTGGTACTCTAGAGAATAATTCGTTCTTTTAGTCCTTGTGTTCTGTTCTTTGGTAGGTTACAGTTTTTTACACTGCTACATTCAGCAATATGAATTTAAAGACATTTTTACGGGTGCTATATTCAATATATATTTGGTACAGGTTGATCTCTTCGGAGATCATGGTGATGCGCTGGTTTCAGTTTCAGACCTGAAAGCGACACATGACTAGTCTTCTTCTGATTTTTGTTGGTCAAATATTGCGGTTTTTATTACTGCAAATTTCAGACCTGAATGCAACGTATAATTGAGCTTTAATTGAATCCTTTCATGCCTTGTTTCCTTGTATATTTGAATCCTTCTTGGAAGGCTTCAGTCTCATCCCTTTGTTTTGTTTGGCAGCTTAACCTGGTACAACTTCGAGGAAGGTCAAAAGAGAATTCTTGTTGCTATAGATTTAGTTGACAAGGGCATCGATATTGTGGTACTCAGAATCAAGAGGAGAGGCTGAGACTGTTCTGAGGTCGTAGTCCTGCTGAAGAATCTTTTGCAATCAATTTACGGAATTCCCAGTTTTACTGGGAAAATGTGCTTAAGTTTGCTTCTCATGTGAACGTGACTAACAAGGTGATTTGACCTTTTAAAGCACCAATTTACATTGTATCTTGGCAATATTTTCAGTTCCTTAGACTGTACTGTCTTGGAAAAGTAAACAGGTTTTTATTAGCACTTGGTACGATATAGATAATGAGACGCACACTCGAGCGCATAGGCACAGTTCAGGGTTTAAGTGCTGGACAAGACAGCATGCACGATAGTACAGTGCCCATGGTGAACCCCACGGGTTTAGCAATTGCAGGTGCCCTGGATACTAATGTGACATTGGGGCGGGGTGGTGTGGGTTAATTAGTCAATATTTTGGGTTGGAATGGGCAAGTTATACAATCACGTGAGCTTTGGGGTGCGGTGGGCGCGGGGTGGGTTTAGCCCCATTAGCAGGGCTAGAAATACTCCCTTCCTTGTTGAAATATTTGTCCGTAATTAATTTTTTATCACGACTTTAACCATTCGTCTTATTCAAAATATTATGTGTATCTTGTTTATTTTGTTTGTGATTTTTCTTTATCATTATAAATACTTTAAATGTGACTTATCTTTTTGCATATTTGCATAAACTTTTTGAGTAAGACGAAAGGTCAAACATTTTAGAAAAAATCAATGGCGACAAATATTTCGATACAGAGGTAGTAAGAAGGGAAAAAAAGATGATTCCGTGAAAAGAAGTAGCTCTTTTTAATCCTCATTCATCCCTAATTTTCCATTATGGCTTTCCTCTTCTTTATTTCAAATTATAGTTCATTGTTGACTTCTAAAATGCAACTTTAATCATTCGTCTTATTCAAAAAAATCGTGCAAATAAATAGAAATATGAATCTACTTAAACTACCTTTGATAATAAAACAAGTAATAACAAAATAAATTATACTAATATAAATTTTTTGAATAAGACGAATGGTCAAATGTACATTACAAAAGTCAACAGTGAACTATAATTTGAAACGAAGAGAGTAACTTAAATCATACATACTACCCGTTCTCCACGTTGCACACGCATTCTTCCAGAAATGGCAACCATGAATTTGATCACTGTGTCGGGTTAATTACAAATGTTATATACTAGGTGGAGTTTTGCTAACGTTGCTCGTCATCATTTGTTTAGTCGAATAAATCCATTTTTTACCACTGGACTACTGCAAGAATCCAGTTTTGTATAGAAATCAGATATTATACCATCGAAATACAGAAATCAAACAAATTTTGCGCTCTATCTAGTTTCAAAGTTAGTTTTGCCTATATACTTATAACTAGTTCATTTTAAATAAAAAAAGAAACCAGCAACAAAATTTCTCTAAAAAATTGATCTTTCTGTTAGTGCTCTGTTTGTAGTGTTCCTATTGCTCGTGTTTTTATGAAACGAACTGGCAGGAGAGCTGCCTGTTATATTAACAAGAGAGAAGCCAAGAAAGGCTTAAGAATACTGTACAACGGCCGAGAGACCAAAGAAAAGGAGAAAAAAGGAAAGGAAAAAACAAAAAGGTTAGCGGTGATCAACAAGGCAGGCCAAGTGCTTAGCGCCCGCTAACATCCATGAACTCGCCTCTCCTTTGATCTTGGCCAGCACCTGCTGCCCGGACGCTTCCTTGCAGCTAAAAATCCTCGCGTTCCTCTCATTCCACAGTTCCCAACACACAAGGATGATAAGCGTCCTGAGTCCCCGCCTATTATTTGGACGAAGTCCTGCCAACGCCGTCCACCATTGAAGCACAGAGTCGCTTGGGGCCCAGTTGACAGGCCGTAGCCTGTCAACGTCGACCCAAGAGGCGATATCCTCCCAAATCCTTTTGGCAAAGCGGCAGCCCGCGAAGAGGTGGAGACCAGTCTCCTGCGTGGAGCGGCACAGCGCACACGTGGCATTATGAGGCCAACCCCTTGCTTGTAGGCGGTCCGCCGTCCAAACACGGTCCTGGATCGCCAACCAGCTGAAGAATTTGCATTTCGGCGGAGCCCAAACCTTCCAAATGATTGCGTTGAAATCGGTCATTGTGGAGCCGATAAATTGTGCCTGATATGCGGAGCTCGTGGAGTACTGATGGTCGTGTTTTTATTGCCCTTATAGAATTTCGGAAATTCCAAATAAATCTCAAACTCCAATATGAGCATGAGAAAATGGTGAAAGTGATGCATAACTGTAGTCTCACCTTACCAGTGGGGGGAGTCAGATGATCATCTTAAATGGTGATGTTGTCTCCACACCTCGAAACTATGCGTGTGGAAAAAGGAAGAAACACAACACCTGCACTCGCTTGCCTCGACTCGCCGGGCATGGGCAGGGTGGAACTTCGAGTGGCATTTCCGTGAATGATCTACCAAAATCCACACCGTGTGCCTCTCCTACATGAGCCTTCCCAATCAGGTGTCATGGTGTACTGCCATCTTCAACACTGGTTGCTGCAACATTGTTTTGCCTAATTATTCAAAACATGTGATTCGTATTATTTCTCCAACATGTTATTTTAAAAAGAATAATTTCACCCACTATCTTACTATTACTAATTGGAGGCTCCTTTTGAAGCCTCCAGATGAAGCCACCTAGGATTCTAGGTAGACACTCTAGAAAAAGAGAGAAATCCTAGAAATTCTCAAAAAAAAGCAAAACATCTAGTCATTGGAACACTCAAATCATCATAGCTACTAGATCTATTATATTTTTAAAAAAATTACCCACATATGCCATTATGAAAATAGTTTAAAATAACCCCCTAAATCTGTATCAAAATTACCCACCTCTGCCATTATATAAAATAAACCAAAGTAACCCCCTAATCTTCATCAAAATTACCCACTATGCCATTATAAACAATATTTAAAATAACCTCATAAATTTGCAACTAAATTATCCACTACGAATACCTAAAAAATAACTTAAATTAACCTGTTAACTTTACATCTATATTACCCACATATGTCACTATTAAAAATAACATGAGGTAATCCTATATTGGAATCCAAATCACTTTAATTAAAAATATACACCAATATAAGATTCTAAATTATGTATTTCGTACACTATTGTTATATCATATAGTGATTAAGGTATATACGCATAATGTGCGTTATCATTTATAAATATATAGGGGAAGTGACGACAATATAGAATTCTACGTTAAAATTGTAGTTCAAACTTAGGGTTCATTAAATAAATTCAAGGCATACATGTGATGCAAATTGAAAATTTAAAGATTATAATTATGTATCAAAATATTATAGAGTAATTACTAACAAAGATCTATCACAATCAGGTGAAAATAATAAGTATATATCTATATAGGTATTGTGTTCGAATATTTAAACAAATGAGAGGTAGCCCATAATAGTTTGGTAGAAATGTAGCCTTAATTTTTTAATTGGAGACTCCGCATTAGTTCTCACGAGACACGCTAGAAAAAAGACAAATCCTAGAAATTCTCACAAAAATCAGAAACGTTAATCATGTAAACTCTAATAACCGTAGTCATTGATCTATTATATTTTTTAAGAAGTTACCCACTACTATCATTATAAAAGTATTCTAAAATAAATTCTAAAAATATATCTAAATTATCGAGCTATGTCATTATAAAAATAATTTAAATTAACCCCATAATTTTTATCTAATTTACTCATGCATATAATTATAAAGGATAACTTAAAATGACATTCAAAATTTGTATCTAAGTTACCCACGTATGTTGCTATTAAAGATAACCTAAATTAAACACCTAAATGTTAATCTAATTATCTTCATGTGCATCCTACCGAAAAGTCCAAAAGTAAACTGATATATGATTCTAAATTACGGTAATTTATCATTGTTAACGTAAAAATAATAAGTTAAGGTATATACGCATCATGAGTGTCACCATATAGACCATTTATGCATGTACTAGCAATCTTGCCCTTGCGTTGCTATGGATGAAGACCGTTATATCGTTTTTCTAAGCAAGTTAAAGTAATTAACTTGCTTTTCCTAATCTGATTCTGGTATACAATAGACTACTCCTAATTCGATCAGAAGACAATATGAAGCATGTCTAATCCGATTGTGAGGCGTATATGACAAACCGCTGAAACATTCCTTCATTTAGAGAAAGGTAAAGATATATAGACATAGATAGAAAGGTAGGAGATAAAGATTGATGGGTTCAGTTAGGACTTTAATTCAATTAGAAAACCGATGTCGACAGTTAGAACCATGGTTACAGTTCGTCACAATAGGTGGGACCCACCTATCAGGATGGATAAATAAAAAAGAAAGAAGCAATCCTCTCTTTAGAAATAGGTAAAGATATGGGAGGAAGTGATACAATGTATGATGCATCTGCTCTACTCTTTTTAGAGGGTGTTTAGATGTTGTTATGCATAGTGTTTTTATGCATTGGGCCGCGTGCCACAGAGAAAAAAGTGCATTGGAAAGCGTGTATTATGCAAAATGGAGGAAAAAAGGGGGTGAACTAAACACCCCCTTAAAAACCCAAGCATCGAAGTAAATTCAACTTTTGGCCCAATCAAAGTGAATCCATGTGAGGCACACACATACATGTTCAAAATTTAATAGTGATGATTGGTGCCGGACTGGTTTCGGCCCAAAATGAGAATGAGTTTTAAGGATTTATGTTGGGGCCGGGTTTTGATATTCACAAATCATCTGAAGTTGAATAAAATTTAAAGTTTGAGCAAACAAGCGAAACACAAATGTGGGATTTTTCATGCAAGGTCAGTTTTGGAAATGGTTTTCATCTTTTCTAGCTAATTAAACAGAGAAAATATTAAGGTTTGTTGAAAATTTGAAAGCGCTCATATCCTTAATTAGTGAATTTCAAATTATGCTAAACCATCAACTGCACGCAGGCGACCATACGAGAGAGATAAGAAGAACCATCAGTTCGCCATGTTGTGTCTACGTGGACCAAATGATAAGAAGAAGTAGCCATCGTACTCTTTTTCCGGCGGCGCTGTCGGCTGCTAGTCACGAACAAATCGGGCATGCACCAGATTGCTATCTTTACGTGGAGCGAAGGATAGGTCTCACACTCTCATCTCGGGAGCAGTTAGTTGTTGCCGGCGTGCCTTATCCGGCCGGCGCTGCCGCTGGCGCCACCCTGACTTCCCGCCGCGCTCGCCTTACAAATACCTCCCCCCGCGTCTCCTTCTTCCAATCATCACTCCCTACACAAGTGTGGAGTCCCTCTCTTCTTCCCACGCGCCTCACTCTTCGTTAGTTGCGCCATGGCCGCGCCGCTCGCGCTGCCGCTCCTCCTCGTGCTCGCCGCCGCCGCCGCCACATCTTGTGGAGCCACCACCGTCGCCTACAACGACCGTGCCGTGGTCATCGACGGCCAGCGCCGCCTCATCTTGTCCGGGTCCATCCATTACCCCCGGAGCACGCCGCAGGTGAGATGGATACCGATCGAGATCGATCGCCTTGCTCCTGCTTCGTCATTTCGTTCCCGGTCTCTCCCTCACCGGGTTCCATGACGTCTGGCCGGTGCAGCCACCTGATCCATGATTGTTGTGTGCAGATGTGGCCGGATCTGATCAAGAAGGCCAAGGAAGGCGGCCTCAACACCATCGAGACCTATGTCTTCTGGAATGGCCACGAGCCACGCCGGCGCCAGGTAATAACCAGCATCACCATCTATTCTAGTCATTCCATCTCAATGATTATTCGATCTGCATTCCCATGCATGTTTCTGCATGTTAATTAAGTTATATGCCTTTTCTCCACTTTTGCAGTACAACTTCGAGGGAAACTACGACATCGTCAGGTTCTTCAAGGAGATCCAGAACGCCGGAATGCACGCCATTCTTCGCATTGGCCCCTACATCTGTGGGGAATGGGACTATGGGTACCAGCTTTCATCTTCTCCCCATTTAATCACATACTGCATAGGATATCTTGTTCATTTTTAAATAACGCACCAAAAATACCTGTTTGATTATTGTCTCCCTGCTGTTGCAGAGGCCTTCCTGCCTGGCTGCGTGGCATCCCTGGCATGCAGTTCAGGCTGCACAACAAGCCCTTTGAGGTAACTAGCATATATGCTGCATCTCACTCTAGAGTGCAACACCAGCGTTTACCCTTCGTTGCTACTTAGACATGGAAGGATTCACCGACATAAGTTTTGAATTCCATGTACTGATTTTGTTTTCTCCCCATTCGTGGCAGCGCGAGATGGAGACCTTCACCACCCTCATTGTCAACAAGATGAAGGACGCCAAAATGTTTGCAGGGCAGGGAGGCCCAATCATCCTCGCTCAGGTGCACATATGCACACAACATTATTCTCTTTCAATTCACACTTGCATTGTGTGTGCTGTAATCTGATGATGTAATAATCAACATTCTCACTTTCAATGATTCTGCTTGCCCAGATCGAGAATGAGTATGGCAACATCATGGGCAAGCTGAACAACAACCAGTCTGCCTCCCAGTACATCCACTGGTGCGCCGACATGGCCAACAAGCAGAAGGTCGGCGTCCCGTGGATCATGTGCCAGCAGGATGACGATGTGCCACCCAATGTGGTATCCTTAATTTCCACCATAGTTGTAATTTGGGATGAAATGGTTTATGCAGTGATGTTTCGTAGTTTCATCTAATGTTTCTTGTTCTTATCAGATCAACACATGCAATGGATTCTACTGTCATGATTGGTTCCCGAATAGGACTGGCATTCCTAAGATTTGGACTGAGAACTGGACTGGATGGTAATCTCTTTTTTCCCCTTCTATGATATGATGATTTGCTCTTCTTCTATTTCGGATTATGCAAACTTTGTAATAATGGGCTGTGTACGCCTTCGGGCGTAGAGGCCGGATGGTTTTCATCCATTATCTAAAAAAAATGATATGATGTGGTTGATTTTTCTCTAGTGTTTTTGTAACCAGGGTTAGTTGTATGTCACGATGTAAATTATGTCATTAGGTTCAAAGCCTGGGACAAGCCGGATTTCCATAGGTCTGCTGAAGACATTGCTTTCTCGGTTGCCATGTTCTTCCAGAAACGTGGATCGGTCCAGAACTACTACATGGTATAATAGTCAGGGTTTTTTAACCATGAATTACATATGATTATTTTGTAATGATGTTAATGTTATCACCTGAATTACTCACATTGTCAATGACTATCAGTACCACGGTGGAACCAACTTTGGGCGCACTTCTGGTGGCCCCTACATCACAACCAGCTACGACTATGATGCGCCTTTGGATGAGTACGGTGAGATTATTTGGTACAGAGGATTCCTCAGTTTGTAATATGTTTGATTAAGTAGATTGTAATTTCAAGATGTAACCTTGGGAATATTGTTTTGTGTGTATATCCCATCAGGTAACATCAGGCAGCCCAAGTATGGTCACTTGAAGGATCTCCACAATGTGCTCAAGTCCATGGAGAAAACCCTCGTCCATGGAGAGTACAACGACACTAGCTATGGCAAGAATGTCACTGTGCGTTTCGTATCTGACGTCAACTATTTTCCTATTCAGTTTCTTCCGACATGCACGACTAATGACATGATTATTAATTCTAACGAACAATAATGCAGGTCACCAAGTACACCTATGGCGATTCCTCGGTTTGCTTCATCAACAACCAGTTCGACGACAGGGATGTCAATGTGACCGCCCTCGGCGGAACTCACCTCGTGCCGGCATGGTCCGTCAGCATCTTGCCGGACTGCAAGACTGTTGCCTACAACACTGCCAAGGTGTGTTGCCAATCTCAGCTATCAATCCGATGTTCTCATTTCAGGTCTTGAAATAAATTTTAACTACATAATCATCAGTGTTGTTGCTGAGTGCCTGAGTACTGAATTCAGTTTCCATTTGTCAAATGATTGTACCATTGTTAGATCAAGATGCAGACGTCAGTGATGGTGAAGAAGGCAAATACGGTGGAGAAGGAAGCGGAAGCCTTGAAGTGGTCGTGGATGCCCGAGAACCTGAAGCCCTTCATGACTGACGACCGTGGTAGCTTCAGAAAGACCCAGCTCTTGGATCAGATAGCTACGTCCACGGATCAAAGTGACTACCTGTGGTACAGGACAAGGTACTCAAACAAAATTGGTTCCTAATTTAAACCTCAGCTTAGTCAATTTAACTCGACGGATTAATGGAATTCCGTAAAATGTTCGACAAATTGCAGCCTTGAGCACAAGGGAGAGGGAAGCTATAAGCTGCATGTGAACACAACAGGCCATGAGATCTACGCTTTTGTAAACGGAGAGCTTGTCGGTCAGTACTCTGCTGCTATTCATGTTCTTTTTGCTTTTTGTTTGCTGCCATCAATCTGATGACTGATGGTGCTAATGTTGGTCTGCGAACAATGTGTTTGACAGGGCAAAACCACTCGTCTAATGGAGCATTCGTCTTCCAGCTCGAGACTCCGGTGAAGCTTCACTCCGGGAAAAACTTCATTTCCCTTCTGAGCGGCACAGTTGGCCTCAAGGTTCTGAACTTGTCAAGCAAAGCATTTCTGATCCGTTTCGCTTTCGAGTCATGTGTGATGACTGATGAGGGTTACACGTTTTTGTTTGAGAAAACAGAACTATGGACCTTTGTTCGAGCTCATGCCGGCGGGCATCGTTGGAGGACCAGTCAAACTTCTTGGCGCAAATGGCACCGCCATTGATCTCAGCAACAGCTCTTGGTCTTACAAGGTACTCTACATCAAATCTCTAGCTCATCAGTTTTTTCCTTTTGTTAGCAAAACCGGATTGTGTCACCATGATCACAATAAGCATTTCTTTTCAGTCTGGCTTGGCTGGTGAGCACAGGCAAGTTCATCTCGACAAGGTCGGCCACAAATGGCGGAGCCACAACAGCAGCATCCCTGTGAACAGGCCGTTCACTTGGTACAAGACCACCTTCGCCGCCCCCGCCGGCGAGGAGGCCGTGGTGGTGGACCTGCTGGGCCTGAACAAGGGCGCGGCGTGGGTGAACGGCAACAGCCTGGGCCGGTACTGGCCGTCGTACACGGCGGCGGAGATGGACGGGTGCCACGTGTGCGACTACCGGGGCAAGTTCAAGGCGGAGGGCGACGGCATCCGGTGCCTGACGGGGTGCGGCGAGCCGTCGCAGCGGTTCTACCACGTGCCCCGCGCCTTCCTCCGCGCCGGCGAGCCCAACACGCTGGTGCTCTTCGAGGAGGCCGGCGGAGACCCGACGCGCGCCGGGTTCCACACGGTCGCCGTCGGCCCCGTCTGCGTGGCGGGCGCCGAGGCCGGGGACGAAGTGACGCTGACGTGCGGCGGGCACAGGCGCGTGGTCACCAGCGTGGACGTGGCCAGCTTCGGGGTCGCCAGGGGCAGCTGCGGCGCCTACGAGGGCGGGTGCGAGTCCAAGGCCGCGCTCAAGGCGTTCGCGGCGGCGTGCGTCGGCGAGGAGTCGTGCACGGTGAAGCACACGGCCGCGTTCGCCGGCGCCGGGTGCGAGTCCGGCGCGCTCACCGTGCAGGCCACCTGCGGATAGTGATCGGGTTGGCTTAAGTTTATCTAGCTAGCAAGATTAGCAGCTCACCTTAATGATTCATCAGGTGAAGCTTAGTTATGATTAGGTATTAGTTACGTGTGATGTGCTTTGGTTTGGACTCTCTGGATCCTCAAAAGTGTGGTTGATGGAACGTATTGCCAATGAGTCCATCCATTTGCTTACAATTGTTGGGTAATGGAAACCAGGTGATTTTGAGATGGAAGCTGTGCCAATTGTCCATTGTGCTTCTCCTGTTGGCCCTCACATTGCATTGTTCGTCACCTTTTGTTGTCACTTTATGCAGTTAGACTCAACTCTCGTGTTTCGCTAAATTAGTCGTCATATTCTTCCTTTTTTTTAGTGTGCGCGCGCTGTCGATTTTCCGAGTTCTTAGTATCTCAGTTTGTTTGTGAGAAGGCCCAGAAGGCAGGGATGATACCACCACTACTACAGAATTCAACTGTAGGAACGCCCCCCTTTTTTAGTAGGGGCGGCTCAAATTGAAAACCGCTCTTACAGTGTCGAAACCGGCCAGGCAGATGTCCAGCCGCCCCTACAGATAGCTTAGTAAGGGCTCGTGATAGCCGCCCCTACTGTTATGTATTGTAGGGGCGGTTCATTTACCAGCCGCCCCCACTATTTTATTTGTAGGGGCGGTTCGTTAACCAGCCGCCCCTACTGTTGTATTTGTAGGGGCGGCTCATTCTCCAGCCGCCCCTACAGTGGTCTGTACCATAACAGGCGCAGCCCCCCTTCTTCCTCCTCGGGTTCACTCACTCCAACTCGCAAAAAAAGGTTGGGAGGCCTTGGGCTCCTCCCAAAAATTGCTCTACTAAGGGGGGAGGTTTTGAGCTCAAATACTTTGGTGGAGAGCTTGTGGAAGGTAAGAAAATGCTATTCCATGCCTTTAATTCAAGTTTTAATTGTTGGATAGTGAGTAATTAGAAGTTCTTTTTCTCTCTCATATTTGGTGCTTGAGTGATGAATTGAGTAAATTAGACCCTAATTTTGGAGGTACTAGGGTAGATTAGTTAGGGATTGGAGTACACTCTTTGATTAGTCGATCTTGCATGAGTTTGTAGGAGTAAAAAAAATCATTTGTAGCTAGGGTTCATGGTGGCTTATGAACATGTGTGTTTTTTCTTTTTAATTCTTGACGGGAATTTGTAACTAGTTTATCTCCTTCCTCAGAACTCCAAATGCTATGGTTTTTGTTGCATAAATTTTCTAAAATCATTCTCTATTAGTGTATTCATATGTTGTTTCATCTTTGCTATTAATTACTTTTTAGTACAAACTATTAAGGATCTGCCATGTTTTAGTATTTATTCGATGAATGCGTCTTTTAATGTAATTTCTGTAATTGTTTTCCTAAAGGATGGAGTACAGGAAGGCTTGGATGTATGGCGAGTTAAGGTGGAAGATAGGTTACCGTGAAGAGATAGATAGATTCATTGAAGCTGCTCAGAAGCATGCAACGTTGACGGAAAATAGTGATGCAGTAATATGCCCGTGTCATGATTGCAAGAACAAGATAGCATGGAGAGACACGGCGGTCATCAGATCACATTTGATTATGCGAGGATTTGTTAAGGATTACACAAATTGGATTTATCATGGTGAAACTGTTGTTGTTAACGACAATGATTATCTGCTTGATGGTGAGGACCCCGATGTCCTAGATCGCATGTCCAAATATTCGGAAGAGTTTGAAGCAAGAATGAACCCTGAGTTTGAGAATGAACTACGAGGTGGTGATGGTTGGGATGGTAACGACACGGGCGGTGACTACGGTTGCGATGGTGGTGTTGATCATAATGATGGCGGAGCACGTGTTGGGGATGAATATGACGGTGATCATTTGGAGGAAATGCTTCGGGCCATTGGACCAGAAATAATCCTGAAGAGCGCAAAAGGTCTTGAAAACCTAGAGAGGGTGAAAGCAGCATCAAAGGAGACTGTCTATGGTAAAGAAAAGGGTTGTCCAACACACTGGACATTGCTACGTTTTGTGCTTGAGCTACTCATCCTGAAGGCTAAGTATGGGTGGTCGGACTGTAGTTTCAATGATCTGCTGTGTCTCCTATCCTCGTTGCTACCAAATCCAAACTTAGTTCCCGCCAACACCTACCAAGCAAATAAGGTTGTAAGTCCATTGACAATGAGTGTTGAAAAAATCCATGCATGCCCGAACCACTGTATCCTTTTTCGTGGTGACACGTTTAAAGATCTAGATAAATGTCCTAGGTGTGGGGCCAGTCGGTACAAGACCAATGAACTTTACAACAGGGAGGAAGCCTTCACAGGGAACAAGAGGAAGAAGGGTGGGAAAAAGGTGGTACAAGAAGCTAGTGTCCAAGAGGGCACTCCATTAGGCCATGATTCAAAGCAAAGAAAAATTCCTGCCTTGGTAATGTGGTACCTGCCAGTGACCGACCGCTTGAGGCGTATCTTCCTAAACCCGAAAGAAGCCGCACTCATGACATGGTGGGATGATGAATGCAAGGTAGACGGTGATAAGATTGCACACCCGGCTGATGGTACTCAGTGGCAATGCTTTGATGAGAAGCACAAAGGCTTCAGCGCTGACCCAAGGAATGTACGGTTTGGCTTGAGCACTGATGGAATGAATCCCTTCAATGAGAGGATGAGTGACCATAGCACTTGGCCAGTGATCTTGACCATGTACAACATCCCAACGTATCTGTGTCAGAAGAGAAAGTACCTTTTTCTTACTTGTCTCATTTCAGATCTAAAACAACTAGGCATTGACGTAGACGTGTTTCTTGAGCCTGTGACGCAAGAATTCGAGAGGCTTTGGAAAGAGGAACGCAGAGCAGAGGCAAACACCACAGAGTTGGACGTTGCCGGCTCTGCTCCAGAACCTCAGGGCACAACCTCGGAGCCAAAGCCACAGAGGAAACGGGGGCCTAGAAAACCAAACCAATATCCCGGGAAGGATACACTCTATATGATAACAGAGGTCGGGCCAGAAGGTGACATCATTGAGCCTAAGATGGCGAGAGCAAAATTCCGTAATGCGATGGGCGCCCTTGTAAGAGATGAGTTGAACCCAACTGTGCCAACATGGAAACATGTATCAGATGAAACAAAAAAAGGCCTATGGGACAGGTTAAAGGGAAATTTCCGGTTCCCCGCAAAAGACCTTGACATATGTAGGCATAATGCCCTTAAGATGATGGGGGACGCATTCCGACGATGGAGGTCGGAACTCAACACGAAATTTATCGAACAAGGCAGAACTCCCTTCCACGTGTATGGAAAAATAACCAGAACCCAATGGGAGGACCTTGTGGCTCAGAAGACCTCCGAAGAAGCAAAGCAACTCAGCGCCCGTAACAGCAACATAGCGAAGATGAACGTACACTGCCCTCATCTAGGCCCCGGTGGCTACTTTGCCAAGGAAGAAGATTTCCATAAGAGGGACGAAAAGGCTGCCGCATCCGGGATTAAGGTGAATACATTGAGGAAAAGGTCAAGGAATTGGATATATGCAAGGAGTACCGATGATTCCAGTGCCTCCCTGAAGTTTGATAACCCGGCTACCGAAGAGGTAGTATCAAAGATCATCAAATACTCTGAAGACAAGGAGAAGGGCTCATTCATACCTTCCAGAGAGAGGGATGAGCTCAGTCTTGCCTTGGGAACCAAGGAGCACACAGGCCGCACCAGGGGGCTAGGGAAAAGAACGACTTGGAAGGTTGGGTTTGAAGAGGATAGGCACATGTACAAGAAACATGGTAGAGACCGAGCGGTCGACCTTGAAAGTACAGTTAAGGCTATGGTAGCGAAGGTGCTCGAGGAGAAGGGGTTGTCTACGGAGCAGCGGATGGTAGCGGAGCCGCCAGGGCAACTAGCACTACTCGGGAGCCCTTCGGAAGGTCCCAGCAGCCAAGGTTCCACTGCAGGCACAACCCCGGTCGATCGCATAAGAGAACCAACAAGCTGCATCTTGGGGGTTCTCATGGGAAGGGGGAACTTCATGCTGGAGGTCGCAACGGGTGTGGCACATCCTCCTGGTGGCTCATGGCACAATCAAAGGATCCCGCCAGACTACACTAGGGTCGAGGTGCATACCGTGAAAGCCCAGTACAAAGAATTCAAGATACATATCCCAACTCCCGAGGGAGTGGACCTCCTAGGACAAGTAGAGGGGCAGTTCATCCTCTGGCACAAACGGGACATCGTGTTGATTGGGTATTCACCACCTCCGCCAAGTCAATCGCCACCTGTTGAACGTCTGGATAGAGTTCTTGAAGAAGGAGAGATGTCGCCATCCCGAGCCGACGAAGGGTTTGAAATGCCACACTCTTCTCCGCCGCACTCTTCTCCGCCACGTAAGGACCAACCTTCTCTGCCACACACTTCTCCGCCACGTACGGAGCAAGTGGCAGATATGGCACAACCTTCTTCGCCTCATGTGTCTCCAGAAGAGCTGCATCGTAAGGAGCAAGAGCCTCTAGAAGAGCCGAGACGTAAGGAGCAAGTGCCTACAAGAGAAGACCATCCACAAGAGGATGTTTGGGAGGAGGCAGAGATTAGAAAAAAGCTTCCAATCCGCTTAAGGCTAGTCTATGTACCGATGAAGGACGTCACATCGATGACTAAGTGGTATGCCCATGACCAGTTCAAGCCTGAGAACCTAGTCAAAGAAGTACCACGACGGGTTAGTGAAGAGGCCGTCACCAGTAATCACCGACGGACGAAGAATTATCCAAATGTAGATGCCATCAAATGGACAAAGAACTGTCCAAAACAATATCAAAGAGGAAAGAACTTCCTACCCAACCGGATCATCCAAAACCTACCACTTGGAATGAGAAAGTTCCATGATTGGTACCTTCATGCTAGCAAAACAGATATAAGTTTTATATCAGCAGTCTTCCCCGACTTGACATTCGGATTCACCTCTGGGGTTATTGGTGCTACCTTCGACGACATCCAGACAGTGTTTCACCTTGGTGAAATGGACGCCAATCTAGTTCACATGTGGTGCCTGTAAGTCCTTTGCCCTCTTCATATGCTATAATTGCAATATTTCGATATTGACGTAATTAATCCACCCCGTGATTTGTAGGATGCAAACGCACATAGCAAAGCAACTTCCAAGTCTGAAAGTTGGCTTTGCAGATCCTCAACTAATAGCACATGCTACTTTTACGTATCCAAAGCTATGGAGACTGGACGGCAAAGAGTTAGAAGCTGGGAAGACTAATCAGGAAAAAGAGCAGATCCGGGCGAAGGCAATCAGGGAAGCCTCCACTAAGGTTGCAACGATCATATGTACGATTTTCAGACGTCTCCAACATAACGATACTATATGGCTACCTTACCACTATGAGTAAGTACAAATAAATACATAAACCTTTGCAGAATACATCTTCTATGCTAATTTATGAGCTTATTGGTTTCCTGTGATTGAATTCATGCAGTAATCATTGGATTGTTATGGCCGTCGATGTCGAGCACGGCATGGCGTGGGTTTGTGATTCATTAGACAGGGACCCGGTGACGTACAAAGATTTCGTAGCGATTGTCAAGACGTATGTATATCACACAATCCTCTTATTTAACCTTGTACCCTCCACTTTTGAATACTAACAAGTTTCTTTTGTGAAATCACTTCGAATAGGGCGTATAGGCACTACGTTAACAAATACAATGGGAGACATCATCCAGAAAGGAAGTCTGAACTATGGGTGAAAACAAAATGTGCGGTAAGTATGACCAGCTAAAATAGTTCATTATAGTTTCCCTACATTGCTTTGAAATGAATTTCCTAACATTTGTATATGTGAAACAGTGTCCCAAGCAGAAGCCCGGAAGCGTACACTGTGGATATTATGTATGCAGTATGGTGAGTAACACAAAGGCCTACAGGAGACACCCAAGATTGGTAAATATTCACTACGGCTCTTTTCAATTGCTCACTGTCTTTAGATAAATGCTCACTGCCTTTGTATATGCTCAATGTGTTTGTATATGCTCATTGTCTTTCTAAATGCTCACTGTCTTTGTATATGCTCACTGTCTATACATATGCTCACTGTCTATAATATGCTCACTGTCTTTCTAAATGCTCATTGCCTTGGTAAATGCTCACTGCCTACATATATATGCTCACTGCCTTGGTAATGATCACTGTCTTTATACATGCTCACTATTTTGATAAATGCTCACTGCCTTTGTATATGCTCAATGTCGTTGTATATGCTCATTGTCTTTCTAAAAGCTCACTGTATATAATATGCTCACTGTCTTTCTAAATGCTCACTGTCTATATATGCTCACTGTCTTCACAGATGCTCACTGTCTTTACAAATGCTCACTGTCTTCACAGATGCTCACTGTCTTCACAGATGCTCACTGCCTTTGTATATGCTCAATGTCGTTATATATGCTCATTGTCTTTCTAAATGCTCACTGTATATAATATGCTCACTGTCTTTCTAAATGCTCACTGTCTATATATGCTGACTGTCTTTACAAATGCTCACTGTCTTCACAGATGCTCACTATCTTCACAGATGCTCACTATCTTGACACATGCTCACTGTCTATATATGCTGACTGTCTTTACAAAATGCTCACTGTCTTTCTAAATGCTTACTGTCTTCCTAAATGCTCACTGTCTTTGTATATGCACACTAACTCTAAATTAGCTCATAATCCGTACATATGCTCACTATCTTTTTATATGCTCATTGTGTAGTGGAAAGAAGACATAGGAAAAAGAAACTCCCCATACAGCGATGACAACCTCTTGGAACTTGTCGGTGACCTTTGTGACTTCCTATTAGACCAAGTTATTCACACCAAAGGTGAGTACCATGACAGAGGGTCCAATCTAGCGACGAATCCAACTTATCAACATCTGCGTGAGTGGGAAAGGCTAGGCTTGGGTCGTTAATTGAACTTGTGAATGTTTTGTACTTTTGGCAAGCACGATATGTACTTGTGATGTGAACTATTGGATTTGTGTAATGGACTTGTAATTTATGTGAATTATATGTGTATTTGTGAATGCAGCGAATTTATGTGAATTATATGCATTCTGTGATTTATAGAAAAATTCTGTGAATTATATATGAATTTCAGATTTGATTTTTTTTGTCAGAAAAACAACAGTAGGGGCGGTTAGGGAATGAACCGCCCCTGCAGAAGTAAATGATAGGGGCGGCTGTCTTTCCAACCGCCCTTACAAAATGGATTAGTAGGGACGGTTCTGAAAAGAGCCGCCCTTACAGTTATATTTTGTAAGGGCGGCTGGAGTAACCAACCGCCCATACTAAATGTTTAGTAAGAGCGGCTAGTAACAATAGCCGCCCTCACTAATGTATTTGTAAGGGCGGTTGTCGGAGCCGCCCCTGCTATCCAGAAACTGTAAGAACGCTTGTTTAGGGGCGGCTGGCAAAACCGCCCCTACAGAGGCTTACCAGCCGCCCCTACAGTTCCTTGCTGTAGTAGTGCACCTCACTAAACCAAGCATCGTCTCGATCACCGTAAACTTATTGCACAGGACCGGCGCCACGCCAAGGGTTCAAATCCTGGGTTCAGCACCTACATCTCAGGCAAAAAGACGGGCGCCCGGACACGCTGTCAAGATTTAGTTTGATCTTGTAGTGGATTCTTGTTGCTTGTTGTTATCCTGAGGGCGTGTTTAGATCTACAAGAAATTTTGCGAAATTTACTGTAGCAAAACTAAATCGAAGATTAGGAGTACTAAACATGATCTAATTATAAAACTAATTACACGGATGGACGAAAAATCGCGAGACGAATCTATTAAGCCTAAATAATCCGTCATTAGAGATTGTTTACTGTAGCACGACATCGTCTAATTATGGCCTAATTAGGCTCATTAGATTCGTCTCACAATTTTACCGAGGGTTGTGAAATGGGTTTTGTCAGTTATCCACATTTAATACTCCTAATTAGTAATCAAAAATTCGAATTTACTGTAGCAAAACTAAATTAGTGGATCTAAACGCGACCCGATTCTTTTTTCTGTGTCCTATGTAACATGTTTTCAGCTCTTAAGATGGGCTGCTAATTAGGGACCGTCTCCTAGCCAAGAAGGCAAAGAATGATGCCACCTTGCGTTTGTGCTTAAAGATTTATTCTTTTTTTTGGGGAGCTCAAAGATTTATTCAGAGACGAAAGTTACAAAATAAATATATAGAAAACCTGACCGGCCAAATTTCGTAGGAAGCAAATCGATGAACTTGCACGTTGGAAATCAAGTGGGGGCAAAAAATTTTTGATTGGCCGCGCGAGACAAATGCACTTCAGAAACGAAACAGAGCTGGGCTAGCGGCTTTATACAAAATTGAGAGGTTAACGCTGAACTATACTAGAAATTATTTTTAACGCTTAGGATGGTACAGACCTAGGTTCCTTCTTTTCGCCTGTAGAGAAAGAACCTAGGATCACTTGAGCGTGCTGCTAAATCCTTCCTCTCGCCCAGATTGTGCTTCCTTCAGCCCCACACCAAACAAAAAGCACGGCGTGCTGCAAGCCGCGGCGAGGTACGCTTCAGTTGAGCGGCTAGGTAGGAAAGGAAACCAGAGCAGAGAGCTGCAGAGTGCAGATGAGCAGAAATAGCAGTAGTGTAGTGCGTCTCAGAAGCAGAATAAAGCCAGCGCCAAAATTAAGGTCTCAGTTCGGAAAGTGGAAACTTGACGAATCGTAAAAATAGACGTCGAAAAGAGTATTTTAATATTAATAAAAAAATTAATTACACAACTCGCTTGAAAATTGATTTTTGAATATATTAATTTTAATTAATTCGTCATTAGAGATTGTTTACTGTAGCGCAACGTTGTCTAATCATGGCATAATTAGACTCAATAGATTCGTCTCGCGAATTTATCCGGGGTTATGGAATGAGTTTTATCATTAATCCATGTTTAATACCTCTAATTAGTGTCATAACATTCGAAGTGATGAGTGAATAGTAAAAATTGGCTGGAAACTTGCCAACCTAAACAAGGCCTAAATTAAATCCCCAAGAAAAAGTTAAAAGGAGTAAACAGAAAGCTGGCATTCGTCCATTCCCACTGCCCCGCCCCCAGTTCGATTCGTCAAACGAGCCCAACCAAGAACCGAGTGCTACATCTCGATGAATCCACGAGGGAAAATTGCTATTGGTTTCAAACCTTGGGGGAATTGCTTTGGTATTCCCTGCCTATTAAAAGCAACTAATTAAGCTAGTTTTAATGTTGATAAGGCCATCTCCAACCCTCCAACTAGGATGATTTCTATAGCATTAATTACATTGCCATCTAGGGCTATTAGCTTACATGGCACTATATTAAATAAGAGAGAGAGTGGAGAGAGGAAGAAACCGGGTCTCATGCAAGACCCAGTTTCTTCACGAGCACCTATGCATTGGACACCACCAAATCATGCATTGGGAGATGGTAGTGTCCTCATGATAATTGAACAACAAATATGATTGGTAGAGATGAGAGAGAATGATGGATTTAGTATTAATTATGGACCTACATGAAGAAACTATGCATTGAGAGATGTAGTTTCTAAACATAGTGTCTTGCTTAGTTGGCAACATAGACACTATCTATGGACACCATGGGTTGGGGATGGCCTAAGTACTTTTTTTTCCCAGATCCTGTCCCTACCCAGCCCAGTCCAACCCATCCAGTTCCTTACCTCGTCATTGGCTCCGTTTGTTTCTCTAGTCTAACATCTAGCACGGAGGAAATCTTTCTTGCATGGAGTACTAAATGAAGTCTATTTGCAAAACCTCTTCACGGATGAGCGTAACTTTTCGAGACGAATCTAATGAGCCTAATTAATCAATGATTGGCTACAGTGATGCTACAGTAACCATTCTCTAATCATCTTCTAATCATGCGGTCAAATGCCTCATTAGATTTTTCAGGGTTCCTAGTGCAGGGGTTCTGGAGTTAGTTTTGTAAAATATTTTTATTTAATACCTTTAATTAGTGATTAAAGTTGTGAACAGTTTCTAGCACTGGAAAACCAAACGGGGCCAATTAGATGGGCAGGCTGCATATGACGTCAACCGTCATGTTTCATTGCAGAGGCCGCGGCACTTTTCTTCTCGTGGGGAATGGTGGCCACGTCAGCTAGCCACAACCGAGCTGACTTAGGTGTCCAAGGCCCAGTACTTTTTATTCGAATATTCTTAATGTTGATTTTTTATTACGAATTTGACTATTTGTTTTATTCAAAATATTGTATGTCTATTGTTTATTTTGTTTGTTATTTGCTTTATCATTATATTATATATATACTTTAAGTGTGACTTATCTTTTTTATATTTGCACAAAAACTTTGAATAAGATGAAATGTCAAATGTTTTAGAAAAAAAATCAACGATGACAAATATTTCAATATAGAGAGAGTATTTTTTACGCATGCAAGACTTTAAGAACAACTCTAGCAATATTCTCTATTTTTCCTAATAGGGGTTGCCTCTACTTTCCACAGGTTTAATTTTTCTTCTCAATTCTAGCAATATCATCTTAACAACTCTCTACTTTTCGTTGCCCCCACATGTCATGTCGATTTTAGGATAGGGGCTCCCTAGAACTTCCAAGACCTGGGGCGTGAGGGGGAGGAGGGTTGAAGGGCTACCTATTTTAGAGGCCAAAATAGGACATATTAGAGTTAGTATTTTGAACCTCATCCCAGTAGAGACTTATTTGGAAAGTCTCCTAGGGTTGCTCTTCTGGTAAAGTTGGGGTAACCTGAGACTCCAAGTTACAAGGTTAGATGATGTAGGCTTTTTCAGAAAGAATTGCAGTATTAATAGTATGCCTTAATCAGTCATGTGTTTGAGAAGGAGCCAGTTGCGTGATGCGTCCACGTCTTCTTTTTTTACAAGGACGACACAATTTCACGTAGAAACCAGGCCCTAAATTTTCAGATTGACTGCATACCAGATACCACCTATACAAAACCAAACTCCACTGCAGCACGCTTTAGAATAGAACGCTTAACGCTTAAGTTGGTGGCACTAGCATGGGCACCTGTGTTCAGTTTTCTAACATGATCGCAGTAGCTTTAGCGGGGCCCCATGCCCCATGGAACCTTTTTCAAACAGAGAACGGATCGTCCAATGAATTGCATTCTTAGCGGCCTGAAACATTGTCATCTCCTCCTCCTCCCCCTCCTTTCGAAAAAGTGGCAAGGGTGTTAGACCGAATGAACATCCCTGCACTCTTCGGAAAGAAGGAACAGAGACCAACCTAGGATATCTCAGTCAAGCCAGATGCTTATCCTTCCCAGCTTAGGAAGTGTTTACTTAATTCAAACTTGATAGGATCACTTAAGCCCGCTGCTTATCCTTATCCTTCCCGACGTATTAATGATGTGGTTAATTTAATCTCACCATGCCCTGAAACAAAAAGTGGTATAATATTTTGCAAGACACCGAGTTTGTGGCATATAGATATAGGAGCATATGGCTAATAAAAATTTAACAAGTTGCACCACAAAGTATCTAACCATCGCGATGGAAGGAGAGATTAATAATAACGAGAACAACAAATCCCAAAAGGAACGGAGAGGGTGAGAGAATAAGCATAAACCTCCCAAAAGGCGCCACTTCCACTGCACTGGGGCCCATGCGTCAGTGGTCAGCAGTCCTACTGTTCCTACTCCTACAGTCCTGCAGTACTCCTCCGTCGGTCCGCTGCCGTATGCCACGCCACCCACCGACCACTGGGCCCCGACCGGAATTCGAAACTCCCTTGCCGGTGCCGGCGTCGCCAACAAATTCCTTGCTTCCGTGGCCGGCCATCCCCAATTCCAAAATCCCCCGCACCCGGCAGCAGGCGCATCCACCACCACCCCCATCCCTCCTCCCCCGCCAAAAAGCAGCGCCATCTCATCGCCTCCCCGAAAGCCAAAGCGGCGGCCAAAGCCACAAAGCGAAAAAGCGCCGCTCCACACTCAGCGCCACCACTGCCGTGCCGCCCCGCCTAGAGCCCTCCTCCTCCGCCCCCCCTCTTAAGACGAGGATGCCTTGCCCCGCTCCCTTCCCTTCCCCACCTCGCTTCCGCACCACCTCCACTCGCTCCGCCGCCGCCGCCGCGCTAGCCGCGCAACAGCAGCACCAGCGCCCCCACCACCCCGCCACGCTGGTGGTGCGAGGCAACGCCAGAAGCAGGAGACCCCGCCGGGCATGGCGAGCGCCGGCCCGTCGGGGCCGCCGCGGTCCACGTCGGGGCGGCAGCGGATGATGTCACGGGCGCCCACGCGCGCCTTCACCATGCGCCCCGACGGCTTCTCCGGGGAGGACGGCGTCGAGATATTGGAGGACAGCGAGCTCGTGCCCAGGACGCTCGCGCCGATCGTGCCCATCCTCCGCGCCGCCAACGAGATCGAGGAGGAGAACCCGCGCGTCGCCTACTTATGTACGTGCTCGCGCGCAGCTAGCTTGGATTACTCGGTTGCTTGCTGCGATGCTTATTGCTCGTTACGCGCGGCTTATCCTGACACTTGTCTGAACGCAACAACGAAAAAAAGACACCCATGCCCGTATTTCTAGTCCATTATGTCCGGTTGCCTGAATGTTGTTTTCACTCGTTCGTCCTTGCTCTCTGAACAAAGGTCGGTTCACCGCATTCGAGAAGGCTCACACTATGGATCCGATCTCAGGTGGGCGTGGAGTTCGGCAGTTCAAAACGTACCTCCTGCATAGGCTTGAAAAGGTATGCTAATGCTCGATGCTCATCAATTCATCAGTCCAAGCCAGACTGAACCATCTAATCATATCATCTGCTGCCATAATTGACAATTGCATGGTGAAGCTTCATTTCTCACTCAAC
>CM014274.1:43302445-43329349 GCA_004135705.1 Alloteropsis semialata
GATCACCGTCCCAAGCCTATGCATCGTGATGGAAAGTGCGTGTTTGCTATGGTAAAAGACCTAAAAGTTATTTTTGAAAAGGGGCCAGGTAGCCTTGATGTTCCTAATGATATTAATGGGTTGGCACACATGTTTAAGAAGACGTGTTTATTTTGGGAGCTACCATATTGGGAAGACTTAGAGGTTCGCAACGCAATTGACATCATGTACCTAACAAAGAATATTTGTGTCAACTTGATAGCCTTTCTAGGCACTTATGGGAAGACAAAAGATACACTGCAATCACGTCAGGATCTGCAAGATATGGAAGAACAAGATGCCCTACATCCAGAAGAGAGGGACAATGGGCGAAATTACTTGAGTCCTGCCGGTTTCATTCTTAGCAAAGAAGAGAAAGAAAGCATGTTCCAATGCCTCAATAGTATCAAGGTACCCTCTAGACACTCATCGAACATTAAGGGAATATTAAATATGCTAGAGAAGAAATTCACAAACTTGAAGTCTCACGACTTGCACGTGCTCATGACATAGCTGCTACCAGTTGCATTGAGGGGATTCTGCCAGAGAATCTACGATTAGCTATCGTAAAGTTATCTGCATTCATCAACACAATTTCTCAAAAGGTAATCGATCCAGACAATCTACTGAAGCTGCAGGTTGATGTGGCCCAATGACTGGTGAGTTTTGATTTGGTATTTCTACCATCGTTCTTCAACATTATGACACATCTACTGGTTTATCTTGTCAGAGAGATTGAAATTATGGGTCCTGTCTTCTTGCACAATGTGTTCCATTTTGAGAGGCTTATTGGAGTCCTAAAGAAATATATTTGTAATCATGCTCGACCAAAAGGATGCATATTAAAGGGCTATGGAACAGAGGAGGTCATCGAGTTTTGTGTTGACTTCATCGATGATCTCAAACCGATTGGTGTTCCTGAATCACGGCATGAGGGGAGACTCGGTGGAAAAGGAACAATAGAAAAGAAGGTTGTCGGTACTTGGGATGATGATTCTTTTAACAAAGCACACTACACTGTTCTACAACAATCATCCTTGGTTAGTCCTTATATAGATGAACATAAGAAGCTTGTATACACTAAATTTTCGGGGATGTCTGAGGCTTGGATTACACATAAACACATTAATACTTTTGCCGGTTGGTTGCGTAGACATCTAATACACAATATGGACATACATGAACAGTTAGCATGGTTGGCCAGGGGTCCCTCCTTTACAATCTCGACATTCCAAGGATACAAAATTAATGGGAATACATACTACATGGTATCTCAAGATAAAAAGAGCACCAACTAAAACAGTGGCATATGTATAGATGCCCTTGACGACAATGGTATCGAGGACACTCATCATGGTTACATAGAGAAGATATGGGAACTGGACTATGGTCCGTTATTGAAAGTGCATCTATTTCGGTGCAAATGGGTGAAGCTCAGTGGGGTATCAAAAGACATATGGAATAAAAACAGTAGACCTCAACAATCTTGGTTACAGAGACGAATCATTCATCCTAGCTAATGATGTGGCTCAGGTTTTCTATGTGAAGGATGTGTCTAGCAAACCGAAGAAGGGGAACAAGCAAACAGACAAGTCAAATGATGAGCCCAGGCGACACATAGCTCTTTCTAGAAAAGAAACATCATCATCATGGAGGGCAAAACAGACATGTCAAAGGATTATGATAAGTTTGACGAGATTCCTCCCTTCGCCGTGAATGTTGACCCAAGCATACTTTTAGCCAATGAGGATGCTCCATAGTCCATATGCACGTAGTGATCATAAGCAAGGGACATTCGTGAAAAAGAAGACGATTACCATTGTAGATCGTGACATTTAAAGTATTATTACAACCATTATGTAAGACATTGAGCATGCATTCTCCTACTATTAATTTATGTTTATGTGAGGGAGCTGTATCATAATTTTCTCAACCCACATCTCATTAAGATAGTAAGAAACTAATTTAATTATATATTAGCTAAAAAATAAACTACTTTTTATGGGCATGGCTAAAGAAACTCAGAAGAGTGTTGTTAGACTATGACCGCTCTATCAAGAAATCCTATGAGAAACAGAAAATGGAGGAGAAGGAGTAATAGAAGCAATAGAGTTAACAGAGTGCCAAGAGACAAATAAGTGGCAAGAAACAAACGAAGCGAACAGTTGCTCAGCTCGATGAGCAGGAGAAGCAAAGAATAGATCCACTCTTAGTGAATTCAGGACTTGATCCACTCAATGTGCTTCACTTTTGCAAAGATACAACATTCATGCACTCGCAAATTCTTAGTGACAAGGAGCTCCCAAAGGAGAGCGCTCTGGCGAAAGCGACTCTTACTCCTCCAAGATGGCCATTTCACCTTGGCTTACCCCTAGTAGATCCCGAAACATACCACACACTGTCAACAAAAATATACAACTTACAGAAATGGTACCTTGAGGTGTCGTCCAGAGACCAAACCATGGTGTGATTGAAGATTAGAGATGATGACTACTTCCATGATGAGGACGTGATATATCTGGAATTCTCAGAAATATACCAGATATACCATAAGGATGCCCTTGATGTCTCTATTCTCAGCTGTTGGGTGATGTAAGTGCTTCATTTATTTTGATATTTAACGTCTCCTATATATTCTCAGCAGATTTATTAAACATTTCTTTCTTTTAAATTATATCCTGTAGAATGGAGATTGAAGAATGTAGAAAAAATATGTACTTTCACTTGGGCTTGATTGATCCACAATTGTAAACCAACATATGTTACAAAGTCATTATGACGACACAGTAAAGAACATTGACAATTTTTTACATGTAAAACATTACAAGACAATGATTCTTTTTCCTTACAACTATGGGTGAGTACTTTTATTGTCTTGTGCATCTTTCATTTTTCCTAACACCATGTTATTTCAATTGACGTGACCCTTCGTATAAAACATGCATGTAAATAGGTTCCATTGGATATAATTTGTTATAATTTCGGACAAAAGCATGTAGGCCATTATGGACTCATTGAGGGGACCATGGGAAGACTACCAACCAATGATTGACCTCTGGCAAATGTAATTTCCATCCTTGCACTTTTATACCTCTTTAGATCGTCCGAGAATTCCATTTATGTGCTATGGTGCATTGTAAGGAAAATGACCCTATGAGCCATTATATTGTGATTTTGGTGATTGAATGACAACATAGTCATTGGGACTAACAAGTTTGTTAAGTGATTTACATAGTCCCAAGAATGATTCCAAAGCATAGCCAAAAACCAGTGATAGTCTTATTTTGGGAGTATTCATGATATGGTATTGACATATGAAACCATGGAAAGTGCATGAGTTGATTGAATTGGATAAGCCCGTAGAGTTTGTACACGGCGTATTAAACACCGAGGCACGGCGTACAAACCATAAGTATACGACATGTAGAGGCTGATCAAGCAAAGCAAGAATATTCTACACGGCGTACGATCCGGCGATGCACGACGTACAAATTGGAAGCATACGACGCTCGAAGAATTCACATGAAGTGCATCGGCTTATGATTCGAAGTTACTGTGCACTTAAAGTGCGGATGACACAGCGTTCAAGGCATGGGCAAGTTCAAGTTAGGGTCAGCAATACCCTACACAGTGTATCATATGCCGACCCTCGGCGGACTAACGTCGTACAAGTTACACAGGGACGATGTCAAGTGAACGAGGAAAAAAAGGCATGGCGTATGATCCGCCGGCCATCGGCGTACATTTGCAGAAGCATACGACGTGTGCATGTAGCCGTTGGAAAAGAAATCCGACCGTTGGAAAAAGCACACGTCGTATTATACGCCGATGGGGAAAAAGCACACGGCGGAACATACGACGTTCACAGATTTCGTGCAACTTTTGTGCAATGTCTAGTTGAGCCCCTTGGGCTATATATACCACCCCCATTCGGCCATTTGGAGTTGCTGGAGTCCACAGAAGTTCATCCACACCCACAAGACATCCAAACCACCATTTGAGCTACATTCTTCATCCGTAGTGAGTGAGAGTGCTAGGATAGCCCTAGTGAGTGAGCTGCAAGGTGTTGAGCCTTGTACTTGGTTCTAGAGTGAGCCACCTCTTGTAATATTGGTGTTGTGGCCCCTTGGAGTCTTGGTGACTCATCGGCAAGTCTTCGAGCCTCCAGCTTGGTGTGGAGCGGCGACAACGACATTGTGTAGGGGAAGAAGAGACCCCCTTCCTTGATGGAGAAGCTCCATTGTGGAGGCAGCGTCAAGATCTCCAGGAAAGTAGGTTGATGAGAGCAAGGTCTTGGTGACCTGCTCATCATCCCTCTGGGGGAGCCTTTGTGGCGAGCTCAAGGCCTTAACCGGGAAGAAGACTTGGTGACTGAGAGCACATCCTTTGTAGAGCTCCAATGTGGAGTAGGCGTAAGCCAAACCATGGGATAAATCTTTGTATCAAGTTTGCATCCCACTAACCCTTTAAGCTTCTGCATTTCATACTTGCAACTTGTGTGCCTTTACCTTTCTAGAGTAGTATCTTGATAGGATTGGCTCTAGCTTGCAAAACTCTTTGGGTGGGTGCAAACACTAGAACAAAACCTTAGTTGCACATCTAGATAGCTTGTCTTAGTTTCATATTGTGCAATTAGAAGGCATGTGGTAGGTTAAGTTTTTAGAAAGCCTAATTCACCCCCCCTCTTAGGCTATTACGAGCATCGATTCCTTTCAAGTGGTATCAAAGCCGAGACTCTCTTCTTTCACAAAGAATCGCCCATTCAATTGGTAAATTGTGAAAACTGGCTCATTGAATCTATTTGGCTTCACCGCCTAGTGAGTTAGCTCGTTGGGGAGAGGATGGATCTTTTAGAAATACCTCCACATTTTGATGGCACGGGGTTTCAAAGATGGAAAGTGCTCATGGAAGCTTTCCTTCAAGCATAGGGGCTTGATGTTTGTCGTGTCACTAAGGAAGGTAGGAAAAGTGAATCCAAGGGTGAAATCCAAGATGATTCTATGCCTAGGAGCATTTTATTATCTTCTCTTACTGATGAAGTTTTCAAACGTGTATTCGCTTGCAAAAATGCCCATGACTTGTGGGAGACTATTCTTGAGAACCATAAAGGCACAAAGGATGTGGCAAATGAAAAATATCATGTTCTCAAGGATAAGCTCAACAACTTTAAGCAACTTGAGCATGCTGATGCACAAGCTATGTACTCACACCTAACCATGCTTGTGAATGAGATAAACTCTTTTGGTGTCAACGACATTGATGACATGGGAAACATTCAGTTGATCATCCATAGTCTTCGCAAGCTGGACTTTGATTTGGTGATAGCCATCCTCTACGAGAAAGATCTCATCAAGAGTACACCAAATCAAGTCCTATATGAGCTACACATGGGAATCAAGCCAAAGCCAAGGTCTTCTTCACCTACTCCAAGCATTGCTCTTGCGAGCAACCAAGAGAAGAAGAAGAGCAAGAAGAAGAAGGAGAGCTCAAGTGAAGAAGAAGAAGAAGAAGAAGCCTCCTCAAGTGATAGTGATGGTGAAGAGATGTCCCCTGAGCTCCAAAGACAAGTCAAGAAGTTGGTCAAGAGCATGGAGAAGATCAACTCGATGGGGTACATGGTCCACATAAAGGATGGGAAGCATCATCAACACATGATGATGAAGAATATAAAGTATGAGAAGAAGAGGAAGGAGAAGAAGGAGAAGAAGCCTAAGTATAAAGCCTTCACCACATTCGGAGAATGGTTGAGTGATGATACACTCAACAATAAGAGCTCCTCTCCCTCATCACACTTATGCCTCATGGCCAAAGGTATGGAAAGCAATGTAAGTGATGACTTCGATTTCAATTCCGATGATAAATCCCTTGCTAAGCTTCTCACCTTGATCCATGAGCAACAAAAAGGCCTTGAGAAATTAACCAAAGATAATATGGTTCTCAATGATCTCAATGAACTCCTTGCTTTCAATTTTGATAAATTGTTATGCAAATTCCAATTGCTTAGCAAGGAGCATGAAGAACTCAAAATTGAGAGCCTTAATAATCAATCTAATGACTCTTTGTTGAACTTGGCGCAAGCTATTCCTTGTAATATCTCCATCTCCAAGGTTGATGCCTCTACTTCTTGCATCGATTTGATTGATGAATCTTGCTCACCCCCTTGCAATGAGAAATGCTTTGAGAAAATTGTTGTATAAACACTAGATAATCTCATTGCCAAGGAGAATGAGGAGCTCAAGTAAGAAATGGAGAGTCTTAGGCAAATCTTGGCAAACTTGAAGGGCAAGAACATAGGGAGCAATTTCCAACCTTCTCAAGATAACCGTGATGACATGGTGAACAAACTCGAGAAGGGAGCAACTATGACTTGCTTCAAGTGCTACAAGGAAGGCCACAAGTTCTATCAATGCCCACTTATCAAAGTGAGAAGAAGAAGGCGAAAACCACCATTAAGAGCTCCCTCATCTACACCAAGCCCAACCTCAAAAACAAGGTAAAATCCAACACCTATGTCCTTAAAAAGAAAGCTAATGGCAAGTAGGTTGCTAGCATGGTTGGGAAGCCCAAGATGAAGGAGTGGGGATGGACCCGACCCATTTGGGTGCCCAAGGAGGTCATCACCAACATGAAGAGGCCCCAAAAGGTTTGGGTTCCAAAGGATACTTGAAGCCCAAGGATTGGCTTCGGGGGATTTGGAGGCTTGGCTCACATGAAGAGGAGAAAGATCACATGAAGTAGCCAAGCTTGCAAGATTGAACATCATTTGCCCAAATCCCCCACACAAAGCTAAATGAGGTAATGGTATTGCAATTCAAATTCTTTTCCCATTTACTTTGCTTGATTTACATGTGCTACCTTTCATATCTCTTGCTTTCATGAGGTATCTCTTGCAATATCTAGTGTTGCTATCTTATGGTAAGTTCCTTGTGCCATGCACTCTAACCCATGAGCAACTTACATTGTTTGCAAAGTTTGTGTAGGTTTTCTACACTTGGTTCTTTCATGGTACATGAGCTTCACAAGGTATGATTTAAGTACCATGACCACAAGCTATAGGCTTATCTCCCATTTATTGTTCAAAACAATGTGCACATCTTTCATAGTGATTCAAACAATAAATGCACACATTTAGGGGGAGCTTAGCCTATGGATTGTGATTTTGGAGACTAACTTGTTTATCATGCTTCTTCTTATTGTTTTCTTATGCCGTGCAAATATCATACTTAGAGAACGTGCTTCACTTACAATGTGATCTTACTACTCTATATGTATGATTATAGAAAACTTGGTGCTTTCATGCAAATTGAGCTATGTTCTATCGAGTTTATGATCTTCTTATCTAAGTTCATAGGCCATGTGCTCATACATTTCCAATTGGTTAAGTATCAGCCTTATTGTTTCTTGTCATCTACTTTCAAGTAATATTTGACTAACTCCCTAGGCTACTAATTCCCTCTATGAGCTATGATGTTTCTGATAGGTCCTTTTAGGTGATTTGATTCCAAAGGGGGAGAAGTTTGGATCAAAGCAAGCTTAATGTACAAGACCTCATGAGATAGGGGGAGAAGCCATGAGAAAGGGGGAGAATACATGTAGCGGGAGAAGTCATGAAGGAGATGTTGGACATAGGGGGAGGCCACACCCATGGTGCTATTTCAAATTATATGGGGGAGATTGTAAAGAAGTTGGCTCCCTAATCCAATGAGAAGAGTGGTAAGCATTCGAGCAAGTGTAAGTGCTCAAACTTGGTCAATTTTCGCATATTTCATACTTGTTTTGATTGTACTGTCATCAATCACCAAAACTGGGGAGATTGTAAGGAAAATGGCCCTATGAGCCATTATATTGTGATTTTGGTGATTGAATGACAACACAATCATTGGGACTAACAAGTTTGTTAAGTGATTTACATAGAAAATTACGTCCCAAGAATGATTTCAATGCATAGCCAAAAACCAGAGATAGTCTTATTTTGGGAATATTCATGACATGGTATTGGCATATGAAACCATGGAAAGGGCATGAGTTGATTGAAATGGATAAGCCCGCAGCGTTTGTACACGGCGTACAAACCATAAATATACGGCGTGTAGAGGCTGATCAAGCAAAGCAAGAATATTCTACACGGCGTATAATCCGGCGATGCACGACGTACAAGTTGGAAGTATAGGACACTCAAAGAATTCAAATGAAGTGCATCGGTGTATGATTTGAAGTTACTGTGCGCTTGAATGGCGGGTGATACGACGTTGAAGGCATGGGCAAGTTCAAGTTAGGGTCAGCAATACCCTACACGGCGTATCATACGCCGACCCTCGGCGGACTAACGGCGTACAAGTTACACAGGCACGATGTGAAGTGAAGGTGGAAGAAAAGGCATGGCGTATGATCCGCCACCCATCGGCGTACATTTGTAGAAGAATACGACGTGTGCAAGTAGCCGTTGGAAAAAGAATCCGACCTTTGAAAAAAGCACATGGCATATTATATGCCGATGGGGGAAAAGCACACGGCGGAACATACGGCGTTCACAGATTTCGTGCAGCTTTTGTGCAATGGCAAGTTGAGCCCCTTGGGCTATATATACCACCCCCATTCGACCATTTGGAGTTGCTGGAGTCCAGAGAAGTTCATCCACAACCACAAGACATCCAAGCCACCATTTGAGCTACATTCTTCATCCGTAGTGAGTGAGAGTGCTAGGATAGCCCTAGTGAGTGAGTTGCAAGGTGTTGAGCCTTGTGCTTGGTTCTAGAGTGAGCCATCTCTTGTAATCTCGGTGTGCCGGCCCCTCGCCGGCAAGTTTTCGACCCTCCGGCTTGGTGTGGAGCGGCAACGACGACAATGTGCAGGTGAAGAGGAGACCCCCTTCCTTGGTGGAGAAGCTCCGTAGTGGAGGCGGCATCAAGATCTCTAGGAAAGTAGGTTGATGAGAGCAAGGTCTTGGTGACTTGCTCATCATCCCTCTTGGGGAGCCTTTGTGGCGAGCTAAAGGACTTGACAGGGAAGAAGATTTGGCGACCGGGAGCACATCCTTTGTGGAGCTCCAACGTGGAGTAGGCGTAAGCCAAACCACGGGATAAATCCCCGTGTCAAGTTTGAATCCCTCTAACCCTTTAAGCTTCCGCATTTCATACTTGCAACTTGTGTGCCTTTACCTTTCTAGAGTAGTATCTTGATAGGATTGGCTCTAGGTTGCAAAACTCTTTGGGTGGGTGCAAACACTAGAAGAAAACCTTAGTTGCACATCTAGATAGCTTGTCTTAGTTTCATATTGTGCAATTAAAAGGCATATGGTAGGTTAAGTTTTTAGAAAGCCTAATTCACCCCCCCCTCTTAGGCTATTACAAGCATCGATTCCTTTCATGCATAGGTGTTGGAAAATTTCCATGCAGAGCAGAGAGATCTATTCAAGGAGAAACTTTACGTCAAGAGAGACTTTTGGGTAAATACTACTATACATCGGAACATCGCATTTTGTTTGTTTCATTATCGTGAATATGGATGTAATGACTGGACAATTTCTCCTATAAAGTGTTATAGGCAGAACCAAGACACCAATTTATATAGATACTATGTCTGTGAACTCATGCACGCTCTTGTTGGCGAGAGGACGACCGCCACTAGATGGGAACTAACTATATGTTTCTTTTCCATGGATCTATATCTATATCTGTATATGAGTCATAATAATATTATTTATATTTTTCTATTAACCACATGTTCAAGTTATGGAAATGAAACATGCTATCTTATCGTCTCAAAAAGTCGTGGCAATTCAAGTGGCACTATGCAGACTTATATTCGATAAGGTCACGAACAAGAATGAGATAGATGAAAAGGAGTTCGATAAAAAGATCAAATATTAGCCATTTTATAAATGTACATATATATGCGCCTTTCAAATCTTGGTATAAATATTAATACGTGCCTTTCAAAACTTGTTGTAAATATATATTTAAGTTAAATATTATTAGCATATATATAAATATTATTATTGTTAGTTTAATGTATTTTGTGACATATAATATGTATATGAATATATATATATGTTATTATACAGGTATAACACGTATCCCTGTATCAAAGAAATTAGAAGAAAAAAGAAAACAGAAAAAGAAAAAAGGGGTCTTTAGTCCCGGTTGGTGTCACCAGCCCAGGACTAAAGGGGCTTCGCCCTATGCGCGGTGTGGAGCCTAGTCCCGGTTAGTAATACCAACGGGGATTAAAAGACCCTTTTAGTCCCAGGTAAATATTTGGGACTAATCGCCGAAACCTTTAGTCTTAGTAGAATGGTCCCGATTGAGAAATCAGGACTATAGCCCATTCCCAACCGAGACTATATGTGATTTCTCTCTACTAGTGCATGTCACTTCGCCAAACCGAAGTACTTGAATGAAAATAAGATTTCTCATCGACGACCTAGTAAATTTGCTAGAACTTGAGGCAACTCGTTGTGCTTGCATGTTATTGTCTAGCTAGCTTTCATTATTATTCACGCTTCGGCAATTATTGACGTTTCGGCATGTAAACTACTAGAAATATTGTGTTGGGGGTGTTTAAATGGGAGAGGTTTATAATAAGCTCTTCAAATAAGCCTAAAATAAGCATTTTTATCCAAACACCAATACTTATTTGGGGAGCTTATTATAAGCCCATAAGCCCCACCAAATGTGTTTATGGGGTTTATTTTGTGTGGACCCCACCAGAAAAACATCACTTTCCAACTTCTATACCCTCTCTAGAACCCTATCCATGTGAGGAAAATGATTTTAATGAGGGGTACAAAGGTCATATTAGATACTATAGAGACTTTTTATAAGCCTATAAAACCAAACACCAATTTGAGTTTATTATAAATCTCTATATTTATGAGAGGTTTATGGGCTTATTATAGCTGAACAGTGGGAAGAGAAATAATCGCAGGCACGTACCTTAGCTACCCTGCGAACAACGTCGGAGGAGTCCGTGGAGCCGAAGGCGTCGATGACGTCGCCTAAGATGAAGTTCGAGAGCTGCCGTGCCATGCCGTTGGCTACCGCCGCGACTGCTCCCACAGCCATGAGCACGGCGTCCGTCCTGTCCGCAAATGCGAAGAGCCGGTGCAGCGGCACGGTTCCGACGGCCACCTTGTCCGCCGGCTCTCATGGCCGTCAGCCGCTCTCTCACCGCTCCTTGCCATGGTCAAGTCAACCAGCTCCGAGCCTCCCGATTCCTTCGTCTTGAGACCCGGCCACTACCTTTTAAGGGCATGTACAACGGACAACGGTCGTCTGTTGGTCGTCTATTTGTAGACATGCTGGCAACTTCGTCCAACGTGGCCTTCAATTAATGAAGAAAGAGGAGCGCGTCGTCGTCTCGCGAAAGGACGGCAGGAGCTCGTGCTCCCAGGTTATACCGCCCGCTCCCGCTCTGTTGTACGAGCGGTTCCCGAAGATGCCGACGCCGGCTGATCTGATACGGCGGGAGTTGCTCTGAGATTTGGCGTGGTCGCGTGGTAACATGGCGGCAAAATTTCTTCTCCTCCCGCGTCGTTCCTCTCCATAAATTTTCTTCCCCAAAATTTCCAATCCCATTCATCCAGATGATCTATCTAATCGACGATGCGATCGACAAGAAGAGCCAGAGGTGGCGGCCACACAAGGTCTGCTAGAGGTAGTGGAAGGGTGCGGGACTGCAGGGTCGTCGTGGGAGCAGAAGCGGGAGGCGTCGGCGCGAGAGCGGAAGGCCGCGGCTGCTGCGTCCGAGGAGATTGGCGCGGCGGCGGCAGTGCAGAGGAAGAGCACAGGCAGCACTGCGGCAGTGGCGGAGGGGCAGAGCGCGGTAGGGACGGATGGTACGGCATCCTCCTTGCTGGGGCCAAGGACTTGGTGGCAGTCCGATGTCTTACCCATGGATTCGTCCTCAAGCATTGGATCCAGCCACATGGTAACAAAGTCTTCTTGTACTTTTTGGATTTGCTCTGTTAAACCAGCGATTGAAGTGAAATTAGATCCATGCTGTGCGCACTTACTTCAGATAGATGATAGATCGGTTGAGTTTTATCTTTGATCAATCAGTCAATCTCTCTCTGTACTACTAGTGCTATTGCAGTAGTAGATCGATCTGTTCAGCACAAATAAAATATGCATTTCTCTGTACTGCCAGTGCTATTCTTAGTAGTATTACTGTATTGGTGCTATTCTCTGTATCATCTGTTTGAGCACATATTGCATGTGCAAGTAGATGCCTGCCGTAGATAAACAATAATCATTGTGCATGTTTTGAGACAGAACTGAAATCAGTTCTTAGTCCTATTGTTCACTGCATGATTAATCCCTTGCTGAAACTTGTTGTGACCTTTTGCTGTAACTTGCTGTGATTTACACTTTGCTGTAATTTTAATCTTGCTGTAATTTACTGCAATCAGGCTCTTGATGATTCCTCATCTGCTTGCTGTAATCAGGCTCTTGATGGTGTTAGATACTGGATGGATGGCATCAACTATCTGGATGGATGGCAGCAACTAAGTTTTGCATCTCCACCTTGATCTGGATGGATGGCAGCAACTATTTACCTTTTTGTTACCATTGCCTGAGACAGTGGCAACCAAACTAGTACACTAGTACCCCCTTAGGTGTTTGCTCATGTGAATTGTTTTGATCTCTACTATATATTTGTAGCTGTTATGTCGTGAAGTAAAAATCTGGTGAAACTTATATTGTGACCCTAAATCTGGTGAAACTTATATTGATATAAATATATTATATTTTTGCTTTAATGACAAATTCATGTGACTTATTTGAATCCACTTTGCGTTCTCTTGTAGAAGCAACAAAATGGCTATAAAGCTCAAATTTATCCTTGATCACAATAATTTATGTGTCCATGAATGAATTAAATAGTTTGCAGATAACCTAATAGATGGATCACTGTACAAATCGTTTGTTTCACTGTCTATATGTGACATGGCATGCAACTTACAGACAACAGCTGTCTAACTGTTGAACATGCCCTAATTATCTTGCATCTCGGAAGGTGAGAGTTTTTGTTAATTTGCTGCGCCATAATTAGTGATCGAGGAGAGAGACTATTTGCTTGTTTTGGACTCAAAGAGGAGACTTATTGTTTTTATTTTTTGAAACTATAGAGGAGACTTATTGTTGGCCATGTGGCAGACAGGAAGAGCACACGCCGCGCGCCGGTAGTTAAGTCTGACATGACATATAAAAAATTAAAAATTGAGAACAGCTCCCGTACTTCTCTTTTAATTTGTAGCACCAATCTTAAAACTGTCAACCATTTATCTAGGTGCTGAGTGGGCCCGACCCTACCTTGGCCCGACCCATGCCCACCAGCCCAAGGATCTGTCCAGATCCCGTTTACACGGTGGTTCCTTCTTTCGTCAAAATCGAAAAGTTTTTTGCATGTCTCTGCCTGTCCGTCGGTCTGGCTCGCCGCCATTCCCCTCGTTGCCGTCTCTCTCGTCGCCGTCCCGCTCGCCCTGCCTCCTGTGCTGAGCTATAGTTTTGTTTGAAATTCATGGTTCACAATTCACAATCCTTTGAGATGTGATCAGTTTAAAGGGTTCAATTTATCAGCATCCCTGAAGCCTGAATCGGAGCCAATAAAAGATTATTTTCTTCCTCCTTTCATCCTTTTTCACGTGTTCTCTAGCGGATTGATCGGTGCTTCTCCAACGGCTTGGACCACAGCGCAATCGACAGCTGCGGTGCTGACAATGGCAGCATCGCGGCCTCCTTCCACTGTTCCACACATACCTCGAGCACGGGATGCAGACTGCAGTATTGGTGTCGAGCGAGTGTGCCGGAGCTCGGGAGAGAAGAAAGCGGCCTCGCGGAGGAGAACAGTCTGGAGGAAAATTAAGGAACCTTCCTCGCCAGCGACGCCCGCGGTCGCGCAGCCGTCGGAGGGGCTTTCCTAGCCTACCTTGAACACGAGCGAGAGGGAACGTGGCGAGCGAGATCAGACGGGCAGAATAGACGAAAAATGAGAAGGAATGAATGGAAGATGACCGAGACTTTGGGAGAACGAATGACCATGGAAACCGGATAGGGTCGGGCCTATTCGGGACCCAGATGAAAAAACAGTTACAAAATAATTAATTAAATGATTGGATGCTTTAAAATTCGTGAAACAAATTAAAAAAGGAGTACGAAAACAGTTCTCATAAAAAATTTCCGAGTTACTTGCTGCCAGTCTAAATCATAGATACATTAGGGCATGCCCAGAAAACGTTCCGAAGGCCCACCCAGGTGGCGTTCCCTGTGCCAGGAGCTGAAGGTAGTTTGCATAGCAACAGACATTTTTTAAAGTGCAGACTACCGGATTCGCACCGGGCCAGGAGCGCCACAGTCGGCTGCTCTACCACCGCGCTACACACGCGTCTGCGCCCGACCAATAATTTACAAGGAGTGTCTATGCTGTCGTGTCATTAATATATCTTCTGTAGAAACTAGAACTAACGGCTTCAACCCATGATTTCTTGGGTCTTGGGTGGGGCTCTCGTAAATAAATTATCTCGCCTCCCTCCTGTCCCTCCCGTCATCTCTTCTCTTTCTCGCTTGATTACTTGCTCCCATAGTCCTATTGCATTTGCTATCTTTCCCCTTCATGATCCGCTCATCCAAGCATCGAATTCGGCCGCTAGCAATCCATCGAAGGGTGTATTTTGTTTGTTACAAACCGAGTTCACTGCCAGCTATCAAATCCAGCCATTGGGCACAGACTGTTAAATCGTGCTGCCGCACACCAAACAGGCATTGATTCTGCAATTTGGGCATTTGGGCTTTGAGGCCATCCCAACCCAAGACATTATAACGTAGTTTCCGTACTTATCATGTCACTTAGTAGACGCTACCATAGAAACTGCCCTCTTAATACATAGTTTCTTCAAAATAAATTGTTATCCAATCTTCTCTCTTCTCTCTTTTCTCACCCTATCCCCTTCCTTCATTTCTTGGTTTTTATGTAGACATGGTTTCTTGCATCAGAAATCATTTCCTTCTCTCACCTCATTAACTCTCTTGTCACATCACCAAATTGCTTACATGGCACCCTTATTAATGCTATGGAAACTATCCTACTAGGAGGGTTGGGGATGGCCTGATTTCAGCCATCTGAGAGTCAATTCATGTCATTGGGCCTCTGATTTTGCAAGCAGACGGCGGCGTGCTGGAGCGCATGCAGCGGCGGTGGGGCTCTCGGCATGCAAACTCGAGGGGCGACGGGGTGGCGGTCCTCACACGTAGGGGTGGTTCGAGGGGCGGCGCAATGGCGGACCTCGCACACAGAAGCGGGCTGGAGGGACGGCGCTATCACAGTCTGGCTGTGGCTGAAAGCAATCAATTCTCGTGATAGCCTAAAAGGGAAAGGGGCGGTGTATTATGCTTTCTAAAACCTTAACCTACCATTTGCCTCTTATTGCACCAAATAAAACTAAGACATACTATCTACATGTGCAACTAAGTTTCTTTCTAGTGTTTGCACGCACCCAAAAGAGTTTTGCAACCTAGAGCCAATCCTATCAAGATACTAAAGACACACAAGTTGCAAGTATGAAATGCGAAAGCTTAAAAAATATTAAAGGGATGCAAACTTGACACGAAGATTTATCCCGTGGTTCGGCTAACCTACTCCATATTGGAGCTCCACAATAGATGTGCTCCCGGTCGCCAAGTCTTGCTTCTCGGTCAAGGCCTTGAGCTCGCCACAAATGCTCCCCAAGAAGGATGATGATCATGTCACTAAGACATTGCTCTCATCAACCTATTCTTCTGGAGATCTTGACGCTGCCTTCACTATGGAACTTCTCCACAAAGGAGGGGTCTCCTCGTCCCCCGCACAATGCAGTCGATGCCGCTCCACACCAAATTGGAGGGTCGAAGACTTGCCGGCGAGTCACCAAGATTCCAAGGGACCAGCACACCAAGATTACAAGGTTTTGTTCACTATAGAACCAACAAAAGGCTCAACACCTTGAAAACTCTCTCACTAGGCCTACCCTAGTTCTCTCACTCACTATGGATGATCAATGTAGCACAAATGGTGCCTTGGATGTGTTGTTGGTGTAGATAAACTTTTCGGACTCCAGCAACTTGAAATGATTGAATGAGGGTGGTATTTATAGCCCAAAGGGTTGAACTAGCCGTTGCTCAAAAGGTGCACAGAAGTTGTGAATGTCGTATAATCCACCATGCACTTCACCCCATCAGCGTATATTACATTGTGTGCTTTTCCGACGGTCGAACCACATTTCCAACGGCTACATGCACACGCCATATACTTCCAACTTGTACACCGATGGTCGTTGTACCATACGTTATATGGTTTTGTCCAACTTTAGCTTGACATCATCTCTGTATAACTTGTATGCCGATAGTACACCGGTTGTCGGCGTATAATATGACGTGTAGGGTATTGACGACCCAAGTTGAACACGTCCATGCCTTGATCATCGTATGATCCGTCCTATATACGCACAAAAACACCGGATCATATGCCGATGCCCTCTTCGAAATTCTACATAGGCCATAAGCTTGTTGGCATTTCTTAGCATCGCCACCAGGTCCGGTGGACCGGCACCACCGCTTAGATCCGCCATGGTAGTTCTTACGTTTACATTGCCCGCAAATGCATGTAATTACCGTTGTAGCATTTCACCCGTGAATATTCAGGGTATCGTTATTTATATTTTCCCAAAGGATACTTGTGAATTTTGAAGTGTCTATCATGTCATCTTGGATGGTTGAGGAACTAAATGGCCTTGATTCAAGTCATCTGCACTCTTTTGTTAAGTAACTTGGGTTTTTGGTAAATTTTCATAAACATAACCTTACTTAGCTCCTCAAATGATTCTCTCAGATCGCTCAATGTGTATAATTCCTCACCAAGGCATTCTTTTTGCTGTCTTTCACCCTACTTCTAAAAGGCTTATGTGTAGCTCAAGGTAAGAGTAAAGATAAGGCATACTTGTATCACATATATTGCAAAGTCAAAGAGTGAATCCAAGAAGAAAACTATTCATACAATCTGATCAAGATGTGCATGTGTGTGGAACAATGGAATTTGTAGCTCCTTTTTGTATGATCTCTCTCCTCTTGAAAATATTTTGAGAACATGGCTATCTATATATTTTTTATTTTTTTTATGCTCAATGCTTTTGTGAGCATGTATTTTTTCTTTCTTCTTTTTTTTCTAGCCAATGTCTCTTTTGCAAAGGATATTTGGAGAGAGGATCAATACTTAAATGGAGCGTTTATTTTGTGGATGAATGAAATGCATATTGCTAACTTCCAGTGTAGAAGTTTTGCATGCGTATGTGGAGTGTATGTGATCTTGATCATGAAAGCATGAAAAGCATCTTACGAGGGTCACAACAATTTGACAAAGTTCAATGCGATAAACAAGCAGCATATGTGTATGGGGTTTTCAACATGAACAACATATGGCTTTGGTAGAAACAAATCATCACTGAGGAGCTTTGTAAGGCTATTGATTTTAAGGTTTTGCAAGAAAAAACATCCCAAGCACTTTATGCAGAAAGAGCAAGATTTCTTTCATCTTACCATATCTCATTAATCAACCATTTAGATAAACATGTTTCCCTAAAGATATATGTTCACAAGAAACAGGAGCATTTGCAAGGAATAAAGTATATGCAAGCCAATCAAGGATGGACATGTAAACCAAAGGAGCATCCAAGGTCATTTTAGCATGAGTTTAATTTCAGTGATCATCTCAAGATAGAAAATATTTAAACTCATGAATTAGAGAGGATGAGGGAAAGGCTGTGCAAACCATTGCTCTGGGCGAAAATGTGGTCGAGAGGTGCCAGAGGGCCTTTGGCCGACCAAGGGAATCGGCCGACCCCTCCTGGGCCTCGGTCACCTTGATCTTTCTTAAGCTGACCTGTGCGATGTTGTACAACCTGTCTGTGGGTGGTCTCGATCATGTGCACGTCAGGAAACTCGAGAGACCCCCACACTTGATCTTGTACCTGCATTTATTCATACATGGTGGAAACAAAACAATGGCTGTTTGGTTTTAAAGACCAAGAGCCTTTATTGGATTCAAATATTTTTGTTTTTTATGCAATTTTTTTAGGAACATTTTTTATAGAGAAAGAGAAAGACCAACATCACCTGAAAACCAAGATAAAATTTTGTACAAATGGAACTTGTCACGAAATACTTACGACCTCCCCCGCACTTGGATTTTTGTGTCGCGGGACACCAAAAATCAAGTGTATTGGCTTCCTTCGAAATTTGTTCCATGAACAAAACTTACCAAGGTGTTACTGTTGATGTAGCTCCATGTTTTTAGGCATCACCTATCCATCGTTCTTCTTAATCTTAACCTAAAATGGTTAGCAACAAAGAATACCCGAAGGGAAGTTTATCCTAAAAACATGTTCTTGCTTTTATTTGAAAGAAAAAAATAAATGATAATCCAGGCCATCTCTCGGTAGTGCTTTGTTTATGGTCTAAAGCTAGACCATGGGGAATCCTCACATTGCTGCTATCATTAGCGACATAGTTCCCCACTCTATCGTCAATTGTAGATGTACCATTGAAGTTCTAGCTGCAATGTTAGTACCAAAGATGCAACACAAAATCTACAATGTTTATGATAAAAGAATGCATCCACAACCAACCTCCTAAACATTTTGGAAGTAAGGACCTTAAGGTGGTTGTAGTCCTCGTGCGTGCTTGTGACACAAAACGTGGTTGACTCTGGAGATTCATTAAATGAGCATGACTCTTGTGGGATTTCAAAAGAGAAGCTGTCATGCTCATTTATAGAATCCTTTCGCTCGGACTCCAGAGTCAATGCTTCAAGCGTGCCCATGGCCTTTGGGTTCTCCAACTCAAGAGGTTCATCATTGAAAATCGGAGTTATTTCTCGACCATTATCAAGAATAACTTCCTGAGGGTCTAAGGGACACGGCTTCCGCTTTATTGAAGGTGGTGATGAAGGTCTCTCGAGATGAGAAGTAGGTTCGAATGGTGACACAAACATCACCTTCTCGAGTGGGCTATACTGGGGAGGAGGCTATGCTCTTGGAATTTCTAGGCAAGAGATAGGATTGGCAAAAGCCGCTTTCCCAAGCGAGTCATGAAGGCTCCCATGAGATGCTTCTTTCTGGAGAAGCTTTTCTAGTGGAAAGCCTATGAGAAGATCAAAATCAAAGATAGAAATGATATGGAAATCTAGATGAACCTTGATTTTGTCTATTTTGATTAGCACAGCCCTTGCAACTCCACGACATTTGCCCAAGAAAATATTCGCAAAGGATTTTGACATGATGCTAGCCTCGACGGTTGGGTTGTAAAGGGCTTCTACGGTAATTCCCCTTAAAGAGCAATGCATGGTTTTAGAAGGTGCAACCATCCGAATTACTTCAGAACTTCCTTTAACCATTCCATTGGTGGTTCCCTTATGGATATATCGGGGAAAACCTCCATGAGTGGATTTGAAGGATGATAAATGGGAGGTGTTGTAGCCTTTTTGTGCCTAGTGTGATCCGAGGGATTTCCATAATCCTTGGATGCCGAAGGTAGAACTTCTTCTTCCTTTGGTGGCTTTGGTTTGGGTGTGGGCTCTAAGGCTGGATCGTGCAAGGTGAAAAGGTTTGGCTCGGATGCGGCCATATTAGGATCATCTTGCTTAGATCTTGTCTTAGAGCTGTGCTGGGGTTCATGCTGTGTTTCGATGGAGGAAGTGTTTTCTAGAATCTTTTCTAGAAGAGCTCTCCCTTCATCCAAGGTTACGTGCATGCGAACCACCAGCGGCACCATCTAGGATGAAAGCAGCTTCCTTTTTTAGGCTCGATCAAAAATGTTGCATAAGCATGAAGTCGGGTATGCCTAAGTCTGGGCCAAACTTGTTTAGTAAAACAAATCTTTCCCAAGCTGCACCTAGAGTTTCCTTCTCACCCTGCTGGAAGCAAACGATCTCCCTCAGAAGGGCACATATACGGTGAATGGGAAAAAAGTAAAGACAAAACTTGTCCCGTAGTTTCTCCAATTTCCGTTTACGACCCTAACGGTCTGGTAGTACCATTTTCTCGCATTCTCCTCGAGAGAGGACGGAAATAACTTCCATTTGATGGTCTCTTGTGCCATGCCTGAGATCCTCAGACATGAGCACAACAGCTCGAATTCTCGCAGGTGATCGTAAGGATTTTCATGGTCGGCTCTTGAGAAGGATTTATTCTGAACCATGGCTATAAAGCCGGGGCGGAGTTCAAAGCTAGATGTGGTGATTGGTTGATCAGAAGGTGGTAGCTCAAAGAACTCATGCCTTGGAGCAGAGAAGTCTATAATAGAATATTGCTCCATGATAGAGGGGGTAACTGGTAAAAGAAAATAAAAGGAAAATAAAAAGGTACGAGGACGAACAAGGTTCAAAGATAATACAGCAACCGTTCCTCGGCAACGGCGCTAGAAAGCTTGTTGGTATTTCCTACAGTCGTAGATAAATCCGCAAGCGCACGGATACCGTTGTAGCTTTCACCCGGAAGTATTCAGGGTATCGAATCCATAGGGAACATGTGTACTAATCTTCTAACGAGATCATCCAAGGACAACAAGAGAAATGATTGGCAATGGTAGAGAGGATTCCTATGGCTTAAGGACCTTGAAGAAGAATATGCTCAATGTCTATAGTTTACTTACTTTGGGCACCGGGGTATCCTAGACCTCTAGGAAATTGTCAGCCAACAGCTCTACGCCGTACCCGAACGTGGAGGATTACAAAGGACGGACAGGGCTGTCACCACCTGCCGCCTACCTCTTCTAATCTGTGGGGCTACGAGGCAAACAAAGGTAACTTCTAGCCCAGACACCACATCTGTGCTATCAATTACTACTTTAGTCTTGTTCCTAGACCAAAGTATTCACTAAGCATTTGCAAATCATTAATGAACTATGAACCCGCAAGCAACTATAGCAGGGAACTTACTTAATCAAGAGAACTTAATACCATAAGAGATCACGAACACTTACTAGAAGGAAGCATCCGTCGAGGTACAAGATCGGGAAAGAGTGCCGACAGTCCCGGCACTTTCCCTGGACTACCCCTCACTCTCTCACTATTCTCTAGATACTACACTGGAGTAGGGCTTCACCTTGGAGTGGAGCTTGTGGCTTTTCAATCTTGTGTGTGTTGAACCGAAGCCGGGTGCACCTATTTATAGCTTGGTAGGACGGTGGAGAGGTCGCTCGAGGCGGTTGAGGCCGTTTGGCCCTGGGACTAGGTCGGCCGACCTGAGGGGGTCGGTCGACCCTCAGATGCACCACCTTGCATCATGCACGGCCCGGATGCGTTCATGGAGTCGGTATGGAGCTGGTCGTCGAAGGGGGGACTGATTTCGTCGCCCTTGGAGGTCGGCCGACCCGGAGTTGGCTCGCCTCGGGCCCATCTTCCTCTGAGTCTCTTCCCCGTGGGTCCTAAGGTTGGTTCTGTGTGGGTCATGAATTGAGTACATTTAGTTCTTGTTGTGGGCCCCTCAATCCAAGTGATAGACACATGGCTTCATCTTGTGCTTTGATCGAAACCGACATCCAAGCAGTGGTCAAGATGTTCCATGGTTGTGCTTCTTTGCTATGATCGAAGATGGGCTCCATTGGGCTTGGGCCCAGGTCGGCCGACCTAGGTGGGTCGGGCGACCTGGCCCTGAGCCCAAATATCCACCTCTTTTGCTAGTTAGTTCCTGCATTCACATATGCACTAAAACTTGTGGAATTTATTAGATATAAACCCTATCACTATGTTTGGTGATTATATTTGACATATTTTCTGTAGGATTGACGGCCAAAAGTAGTACTTAAGGACCGTCAACAGCTAGCAGGATGGATCCAAGGTTAAAGCTTCGCTAGCTTGGTCTATCTTGACACCAGAGCACAGAACAGAGTTTTGTAAGTTCCTCAAGAGTGTCAACTTTCTAGATGGATTCGTAGCCAACCTAACAGGATGTGTAAGCGCAGATGGTTCCAAGTTCTTGGGCCGGCTTAAAACTCACTCTTGCCATGTCCTTTTGCAAAGACTTCTTCCTGTTGGGCTAAGAAAAATTGCACACTCAGATCTATACAACATAGTTGCCCAACTTGGCATTTTTTTAGGGAGCTGTGTAGCAAAACTCTTAGGAAAGATGTTGTCCAATGCCTGAAAACCCATATCCTACTCATCCTATGCAACCTTGAGAAAATATTCCCTCTGGCCTTTTTCACTGTCATGGTTCACTTAGCTGTACATCTTTCTGATGAGGCTTTGCTTAGAGGTCCTGTGCAGTATGGGTGGATGTACCCAATAGAGCGGCGACTAGGCACATTGAAAAACTTTGTAAGCAACAGGGCTAGGCCTGAAGGATTGATTGCTGAGGCTTACATAGCAAGTGAAACTTTAGCATTTTGTTCTCGGTATATTGATGATTTCAACCTGGATGGCACGGTTCGTGAAAACAATGGGCCAGAAGATGATGAAATCTCTGTTTTCAAGCATGAGGTTGAGCTACAAGGCAAGGCAAAGATTGAAACCATCGATCACCAAGCATTTCAGAAGATGGTTTGGTATGTGCTAAATAATTGTGAAGAAGTTGAACCATATGTCGAGTAAGTATCAATTGTGCCTGCTGAATGCCTACTTAATGCTTCGTTCAGATGTATAAAAAACTGCATTTCTTTGCAGCTTATACAAAGTGGAGTTAACGAAAGAAGGTGTACATGCTGATGACATGGAAAAAAGGCTTGCAGAAGGATTTGCAAAATGGTTTCAGACATATGTAAGTGACCTCCTGTGTCATTCCCCCATTGAAACTAACTTGAACAACATCTTTGATTAGTACTCATCATCATCCATCTTATATGTAGGTGCAGATTGCGAAGCAGCGTAAAACCAATCCAAATGAAGTCAGTGAAGGATTGTATGCACTAACTTGTGGTCCTGATACTTGAGTGAAGCAGCGTGCAGCTTGCAAGGTCAATGGAGTCTGCTATAACACCTTCATCGTGAGAAACACCTTAGGTCACAGAATAGTGGAGTCATGAACAGGGCATGCACGAAGGACAAGAGATTGATTACTATGGTGTGCTTAGGGAGGTTTTCCAGTTGCAATATGCCTCAAGCCTCAACTTCAACCGGACAGTGGTTATTTTCAAATGTGATTGGTACAATCAAGTCGGCAAGACTGTCGGCATTAGAAGTGATCCCTATTTCAAGTCCATCAACATTCATTCATATTGGTACAAGTCCAATCCTTACATCCTAGCTGACCAGTCAGTGAAGATATTTTACTTGCATGACAATTATAATGGCAAAGTGGACAAAGGATGGCGAGTTGTCCAAAAATTTGAGCATAGGTCCACATATAATGTGTCTGAAAATGAAGTTGGTGTGCAATAAGATGAGTACTCTTCTGATTCAGAGCATGTTGTGCATCTACTTGAGGATCATGTTGAGGCGGTGATGCACCATCAGAGTGGAGATGAGACTGTCATTGAAGCTAATTTGGAAGACCTTATAATAAGCAAGAGCCCAGTGCACGTGCCTGAAGATGTTGAGGACGATGAAACCATGGAGCTGTATTACAGTGACAGCGACAATGGGTATTTCTCTATAAATGACAACACATGCGATGATGATGATGATCTATGATGCTGCTACTTTGCTTGGTTCTTGTGATTTTGTGTTCTGTGTATGAAACTACATTTGATGTGGTCTGATGTTTGCTGTTTTCATGTTTGTTGTTTCCTGTTTGCTCCAACAGACAAAAGAGACAAAAGATGGGAGGGGGAGAGACCCATTTACTGTTTGCTCCAAAGATGGGAGGGTGAGAGACCCATTTACTGTTTGCTGCAAAAATGGGAGGGGTTAGATAACCAGACACCAGTTTCACTGGTGGGTGAGTGTATGACGGATGGGCCAATGCCAATAGGGCCCGGCCGTCAGTGTGTCACTGTGAACCGAAGAACCGCTGCACCAAAAGTCAAACTGTCTGACCCCCACGTCCCCTCGTCTCTGCCTCACGCTCGTTGGTTCCCAAGGTCCCGTCCCGTCGGCTCCACGCTCGTCCCAAGGTCCTGTCAGCATTAGTCCATGACGGATGGGCCCCAATGCCAAGAGGGCCCAGCCGTCAGTGATTTTTGGTTGGACGACGTCCCGTTGGATTAATCCTTATTCCCAGTTCGTAGGAGGCTATAAAGAGGTGCGCAGGGCGCATTCATCCTTATTCCTTCCACACACGCATTCTCGCCGCGCTCCGCCTTTTCTCCTCCTTGTCGCGCTCTGCCTTCTCGCCGCTGTCAAGACCATGGATCCCACCGGCGCTACGGTAAGTCCATACGTCTTCGGTAACAATGGTGCTGCGCGCTGTGCCTTGCAGCATCGTCGGCCGGTTCATTAGGGTTTTTTTGTGTACACTATTCATTAGAGTTTTTTTGTACTGTCATCGTTTCTAGGGTGCTGCTGGCGGGTCATCGGGGGTGCGCCGCCGTGGCCGCTCTCCCGTCTCGCCGCAGCCATCTCCCGCCACGCGCTCTCCGTCTCCCAAGCGAGCTAGGGGTGATGCAGCCGACCCCGTCCAGGAGTCGGCCTCGGCATTGCCGCCGCCGTAGCCGGTGCGCCTGGAGTTGCTGCCGCCGCAGCCGGCGCTCACGGAGGTGCCGCCGGCGTCCTCCAAGGCTCCACGGGAGGACAGCGACAACGACTACGACCACCACCCATCGGAGCTCGACGACGACGCGTTCGTCGACGGCGATCCGTCGGGGGTGGTCGAGCACGACGACGACGACGACGATCCTGACCAGATGCGCATACGCGTCAGGTACACCGACTCCGGCAAGTGCTGGTTCCAGTGCCCCGTCTGCCTGTTCGAGGACGATAGCAACCCCAAGGTGCAGCTCCATGTCATGGGCATCACCATGGCCAGGCCGCCCCCTGGCGTCGACACCCAGGTGGTCCTGCACCGTGACTTTTCTCGTCAGGAGGGGTGGATCAATTAGTTTGTTTAGTTTTTCTTTAATTTGATTATAATGTGTCATCGTCTGTGAACAATGTGCTCCTATTTCATGATCTTTAATTAGTTTATGTGTGTTCATCATCTGTGATCGGCTGTGATGATGAAATTGTCGGAGATAGAATCCCCAGTATCTGCAAGGAAGGCAGAATCCTATTAGAATTCCACTGTAATCCTACTAGGACTCATACTCTGTAATTCTACTAGGACTCCTACCTTGTAGCCGACTAGGAACCCGCCCCCTGGACTATATAAAGGAGGGCTGCGGTACCTAGACAGGCAGATCGAAACACCTCAGCGCAGGGCGCAATACTATACACCCCATACAGGACGTAGGGTCCGCTGCCTTGGCGGCCTGAACCTGTCTAAATCGTGTCTTGTGTCCCGCGTTTACCTTCATGCTTCAGGTCTGGCGATCCCCACCGAACAAATCACTACCTTGGGGACCCCCCATAGTAGGCTAGACGGCATAAAAAACCGACAGCTGGCGCGCCAGGTAGGGGTGATCATCGGGATCATCAGGCAAGCTTGAAGGACCTATTATCAAGATTGATCTACTCGTCGGCGCGACATGGTTGTCCAGGCGGCACCTAATCAGCATCTCGTCGTATCTCTCCGTCGAAATTCGAGGCGAAATCTAATCCGTAGCGTGGAGACGCTGCTTGCTGAACTGGTGTCGAGAACCTGACGAAGCATGCATGTTGCGGCTGCCAAGATCGAATCCGAGTCGAAGACCTTCCTCTCTCGTGTCGCTTCCGTTCCAAAACAAGCAGGCAGATCACGGGAATCAAGAAGAATCAGAGCAGCTTTGCTGTCATGTGCGTGAAAATTCACGTCCAAATTAAGTGCTCCGGCTACATGCACATAGAAGAACACCCCAAGATTCCAAGATCTTCGCTTGATGCACACAAGAGATGTACGCGAGTACGACTACGTCAGCCTCCGGCTGCATCAACTCGGCGTCGACTACTTCGACTACTCTCCTCGACTAGAAAACTAGTCGAGGGCGGGTTTTACTCCTCCAACAACTAGTCGGAATCAACTCCAACTAGTCGGCTTCATCAACAACTAGTCGGAATCAACTCTGACTAGTCAGCTCCATCGACGACCGCGCACGGCTTCGTCGACAATCATCCGTGAATCAAGCTAAGTTACTTGTTTCAATTATTTTTCTAACATGTTTTCTACATGTTTGGCCATACGCCGACTTCTTCGGATATGCTCTTCGACGGGAATTACCCTCGGGGGCTACTCCGTGATTGACTACTCCTGGGGTCTGCTAACGCATAGCCCACGTGCTTGGTGCATCGAGTTCGTAGGGCGCTGCCCACGCACTTGGTACATCGAGTTCGTAGGGCGTCGCCACATGCTTGGTACACCGAATCAGGAGGCTTTGCCGCGAAGTTTTGTGTACTGAGTACTGGAGGCACCGCAGCAGCTACACCCTATGTATGCATTCGCCGACTACTTTGCGCGCAATTCGCGCTCTCTGTCGCAATGCTGACTTCTTTGCGCGTAATCCGCGCTCCCTGTCGCAAAGCCGACTACTTATTGTCTTCTCTTGGCGGTCACTAATTTCTTCGAGCAGAACACGCCTTAATTCGTGAAACCTTGGCTCTTTCTGTTACGCCTAACGTCTCTACATGCGTAAAATACACGCTGTGAGCAACGGCTAATGCAAGGACCAGGTGCTTAAACGTAATAGGCTAACTACTCGGGAAAAAATATGACCTAAAAAGAGCATGACACTTACATTTGTATTATGTTTATCGCTGAATAAATTTCAGTAAATTGAACATTTTACAAATATGCTACATAATGTATGCATTTTTTCTTTCAGGTCAAGCTCGGGGGCTGGACGCTGCAAAACT
>CM014274.1:43332900-43350419 GCA_004135705.1 Alloteropsis semialata
AGTTTTCTTCTGAAGTCATTCGGATTGACTCACCTTCGCAGATCATTCGAGGTTTCGTAAGCAAGGTAGCCGTAGACATCCTGTATAACCCGACTGTTGGGGCAAACATCATGTCCAGTTTTTTCGCGTATATCCTTGGACGTCGTAGAAAGCTGGCCCCAACATCAAAACTTCTTAGAACACCCTCAGGTCGTATTCTCAAGAGTCTCGGCCTAGTACGAGATTTTCTCCTCCTTCACCATGGGATTGAGATGGCTCTGGACTTTTACGTCTTTGAGACATCAGATTTTGACCTCCTTATAGGACATCCTATCGAGGGCCTTCTACAGGATGTAACCTCGGAAGGAAACCTCCTAGCCAAAATAGGAAGGAATCTTTTCACTATACCGTTAGCTAGGGTTAAGAACTCCATAGTTGAACCTTTGGTAGAACCTAACCCAACTGAGGAAGTGAAATCCCTACAACCTAGTGACCCATTTGAGTCATTCCTCGAAGAGAATGTTCACGGCTTTATAGAGGAAGAGGATGACGCTTCTGAGCCACTTGAAACTGAGGAGCTACCTAAGACGCACGTAGAACTAAAACCCTTGCCTGCTGGCCTTCACTATGTCTTTCTAAATGAGAACAGGGATGCCCCTATCATCATTAGCGACAAGCTATCGTGAGACGAGAGTGATAGACTCGTAAAGGTGCTTGAGAAACACCGCTCGGCGTTCGGGTACTCCCTCAAGGACTTGAAGGGAGTAAGCCCTGCACTCTGTACCCATCGCATTCCCATAGATCCAGCTTCTACACCTTCTAGGGAGCCTCAACGTAGGCTAAACAATGCGATGAGGGAAGTCGTGAAGAAGGAAGTCCTGAAACTTCTGCACGCCGGGATCATCTATCCCGTCCCTCATAGTGAATGGGTCAGCCCTGTCCATGTAGTACCCAAGAAGGGAGGCATGACCGTCGTAAGTAACGAGAAAAATGAGCTGATCCCGCAGCGTACCGTTACTGGGTGGCGGATGTGCATTGATTACCGCCGACTCAACAAGGCGACAAAGAAGGATCACTTCCCGCTCCCCTTCATCGATGAGATGTTGGAGAGACTCGCGAACCACTCCTTCTTTTGTTTTCTTGATGGGTATTCTGGCTATCACCAGATTCCCATCCACCCCGATGATCAAGAAAAGACCACCTTCACTTGCCCCTATGGAACATATGCATATCGTAGGATGTCATTCGGGTTATGCAATGCGCCAGCATCATTCCAAAGGTGCATGATGTCTATTTTCTCAGACATGATTGAAGAGACCATGGAAGTTTTCATGGATGATTTTTCAGTCTATGGAAAGACTTTCGACCAGTGTCTGCAGAACTTAGACAAGGTACTACGAAGATGCCGAGACAAGGACCTGGTGCTAAACTGGGAAAAATGCCATTTCATGGTCCGAGAGGGAATAGTGTTGGGACACTTGGTGTCCGAACGGGGAATAGAGGTGGATAGAGCAAAAATTGAAGTCATAGAAAAGCTTCCACCTCCTACCAATGTTAAGGGATCCGTAACTTCCTAGGCCATGCGGGGTTTTACCGACGTTTTATCAGAGATTTTTCTCGATAGCCAGGCCCTTCACTAGCCTTTTAGCGAAGGATGTACCTTTCGATTTTGATGATGAGTGTTTACATGCTTTCACCATTTTAAAGAACGCTCTCATCTCAGCGCCAGTCATTCAACCCCCTGACTGGACGCTACCTTTTGAGATTATGTGTGATGCCAGTGATTATGCTGTTGGTGCTGTCCTTGGGCAAACCAAAAATAAGAACCATCATGCTATCTCGTATGCTAGTAAAACTTTGACAGGAGCTCAACTTAACTATGCTACCACTAAAAAAGAGCTCTTGGCGTAGTTTTTGCTATAGACAAGTTTAGATCTTACTTGGTAGGAGCTAAGGTGATTGTCTACACCGATCATGCTGCCTTGAAATATCTGCTTACCAAGAAAGATGCTAAACCACGCCTTATCCGATGGATTCTCTTACTCCAAGAATTTGATTTGGAAATTAAGGATAAAAAGGGAGTAGAGAATTCAGTAGCAGATCATTTGTCGCGTATGCAGTTTACTGACATGCAGGATCTACCGATAAATGATTTCCTACGCGATGACACCCTACTCAAGGTGACTGCCTCCGACCCCTGGTATGCAAATATTGTGAACTTTATGGTTGCAGGATATGTACCGCCAGGGGAGAACAAGAGAAGGCTGATCTACGAGAGTAGACTCCATCTATGGGATGAACCATACCTGTACAGGGTATGTTCAGACGGCATGCTCAGGCGATGTGTACCAACAAATGAAGGAAGAAAGATCCTTGAGCAGTGCCATGCAGCCCCATATGGAGGTCACTACGGGGCGTTCAGGACAAGATCGAAGATCTGGCAGAGTGGATTCTACTAGCCCACAATGTATGAGGATACAAAGGAATTCATTCAACGATGCCAGCAGTGCCAGAAACATGGAGGGATCACCGCAAGAGATGCAATGCCACTCACAAACAACTTACATGTTGAGCTATTTGATGTGTGGGGCATTGATTTCATGGGATCCTTTGTCAAATCCTATGACAGTGAGTACATCCTGGTGGCAGTGGACTATGTCTCGAAGTGGGTTGAAGCAATGCCATGTCGAGCCGCTGACTCCAAACACGCGCGAAAGATGTTCCATGAGATCATCTTTCCACGTTTTGGAACCCCCAGGATGGTGATCAGTGATGGAGGGTCACATTTCATCGACAAGACCTTCCGGAAGTTTCTGGCAGAACTGGGGGCAAAGCACAACATAGCTACGCCGTACCACCCCCAGACAAGCGGTCAAGCAGAAACATCGAACAAGCAGATCAAGAACATTCTGCAGAAGACCGTGACAGAAATGGGCAAAGGATGGAAGAGCAAGTTACCAGATGCTCTATGGGCTTACCGAACGGCATACAAAACGCCAATCGGAATGTCCCCATATCAGCTGGTTTACGGCAAGACTTGCCATGTACCGGTTGAGCTAGAGCATCGGGCGCGCTGGGCCATAAGAAAGTGGAACATGGATTTGCCAGCAGCCCAGCAGATGAGAAGAATGCAACTATCAGAGCTGGAAGAGTGGAGAGACAAAGCGTACCACAGTGCCAGAATCTACAAGGACAGAACCAAGAGATGGCACGACAAGAGGATCAAGGTGAAGGAGTTCCACCCCGGGGAAAAGGTTTTACTCTTTAATTCCAGGGTGAAGCTCTTTGGACATGGAAAACTTCAGAGCAAATAGGAAGGACCGTTCGTTGTGGTGGAGACTTCGTCGCATGGGGCAATCACACTCCAAGATGATGAAGGTAACCTCTTCAAGGTAAATGGTCAACGTTTAAAAGTTTTCCTTGAATCTGATAAAGTAGATGAGGAATTTGATGTGATCAATTTGGTCATGGATGATTCCCATTTATAATTACACCTTATGCTAAATCCTTAACCCCTAGAGCCTGAATGCACACATTTTGGGGTTTAGTGGACCTGTCACGTAGTGCACAAAGAAGGAAAAGGCGACCAGGCTCAAGGCCAGGTTGGCCGACCTCACCAGGTCGACCGACGTGCCACTGAGCCTGATCAGCCCTATCTTTTGCCAATGTTCTACTATAACGTCTCTGAAGCCGTTCTGCGGTGGATGAGCGATTCAACCTCTGATGGATCCGAGAAGAGGGTTAGCCTTTCTTTAAATTTTCACCCATCCTCTTCTTCCCTCTCATCTAAGTTCTTTCTCGCCCCCATTCTGAAATTACCAAGCCACACCTTCCAAATCCCCAACAATGGCCGGAAAGAGCCACCCCAAATCCCGATCGACCTTCGATCTGGAAGGAGAGCCCACTCCGGCCAATCAACTAGTGCCCATCAACCTGGAGCAGACCATGGCTGAGGTCGTCTCCCCACTGGCCAGCCTCCCACCAGAGGAGGACACGAGAGGGCGCACCAGGGGGTCGGCCGACGGCCTTGGTCGGCCGATCGGCCCTGGTGGCCCCTCGCGGTCTCGCTCGGTGGCGCGGTCTCAGTCTCCGAGGAGGACCCAGAGGCATGATGCATGGGCATCAAGCCCATACAGAAGGCCAACGACGGGGCAATTAACTTCAAAGAAGACGCCGGCGGGCGCTCCGATCAAGGGGAATGGACTTCCCATGCTTCAACCAGGGGAGAAGTTGAAGGAAGTGGTCAGGAACAAGTGGGAGGACATCGTGGCGTATCATTATACGTCTGATGTGTCTATCTACTCGCCTACTAGCACCCCGGAGCCACGTTTCCAGATCTTCGGGGAAAGGATACCCGGAGGTGGCTACGGAAAGGGGCTGTTCCCTCCCCTCACACCTGAGGAGAGGAAGGAGTTGGAGGAGTCGGTGGAATCATCACCCGCCGGCAAGATCAAGAGGCACATCAAGCCTCCTTCAATTCGCAGGCCTGGGGGCCATTATGAGAGTGATGAGGAGAAGGCCCCCAAGGCTCCCTCCAATGTTGAGTTGCTAGAGTTAATTAATCAACTCGGTCGCGACTATGCAAAGTTGGAGAGAAGTTCGCCGAAGAGCGACTGAGCGCATTAACCTTCAAGACGACTTTGATATGTTGCATAGATCAACAGTCGTGAAGCTTAAGCGCTATGCCAAAGCTGCAGGGGATGAGAATCTCTATAATGCACCATAGGCTTTGGTTTAGGATAGGCACATTAGTCTCTTTCCCTTCATTCAATTGTTTCATTTATTTCATTTGTTTATCATGTAATGTGCCTCTGAGTTATGAATAAAATAAAATGTTTAGTGTATTAGAATTGTGTCTTTTTGTTTCCACTTGTTTTGAATAAAAAGGTACAAGTATGGGGGAGACTCGCAATGGGAAACAGAGTGATCCAACATAAAATAGAGCATATCAGAATGCAACAGAACAGCACACGAATCCAGAGAGGTCGCCCCCAGGTCGCCTAACCTATCCAGATCGGCCGACCTGGTCTGGGTCCCACCTGGCCTCCGCTTCTTCCTGCACGCTGGTTTGATCATGTTAAACTCTGTTTCAGCGGAATACTTGCAGAATCTGATTATGAAATTTTTTTAACTCAATAAAATTAACCCTTTTTGCATCTCCAAATCACATGGAAAATATTAAACTTACATATATTTTATTCCATGTACCTTTTGGCTTGTGGAAATCTTCATTCTTATAGGAACTCATGTCATCTAAGTTATTGCATTTAGAGATATGGCTTTAATTTGAAAGATGCTTTTACTTACTTGAGTACTTGGAATTTATGAAAAAAGTTTTTAAGACTTTTAACCATGCTATGCTCCTCATGGGTTTGAGAGACAACCAATCACATATATCGTGCATACCCTTTGAGCTTTGAGTTGTTCCAAGTTTTGTGACCCTTAGTAGAGATACTTCTTGTTTTTAAAGTCAAGATCACGTACACTCCACCATAGAGAGCTAAACCCTTACACTGAGGGTGAAGCAAAACATGCCTTTGTTCTATGTTCATGAATAAATACTCCTAAAATGGCTTTCTTCCCAAAGAATTAAGATGGAAAGAAAGTATGGGCTATATGTGCTAAAAAAAGAAAAAAAAAAGGGGGACGAAAGGTCAAGATAAAGGAGTACTACTTATATCATACACTTGCACATCTTGACTTGATTACATGATTTGTCCCTGACATGGATCCAATCCTTGGAATGACAACACAAGTGAATTAAGGTATGTATCTTGAGAGCTCCACATATAAAGTTCTATTTTGGAGAGTATGAGTGTTGTCCAACCATTATGATCAGAGAGACAACTCTTTGAGGAGCAAGGCATTGGTTTTTCTTTTGCAAAATTCTGAAAACCCAAGTACTTGAGATGTAAAATGTGTCATGTCATATAAGAAGCTGTTCCTTCCTGCAATAACCCAAGAAGACATGTTAGCCACTTATATAATTCCATTAAGCCTAAATGTTTGGGAATAACCTATATGTTTGTTTATGATTTCCATGATGAAGCTTAGACTTTACTCGAGGGCGAGTAAAGGATAAGTGTGGGGGAGCTTGTTGGCGGTTCTTAATGATGAATTATTATTGCCAATAAAAACAAGAAAAATGATAAAACAAATAGACATAGGGTTAATTACTAATGAATTCCATGAGTTTTGGTGCATATGTGATCACAGAAACAAAGTGGCAAAAGAAGAGATAAAGTGGGCCCAGGGCCAGGTCGCCCGACCGACGACCTGGGCCCAGGCCCAGTGAGGTCCATCCGGAGCCCATCAACAGAAGCACACTCAGGAGTGATTAGAAACGTTGAGATCAAGTCTCATATAAGAAGCTGTTCCTTCCTGCAATAACCCAAGATGACAAGTTAGCCACTTATATAATTCCATTAAGCCTAAATGTTTGGGAATAACCTATATGTTTGTTTATGGTTTCCATGATGAAGCTTAGACTTTACTCGAGGGTGAGTAAAGGATAAGTGTGGGGGAGCTTGTTGGCGGTTCTTAATGATGAATTATTATTGCCAATAAAAACATGAAAAATGATAAAACAAATAGACATAGGGTTAATTACTAATGAATTCCACGAGTTTTGGTGCACATGTGATCACAAAAACAAAGTGGCAAAAGAAGAGATAAAGTGGGCCCAGGGCCAGGTCGCCCGACCTCCCATGGTCGGCCGACCTGGGCCCAGGCCCAGTGAGGTCCATCCGAAGCCCATCAACAGAAGCACACTCAGGAGAGATCAGAAACGTTCAGATCAAGTCGGTGGGAATAAAGAGATGGGATTGGGCCATGTGGCAATCACTTGGATCCATGGGCCACATCCCTGTCTTAGCTTACATATCTTTGACATTACCCACCGGAAACCGACTACGAGGCCCACAGGAGAGTGACCCTGACAGAGTGGGGCCGAGGGGCCACAGCCCTGGGTCGGCCGACCTGGCCGCGCGACCATTTCGCCACCGCCTTCACGAGCAACTGTCTACTGCCTCCAGGAGCCCATCTGTACCGTGGATCATCTACGTCGGTGAATCTGACGGTCGGCCGATCCCCCCTAGTCGGCCGACCTGGGCCCACCTTCGGACCGCCTCAACCTCTGCAAACCGACTCCAAACCACCTCTCCAAGCTATAAATAGCTGTACTCGGGGCAGAGCTAAGCATCATCGAGATGAAGTGAAGATCCAAGGCGAAGCCCTCCTCATATCTAGAGTAGAAATAGAGAGAGAGTGAGGGAGAGTCTGGAGGAGTCCCTGCGTGTCGGCGACCCTCCACCTGTACCTCGACGGATGCGAGCTACTTAGTAAGTATCCGGGATTCAACTAGTATTCAAGTCTGAGTTATAGAAAAGCTGAGTTCTCTATTGTGCTTGCGGGTTCGTTGCTTTATTCATAAAGTATTCTAATCTCTGATCAAGGTTAGGATAGCCGATATTATCTTAGGCGTGGTGCTTAGGTGTATATCTGCCCTCGTTTGCCTCGTAGCCCCACGGATTAGAAGAGGTAGGCGGCAGGTGGTGACAGCCCTGTCCGTCCTTTATAATCCTCCACGTTCGGGTACGGCGTAGAGCTGTTGGCCGGCAATTTCTTAGAGGTCTAGGATACCCCGGTGCCCAAAGCAAGCATAGGAGAATTCCCTTCGATATGATCAGCCTTAGTGCTAAGTTATCCTCTCTACCCAGCCTTTATATACACTCGATCGATCCGGTTCAGCTTTAGTGATTAGACAGTCCTTTACGTTCCCCATGGATTCGATACCTGGTTTACTCACGGGTGAAAGCTACTACGACAGCCGTGCGCTTGCGGACTTTCTGTTTGCCACCGCTGGTGTCAACTTCAAGCTTAATCATAGTATCAATGAGAGCAGCCTTAAGCTCTGCCCTTTCACGCTTCAGTGCCTTCACAGCATCATGGAGATCCACCAGCAAGCCTCTCACGAACTCATCCACCTCGCCTTCATACCAACCCAAGAAGTCACACCCTCCATACTGGAAACAACCAAGAAATCAAATTAAATCGTACAACACCTCCAACCCAAACCGATGACACCAGATCTACATCCACTTACCCGAGCATTGTAGCACTTGAAGTACCTCCGCCCTAGATTGGCGTCGCTCCATGAGATCCACAACGCCGCCTTCTTGCCGCAATAACACAGAACATCAGGGGAGTAGTCAGGGGCTCATGCTAGTAATGGATTGGCGACCTATGCTCTCCCACCTCGTCATACCATGTCCCGCGCGAACGGTTGGAGCTCCACAAGGTCGACATCGCTAGGGATCGCCGGAGGAGAAGAGGGGAACAAAGGGGCTAGGGTTACGCAATGGGGAAGAAAGGGGATGGATACCGTCGGAAGCCGATGCCACCGCTTCTTAACGGCCAACAAAAATGTCTTCGCTGACATGTGGGCCCAGCCACATCGGATAGAATGCGTGGTGCTGACATGTGCGCGTCGAACGATTTTCGAATCCAAGGATAAATTGCAGATTCGACCAACAGTTCGAGGAGGTAAAATGGCCCAGTCCAGTAAGGGCGAACATCTGCATACAAAAGATAAATTTATGCCTCTGGAACCAAGCAGGCGTCGTAGAGCGGTGGTAAGTCTTTCAGTTTGCAGGGGCAAGTCGAGGGTTCGAGACCTGGCACCCGCGGTTTGTTTTTTAACTTACAAAAACTTGGATGAGTGCGCTTACATGTACACCCAGTGCCACGATGGACCGTTACATGTGGACACAGTAGACCTGTCGCGTGCCACGTTGGAATGATGGACCCACATATGGCACACGTGTCGCCTGGTGCAGTTCTACGACGAATCGAAACTGTCACAGCTCTTCTGCGCGGATGGGCTGGGGTTCTATGATGATTATGTTTTTTTTGTTCTATGACGTTATTTTACGCTCTGTCACTATTTTTGTCATTAAAAATTCATCACTTCTCTACCGTGACGGTCCATTTTTTTTTGTCATAGTAACACCATCTACTGTGACGCTATTTCAGAACGTCATTACCAAAACGTCATAGATGTTCGCATTTCTACTAGTGGTGGAGCTCTCAAGATACATACCTATTTCACTTATGTTGTTATTCCAAGGATTGGATCCAAGTCAGAGACAAGTCATGTAATCAAGTGAAGATGTGCAAGTGTGTGATATAAGGTGGACATGCAGTGGTACTCCTTTGTCTTGACCTTTCTTCCCTTTTTCTTTTCTTTTTGGATATGGGCTATTGCGCTTCTTCTTCTTTTTTTCAGCTCTATGCTTTTTAGCATGAGTCTCCCCTTTTTCTTTTTTTTCTTTTATGCATATAGCCCATATCTTCTTTTTATCTTAGTTTTGGGAAAGAGGTCATTATAGGAGTATTTATTTCATGAATCATGAAGCAAAGGCATGTTTTGCTTCATCCTCAGTGTAAGGGTTTAGCTTTTTATGGTGGAGTGTATGTGATCTTGACTTTAAAAACTTGAAGAATCTCTAATAAGGGTCGCAAGACTTGGAACAACTCAAAGCTCCAAGGAAATGCTTGATTATAATTGTTATTGGTTGTCTCTCAAACCCGTGAGGAGCATAGCAAGGTTAAAAGTTTTAAAACTTTTTATAAATTCCAAGTACTTGAGTAGCAAAGGCATCCTGCATATTAAAGCCATATCTCAAAATGCAATAACTTAGATAAAATAAGTTCCTATAAAAATGAGGATTTCCACAAGCCAAAAGGTATAGGGAATAAAGTATATGTAAGCCAGTAAATTTCCATGTGATGGAGCAGTTGGAAGGGTTAAGTTTTAGTTAAGTTCTGAATTCCATGATCTAGTTCTGTAAGAATTCAACTGAAACAGGGTTTAGGATGATCAAACCAGCGTGCAGGAAAAAGTGGGGGCCAGATGGGACCCAGGCCAGGTCGACCGATCTGGTGGGGTCGGGCGACCTGGGGGCAACTCCTCAGGTCCAGATCTTTTGCGTGCTGCTCTGTTTCGTTCTGTTCTACTCTGTTTCGCATTGAACCACTCTGTTTCCCATGGCAGGTTTCCCCCACACTTGTACCTTCTATTCAAAAACAAGTGGAAACAAAAGACACAATCCTAATACACTAAACATTTTATTTTATTGATCATAGCATATGCACATTACAGAATAACGAAGTAAAAGAATGAAATAAATGAAGGAAATAAATCTAATGTGCCAATCCTATTCTAAAGCCTAGGGTGCCTAAGGTGCATTGTAAAGATTTTCATCTCCTAGGGCTTTAGCAAACCGCTTGAGTTTGACTGCTGTTGATCTACGCAGCATGTCAAAATCATCTTGGAGACTCGAGCGTTCAAGTCGCTCTTCGGCGAACTTCTTCAACTTAGCATTGTCGCGACCAAGCTTAGTGATTAGCTCGAGCAACTCAGCGTTGGAGGGAGCCTGGGGGTCTTTTTCTCTTCATCATAACTATCATAGTGACCCCCAGGCCTCTGAATTGGAGGAGGCTTGATATGCCTCTTGATCTTGCCAGTGGGTGAAGACTCCACCAACTCCTCCATCTCCTTCCTCTCCTCAAGTGTGATGGGAGGGAACAGCCCCTTTCCGTAGCCACCTCCAGGTTTCCTTTCCCCGAAAACCCGGAAACGCGGCTCCGGGGTGCTAGCGGGCGAGTAGATGGATGTGTCGGACGTATAGTGATACGCCACGACGTCCTCCCACTTGTTCCTGACCACTTCCTTCAACTTCTCCCCTGGTTGAAGCGTGGGGAGTCCATCCCCCTTGATTGGAGTGGCCGCCGGCGTCTTCTTCGGAGTGATTTGCCCCGTCGTCGGCCTTCTGTACGGGCTTGACGCCTGTGCATCATGCCTCTAGGACCTTCTCGGAGATTGAGACCGCACCGCCGAGCGTGGCGCCGTGGGGCCACCAGGGCCGGTCGCCCGACCTGAGGGGTCGGCCGACCCCCTGGTGCGGCCCCTCACGTCCTCCCCAGGCGGGAGGCTGGCCAGTGGGGATACGACCACGGCCATGGCCTGCTCCATGTTGAATGGCACCAGTTGATTCGCCGGAGTGGGCTCTCCCTCTAGATCAAAGGTCGATCAGGATTTGGGTGGTTCTTTCCGGCCATCTTTGGGATTTGGAAGGTGTGGCTCAGTGATTTCAGAGAATGGGAGAGGAAGAACTCAGATGAGAGGGAAGAAGAGGATGGATGAAAATTTAAAGAAAGAACAACCCTCTTCTTGGATCAATCAGAGGTTGAATCGCTCGTCCACCGTGGAACGGCTTCAGAGACGTTAGAGTGGAACATTTGCAAAGGATGGGGCCGATCGGGCTTACTGGCCCATCGGCCGACCTGGTGGGGTCGGCCGACCTGGCCTTGAGCCCGGTCGCCTTCTCCTTTGTTGTGCGCTACGTGACAGGTCCAATATACCTCAAAGTGTGTGCAAAGGTATTTTTGGGGGTTAAGGACTTTAGCTCAAGGCAAAATTATAGATGGGAATTATCCATGATCAAACTGATCACATCAAATTCCTCTTCTACTTTATCTGGTTCAAGGAAAACTTTTAAATGTTGACCATTTACCTTGAAGAGGTTACCTTCATCATCTTGGAGTGTGATTGCCCCGTGCGACAAAGTCTCCACCACAACGAATGGTCCTTCCCATTTGCTTCGAAGTTTTCCATGTCCAAAGAGCTTCACCCTGGAATTAAAGTGTAATACATTATCCCCAGGGTGGAACTCCTTCACCTTGATTCTCTTGTCGTGTCATCTCTTGGTTCTTTCCTTGTACATCTTGGCACTGTGGTACGCTTTGTCTTTCTGCTCTTCTAGCTCTGATAATTGCATTTTCTCATCTGTTGGGCTACTGGAAGATCCATGTTCAATTTTCATATTGCCCAATGTGCCCGATGCTCTATCTCAACGGTAAATGGCAAGTCTTGCCATAGACCAGTTGATATGGAGACATCCCGATCGGCGTTTTGTATGCCGTCTGGTAAGCCCATAGAGCATCTGGTAGCTTGCTCTTCCATCCTTTTCCCATTTCTGTCACTGTCTTCTGCAGAATGTTCTTGATCTACTTGTTTGAAGTTTCTGCTTAACCGCTTGTCTGTGGGTGATATGATGTAGCTATGTTGTGCTTTGCCCCCAGTTCTGCCAGGAACTTCCGGAAGGTCTTGTCGATGAAATGTGACCTTCCATCACTAATTACCATGCTGGGGTTCTAAAGGGTGGATAGATGATCTCATGGAACATCTTTCGCGCTTGTTTGGAATCAGCTGCTCGACAGGGCATTGCTTCAACCCACTTCGAGACGTAGTCCACTGCCACTAGGATGTACTCACTGTCATAGGATTTGACAAAGGGTCCCACGAAGTCAATGCCCCATACATCAAACAACTCAACTTGTAAGTTGTTTGTGAGTGGAATTGCATCTCTTGCTGTGATCCCTCCGTGTTTCTGGCATTGCTGGCATAGTCGAATGAATTCCTTTATATCCTCATACATTGTGGGCCAGTAGAATTCATTCTGCCAGATCTTTGATCTTGTCTTGAACGCCCCGTAGTGACCTCCATATGGGGTTGCATGGCACTGCTCGATGATCCTTCTTGTCTCATTTGTTGGTACACATCGTCTGAGCATGCCATCTGAACATACCTTGTACAAATATGGTTCATCCCATAGATGGAGTCTACTTTCGTAGATCAGCCTTCTCTTGTTCTCCCCTGGCGGTACATATCCTGCAACCATAACGTTCACAATATTTGCATACCAGGGATCGGAGGCAATCACCTTGAGTAGGGTGTTGTCGCGCAGGAAGTCATTTATCGATAGATCCTGCATGTCAGTAAACTGCATACGCGACAAATGATCTGCTACTGCATTCTCTACTCTCTTTTTATCTTTAATTTCCAAGTCGAATTCCTGGAGTAAGAGAATCCAGCAGATAAGGCGCGGTTTAGCATCTTTCTTGGTAAGCAAATATTTTAAGGCAGCATGATCGGTGTAGACAATCACCTTAGCTCCTACCAAGTAAGATCTAAACTTGTTTTTTGCAAAAACTACTACCAAGAGCTCTTTTTCAGTGGTAGCATAATTAAGTTGAGCTCCTGTCAAAGTTCTACTAGCATACGAGAGAGCATGATGGTTCTTTTTTTTGTTTGTCCAAGGACTGCACCAACAGCATAACCACTAGCATCACACATAATCTCGAAAGGCAGCGTCCAGTCAGGGGGTTGAATGACTGGCGATGAGATGAAAGAGTTCTTTTGGATAGTAAAGGCATGTAAACACTCATCATCAAAATCGAAAGATACATCCTTAGCTAATAGGTTAGTGAGGGGCCTGGCTATCTGAGAGAAATCTTTAATAAACCGCCAGTAAAACCCCGCATGTCCTAGGAAGCTACGGATCCCTTTGACATTGGTAGGAGGTGGAAGCCTTTCTATGACCTGAATTTTTGCTTTGTCCACCTCTATTCCTCTTTCAGACACTAAGTGCCCTAACACTATACCCTCTCGGACCATGAAATGGCACTTTTCCCAGTTTAGCACCAGGTCCTTGTCTCGGCATCTTTGTAGCACCTTATCTAGGTTCTGCAGACAATGATCAAAAGTCTTTCCATAGACTGAAAAGTCATCCATGGAAACTTCCATGATCTCTTCTATCATGTCTGAGAAGATAGACATCATGCACCTCTGGAACAATGCTGGCACATTGCATAACCCGAATGACATCCTGCGGTATGCATACGTTCCATAGGGACAGGTGAAGGTGGTCTTTTCTTGATCATCGGGATGGATGGGAATCTGATGATAGCCTGAATACCCATCAAGGAAACAAAAGAAGGAGTGCTTCACGAGTTTCTCCAACATCTCATCAATGAAGGGGAGCGGAAAATGGTCATTCTTCGTTGCCTTGTTGAGTCGGCGGTAATCAATGCACATCCGCCACCCGGTAACGGTACTCTGAGGAATCAGCTCATTTTTCTCGTTACTCACGGCGGTCATACCTCCCTTCTTGGGTTCTACTTGTACAGGGCTGACCCATTCACTATGATGGACGGGATAGATGATCCCGGCGTGCAGAAGCTTTAAGACTTCTTTCTTCACGACTTCCCTCATTGCATTGTTTAGCCTACGCAGAGGCTCCCTAGAAGGTGTAGATAATGGGTCTATGGGAATGCAATGGGTACAAAGCACATGGCTTACCCCCTTCAGATCCTTGAGGGAGTACCCAAATGCCGAGCGGTGTTTCTCGAGCACCTTAACGAGTCTATCCCTCTCGTCCTGCGATAGCTTGTCACTAATGATAACAGGGGTATCCCTGTCCTCATTTAGGAAGACATAACAAAGGCCAGCGGGCAAGGGTTTTAGTTCTACGTGTGGCTTGGGTGGCTCCTCATGTTCGAGTGGCTCAGGTGCGTCATCCTCTTCCTCAACAAAGTCGTGAACGTGCTCTTCGAGGAATGACTCAAATGGGTCACTAGGTTGAAGGGATTTCACTTCCTCAGCTGGGTTAGGCTCTATCATAGGTTCAACTATGGAATTCTTGACCCTAGCTAAAGGAATGGTGAGGAGATTTCTTCCTACTTTGGCTCGGAGATTTTCTTCCGAGGATACATCCTGCAGGAGGCTCTCGACCGGATGCCCTATCATGAGGTCAAAATCTGATGTCTCAAAGACATAGAAGCCCAGAGCCATCTCAATCCTATTGTGCAAGAGGAGAAAGTGTCGTGCTAAACCGAGACTCTCAAGAATACGACCTGAGGGTGTTCTAAGAAGTTTTGACGTTGGGGCCAGCTTCTTACGACGTCAAAGGATATACGCGAAGGAACAGGACATGATGTTAGCTCCAACGGTCGGGTTATAAAGGATGTCTACGGCCACCTTGCTCATGAAACCTCTAATGGTCTATAAAGGTGAGTTAATCTGAATGACTTCGGAAGAAACTCAGCCTCATTCGACCATTCCGTGTTTAGGATGGAAATAAGCTCCTTCACGGTTTCGTTCAGGAGTTCTGTCTCCATATAAATGGAGGGGGTTTCTACCGTAGGCTTTTTCTATGTTGTGTAGTTTGAGGTATTCCCAAAGTCTTCAAAGATGTCTTCCTCGAAATCAAAGGGTAATCCGAGAGGTTGAGTTTCCTTTTTCTCAACGGATGGGGTCTCAGGAGCTGGACTGGGCAAGTCTACGGGTTCCGCTTGGGGATCTTCTTGCTCAGTTTCATCCACGTTAGCAGGAGAGTTTTCCCAGATGGCTGCTAGGACTTCTTTTGCTCTAGCCAGGGTTATGTGTAAGAATGAGCCTCCAGCTGTTATATCTATGTACCGGGCATCTTCACTATTCAACCCAGACCGGAAATGCTGCATGACCATGTAGTCTGGGAAGCCTAGATCTGTTCCAGTTAGACATGAGTCCTGGAACCGGTCCCATGCTTTCATGATTGTTGAGGCCATAATACCAGGGTACCCGACCACGAGGATTGCCGACTACCGACTCCAAGACGACCAAGACTCCGAACAAGACACGATGGCCTGATCGCAGAAGGGAAGCCCGAAGACAGTTCGAGTCCTACTAGGTTTAGGTCTGTTTTGTCTTGTAAGGCACGTCTCCCTGGATATAAATAGCGGGGGTCCTGTCCGTAGAGGGTATTCGACAACCAAGTTTGTATTCCACAATCCACCCGAGGGTACTTGTTACACATTGTAATCTGTACTCGATGAAATAATACAAGCAGCAACTGGACGTAGGGTTATTACTCGATCTCGAGGGCCCGAACCAGTATAAAAATCCCGTGTCTCTCTGTTCATCACCGTGATCAATCTTCGCACGAAGCGGGGTGTCTGCCGGACAAATATCTGACGAGTACAACCTCGACAGAGGCGCGCCAGGTAGGGGCCCTTGCGTGAAGAAAGATCATGCCGATCGTCAACGGAATCTGGTTCGCCGACGCGTCGAGTTCCTCGATGCCCTACATGCCCAGTTCCGTCAAGTCGGGAGCGATCGGGAGTTCTGCTTCCGATTCCGATCTCTACGCTCACCGCCACCTAGTGCCTGCACGGGAGATCCGCTTCGGAGACCTCGTGTTCGAGCACCAAGGCGACTACGAGCTCAAGCTGACAGGGATCCACGATCCCGATCTCACATGCGCCGGTCGGGAAGTTTTCGCCACCTTCACGGAGCCAACTCCTGAAGACATTGCAGATCGCACTGCGCAGTTGGATCTCGACTACAGTGGATCTAGCAATGGGTCAGAACCATCTGAAGACCGCCGCATCCATGTGCTAAACGCCAACGGGACAGAGGCCGCTGCCGAGTCGTCTAGCTCGCGTCGACCCGTGCCTCCTCCACGTTTGAGCAACGCACCGACACTTCAAACGGCTAAAACCCGTACACAGCAGGTTGCATCCTCGTTGGCTCCCCGAGATCTCAACAACGATTTCCGGGCCGTCGAACAGGATAATCTGCAGATCCGAACCCTCTTGGAGACCATGGAAGCAATGGCCGAAGGGACTCCGATGGCCACCATAGCCAAGAAGGCTCGGGAAGCAGCGGACAAGGCCAAAGAGCGCATCGAAGCCGCCGCTGCCGCAAACAGACCACGCGAGCCACAGCCGGTTCGGTCCCGATCTGTCAACGGACGACCATACTATCGCCCACACGAGGGGCGCGACATGAGGCCACAACTCGAGCGCAATCGTCGCACTCGCGACGCTCGGGAAACTCTCAATCACAATCGAGATTACCGAGCACGTGAGGGTTACTATCGGTCCCATCAAGATTCACCGCCACGTGACTCCCGACCAGGCATGGGGGGATGCCTTGCGTACTCCCCAGCCCTGCGCAAGGTCAGGTGGCCCGAAAAGTTTCGTCCTACTAGCATTGAGAAGTATGACGGAACAACCAACCCCCGCGAGTGGATTCAGATCTACTCCACGATCATCGATGCCACCGGGGGTGACGACTACGTCAAAGCCAACTACTTGCCGACTGCTCTGCAGGGATCAGCCCGTACATGGCTCATGAACCTGCCCGAAGCAAGCATCAAGTCATGGACTCATCTCCGGGAGACGTTTGAGGCCAACTTCCAAGGCACCTATAAACGCCCCGGACACGAGGGAGATCTGCTCAACTGTGTGCAGAAACCTGGAGAATCCCTCCGGGACTACATCCGCAGATTCAGCGACACCCGTAACACCATCCCCGACATGGTGGACGATCGGGTGATTGTGGCCTTCAATCAAGGTTGCAAGGACGAGCGAACGGCGGAGGAACTTGCCAAGAAGAACCCGAAGACGGTGGCAGAACTGTACGGGATCCTGGAAGAGACCGCCAAGATGGCGGACGCCCGAGCACGGGTTCACGGAAAGCCCGAACAAAGCCATCCAGCCGGGGAGGGCAAGAAGAAAAATAAACACAAGAATAAGAAGCGCAAGACCGAGGGTGACGAAGTTATGGCCGTCGACAACAAGCCCCCGTACAGGCGTCAAGGCAAACCGGAGAACCTCCCGATGTACTGCCCGATTCACCGATCCACGAAGCATCA
>CM014274.1:43362505-43373885 GCA_004135705.1 Alloteropsis semialata
AGCATTATTTTCTGAGCCACAAGATCAAGGTTGTGTCAACTTACCCCCTAGGCAACATTTTACATAATCGAGATGCCGTGGGTAGGATCGCACAATGGTCTGTGGAGCTGGGGGCTTACGACGTTGAATTCGTACCCAGAACTGCCATCAAATCGCAGGCTCTGGCAGATTTCATCGCAGAATGGACTAACCCCGAACCTGAAGAAGCTGCCCAAAATCCCGAACACTGGACAATGTTCTATGACGGAGCATTTTGCAGAGCAGGCGCGGGGGCTGGGGTAGTCCTGATTTCACCACACAATGACGTCATTAGGTATGCTTTGCAAATCAATTTTGTTGATCCAACTCCTACTAACAATGTTGCCGAGTATGAAGGACTGTTGACAGGTCTCCGCATAGCTGCATCTCTTGGTGTCAGAAGGCTGCTCGTGAAAGGGGATTCCGAGTTAGCTGCAAAGCAAGTCATGAAAGAGTACAGTGCGCGGAACGAGGTCATGGCCAAATACTTGGAAGCATATAGGCGGATGGAGAGCAAATTTGATGGGCTTGAAGTACAGCACGTGAAGAGGGAATTCAATGGCGACGCAGATAAGCTGGCAAAGGCAGCTGCAGAGCGCACACGGCTCCCAGGTAACGTGTTACTTGAAGTTCTTACTAAACCATCTGTGTCGGTTTCATTACCGAACCTAAAAACTGGACCTGCTAAGGGATCAGTTTCTACAACCAACGAATCCGTCAAGGAGTCTATGTTGGTCGGTACGGCCCGAGCTGCCGCTCTAGTTGGAAACGAGGAGAACTGGATGGATCCAATCCGGGCGTACCTCACAAACCAAGCTATTCCGGACGATGATGCTACATTGGAGAAAATCCATCGTAAAGCCAAGAACTATCAATTGGTTGACGGGCGATTATACAAGCTAACCCGCAATGGAATGCTCCTCAAATGCATCACACGGACCGAGGGCATTAGTTTGCTCCACGACATTCACGGAGGAATCTGTGGATCACATGCTTCTCTCCGATATCTAACAGGGAAAGCATTCCGACAGAGCTTCTACTGGCCTACAGCTCTTCAAGACGCAAGCGATTTAGTGAAAAAGTGTGAGGCATGTCAATTCTTCGCACGAAAACAGACTAAACCTGCGCAAGCTTTAAATACTATACCCTTGTCATGGCCCTTTGCCACGTGGGGTATAGACATCCTCGGGCCCTTTCCAAGGGCTGTCGGGGGATACAGATTTCTGTTCGTTGGCATTGACACATTTACAAAATGGGTTGAAGCCGAGCCCGTTCAGAAAATCACGAAAGAGGCAGCTGTTAAATTCCTACGGAGTATTGTCGTACGATTCGGTGTCCCGAACAGGATAATCTCTGATAATGGAACACAGTTTAAAAGTAAAAAGTTTTATGATTTTTGCTACGACCACGGGATCAGGCATGATCGGTCATCGGTAAACCACCCGAAGACAAACGGGCAAGCGGAACGTGCCAATGGCATCGTGCTCCAGGGCATCAAGAAGAGGATTTTTAACAGATTGCAAGCTTACGACAAGCGCTGGATTCATGAAGTCCCGACAGTACTCTGGTCAATGAGGACCACTATGAATCGGGCAACAGGCGAAACACCTTTCTTCTTGGTGTATGGAGCAGAGGCGATTCTACCATCCGACATCCGACTACAAGCCCCGCGCGTGGCAATGTTTTCAGAAACTGAAGAGCCTGATAGGCGCACTGATGAGCTAATCCTCCTGGAGGAGGCTCGCGACGCGGCTGCTTTTAGAGTGGCCCAATATCAGCAAAAATTGCGACAGTACTACGATGCTAATGTTCGGCAACGAAGCCTATGCATTGGAAACATGGTGCTCAAATTGGATCAACGCACCAAGGACAAAAATAAATTGTCCTCTCCATGGCAAGGACCATACATCGTAGTAGATATCGCCCGACCAGGAGCCTACAGGATCGCAGAGATCGATGGGGACGTACTGCCAAACACGTGGAATATGGATCAACTACGCAGGTTCTACGCTTAGATAACGAAGATCGTGCACAGTTCTAGACCGGCCATCAGGTTTGGCAGGAATAAACCGTCGTCTGCGTCGCCTACAGCGCCAACAAAAAAAAAAAGATAAGTTCTATATACTCTACTCACCCTCGCTTTTATGCTCGGGGGCTGGGTTTTCTATTTTTCTATTCTGTTTCTACTCTTTGTTATCATACTGCATATACTAACAAAGAGCCGGGGACTACCATGCTGAAAGTTTTCTTTTCAGACCTATTCTATGCGTCCCGAGCTATACGCTCGGGGGCTCCCCATTTGATCGGGAAGTTTCTTGCAGTTTGTACTTCTAGACTCTTTTTCAGCATGCCAGCATGACTGTAAAAGAGCCCGGGGGCTACTAACGGTACTACTACCATGCAAGAAACGGGCTTTTTAATTCAAGAAAGCTAGGCAAACGCTAAAATTACCGAACACCATGACTACAAGGAATTACACAGTTCAGAAGGCCGCCCGTGTCTCAGCAACTAAACAATTCCAGAATAGCTTATGGTAACGGGACTTTTTGGCTATGACAAAGCTATCAGTTAAAAAGATCCATAAAAATACCGATCAGCTCTAAGATTTACGCAAAAACATGCAAGCATATGTTTAGCAAAATATAACCGCATTCTAAACTGTTAAAGTTTTGCCCTATTACAGGAATTCTGCACAATGTTCAGGGTGATTCCTCCGAATCACTCAGGTGAAGACCAAGTTTTTTGACAAAAGGTTCCACCACTGGGGTAAGACTATCAAACAGTACATCAGCATCTGACGCCGAACACTTGAAGCCCTTTGAGAGCAAAGAAACATCCAGATCAGGGAGGTGGCTTTTCAAGGCCACGATGGTGTGAGTTGCAGCAACGCAGGCACCTTCCATCAGCCTGGATTCCAAGGATGAACTATGCATCTTTAATGCTTCAAAGCGGGCGGTCAGATCAGCCAGCTTTCCTTCAAGGTCCGAGTTTTTCTTCTCGAGCAACTCGATGCTCTTGGAGTCAGCTACAGGATCAAAGGCAGCGCATGAACAAAAGTTCAAAGATAAAGACTCAATAAGCGAAGCATGAGGTTTAAAGCCTGTACCTTCTTTCTCGGACTGGAGAACAGTCACCTGGGCTCCCAGTCTGATCACAGACGCTTCAGCAGCAGAGGCACGAGCGTCTAGCGAACGCCATTGCTCCGAAAGCGCGCTCATGATCGGGTCCAGGGGCATCGGGATGGGTCTCATAATCTCCGCAGTCCTCTCTGAGCCGTCAGGTTGTGCTCTCGAGTCTGGCTCGGGAGTTTTCTCTCTGGCAGATGGCCTGACAGGAGGAGAAGCTGTGGGATCGGGGTGCCTGAATTCCCGAACAATCAAATACAGTGAAAACAACATTTAAAGAAAAAATGTTCATACATAATTAAAAATTGTCAAAGTTCTTACTCGGCCGTCAGGAGGTTTATTTTGAACCTTTTGGCACCAGGAGTAGGCTTTGGTAACTGTCTGGTTGGACGAATTTCCTGTCGAGAAATCTCCCGATCATGTTTAGCTTTGGTTATTCGATCAAAGGCTGCGAATAAACGCCCGAATACGATCATGCTTGGTACCTGGGCGACAGGACGAGGCTGATTACGACTGGGCGGCAGATTGGCTGACCCAGGCGATCCAGAGACTTCCGAATCCGGAACTATCCCCTCCACACTGCGAGAGCGTTTCCGAGTTCGGGGGATAGTCGCCTGGGGGCTGCTCGGGACCTCCTTTTCCAAACCAGGTGATAGTTCGGGTGGTTCGTTGATCGGGGCCCTGGTACCCTGATCGGGTGGTTCGTTGATCGGGGCCCTGGTACCCTGATCAACAGGCTGCTCTCCTTCCTCTTCAACATTGATAGCCCCGCTCTGAGGGGGGGATCAACAATAGCTGGAGTCTGGTCGGGAATAAAGAGGTGTATCATATCACTATTAAAATAAAAAAAAGAAGCATTTTCTGAGTAACAGTTTACCTCTGGAGGAGGGTTGTCAGCGCTATAAGGTGCTGGGACGTCTTCCCAATCCGGGAGGCCAGCCCCGAACATCTTGTTCAAGCGTTCGGACACTTCTGACTCTGGGACAACTGCTAGTTAAGAGTCATGAATTCAAATGACCGAACTAACTCGGAAAAACAACTGAACAGAAAAATAAATGCTCACCGTCAGGTTTCATCCTGTTCGGATCATTGACGCCCGTGAATGTCCAGGCGTAGCGGTCGTGAGTCATGAGTGGAATAAATCTCCATCTAATGAAGATTTCCGCTACGTGAACCGCCGTCAAACCAGCGTTGCGGAGCTTCAAGATCCGGTCAATGTGCTTTTTCATGTCAGGGGTGAGTCTTGGCACGGCTTTGACCTCGTCCTTGAGATTTGGCATCAAGTACTTCCCTTTTGCCAGTGAGGCTTGGGGAAGGGTGATGTAAAACCAGTGACGTTCATATCCTTTCCAGCAATCTTTGACTGGAAAGGGGATGTATATCTCCCGATTTCTCAAGGAGAAACTGATGGACCCGAGCATCATTTGATTCTTATAGTATGAAGGGCTATAAAAATACCTCCACAGCAGCAGTGAGGGCTTAATTCCCAACCAGGCTTCGCACAAAAAGGCAAAGACGCTAAGCATTGTCAAAGCGCCGGGCTTAAGGTGCACAAGCTCTATTTGGTAATGATCACAGACGCTGTGGAGGAACTCAGACGGAAAAACCCCGAATCCGCAATAAAAGAACTCCAAGAACACCACCATCTCGAGAGTGTCGGGGGTCGGAAACATCTGACCTTTGGCATGACGCCGAGGGAAAAGTTCGGTGCTTGGGAGTAATCCAAGATCCTCCAGCTTCTGCAGGTGTTTATCCGTCGTGGTTGATTTCTTCCAGTACTCATCTGCAGTGGGGATCGTGGTCCCACTACGGAGTTCGCGTCCGGCCGCGGCGCTGCTCTGGTTCTCTGTGGACTCAGTGCCGGAGGACGATTGGTGCGTGGATGCCATGGCGACTGGAGACTAGCAAGGTTGGAGGAGCAGATGAACAGTGGTTGAGAATGGCGAATGTGGGTGTGAAAAAGGAAGACGAAGTCCCAAATAGGTCTCAAGCGGCCGCGCTTGGGGGCTTTATGGTTTTGCAGGGCAGCACGAGCCCCGAAAAACCTGCCCTTGAGCCGCGCAATCCGCAGTGACTGTTGGGTCAAAAAGATTCTTTCCTTTTTCTGCGGCATGCGTCGTTTCGAAAACTGTGCAGGTCAGATTCAATGCATTTAGAATTGTCGGCTTACAAGGGAAGCTATCAGTTTTAAATGACCGAACACTTGGTGTGAAGCGAGGAAATTCCCCGGTCACATTTGATTAGGGTCAAATTTCCCGAACATACTAAAGATCGTCAGTTTGTTCGGGAGAAAATGTTTATTCGGGAATTTTGTTTCTGGATGAACAATTTTGTGAACAGATTGACATAGATGAAATTCCAAAGCTCAAAAGGATTCAAGTTACATCTATCAAGTGAAGTTTCTTCATTAAATCCAAAAGAGGGAACATTTCACAATGGATTGATAACTATCCTGAAAATCAAAATACTAAAACACCCTGATCTTGGGTTGATGAATATCAACTGCTGATCAGGGTGATGGCGTAGTTTCCGGTGGATCATCATCTATCGCGTTCTCCTCTTCGGAGTCGCTGACGAGATCCACGAGCGCTCCGTCTCCGGGAATCCCGATCAGGTCGCGGTTCAGGGAGACGAAGAGGCGCCGGGCGAATTCCTCGTCGCCGCTGGTGTCCACCGGAGCAGAAGACGAAGATGCGCCTGCGTGCGCCGCCTCTGGCCTTAGCCGGACTCCGTTCCCTCCTTGCTTTGGCTCGTCGTCGGAGGAGGAGAGGGAGATAGGAGATGCCGGGGCTGGGGAGGAAGACGCAGGGCGTTTCCCGGCGGCAATGCTCGACGGAGCAGCCTCGGGAGATGGCGGCGCTACCACCGGAGCCTCCTCCTCTGGTGGCTCGACCTCGACTCCCTCATCCCCGTACCAGGGGAGAGCCAGGAGCGGAGCCTGAGGAGGAGCGGTGGGTGATGTCGTCGCCGGCGGGTCCTCCGGCTTGTCGGGCGGTTGTTCGCCGGAGCTGCGAGGGGAGTCTCTGAAGAGGAGGCGAGGAAGCTTGAACTTGCGGCTGAGCTTTTTCTTTCCCATGGCGAGGGGAGGGAGAAGGCTTAGAATGGAAAGTTCAAGTACGGATCAATCCAGGAGATCTGATACTTAAAGACCCAGGGATGCAACGTTTCGCGCGAGAATCGAGGAGCCGGAGCAGAGCCGTATCGCGTGCGCTGCTAAAGTTTCGGGAGACGTGCGGAGTGGGTTTTAAATGCACTGGGCAGCAGTTACATCACTCCTGGGGCGTTTCACTTTCCAAGATGGAACAGTTCTATTTTATTATTATGGCTGATATTTTTCTTTGACCTTATCATTCAGATGCAGGTTTCTACATTCAAGAGTTCGGGAACTTTTCTGGCTCTCATACAAGAGTGATTGACGAGGTATTGACATATCCGAAAATCACCCGAAGAGCAAAAAGACCCGAAGGCTATTGAACAATCAACCTTTTCTGAACAAGATAAGCTCGGGGGCTACTGTTGAGGCCATAATACCAGGGTACCCGACCACGAGGATTGCCGACTACCGACTCCAAGACGACCAAGACTCCGAACAAGACACGATGGCCTGATCGCAGAAGGGAAGCCCGAAGACAGTTCGAGTCCTACTAGGTTTAGGTCTATTTTGTCTTGTAAGGCACGTCTCCCTGGATATAAATAGTGGGGGTCCTGTCCGTAGAGGGTATTCGACAACCAAGTTTGTATTCCACAATCCACCCGAGGGTACTTGTTACACATTGTAATCTGTACTCGATGAAATAATACAAGCAGCAACTGGACGTAGGGTTATTACTCGATCTCGAGGGCCCGAACCAGTATAAAAATCCCGTGTCTCTCTGTTCATCACCGTGATCAATCTTCGCACGAAGCGGGGTGTCTGCCGGACAAATATCTGACGAGTACAACCTCGACAGTGATCATTTCCTTCTCTTTTGTTGGAAGTTAATAATTTCCTTCTGGAGTGCACAGATCCGGTGAACAGGGAAGTATTCAAGACAAAACTTGTCCCATAACTTTTCCCATTCACCGTTCGTTAGCCCAACAATATGGTCATACCACTTCCTTTCTCTCTCTTTGAGAGAGAACGGGAAGAGCTTCCATCTTATCGTCGCCTGAGTCATGCTTGATATAACCAGACATGAACAGAGCAACTCAAATTCGTGCAAGTGACGGTACGGGTTTTCACCATCACTTCCCGAGAAGGATATGTCCTGGACCATAGCTATGAAGGCAGGGCGAAGTTCATAGCTATCGGTTAAAATAGGATTTGACGAGGGTTGCGGCTCCAATAATTCGCCCTTTGGAGCAGAAAACTCATGGATTTGGATTAAGTCCATGGTTGGAAACAAAAATAAAAGAAATATAAAATAAAAGATAAACGGGCATCCGTAGATCTTAGACAACAGCTACTGTTCCCCGGCAACGGCACCAGAAAGCTGGTTGACACCAGTGGTGGCAAACACAAAGTCCGCAAGCGCATGGCTGTTGTAGTAGCTTTCACCCGTGAGTAAACCAAGTATCGAATCCACGGGGAACGTAAGGGCTGTCTAATCTCTAAAGCTGACCAGATCGATCGAATGTATACAAAGGCTGGGTAGAGAGGATAACTTAGCACTAAGGCTGTGAATATAGCGAAGGGAATTCTCCTATGCTTGCTTTGGGCACCGGGGTATCCTAGACCTCTAGGAAATTGCCGGCCAACAGCTCTATGCCGTACCCGTACGTGGAGGATTACAAAGGACGGACAGGGCTGTCACCACCTGCCGCCTACCTCTACTAATCCGTGGGGCTACGAGGCAAACGAGGGCAGATATACACCTAAGACCACGCCTAAGATAATATCAGCTATCCTAACCTTGATCAGATTAGAATACTTTACAAATAAAGCAACGAATCCACAAGCACAATAGAGAACTCAGCTTTCTATAACTCAAACTTAAGTACTAGTTGGATCCTGGATACTTGCTGAGTAGCTTGCATCCTCCGATGTACAGGTAGAGGGTCGCCGACATGCCGAGATTCCTCCAGACTTTCCCTCACTCTCTCCCTATTTCTACTCTAGATATGAGGAGGGCTTCGCCTTGGATCTTCACTTCATCTCGATGATGCTCAGACCAGCCCCAAATGCAGGTATTTATAGCTTGGAGAGGCGGTTTAGAGTCGGTGTGCAGCGGTTGGGATGGTTTGGAGGTGGGCCCAGCTCGGCCGACCTAGGGGGGCAGCCGACCGTAGGATCCACCGTCCTAGGTCGTGCACAGTGCAGATGATCTCCTGGAGTCGGTTTACAGGTACGCGTCAAAGGATGACCGGTTCGGGTGCGCGCAAAGGTCGGCCGACCAAGAGTTGCTGCCTTTCGGGCCCATCTTCCTCTGAGTGACTGTCATGTGGGCCCTGAGGTCAGTTCGAGGTGGGTACACTTGACATGGGTATTTGGTTTTAGGTGTGGGCCCTTCAATCCATGGGTAGTGATTCAACAGTTATGATGATCTTCTGGTGTGCTTCTTCTGCATGGGGGCAAGATGGACAAAATTGGGCTTGGGTCCAGGTCGGCCGACCTGGTGAGGTCGGGCGACCTGGCCCTGGGCCTTCTTTTGTCCTCCTTTTCCCACTTCGTCCCTGCAAGCACATAAGCACCAAAGCTAGTGGAATTTGTTAGTAATAACCCTATGTCTATTTGTTTTTTATCATTCTTTTGTATCTATGTTGGCGATAAGATTTTATCATTAAGAGCCACCAACAAGCTCCCCCACACTTATCCTTTACTCGTCCTCGAGTAAAGACTAATTCATCATAGAAATCATAAACAAACATATAGGTTATTCCCAAACATTTAGGCTTAGTGGAATTATATTGAGTGGCTAACATGTCTTCTTGGGTTATTGCAGAAAGGAACAACCTCTTTTATGAAATGTTACACCTTGCTTTCAAGTAGTTGGGTTTTTTAATAATTTGCAAAGAAAACCAATGCCTTGCTCCTCAAAGAGTTTCTCTTTGGATAGTCATGGTGGTTGGACAACACTCGTATTCTCCAGAATAGAACTTTATATGTGGAGCTCTCAAGATACATACCTTATTTCACTTATGTTGTCATTCCATGGATTGGATCCAAGTCAGAGACAAGTCATGTAATCAAGTCAAGATGTGCAAGTGTGTGATATAAGGTGGACATGTAGTGGTACTCCTTTGTCTTGACCTTTCTTCCCTTTTTTTTTCTTTTTGGATATGGGCTATTGCGCTTCTTCTTCTTTTTTTTTCCAGCTCTATGCTTTTTAGCATGAGTCTCCCCTTTTTCTTTTTTTTCTTTTATGCATATAGCCCATATCTTCTTTTTATCTTAGTTTTGGGAAAGAGGTCATTATAGGAGTATTTATTTCATGAATCATGAAGCAGAGGCATGTTTTGCTTCACCTTCAGTGTAAGGGTTTAGCTTTTTATGGTGGAGTGTATGCTTGATTATAATTGTTATTGGTTGTCTCTCAAACCCGTGAGGAGCATCGCAAGGTTAAAAGTTTTAGAACTTTTCATAAATTTGAAGTACTTGAGCAGCAAAGGCATCCTTCATATTGAAGCCATATCTCAAAATGCAATAACTTAGATAACATGAGTTCATATAAAGATGAGGATTTCCACAAGCCAAAAGGTATAGGGAATAAAGTATATGCAGGCCAATAAATTTCCATGTAATGGAGAAGTTGGAAGGGTTAAGTTTTAGTTAAGTTCTGAATTCCATGATCTAGTTCTGTAAGAATTCAACTGAAACAGGGTTTAAGATGATCAAACCAGCGTGCAGGAAAAATTGGGGGCCAGGTGGGACCCAGGCCAGGTCGGCCGATCTGGTGGGGTCGGGCGACCTGGGGGCAACTCCTCAGGTCCAGATCTTTTGCGTGCTGCTCTGTTTCGTTCTGTTCTGCTCTGTTTCGCGTTGAACCACTCTGTTTCCCGTGGCATGTTTCCTCCACACTTGTACTTTTTATTCAAACACAAGTGGAAACAAAAGACACAATCCTAATACACTAAACATTTTATTTTATTGATCATAGCATAGGCACATTACAGAATAATGAAGTAAAAGAATGAAATAAATGAAGGAAATAAATCTAGTGTGCCTATCCTATTCTAAAGCCTAGGGTGCCTAAGGTGCATTGTAAAGATTTTCATCTCCTAGGGCTTTAGCAAACTGCGTGAGTTTGACTGCTGTTGATCTACGCAGCATGTCAAAATCATCTTGGACGTATCCAGGTGAATCCAGTCAAGCTGGACGCCACACGCAACCTCAAGGAACCCAAATGCAAGAGGACTTCATGAAGCTCACCGGAATGATGGCGGCCCTGAGCCGATTCATCAGCAAGCTCGGCGAAAAAGGAGTGCCGTTCTTCAAGATCCTAAAGAAGGTGGATAAGTTCGAGTGGACCCCTAAGGCTAGCAAGGCCCTGGCCAACCTCAAGGAGTTCCTAGTAAACCCCCCGGTACTCATAGGCCCGACCCCCGGGGAAGAGCTATTACTCTACATCTCGGCTACCACTCACGTGGTCAGCACGGGTGATGTGAACTAGGGTTCCCGATCTTCTGAAAGGTTCTGGTAACTCTCGATTTTGTGGAAACTTGGCACACGTCGATCCGGATTCCGAACAACACGTCTCGAACCTCACAATCGCAGCACCACGTCTCCTCAGGTTATCGACCAGCGGTCGACCTCACCAAGAAGGCTAATCCTTGCCTGCGAATCGAAGAACACAAGCAAGAACAAGAAAGAATGCAACCAAATTGTAGATGTATGATTAAACTCAAGAGTTGGGGCCTCACGAACCGATGAACGACGAAACTGTTCTTGGCAGATTAATCTAACCAAAACCCAAACCCTAACGTTGGTGGTGGCTACTGAAATATAGAGGTTAGGGCCGTAGTCAACCCCCTGGACGCGCCCCTAATGGGCTCTCACACGATACATGGCCCAAAGGCCAAAATGGGGCGACGCAACGCCAAGACAGATTCTGGATGCCCAATTGTTTTGACGATTCCTGTTGACGCCAAACGAATTTTGACATCGGACTAGTTCCATCAGAAGCTCTATCAAATTAGCTTTCCATCCATATACAGAACGTCAAAATCAGACTCCGTATGCGGCCTGAGCATCCAATCTAAGACAGACTGCTCCTGGACTCCGAGATGGACTCAAAGTCGAATTGTAGTGGGCCTCCACG